>OY728122.1:244632338-245843767 GCA_963277665.1 Viscum album | reverse complement strand
TTCTCCAACTCGCTCGCTACTGACCACTACCGGCAGTCTCTTCTCTTCCAAGAAGCTCTCAACCACCAAAATCCACTCGAGCACCCCATCATAAGTAGGAATTCTCATAGGGATGATGCTGGATTGAATGTCTCTATGCAAGACCCACTAAAAAGAATGAGATCTGAAGTACTGATCCTTGACCATATCCATAGAGTACCATGAGGGGTTGGTAAACCTCTATGAATAGTTAGCCACCATCATGGTTCCCTGTTAGAGCTGAAGAAGCTCCTATATACGTACTGCTCTCAGGGTAACCAGTGAAACCTCCTCCCTAAAGAGGTGATAAAACTTTGACCATGAAAGCATCGCCTCGTCATGAGTCAGGATAACCAAATTCCTCCATCGCCCTACTGAGCCCTACAGAAGGTTGCTGCCAGGATCACCATCTGGTCGGCTGGTGTCCTAACCAAATGGATGACTCGGGACACTAACTCAAGCCAGTCCTCTATTGCCTAAGGGTCAGGCTCACCTTGAAATCTGAGGGATCACTGTCTCTGAAACTCGTGGAGTGCGCTCAGCATGCGCTCCTCCTCTACGGGTACAACAGTCACTAAACACTACTCCACATGTGGTGTAATAGCTGGAACACCCCTCGAAGGTAAAACTAGGGGATCTGGTCCCTGTATCGAAGCTTCCTCACTGAGGGGGTCATCCTTGTAATCAAGTTACTAGATCATAGAAGTCGCGCGTCGCGGAGGCATCCTGTAAAAAAACAAGATGTATCACAGTCAGTGAGTATATCTGGAGAGATGACTCTAGAAGGACATGGAAACCGCAACCCATTCCAATATGATGCCGGTACCATTATTTTCCCTTGCAACTAGTGTTCTCATGTTCCGAGTCGAAAAGAAAGTTATCAGTGTCCATATGTATGGATACATCGGCCGCCTGCACCAACCCTGGGGTCCCTGTCTTGAAGGACGAACTCGAAACACTTAACATTGTTTCCCCAAACCAACTCATAGACTCTTGGTATTAAGGTAGAACCGACCACCTTTGATACCAATCTGTCATGACCCATTCTAGTGGGGATCATGCTGCATCTCCCTAAGCCCACCTCCAATAGGCCAGGGGCTGGTGAATAGCACCGAGTAGGCATGCTACTAACATGGGAGACATTTCCTATAAACATGTACACATGAAAAAAACATCTTCAAGACCACAATCTGAAAAAGTTAAAGCTACTAAAAATGGAAATGAATGCATACACTAAAATCCCAACCAAAAGTGTACGATAGGAAATTAAAGAACAACAATGTAAAACCCGGGGCCAGAAGTACAAGCCCACCAAAATAGAGACTGAAACAAAGTCCAACCTGTATAGAAAGGTAATGGGACTACAAACAGTAGCCATAGGAACACATCTCGGCCTGCCTAATCTCACTATGCACCATCCGGTCCTGGTACACCTAGAATCCTATCAAAGGCTCGCTCGTCTGCCCAAGACACGACACGTGCGGGCAAAGCCCGTGTAGGGGTGAGTATAACAATACCTAGTAGGACACCCCAAAACGAAAAAAATAAAACAAGGGAAAATACCACAAAGGAAAGAGACAGTCAGCTCTACATAGTATATGTTTACATAACATATAACAAGGATATCCAGATATATTCATACATGACTGACTATCGAAAACCCCCCACTAAGATCTATCTCGAAGATTCCACTAAGCACGTAACAAGGAGACCACAATCCTAGGTCTGATGAGAGAGATACGAAGTACTCATTCTGGGAGAACACACTCCCTATTTACTTGACAATATGATGCTCGGATGAGGATCAAAACCAATAGCCTTGGGGTGATTCCAACAACTCAGACTGAACTAATCCGTTAAGCAGAGAATCAGTGCCTGGTTATAGTTGGTCATGTCGATACCAAGAAATTTACCTAGGGTACCAAGAAGGAATAGAGGGTCCGGATCCATGTCTCACAGAGGGGAGTCCAACAACTCTATTCAAGAAGTCCTGCTGAAGGGATCATACTTTTTTACGTAAGAGATGATACCAGAAACCTTTAGGGGAAAGACCAAGGGTATGAACCCTAATAAATCTAGTCCAAGTCACAGAAGACAACGGGCTCAAGCCCTGTAAAACAAGTTACACGGCATGTAGTATGGTTACACACCGTGTTCCTTGACTCCGGGTACTTCTCATGTAAATGAACTGTTTCTCCATTCTATGTGTGTAAAATTAGAATACACGATGTGTCGAAGTATCACACGCCGTGTTCCTTGACTCTGGGTACTGCCCGTGTAAATGGCCCATGTCTCTAGGCTTGTATTATAAAAGTAACTACACTGCATGTAGTTGGATTACACACCGTGTTCGAGCACTGGGGGTTCGCTCTGTGTACGCTGGCCATGTGCCCGTACACGGTCTCTGTCCATGTCCCCTACCGAGGTACCAGAACACGAGGTATCCCGTGTATTTGGCCGGGTCTGGCCGAGGAAGGGTATACACGCCGTGTCCTTGGCCGTGTACCCAACCCATGTTCGTGTACTCCCGGAGTACACGCTAGGTGGTCCGCTGACGAACACATGTCTTGTAGCCCATACTACACTCCATGTAGTCGGGATTTCTCTAGAATAGCCGTCTTCCCCCTCGCACCTCGACCGATCTTCCAGATCTTGATTCTGTCCTCCTTTTGCGGCGAAACTCAAGGCTCTTGTTCGTTTCATCATCCAAACACAAAATCCATGTGTTTCAGACCATCGATCGGCTTGGAAAACAAGCATTGATTCATCCGAAAGAAAACGCCCAAAAACTCATATCCCTTGATCCGCTCCGAATCGTCCACCGAAACCATCGTCGCAGCTCCGAACCATCATCCTGAGGGTGGATATATAATTTCAGATTATTGTACCATAGATCGAAGGTGCAATCGATCATTGTTCGTACCCCATGAAGAATGCATATAACACACACAAATAACGTGAGAAATTGAGGAAGAAAGGCCCAACAAATCAAGAGGGACGAACGTCGATCGATGTTTGTGTCGATCTTTGTTTATCGCCATTAGAATATTTAACAAAACCAAAATAACTTCAAGAATCAAATCCAAAAATCCCCGCAAAAATACCATCCCTCAAATACGATCGTTCCGCGGGCTAATATGTTCGTGGATTAGTCTACGTTCATTGTAGGAATCAAGAACGGGGAATGGAAACCAAAATCAAACATCATACCTGGATTCGCGGCATTCGTTGGCGAACATCTGGTCGCGGTGTCGTCGTCGCTGGCGAAATTTGTCCAGAACATTGTCGCCACGTTGGGGGTTTCCTCCAAAGCTTCCAGAGCCTCCAAGGGTTTCAGGGTTATTAGGTATGTAACCCTGGACCCCTATGAAAATATCTATTTAAAAAGATAAATGATATTCTCTACAACAAGATTTAATAAAATATTTTTATTAAATATTTTATTACAGTTACATCCATAAACTAGATTTCACCACCAACCTGTGCCGTCCGATGTTAGGCCTCACCTAAGGTAAAATCTCAGCTCTGAATGCAACGGCGCCCTCAGATTTATGATTCGAGCACCCGTTCAAGAGTTATCCCACTCTTTCAGGAAAACCACACATGTGTGTTATTTAATTATTTAATTAAATATTCAAACTTTTGTTCCGGGCTCACCGGGCCATAGAACTGCATGCCATATCGAAGCCTGGTCTCGAAATAATTCCCATATAATATTAAAATAATACAAGGAAAAATCCAGGCCATTACAGATAGGTTGATTTTTTGGGATTTATGTGGCTGGAGTAGAGTAGTTAATGTTTAGTACCATCAGTTGATGTTTTCCAATGATTTATTAAATGCATGGTATTATCCCTGTGTTTAGAAATGAAAAATGTTTTTTATAGATACCCTTAACGCTTATATGATCTATTCTTATTTTTTTTTCAAGTTGGATGTTTATGTCCTCTCATGTGTGGTCTATAAAATGACTACTCTGACCACATATCTTATTTCTTGAATAGTTGGGTAGAGATAGTCATATCTCACCGGTCTCTACATTTATGGTTAGTGAATTATTGTTTCTTGGATTTGTTATGGGTTAAATCACTAACATGTACTTGAATTATAAGGACCGTCATGGTGTCATGACTTCCAGTTCGGAAGCTATTGTACATAACATGCGTGAAAAATTCAACGATTGTCCATTTATCTAATTTTCATTATCTTAAAATTACATTCAACCTTAATAGTGGGGAACCATCAATGTTTAATAGTGGATAGAAAATCTCTTGAGTGTATAGGTACACAATTTTATTTTTTATTTGTGTTAATATAAAATCCAAAAGATTTTCTATACAGATACATGAACGGTATTTGGGGTAGTTAAAATCACACACAAACCTATGGGTTTGTAATGATGATTATCACTACCCTTATAATAGGGTGGTTTAATTTTCATAGGCATTTTCACTAGTGATCTTTAAAATATTCATTTTATCGATGCTTTCATTGACTAACACATCAAGTAAATATTTCTCTATTATATTTGAGAAATAATATATATATATAAATTAGGTCTTAGGTTATGTTTAAGAAATAATGATTTTTTTTTCTATTAATCAATATAGTATTTTTGTGAGACCTAGTTTCCATTTGGGGTTTGTGGTTAATGAATTATAATTTAAAAATTGTGTTTGTTATGAATTTGAATATCAAATTCCATCAATGGGAAAACTAACAACATATTTAGTCTATCTATTTGTTTATACGGAACCATTGATGTTTATGGATGGTTTAACATTGTTTCAAAGTGATCTCAGACTATTTTTCCTATCTATAGATCCTATATAAAGCCATATGGAAGCATTTTCCTTCGAGTTGTGTCATTTTCTGGTTTTTTGAATAATTTTTTCATTTTAACCCAATGTTCTTAATAACTAATAAGGTATTTATCATGTATTATTGGGGATTATGATTTTTCACTTAAATTAATGATCAAGATATGTTTTTTGTGGGGTAGTTTTATGAGTGTAATTTTATCTCTATTTTTTTAAAGTTCATATCATTATTATTTTTTCTTTATTTGGAGTGTATGTAAGATTCTAGTAACATTATTCTAGTTCTTTATCTATATTGATTTGAATGTTCCAATAGGTTCATGTTGTCTTTTTTTATTCGGATGAACATTACAAGCTCATGTTAGGTCAACATAATCCTTTGGTATGTTTATAGTGAAACTGTAGATGTTTTTTTGAAACAAATAGGTGCCAAAATTCCATTATGTTGGATAATAGTTTTGATCTGATGTATATTCACTACTCACATCTTGCATTCTATGGACATAAAAATTTGATGTGGAGAGAACGTAATACCTCAAATTGTGGTATTGGTGTTTTTATACTATCTTATTAAGATTTTGATTTGTTGGGTTTGGACTCAGTATGGTTTTGGATGTTTCTAGAGTCTATTGAATATGGTTTTAAGTTTTTAATTATTGATCATGGTTA
Source organism: Viscum album (assembly GCA_963277665.1). Taxonomy (NCBI): domain Eukaryota; kingdom Viridiplantae; phylum Streptophyta; class Magnoliopsida; order Santalales; family Viscaceae; genus Viscum; species Viscum album. Next base: position 245,838,260 of record OY728122.1, on the reverse strand, counting down.
GGGGAAACCGTACTGATTCTCCATGAAAAACAAAAGAGTTTGATGGGACATCTAGAAAGACACAAAGTCTGTGCATGGTTTAGATAAACTGTGTGATAACTATTAGAAATTGATTTTTTAGATCAAGATAATCCTGTTGTTTAGTGAATTTTTTTCTAAACCATAAGGACTAACTGGGCAGAGAGAAAAAGGAAATCTGAAAATTCAATTAAATGATAAAAATAAACCCAAAATCACTCAATAAACCTCCAAAAAATATTATTTAAACCTTTTTCCATCCCTAGAAATGTTTTTTGATCTTATTCCATTCATTGTTCAGTTTAAATTGACTAAAGAGTATTGTGTCTTTGAGATCAATGGTTAGACCCCATTCTTCATGATTTTCTAGATCTAATTATTCCCAGGGAACTAAACCTTAGATATGGTCTATTATGAATGGATCTATTGGATTAGTCATGTTTTAATAAATATTGTTTTGGTTTCTTAAGGAAAGTGTTAATTGGGATTAAATATATGATATAATGAATAAATTATTTGTAAAATCTCCATATATTAGAAATACATCTCTTCAAATAAATTTAATTTATTTGATATCACGTTTTAAGTGCAAAACCAAATTTTTTATAACCATAATATACTATCAATATTATTACTTAATCATGTCCCTTATAGCATAAAATGTTAAATTAATAGTATGAATATGTATAAACACATTTGAAAAAATATGTATAATGGTTTATGTAAATAAAATATACATTGATCATCTCGCCCTGAAAGAAACTAAGTAGTTCCCCCAGATTGTTAGACATAAGGCCACAAGTGTGCCTCCCTATATTCTAGAGGTTTCTGACCAGTAGTGAGGTACTTGGGTGTATCCTAGGTGATAATATTCCCTCAAGAGTCAATGTGTAATATAATGGTAAATAATAAATGAAAATTATAGAAAAATTAATAACTATGATGTAGAGGAATAATAATGATATATCATTCAAGATAAATGAAAAACTAGAATCAGAATAATAAATCGATACAAAAATGATGATGATAATCAGGATAGGTAGCTATAAAACAATGAGTAAAAATTATTTAGGTTCAAAAATAATATACCACAAGCCATACACAATAAAATAGAACCTAAATTTTCATATACTAGTATCTTGAACATATTCTCAGTCCTCTTCTCCCATACTCCTCCATACTTTGGAAATCACAAAGTATTTTCTTTGTCAATACTTGTTATCATGAAGTCTTCTCAGGTACCATGGGTGGCCTAATAAGGGTGAGTGATATATATACTAGGACACCAACAATGGTGTTTAGATCAATCCAATATGTGAATATAAAATGAGAAGTGTAACAATAATAATAAATGCAAGGAAATGAATATATAAATAAATACGTCGGACTAGGTTCCCCTTAGGATACATAACCAACTCTTCCTACATCAACTTAATCATGATATATCTGTACTAAGGAAGCCTATACAAGACATATATTTTGGGTGAGATTACTAGTTATCATAAAATAAGCATCAATATTGGACCAAGTTAAATCATGTGATTTTTCTTTTTGATTTTTTTATAATTTAATAAATTTTTATTCATGAAATAATAAGAATGGAAACCTTTTAAATTCAAATAATTTTGATCATGGGACAGTCTAAGTTGGGTGAACACAAGTATCACACCGATATCAAAGTAAATACTGAAAGACATAATATTTTTTCAAGTTAATTCAATAAATGTAATCCCTTGCGTCACTCCCAACATGGTGGTAAGACAATAAAAAAACATAGAGTTTATCCCGGGTATCTCACATTGGGGATTTACTATCACTCATGACATGGTATATACATCTTTCCATAGATTCTATTCATGGGTTCTTCCCCCGAGAACCTATATGACTCATATGGAGGTAGGTAAACTGCATGGTGAGACCATCCAAGAAAAAACAAGTATTACTCACAACATATTTGAAAATTCATTAGAGAATTATAATTATGAAGAATGATGAGACTATAAATGGAGATTCATAAATGGGATTCCCATGATCCCCGTAATCCTTGTATTAAATGTGGGCTGATCTTGGTGCATGACATAGGCTAGGGAAGACCGGCTAGGACACGGGATTGTAGGACCCTTCGTGATCCGATGCAAGGAATCTGAGCATACCGAAAAACAAAGTAAGACTACATTGATTTTAGGGTAGATACCCTAGGAAAGGTACATGAATCATCATGATTGTGTTTTACTTGATTTGGGTGTTCTGGGAATGAAGTCAAAATAAAATAATAAAATTAAACCTTGAAAAAATTTCCCTTGCTACTTGGACTTAGGCGTTCTTTGTTTACCGTGCAGCTATGGCACCTGGACGTCATCCCCGAGTGACTCAGGTAGTCAAGGCCTAGCGGTTTCAAATGTTTGACCAACTGAGGATTGGCAGAGAGGAGGAAGACTACTTGTGGTAGCGCACGTTGCGAGCTTTCCATCGATAGAGCTTGAAGAGTTATGCTGGCAGCACTTCGGATATGAAATCAGAGAGTTGGTTGGAGGAACTCAAGATCACCTTTGGGCTGATCAGGGCCCCATCAAAGTACTGGGTTCCTCTAGCAGTAAGCCAACTACGAAGAGCGGCGCGTCAGTGGTGGATGATTTACCTTGGGGAGGGGAAGGAAGCAGAAGTTCTATGGGCCAACTTCGAGAAGGAGTTTCGCGAGGAATTTTTTCCCTCAATGAGGAAGGCTGAGAAGAGGCAAGAGTTTTTGTCTCTCTAGCAATAAATCATGTAAGTGCGGGAACTTGGGGTCAAGTTCAAGGATCCCCTCCTTTTTTCCCCAAATATCTTTCCGGATGAAGATTCTCAAGCCAGACATTTAGAGGAGGAACTTCACCCCTCTATTCAGGGTATGGTGACCCCTTTCACCATACCGACGTACCTAGAAGTACAGAAGAAGGCAGAGATAATCGACTGAATGAACTCGTAAGTAGGTCCACCACGAGAGAGGAGCCACCCACGATTGTCCAATAAGGAGGCAGTCAATAGTAGATCCCCAGCAACAGGACCTTCCATGTTTCAACCGACAAGGAGTAGACTTCAGCAGGTCCCATACCAATCTGACGATTTCTGCCTATTTTCTATTGGACAAGGGACAGGGTGCTTTACATGTGGGAGTCGTGGGAATCTTAACGGACATTTCCCTTTTCAGACTCAGTATGTAGGGACTAGCCTGGTTCAGCCCCAGCCCCATCAGTAGTTCCCAGCCCGACCCTTCCAGCAACAACAGGCTCTTGTCCCTCCAAGGGGAGTTGGTGCAGGTGGTGGCCAACCACAGAGAGTTCCTCAAGGACCCCAACCGGGACATGTTCAAGGAGTTAGACTCCAATAGAGAGGCTGATGAGTGGGATGCAGACAGTTATATGCAACAGAAGCTGCAACCCTAGAAAGGCCAGAGATCGAGACATATGTTTTTGGTTTTACTTAAATGCTCTTGTTTATGTTTTGTTCAAATTCAAGAGCATCACACTCCTTTGTTGGAACTCATTCTTGCCCCTACTTTGGGCCTGAACCTCATTTTTTCATGAGTCTATAATGCTATGTTTTCCCCCTCTTTCCTTTAAGTTTGTGTGAAGAGTCCTAACATGTGGGGAGAGGAAGACGTGATCCCTAATAAAGACGCATTAATGTGGATATGATTAAACCCACACAGATGAGTCTGTGTCGCCTAAAGCGATTAATATCTTGACATGAGAGAAGGAATTCCCGAATACATGTGTTAGGGTAGCATGATGCTTGTTTTGTGTGGTGTTGAGGGCAGTGTGTGTATGAGTAATCCTGAATTATGGGGTGTGGGAAGACCTAATCTCTAATTGAGACACATTAATGTTGATGCGGTTAAACCCATTCAGGAGAGTTAGTGTTGCCTAATGTGGATAATATCTCAATACGGTGGAAGGAATTCCCTGACTAATATAATTATGATAGTGGTTGGTTTCCGTTATGGAGAGAGATCTGAGAGGTATCTTACGGGGTGGTTGATCATACCTTTCCCCTTTTTTATGGGTTGTTTTTTTATTCTCGAGGACGAGAATGTTTTGAGAGGTATCTGATGTAATGTCCCGGACCTCTCCGGTCTATTAATTTGTAAAAATTTGGGGATAGAGGTGTTTCGGGAAATCAAGGTGACTTGGGGGTGTGTTTGGGTGGACCATTAAGGAAAACTAAAGGGGTAATGGCCTTCGCACGGGAGGCGCACTGTTTGTCAAACCATGTGGAAAAATCGTGCAAGGTTGTTTTTGGAGGTAGTAGCCTTCGCACTGGAGGCGCACAGTTAGGACAAACCATACGACCTAACCGTGAGAGGATTGTTGTCGAGGCAGAATCTAACAGACGGTTAGCGCACGACTTGTTAAACTGTGCGGACTAACCGTGCGTGCACTTAAAGTTGGATCCTAAAATTTCAGATCTGAAATCATTTTCCTATAAATAGTTCAATTAAGCCCCTAATCAGCCATAACCCGGGATTACTCTTCCTTGGAGGTAATAGACCCTCTCCCAAGCATTTTGGAGGCGATCCGGAGGATTCTATTCGCAAATCAAATCCGGTTTCTATAGGTATGTGATCGTTCTTGTTGGGTTCTTAGATCTTCTTAGATTTACTCCTTTTCTTCCCTCAGTTTATTAAATCTACGCTATTTATGGGTAGATCTAAGTGTTTGGATGTCGAATATTATGAGTCTTGGTCTTGATCTTTCTAGGAGGAGTGATCTAAGGCGGGGTTTCGGAGAATCGACCCAGGTTCCTTGAGCGTTTTTTACCATTGTGGTTTCCCTGAAAAACCTTTGAGGTAGGGATCTTACCTTTATCTCCCTTTATTTTATGCATCATGCAGGGTGGGTATCCTCTTGTTTTCGTGAGATACAGTTGAAACAGAAAATAAATATAATAACTGGTTAAAGAATGGGTTTGGGGAAATTTTTTGTTGATATTGTTGTTTTATTTCCATTATTCCTTATCCTTTGATTATGTTGTGAATTGAATAGTCTTATGCCTACTGAAAATCACGGTCGTTGGGGACCTTTTCTTGTGCAATTAAATGTTTTCCTGTTTTTATGGATGAAAGTTCATAGAATGTGGAAATTGGTTAATCATGTAAAGTTTGCTGATTAAATTAATACCTGGAACCCTTGTATGATCACCTGGGTTAAACTAAATGAATGAATGAATATGTGGGTGCTGGTTGGGGTTTAATTATGTGAAGGGGTGTTTCATGGGTTGTTGTGGAACAGGTGAGTAGCGGGGCTACGGTTGGATGGGTTGTGGCTTGGCCTGTATGAAATAGTTGTGAAGGGCAGCGGAGCTACCGTAAATGGTATCAAAGGGATGATGGTGTGGTATGATCATTGTTTCCAATGTGTTTGTGGTTACGGTGGTTGGAAGCTGGGCTGCAGGGATGGGTTGTGCATATGAATAAAAGTGGAAGGGTTAACTAACGAATCGTGGGGAATGTTAGTTGATTAAATACAGAAAATCAATGGAATTGACTTTCTGATAAAAGAAAATGGTGTTGTGTTTCTTGCATTTTCCCTAACTTTATTTGTGGTTGGAAGGGATATGTTTTACAAATGATTGATCTAGTTTGGTTGTTGTTAGTTTCTCGGTAGTTAAGGAACTGATAAACTAAAACTGTTGAAGCATAAAAATATTAATGAGATTTGGGGCAGTTTATTGTGTGCATACTTTCGAGGTAGCAATACCGAGGCACGTGATCAGATCTTTTTTGTAGAAGCCTTAGGATGGGCGAAGTGGTTGATATAATTATAAAAAATCTGTACATTTAATGTTTCTTTACTCTCCCTATCCATGTTTAGCACTACTTTCTGAACACCCATGGGATGGGGGGGTGAGATTCTCAAACATCTAAAGGATGGTTGGTTACTGCTCTTCCCTGTGCTCCCTCTTCCTGGTTCAATAGCCCAAGATCCTTCGGGTAGGTTACGAAAGATGTTTCCCAAGTGTCTTCAGGAAGAGAATGTGATATCATCCCAGGTGTCTTTAGGATGAGATGTGATGTGGTTCCCAAGTCTCATCGGGATGATATGTGATGTGGTTCCCATGTATCTTTGGGATGAGATGTCGTTATGGCCGACGATTGAGTGTCAGCGGGATACTATGAATGGTCGAGGATTGAGTGCTGTCGGGATACTATGAGCATCGTATGGCCAGGCTGCTGCACTAGATCTAGGTTCGTATGGACAGTTTACGACACTAGCATAGGAAGAGGTGGAAGCATTAGAGCTTTAGGCGTGAGGGCTTGAGCTGTATTCAGTGGGAAGGTGGTGCGGGGTACCCATAATTTGATAATATTACTTTACTACTCTATTGACCTGTGTTATTTGGTGAGTGTGGCTTGTAAGGTTGGGTGGATAGATTCCTTACTAGGCTTTGGTTCCTTCTGTTTTCTCACAGGGCGTTAGGATGTCTCCCCACCTGTGCACGTGAACTTTAGGTTTTCCTACTGATTATACTTGTATTCTCACCCTATGTTTACTTTCAAGTTTTTAGGAGGACTTCAGGGACCATGCGAGGCCTTTCTAGTTGGGCGTTGGAGTTTTGCTGGTTGTAGTTTTTGCTTTCTCTTTTTCTATTGGTATCGTACTTTAGAGCTTTTCTTGTGCCTACACTTTTGTTCAGTATTGTATAAAACATGCATATGGGTTTGGTTTTGGGTTTATTCTCATTTACTTCTTCCTTTTTCTTTTGTTGTTTGACTCATAATATTTCCTGATCTTAAATAATAGAAAAGGGTAATGCCTCCCATATTCTTGAAAACTCATACCCTTGGTGCTAGTCGCCACACCATGGCCTACTGGAGGCGGGACTCGGGGGTCATTATCTCCCTTTCCCCATTGCCAGCTCAGGAGGGGCATCTTTGGTGGGAGGGGGTCGTGACACATACCATTTCAACTAGGCATTATAATCATAAAACATCAATCAACTTTCCAATCCATTTAATTTAATTATTAAAACTATTGAATAAGAAAAAGGGAATAACACTTGGCCTATCATTTCTCATTGCTATTTCATTTATTATAAAGTAAACAAACCCCAAATCTAGGTTTAATAATTTAATGATTAGGGGAATGTTGGAATTTATGGTATCCACACACACATGGTGGCTCATGTCAACGAAATCCACTAAGGTTTTGATTAAATACTTGATACCACTATATTGAGCATTGAAAACCATTCATTTTAATTTATTAATGATTTCAGTGGATTAACTAGAAAATTACATCACATGGAATAATGAATCATGAAATAAATGAAACTAAACTTTTGGGAAATGATCTCAACTACCTATCTTATACCCTTAGTTTTATCATCATCTAGTGTCTCCTCTTAAATCATGATAAAATATGAGTAAATGGAAGAATAATAAAATTCACTAAAAATATGGAAAATGAGATCACACCAAAATAACACAATATTTGGGAAGGAAAACTAATAATAAAGGAATAGTAGTGGATAGCTTATCGAGATACATCCAATGCACTTGGTGGTGAAGGAAATGGAAATTAGATGTTGGAGTTACCAAAATATCTAGCTTGGATTTTGAGGAGATCTCACATGGTAACTGTTGAAGGGAACAGTGGGAGGAAGTATGGTTAAGGGGTTTAAATCATTTGAAGTAAAAAATTTAATTTACCCCTTTAATTTGGAGACACATGGTATTTCTACGTGGTTGAAAAAATTGTGCACAAATTTTTTGGTAGACACTTCATAAGGGACCCCCTAACTTGGGCTAGATTCATGGTTAGGTTAACCGTGCTTAAACTATGAAAAACTCCACTATCTAAATGTATGCAGTACCTAAAAGGGTGTGCTTTTTTGATCACATGATTTCAGAAAAATCATGTAGCCTCCCCCTTGTAGTAGTTTCCTCTCATGATTTCACATCGTAGTTAGCACTAACCTTGCAATGTATATGAAACTAAGTATTCCTCATAAAATTTGAAATCTCTAGGCTCTTAATGAGCCCTAGAATCCTCCAAACCACTTATTATTATTTACAGATAAGTATTAGAAAAAACTAGGATTAAATTGTAAAATAATATTCCATACCTCTCTTAAAATCTTGGATATTAGAAACCGATCTCCTTAAAACAACTCATCCCCAATTTCCCTTGTGTGGGTGGTAAAAATTTTTTCTAGAAAATTTTCAGGTATTGGGAATATATATTGACTTTACTGCTCATAGGCCTTGTACTGTATACATATATGCTACTATAACACCTAGACATGTGGAACTAACCAACCTTAGAGAGACTTCGTTCCCTGATCAACGATATGTATCAGATGACCCATAAGGGATTCATCTTCTTGTAGCTAAATATCCTTTGGATAAAATGAATGAATCATGTCAGGATGGTATTGAAAAATATATGACATGTGGAATATGTCATGAAAGGAATGATACCTATGAGGTAGTTGAAAAAGATAGGCTACCATCCTAAATCTCTCTATAATCTTTGATGTCCCGATGTTATGAGGTGATAGAATTTCCTATCTCCAAATTCATCTATTACCCAATGTCCCACCTCAAACTATAGTGGCTGATGATGAAAATCTTTATAAGCATTATTCTTGGACTGAGCTGTAGCCATATGCTTCTGAATTAGCTGTACTTGCTTTGAAGTCTACTGAATGAGATGGGGACCAAGAAGTGTCACCTTGCCATCCTCTAACCAGAGTATATGTGAAAGGAATGGACTACAATAAAGGTCGTCATACAGATGAATCAGAACGGTTTCTTGAAAATTGTTATTGGATTAAAAATAATAGTTATTTATATGTTTTTCCAACGAAGCATATAATTAAAGTACACTTTCCTGGATCATTTCCCCCCACAAACAAAATTTACACTCAGACTACCCATCAGCCTGAAGGTGATACAGTGTACTCATGATCTCATGTGAACCCATTGATTTATGAACCCACTATAAGAGTTGTAATTTAAAACCAAGAATCTTGGTCCAAAAAATAGAAAAGGTAACACCATGAACGTTTACAATCTCTTGGATATAAATCCTCAAAATATCATAAAATTGGAATGTCTCTTAGATCAGTTGGATGTGTGTGACCTTGGAAAAATGAGTGAAAATCACTCACACTGCATCCCTACCTTGAGGGAATCCTTGAAATCTAAATACAAAATCCCTAATGGTGTCATTTTATTTCCACTCAAGAATGGATAGGGGTTTTAGAAGTCTAACAGTACACTAGTGCTCCACATTCACCAACTGACTGGTTCAACACCCATGATTTACACTAACACCAGTTTCTTCATACCTGACCATCAATACTAGAGACATATGTCTTATTATATCTTGGTAATCCTAGGGAAAAATTTCCAAATATAGGTATGATATTATCACATTATATCTTTCTTTATGTCAGTAGGCACCCATGCATGCCCATGGTTGACTAGGGTCTCATTCCCATAAACAACCTAGCTTGGTGGTATGTTCCCATATGAGACACTCTTCCTATGTATGGGGCCCTTGAGATTTGATATCTTCCTCCTCCACACCTATTCTAGAATAGAGGATTTCATATTTAGAGATTCCAAAATAGACTTCCCTTGATATTCCTAAACCTCATTTTTCATCTTAGTAAATAGATCAATCAACATCCACCCACAATTAGCCTCCTAGAATTCCTTTCTATGAGTCTTTCACCTTTGTGAATCATCCACTTCATTTCCCTTTCTGACTATATAATCATTCTTGAAGTCAAAATAATTCTTGAATTCTACCATCCTATGCAACCTATGGTTCAAGTTACACTATTTAGTGATTTATTTAATACATTTTGATCCATGTAAAAAATTAACCACTCACTGGAAAGTAAATCCCTCAAACATTATAAATCTTAAACCACAACTTCTAGCTCGAGGTCATGCATAGGTTAGTTCTACTCATATTGTCTTAGCTATAAGTACTCATATGATACAATAAGATATCTCTAAATTATTACTACTCTTATCCTGATTCCTTAGGCATTACAGTAGACAATATAGATTCATTCGGGCTTCGGAATAATTTGGATAATCACTAAAGTCAATATTCCCTTCAGCTCTTGAAGGGAAATATCGCAAGCTTCTGACCATATGAATTTCACACAATTTTTAGTCAGGCCTGTAATAGGCACCTATAGGCACTATAATTCCTGAATGAATCACCAATAATTTCAATCATTTTACAATGTATTACATATTTCAAACACATTCTTAGGATTCTGCTGAGAAACCAGAGAGTTCACCATTTCTAGGTTAAGATATATGTCAACCTATGAAATTATATGACCTACAAAGTGATCCTTATCAATCAAAAAGTTTCATTTTCTTAGCATAGAATATAGATGATGCTCTATCAGTATATTTAGAATGATCTAAATGTGGTTCAGATGATCATGTCTTGTTTGAGAATACACCAATATTTCATCTCTAAAAACTAACACAATAGAATCTAGATATGGGTGGAATACCCAATTCATCAAGATCATGAAAATGACTGGAACATTAATAATACTAAAATAAATAACAAGGTATTCATATGAGAATCTATTTTTTGAAAACACAGTATATAGTATCGCTAATGGTCCAACACACATTTGTTGGTATCCCTACCTCAAATCAATCACAAAAAACTATACCTACTTAGAGATGTTATAAGAGGCTATCTATATGAGGGAATGGATAATGTATCTTAACCATAAGCTAGTTCAACCATTAGAAATCTAAACACAAGATGAGGGTACCATCTTACTTCTTGATGAAATGTATTGGTGAATCCCATCGCGGGGTTTTGGGTCATATGAAATCACTATCCTCTAGGTCTTCCAATTACCTCATGAGTTTTTATAGTTTACTAGGTGCCATACTATAAGAGGGAATAAACAACATATCATCATGTAGAACTAGATTTATGGTGAATTTTACCTCTATCATAGGAGGTAACCTATAGAAATCATCACAGAATACATCTTGAAAATAATCCACCATAGGAAAAAATTTTATAAGGTGCCTTCCCTGATCACTCACGAAGAGAATATCTATCTGGGATATCACTCTACCCATCCCATGATGCCCAGGTGTATCTCAACATTCCTAGATATCCCATTTTCCATTATGAATATAGATTACACCCTAGAGTGATGTAAATGACACCCTCTGGTGAAAGAAATCAACATGGGAAGGATAAGCCACTAGATAATCCATATCAAGAATGATATTGAAATTAGTCATCTTGAGGAGAGTGAAGTTACACTAGAAACTATGAACACCTATCTCAAGTGGGGATTCCTTCCACTGGTTTATAATCTCTAATCAGACCACTTATGGTGTGTTGAGAGTTATCATGCCACATAAGTACTCCATTGTTAGGCCTAGGCTTTCTATAAGTTAATAATATTTGAAGAAGTTTTACGAACCTATATAAAATAGGAAACAAATAAATGTAGAGTCTACCAAAATAGTGCATCTATTAAAATATGGATCTCAAATTTCCTCCTCATGTGTAGGCTAAACTTCATACAAATGGATTGAACCATAATCCTAAGATACCACTTGAGAAACCAAGGTTGTCCGGATCTACTAGCACTGAACCTATAACGTCTAACTAACTTGGCCATAACAACCTACTTGGATTTATTAGATGGTAGTATAAAAACTCCTAGGATGATGTGGAACTACTAATCCTGTACTTGGATAGGGTGTTGAATCATATCCTTTCTCACTTGTCATAGGTGGGAAAGTCTTCCATAAACACAGAAGCTGACCCATCCTACCAAAATCTCAACACATGATTTTTTTCTTTGTATAGTCCAAATTTTTATGCCCAACCCTTCCACACTAGTAACACACCACGAATTTTCATCATGAGTCATCTGGATGGAACTTCCCCGACATGGAACCTTGAATTGTGGTTTTATACCACTAGATAAATCGTCTCCATTCCTAGAAGTTGTACCACCCAGTATAACATTTCCACCTTCCATTAGGTTCCATTATATGATGAAGTCCTACATTACTATATAAAAAAATATGGTTAGCTGGAAAACATTCATTTAAAAATGGATGGAATATGGGAAACCATCCAGAAATCAGCTCGTAGTAATTAACATATCATTGTTAAAATTCAGCAGAAAATGATGAATCTCAACAAAATGATCTGAATACTCCATCAACCATTTGAAAAAACTCTATAGTTTTATGAAATATGAATCATGGTTTGATCACAGTATCTATGGAAAGAAGTAATCATAGAATTATATATATATATCTTCCCAAACCATGCCCTGACGACAAACATCTTGATGGTTGAAAACCCACCAATGTTTTGCAGAATCACAAAGCATATAAGAAGAAAGATTTATCCGACTATCTTCTGTAATATCGAAATTATCAAAGATAGATAACATGGCCTTGATCAATAAATTAGTAGGCTAGGGATGCCATCTCCCTAAAATGTGGTAGGATGCTACCAATGAAATTATCACATCAACTCTATAATGTAAGGGGAAGGCACCGAAGTTCACTGTATAGACATTATAAAATAGAATAAACTATCTCTTAACTAAGCTTAGAAACATAGTGCATGCTCCAAAGTTGGATCTTTATGTGGAAATAAAATTGGTATAAATAGTGGTTCAGGGCCCACCACCACCAAAGCATGGTCATCGCTACCCACTATGAATATGAATTGAATATGTATTGGTGGAAAAGATCAAAAATTTACAAATTCATGCTTAATATAAGATTTACTATTAGATAGGAAAACACGGAAATAAGCATTGTATAGGCACACAACCTATCAATAAACATGTCACTTCTCTCTGCATTTTCCTTATGATAAGTTTAGTTATTGAGGATGATCACAAAAAACCCTAAGAGACAAATCCCACAACCCACTACTAAGGCTATGTTAGGGTCAAGGTTTCTCATAACATGAAAGAAGTTCGAATATATTTAATATCCATTTTAGGGTATAAAGGAAAACTCAATTTAATTTTAAATGGGAATCCCCATTTAGATATACCCATTTCATTTCAAAAGTTATGTTTATTAGATTTTATTATATATATATATATCTCCTACCATTCTATTTCATCACCTTTTCAAGTTTATGAATTCACATGCGCTTTATAAATTGGAATTGGTACGTCAAGTAACAAAAATAGAACCTCCACATATTGTGTCAAGATGTAATTGGTCATTTGTAGTGATTTGATTGAATGAAATACCATTTAAAATTTATATAATTGATCACTTCATAAATTAAAATTTATATTCATAAATCAAATGAAAATTTTTTTATGGCACAAAACTATTGGTTTTTGGCTCAACCATAGAATTATTTGGTTTATTATGGTTTCATGATAAATATATGGGTGAAAATGACATTTAGATTGATATGGGATCTTATTTTAATCTAATTATGTTATCCCTGTAAGAGATTTAAACACATTTCAATATATATAACAACCAAAGAACCCAAACCAATCACATGTATTTCATGTAATGGACACAATAATATGTATATGGGATGTAATAATGAATGAAATGTGAATCCTCAAGTGCCTAGTATTACGCATGACACAATATCTCCTCATTGTACAAGACCAAGGAAAATAAAATCCTTTATTTTAATTTTAACAATAACAAGCTCATAAGACATGTGTGTTACCCAATGGTGAAATGAAGAAAAATGTAACATGAAAAATACGATAACCATAATGAACCATCCAAGATAATTTTGGATTTCACCTATACATGGGTTAAATACTCCTAAGAATAGGGTGATTACAAAATTTGATAAATCATAGTCTCCAGTTTAATACTGAAACTATAAGATGAAATAACAAGGCCCATTTGACACCAATTAGTAGAATCCCATCATATATGCCACTAAGAAGTTCCTTGAGTTAGTTTTACACGTGGCCTCATGCACGACTCCACATACACTAATGACAACTGACTAGCAGTGAGAGCCTAGGGTGTGTATATGGGGAGACTATGAACTCATGATTCATAGTGTAGCACAAATTTAAATAATAAATGATAATAGTTTAAATAGTAATAATTAATAAAAGTGGAATAATAATGATAAATCATTCATGAAAATTAAAAAGGAGGAAGAAAAATAATAAACTAATAAAACAATGATGATGATGATCATATCATGTTGCTCTAAAAAAATAAGTACATTGTATGTAGGGGAAAGATTCATATACCTCATGTTGACAACAATAAAAAAATTACCGAAGTCGACCATTACATGATTCAAAAGACTACGATCGGTCCTATGCTTCCATAATCCATCCTAGTACCAGAAATTAAGCATTAAAAGTTGTACTTCACTTTATCTACACCTATAGTTAAGAAGTATTCTTAGGTACCAAGGGTGGTTTGAGATGTGTGTGAGATATTCTCAGTATGCCACTACCAACAGTGTCAAGATCCTTCTATTCTATTCTTATAAAATAAGGAATGTGAAAATAATAATGAAATCCTGGAAATAAATAAATACACTGGACCTAGTTTCTCATGGGATAATCGACGGACTCTATCCATATCATCGTATTCAGAATGTATCAGAAAAAAGTTATGATATAAAAGAAAAATAGTATGGTTGTAATAATGGATCATAATAAAATAAGAATCAAAATTAGACTGAGGCAATGCATGTGATTTGTCATGGAAATGCGTCGATTAATTTACTCAATTAGTCTTCTTATATTTATATGTAAGACATAGTTTGAATTTAATAAAGAGTCATACTAGTACCATACATGGTGAACCATATCAAGGAACCTATGTATTTAACCAGTAGTACAATAAATACTCAATTCTCTAAGGTTCCATCCATCTAGATCCATAAATTTCATCCTTAGTATCACTACTAATATAGTCTGAAGACAATAAATAATATCAGATTCTATCACTTATATCTCACATAGGGGGTTGAGTATCACTGGTGATATGGTATAACCATATTTCCACCAAGACCATCCATAGGGTCTCCCCAAGGGAATCAGTATCACTCATATGGAGGTAGAGATATTACACAGTGAGTTAGTCTATGAATTACATAGTAGCATTCTTTGTGTACATGTAATTCAATTAGATATTCTAATTATATAGTATGATGAGTCCATCTAAGGGGAACCATAAATTGAATCCCCTGTATCTCCCTGAGCTAGGTATGAATGCATGGGGTTTCTACCAAGAACACATACAATTTAAATAGGGCATTATAATCATAAAACATTAATAAATTTAGCATAATCATTTAATTTACGTTCTCCAAATATGGATTATGCATAAGGGAATAACACATGTCCTATAAGTTCTCATTATCATTTTATTTAATATAAAAAAACACACCTTAAAGGGGGGGGGGGGGGTCAACAATTTATGTCATAGGTGCATAAATACCGTTTATGAGGGAACACCAATGGGGTGGCTCACAACAAGGACATAAACTAAAGGGTTTATTCATTGTATGATAGTACCATATTGAGCATGGAAAACAATTCATTTTAGTTTATTTAATTTTTTAGAAGAATTTATTGAAATGTATGGAACAAAACACATTATAACATCATATAAATGAATGTAATCTTAAGGTAAAATAAGTAGACCACCCACCATAAACTCATAGCACTCTCCTCATCCAGTGTTGACCCTTGAATCGAGCTTGAACATGAGAAAACGAAATAATTTTAAAACACCCTAAAAGTATGGGAAATGATCACATGTGAAAGTAGAATTAGGGGAGGAAAGATAAAATAAAAATAGATGGAAGATGAGTGTAGGTATTACAGATAGGAATCTAACTTACCCGACAATGAAGGAAACAAAAATCACTTGTTGGAGTTACAAAAATCCCTAACTTGGATTTGGATGATTGATCCCTCAGTGGATGATTGAAAAAAACATAAGAGGAAGAAGTGTTAAGGGGTTTGAAGCATTTATTGGGAAAATTTAATTTACCATTCTAATTTTAGGACTGAACAGTTGGTCAAACCATGCACCAACTATGGGAATTCCACTTACCTAGTGACCACATTTCATTGCCTAGGTGCACGGTTAGGCTAAACATGCAGAACCTGTGAAAAAAGGAACTGTATAAATATCTAAAATTCCCACATAGGTGTGATTATTGGATCAAAAAGGCATAGAAAAATAATTTGGCCTCCTTAGTGAACTAGGTTCATCACACTGCTGTGATTTATGGTTATCTCTAACCATGTTGTACCTTTGTCGCTCCGTCAACGTCCTCGAATTCTGAAGCGCTTTTCTTTGATCAAAACCCTGACACTCCCAGACCAGTCCATAGACATTAGAGAACATTTTTAGAATAAAAATTGGTTTTAATAGTAACATAAGTGTCCATAAATCTTAAAAAATATGGTATTTAACATTATATATATATATATATATGTATGTACATTATTTTTATTAATGTGTTTTTATGTTTCAAAAATACATTTTTCTGTGAAATGATTTTTTATTTCTTTTAATTAAACAAAATAAAATTTAATTTTTGAAAAATATATATATTTTCAAAAAACTAACTTTATTTTTTAAATCTACATATCAGTGTTATGTTAGGTTGAATTTTTGAGAATATTAAGAAAATATAATTTTTTCTATGAATTGTGAAAAGACAAATTTTTATTAAAACCATCCTTTTTTATTTAATAAATTTAAAAGAGTAATTCTTGTTTAAAAATAATTTAAAAGAAATATTATTCGAAATATGAAATTAAAAAAACTTTTATTAGTGGAATGTAATTTATGATGAATTTTTTTATTAAAACCTTAAATACTTGGGAGGAATTTCTCTTTGGATACCCGTTTTTTCGTTGAATATACGAGTTTAATTTTAAATGAAATATTCCAACTTATTTAAAAGGGATTTATAAAAATTGATTCCCTAATTTCAATAAAAATAATTAATATTACATAATATTTTCAACATAATTTTTGGTAAATAACATAAAGTAAAAATATTAAAAATTAATTACTAAGACAAAGGTTAAAATATGATTAATTAGTGGTTAAATTAAAACGATAAGGGTTAAAATGAACTCAAAACATATCAAAATATTATTTTATTGAAATATTTAAAACTTATAAAATTAATGGTTTATTAATGATAATCTTTTGGTCCTTTTAGACTATTTAATATGTTGTTATAAGCATTTCATTTCAAAAATAAAAAATGTGTCCTCTGTCCAAATTAGAAAATGGAACATACTTTACTCTCCTATTAATAGTAAAATAAGATTTTATTTCAAGAAATACCTAAAAATATCCCTTAATTTCATCCCTATATACTTCATTGAGGCTTTATTTGTATTAATAAACCCTCATAAGATGGAATGTGGAGAAAACCTAATGAGGTTATCCGAAGAAGAGGTATCATTCTTAACTGAGAGTTTTTGTTTTATTTCTTCTTCCACCTCCTTCAAATAAAATTAAAATATAATGATATATCAATATCAGTATGTAATATAAAAATAATTATATCATTATAATTTAATAACCTTTATCTATCTCCTCTCCAATTAAATGGGATACATAAGCATCTATCGTGTCTATGGTAGACTATTGCCTCATGGACCAATGTAATTCGTTTTACATCAACACCACTAAGGAAGGACATAATGATGGATTTTATAAATTTATATGAAATTTAAGACCTAATTATACTTGTTTAATTATAATATCACCTCTCATTTCTTACCATTAAATATGTTGGAAAACAATAATGCTGCTTGTGCAAATATGTGGACTACCCCCTCTAGAAGACGATGTGATAATATTTTCATTATATTTTAATATGGATGGTAACAATGATATATTTAATGAATAGATATTATATTAATGAAATAAAAATGGTTGTTATAATATTTATCTTTCATTTGTTTTATTGATATAGAAAATGGAAACAACGTTCATTTGTACTCATGTCCTACCACCTCCATGAATGGTGTAATTATTTTTCTATCTATAACTTATATGGATTAATTTTAAAAAAATATAATGAATATATAGGATACTTATATCATGGATAAAAATATTTATATGATAAAACAATGATGAAACTAAAAGGATTGAAAATACAAAACCAAAAAACATATGATAAATGAAGAAGTTATTATCCAAAACGGGATTTTAAAATGAATTTTTAATAAAAGGCCAAAAAATGTCATAAGTAAATAATATATGGTTTGATATATATGATTATTGTTCAGTAATAAATTTATAATAAACCTATATTTATTATACCGTAGGTTTGAATGTGTGAGAAAAATGTCAAGACATGAGGTATGTGATTTTCATCTCAATAGTTTTTCTGTGGGACACAAGCCATATCAACCAATCATTTATTTATTGGGATGTATATACTACCAATTAATTTATTTTCTGATTATTAAAATGTAAATTATGGGATATATTACCTTATATATCTATTTATTTAATGTGGCTTAAAATTCAAGTTACCAAAGTTGCATGATTTTTTGATATAATCACTTTTTTTATTGTGATTGTTTATGATTGCACTTATAATGATGAAATATTGTGATATATATGTCAAAAAACTGATTTATTTTATTCTATTTTTATTATTTATTAATTATACATTATTTCCTTTTGTTTTCTTATCTTTAACTTCTCAAGAGTCTTTAAGATTGTTTTCATGGGAAAACTGACATGATTTCTCTTTTTGGTTGAAAACCCATTCTCTTCCATGATTTTGTTTTAGAAAAATGTACGAAGAATGTTTTTCAATATTCATCAAATATTTATTAAATAAATTTATAACATTTTTTAATATTTAAAAAATATTTTAAAGTTATATTCATTTTATTTTCCAAAGTAGGTACTTTTGAATTATTTTCAAAAATGTCAAAGGAATCCTTATATTAATATACATGCCATGTATGGAAATTTTCACCATCATGAATGATCAATGAGTTAATTATTATTTTGAATTTTCTAGGTTAATTTTCAAGGAAACTATATTTTTTAATATTTGGGAAATTTTCTATTATATTTAATTTTTGTCAGTATGGAAATTATATTTTTCTCATGAAATATCTTAAGTTATCTTTCTAAACATCTTATATGTAAGATAAAAACATTTTGTGTTAATTAAGTTTTAATGGGGATATAATCCAATTAAACCGACATTATTCTTTCATTATATGGTTTATGTTCATGATAGAAAGATGTTTATGAAACCTTCCCCCTTTCTATGGGTTGTGCAATGATGAAATGTTGAATGTTAAAATGTTTATGAAACTCATTCATTTTCCATGGGTTATGCTATGATTAAATTATAATGAAACCAACTTCATTTCATGGACTCTGATATGATGAGTTCTTTGTTATCTCATGGAACACATAAGTATTATTTTTATTATTTTATGTATGTGACCTAAATCTCCCTCAAATCATTTCTTAAAAATGTATAACTCATGAGTTAATTAGGTTATACGTGAACCTAATTTCATGTTCACAATTTCATGTTCACAATTTCATGTTAATAATTTCATGTGTGAAACTGGTTTTCATGTCTATAAGATTAAACATAGATATAGTTTTCATCTCATTAATAATATTCATGGTCTTGGTTTTCATGTCGATAAGTGTATGAGATGACCAAATTTTATATTCTTAAAATAATGAGTTCACTTTTCTCGATTTATAATTGATTATAGTGTTATAGTCTTCTATTTTTACCCTTGCTGAGCATCGGAGCTCAACATATCATATGTTTCTATTCCCTAGTTCATAAATAAAGCTTTTATGTAGGGTATGTATAAGAATATTACTATTTGGGAAGACATTTTTGTGTGATATTGATGATATTTCATGAAATTAGAAGATTATATATCTAATATCTAGAGACAATAAACCTTTATAATCCTCATACTTGTATGAAATACCTATTTCCTTATAGTTGGTATAATTGTATAGGAGTAGTGAAAATTGGAAATTAATAATAGAAACAATTTAGGGATATACCGTGGGAAATTTTTAAGATTAAGTCTAAGGAAAAGTCAATTTATAAGAAAAAAACATAGCATTTTAGTGAAGAATATAGTGAGTGGTTTCCATGAAATTAAATACATTTGTTGATACTATTGGTATATGTGGATTTGGACTAGTTTTAACTTGGCGTAATAACTTAGAAAAGGTAATTTTTAGTTAGACCTGATCATAACGTGGTGAGAATAAACATGCCTTACTACAGACCTAGTTTAAAACTCATGAGTATATTCTTTGAGAATTCTCCAGTCCATTATTATCCATTATAAAAGATTTGAATAAAGACCAAGACTGACATTTTTTAAGCATAAGGTGTCATGTATTGTAAATAATATTTCCTTGTTTAGAAATATATAAGTGTTTTTTCTTGATTATGTGGCTTCCGATTATCATTATTACTTCTTACACTATTATTTTTAAGAGTTATTTGGTGGGTGGAACACAATGGATCTTGTAAATATTTAATGCAATAGGAAATTGAAAGATTTTCCTCATGAGAAACATAACACAAGGAGTTGAAATTAAAAATCTCATTACTATGGGAAGAAAACATATTAAATATATGAATGATGATGAACTTTCAAATGACCATAGTAGGTAACACTATTATTTTCATTCCTTCCTAAGGAAGCACCAAACTTCTTTTATTGGTTTTACTAATACAATAATTGTAGAGAATTTTATTTGTACCAATGAAAATGTATTTTCTATTCTCCAATGTTAAAATGTTGAAAAAATCGTTTTTCTTGCGTATAATTTTTAATATGAAACATATAAATGATGGAATCTTATAAAAAAAATTATATAATTTGATTAAATTGACTCCGTGTAATGGGATGAGTTTATGAGCTTATTTTTCAAAAAAGTATGTTCCTCGTAATCATTTCATTAATAAAAATAGGAATTCATTTAGTTAAAGTAAATGGAAAAAGAATTTATTAGTACCTATGAGGCATTTTTTATTAGACTTACTAGGTAAACTTATAGAATTTTCATCCATAAAAAATGTACTTCTGGTAGATTGTTTATTGGATTAGAAGTAAGTATCCAATGGGAGCTATCCATAAGGAACTTCAACAGCTTTGAAAAAAATAGCATCATGTGGTGTCAAGGTGAAAATGGATATTGTATTTACCCAACAATATTATGTTTTTGATAATATATGAATATGAAATCCAAAGGAAAATCTAAAAGACATAGATAAAATATGATGAAATTTCCTTTGTACTCAATGTGTTGAAGGAAAGAAGCAGAAAATAGTATTAAGGGGACTATTAAATGTTTTGATTGTTGAAGGGAAGGTCATATAGAAGTCGATTGCCGAAGTGATTTGATGTTTTTTTTAAATATGATAATAGAGATAAATATCTACAGAATACAACACCCACACTCTTGTGTTTCAAATTCCAGGTGTATGCCCCGTTTTCTAGCCAATGCCAAAATCAATAGGATAATAACAATGATAGATGTTTGTAAACTCTTAATCAAAAAGGCAAAGGTAAATCTCATGTGATAACTATTTCTTATGAGGGGTGTAATAATGATGGGGTAAAAGTTACACAAACCATCCACTCTAGATCATTTAATGTCTTTTTTACTCTATATATATCCAAAATTATATATCTAAATAAAATTTTAGGGGTATAAAAATTACACCATAGTGATTATATGTTGAATTATCTATGAAAACAACTAATGGTACAATAATCTCATCTCAAGTATACGATTCTTCCCCAATTAATGTCTTTTGGACTGTGTTTCCCGAAAATCATACCATTCTCCCACTATTTGATTTTTGAAATTATATTACGCATGTAGTGGTTTTATTTTTCTAAATACAACATTAATTTCTAGTACTAGAAAGTCATGTTTGATATTTTAATCCCATAATTGATCTTCTATCATTGTGATACTAAATATAATGTTTTGATATAAATATCACTAATTTTATGGATCTTTATTACCTTTAAAAAGGGATAATGATCTTAGATGGTTTGGTAAAAACTCAACATTTATGATATGACTATTATGGAAGTGTTTGGTTATGTATTTACATATTATTTTCCTAATCTTCTATCGAATCATGACGTTGAGTTATCAATAGAACTCATATGTTGTGGTATATCATTTTAATGAATCTTGATAAAATGGCCTCGACTGAGTTGCATGGACTGAAGAATAAAATTATAGAGAATATTAATAGGGGATTTAATCAGAAAGGTATGTCCACTTGGGATACACCAATTGTATTTAGTAAGAAATATTGATTGATTATACTTTGTATTTATTATTAGGGGATAAATACAAACATAATCAATATCAAATATCCTATACCCCATATTGTCATCTCTTTTGATGAAATGTGTGGATCTAGATACTTTTTTATGATTAAAACTCATTCTATGTAACATAAATTGAAGGTAAAGTAAGAGGATATACCCAAGAAAACATTCTGTACAATTTATAAACACTATGAATATATATTTTTTCCATTTGGTATTACAAATTACCATACAATAATCTTGTATTTAATGAATTGACACTTTACAGATTACCCTAATAAGTTGTGTTAGCATTTATTGATGAAATTATCTTATATTCAGAGATAAAGGAAGGGCATGAATACGACATGATAATTTCATTGAAAACCCTAATGAAGGATAAAATGTATGAAAAATCAACTAATTACGAATTTTGGACACAAAAGTTTCTATTTTTATTATATAATATCAAGCAAGTTTGTATTAGTATATCCATATAAGAAAGTGGCTATTTAAAAATGGACTAGATCAGCCTCAATGATTGAGATCCTATGATTTCTTGTTATGGATTGATATTATCAATGATTTGTGGAGAATTTATCATGTATGTACAATATAGTTACAAAGATAACTCTGAAGGGAGGGAAGTTCCTCTAGACAGATGAATGTGTGAAAAATTTCACTAAACTATAGAAAATACAAGTAAATGCACCTTTGATTACATTACTATAAAATATAGAAAGTAATGTAATCTATAGTTATAAATAAGAGAACGTATTGGGGTGGATTGTTATGTAGAATGATATGGCAATATCTTATTCCTCAAGATAATTTGAGGCATGCGAGGAAAATTACCAAACTCATGATTTAAAGTGATTTGTGGTAATTATTTCATTAAATGTGTAGGGGAATTTTAATTATGGAGAAAATTGTGGTATATATACTGATCCTAAATGATTAATGTATATATTCACACAGAAGGAGTTGAACATGCACTTGAGATGGTGGTTGGATCCTATTAAATACTATGAATTCTCAATACATTAACAACCATGAAAAAAAGAAACAGTTTCTTTGAGCCAATAGGACCCTGATTTATTACAAATGTTATCAATCAAAAAATATCTGATATTTTGGTATGGGAGAAGTATAAATTTGGAAATTTTAAAGGGTATGAATATTATCTCTCTCAAATGAATGTTAAACTATAAATCGAGGTGTAGATTAGAAATTCATAAAAGGATTATTTTTAGCAGAAAATAATGGTTTGAATTATTTTCTAGTTTATCCTTTATTAAAAAGGAATTATAAGGTCAAAGGAATAATTATGTGTTGCTTCTATACCATATTTTAATATAGAGATAGTAGATGAAGCTAATTTTTCTTCAGTATCTACATTTTTTGGAAGTGTAAAAATATATAGGGATCTGAAAGAATATTTTTGATGGGGTGAAAGGAAGAGAGATATTTAATATTTTTTATCTTAGTGCGTGTTATGTCATAATATTATGGCTATAATATGAATGCCAAGGGAATGTTACAACTATTACCCATACCATAAAGGAAATTGGAAAGAGACACCATGGATTTTTTTCATTATAGTCCCAAAAACATTTAAAGGGAACAACGCTATATGGGTTGTTTTCCATGGAAGAACGAAGTCATCCCAATTCACTAGTATCTAGTAAGATTTATATCTAGATAATATTTCAAAAATATATAACAATGATGTTGAATGTTTTAGTAGAATACAATAGTTTATTTTATCTGATCAACATCTTAGGTTTACCTTGTTGTTCGGGAGAAGCCTTAAAAAAGATGTTGATATGAAAATGATTTTTAGCATTGAGTTTCATCATCAGACATATAGTTAGTTCGAGAGAAAAATTCAATCCCTATAGGATATGATAATATATGATTATTTGAAATTAAAAGGTTTTTGGGATCAAATCCTTCATCTAGTCAAGTTCTTTACAACATTAGTTTTGACTTTATAATTTGTATGGATCCATATGAATCCCTATATAGACATAAGTGTAGAACATAAAAATAATGGGATTAGGTTAGGGATACAATGAAATTGTGAAATAATATTCTTGAAGAAATAAAAATTAACATTAGGGAAATTCAACATGACTTAATGGAATCAAAATGTTGATTGAAAAGTTATGCTGATAATAATCGAAGAGATCTAGAAGCTCAAGTGTGTGAGAAATTGCTTGTATGAATTTCTCCATTGAAGATGGTTATGATATTTTTAAATAATTTAATGATGAGACCTATTCATATTATCCCTTTCAATATTATTGATTGATAGGGGATGGTTTCTTATATCCTGCTACTTCCACTTAAACCCTCTCAAGTCCACGGTGTGTTCCATGTATATATCCCGAGGAAGTACAAACTCGATCCTCCAAAAATACTGAACCCTGAGCTCATACAATTGGATCATTATATTTTTTATTATGAAGAAATAGAAAGTATTATGGATCACAATGATAAAGTGATATGAAATAAGACCAGTCACCTACTCAATGTTTTTTGTCAAATCCACAAACTTGGAGAATCTACATAGGAACTAGAGGATATGATGAGAAAGAAGTACCTTCCATAGTTTATATCAAACTGATTGAAAACTATTAGGAAAATTAATTTTAAGGGGGTTATAATGATACAACTAGAGATTTTATAATATAATATATATTTTTCAAATAAATTTAATTTCATTGATTTGTTATGTTACACGCGAGACTGAGTTTTAGAGAACCACAATAGAATATTAATATCATTGTTTAAAAATGAAATTTATAGAATAAATTTTAACCATAGATATATGAATAATAATAATTTTATTTTAAAATTAATTATAATGTTTCATTTAAATGAAAATATATTTATAAGTAAGTACTTAATTTTTAGTAAAGCCTTAACATGCTTCAAAAATACCATTTTCCAAATAATAATTTCTATTTAATTTTGTGAGAAAATAAAAAATCATTTTTTAAAACCTTTATAAAATATATTTAAAAATATCGACAATATGTTTTGAACCTTTATAAAAAAAATAATCTTATGGTTAATATTTTAGGACCTTATAAAATGATAACTTTTTCATGAATATTGAAAAAAAACTGATTTTTATTAAAAACTACATTCTCATTTAGAGAATTTACTAAATTAAATATTGTTTAAAAATTACTCAAAATTAAATATAGTTCAATTATGTTATTATAAAACCAATTTACTTAATTTTAATCAAATTCAAGTTTACTTTTGATATTTAATCCTTTTATAGTGATGAACAATTTCTCTTTTGACAACTGCATTTTTGTCACGTCTAAAGGTGTAATTTTAAATTAATATGTTCCACTTCTATGAATAGAATTTATAAAAACGTAATTAATTGTTTTAATAACACTAAATAATAATATATAATAATTTAATTTTTTTTGTAAAAAATAATACTAATAACAACAAATGTGAATTATTTGTGTTAAGACTAAAAAATCTTTTTTGGTGGTAAAACTAGAAAAATGGGGGAGAAATGACATAAAAATATTTCCAAATCGTATTTTCATGAAATATTTGGACCTTATGTAATATTATTTGTTATAATGATTCATTTTTGTTCATTTTGGAATGTCCCAAACGTGGGTATTTTTTTTAATTTTAAAAAATTCTATGTGTGTCCTATCCCCCAACTATAAAATGATACCCACTCTCCTTTCATATTCAAACTTACAAAGCACTTTGGTTCATCAAATAACTAAAACAATCCACTAATTTCTCCACTAAAAACATTATAGATACCTTTTCTTGGTTATAAAACCCTCATATGAAGGCCTGTGATGAAAACCTACGGAGATGGTCGGAATAAGTAGTTTCATTCGTAACAGATCTTTTTTGATTTATTTATTCTTTCACATCCCTGAAATATTATTAAAATTTTATGATATAATAAAATATTTAACTAAAATATAATTATATGTTATAATGTTAATTACATGACCTCTATCTTTCTACTCCACTATTAAATTGGAAAATAACCATCGATCGTGTGTATAATGGACTACCACCTCACAAATTGATGTATTTTGTTTTCTATCACTGCCTCTTATCGATAGATATAATGACTCATTTAATATATGTATATTAAATTTAGAAAATATTCTTAATTATATAATTATATTATCACATCTACCTTATTTCCTTCCAATCCATTGTAAAATGATAATGTCTCTTGAGTGTACATGTGGACTACCACCTTTACAAAGCGATGTTTCACGTTTTTCATTTTATTTTAACATGGATGGTATGAGTTTTGATTTTATCAATATATATGATTTATATGAAATAAAAATTATTATTTTATGGTGATATATTTTTTATATTTCTTTCATTCCATCAGTTTAGAAAATGGAAAAACGTTCATGTGTTTGTACGACCTACCATTTATATGAACAATGTAATTCATTTTCTATATCTAACATTTAAGGATTATAATAGACATATATGTATAATGCGAATATATTTTATTTATATCATGGTTAAAATAATTTAGATTTTGGTACCACGATAAAATTAAAAGGACTAAAAATACCAAACCAAAACATACATGAAAAAAGAAGTAGTTATTACCAGAAACATGATTTTAACAAGGAATTGTTAATAAATAATTAATAAATGGTAAAATTAAGTCTTATATGGTACGATATATTTGAGTATGGTATTTTAATATATTTATAAAAATATGTTATTTTTTATATATTATGTTCTATTATGAATGAATAAAGTCAATAATTGAGGTAAGGGATTTTCGTCTTACTATTATTTCTATGGGAGACATTCTATATTCAGCACTAGTTTCTTTTGTGTGGTGTACATAAAACCTAGAAATTTATTATATGATTATTATCCTGAAAATTATAGGATAAAAATACAAATATAAGGTTATTTAATTCATATGGATTAATATTGGGGTGTTACCAAAGTTGAAATGTTTTTACTATAAGCTAGCATTGTGTATGGGGATTGTCTATTATTATTATTCCAATGATGAAATCATATGATGTATATCTCAGAGAGATTATGAATTTTGTTTTTTATATTTATTTTGGGATAATAGATGATTTAATTTAATTTTATTCATTTTATGTACTCAATAGTCAATAATAAATTTTTAAGGAAAAATAAGCTTTATTTTTTTGTTCATTTGTTGTCTTCTATGGCTACATTTTATAAAAAATGTTCAAATAAAAGTTTTTTATATTTTAGATGTTTCATAATGTTACTTTAACCATATTTTACTTTTGAATTTTTTAAACAGAATATTCTTCTTATTTTAAAAACTAGATACTTTTGACTTTTTACTAAAAATGTGAAATGAATTTTTTTTAATATACATGGAAAGATAAAAATTATTCTATATTTTTACCAATAAATAATTTAAAGTCTCCTTTACAAGTTCCAGAGGTTATTAGATTATTAAAATTATTATTTAATATTGGGTTTATTTTTATATTTTTAATATGTGATGTCAGATTAGAAAAAATATTTTCCTCAATAAATGTCCTAGGTGATATTTCAAAAATCATTTTCCATCTAAGATGGAGTAATTTTGTGTTCAACAAGATTTAATGGGGATAAAATAAAATTATACCATCCTTATTAATTCTATGGATGTTTTATGTTCATGATTGAAATATTTTTATGAAACCCATCTGTTTTCCATGGGTACTAATTTGATGAAATGATGATATGTTTTTGAAACCAGTTTCTTTTCCACGGGTTATGCAATGATGGAATGATTATGAAACCACCTGATTTTAATGGTTTCTAACATGGTGAATGTTTTATGATTTTATTTTAAAAATATGTATGAGTTTACTTTTGTGTTGGGTGAAACCTATTTCTCTAACCAATGCTTTGGGTCAATATGTATAACTCATGAGTAAGTTATGTTACGCATAAACCTAATTTCATGTTCACAATTACATACATTGACATGGCATTTTGGGTCATAATATTATTATTAAAATAGGTTTTTATGTCCATAATATTATGTGTGAACCTTGTTTTTATATCCATAAGTTTATATGAGGGCCTAATTTCATGTTCTTATTAAAATGTGTGAACCTATAATTATTTATACATCTTCATAATGATAAAATATTATGATTCTTCCATATTCCTATGTTAATATTATGCTCTCAGGGATTACGTTCATTGATTTAATTTATGGTTCATGTCTTATAAACTACCCATATTTATGACATTAATCATGTTTATTAAATCTGATATTTTTGATATGGTTTTAAAATTCTATTGTCACATTATCATACCCTTATTTCTCTATTATGTTTATATATACATTGTTTAATCTTATTGATAATTTTTGGTAACCATTTATTATATTTCCCTTCCGCTTCTTATGATGAATGGTTTTAATTAGGGTATTTCTAATAAGAGTACTATATGTGAAGATATTTAGGTAAGATGTTGAGGATATTTCAAGAAATAATAATAACATGTATCTATTATATAAATACACTAAAACATTACAATATTCATTATGTTTTTGAAAAATTATATGGATATTCACCTATTAATAAGTAATATTTATATATTAAAATTTTAGGTCATTATATTTTTCATATCGGGAATGATGCCCTAAAAAGTAGTTGGATTCCCTATTTTCAATATAAAATTTGAGAATAAGAAGGCCTAGTTTTTCTTTAATTTTTCCATATTCTCATAGTAAACTGTTGATAATTACATTATGGAAAAAACTCAATGTTTATGAATTAGTAAAGTTGGAATTCTAAAGATTTTTTTTTATAAAATTTTTTATTACATTGTTTTTAAATTGTAAATTTGGCCTAACACATTTGATATTACTTATTAAATGTTTTTAAAGATTATCTAATTTGAATAAATGTATAAGTGTGAGACTTTGGAATACACAGGGAATGGAATGCATTTATATTTCACGGGAAGTTTCATTTTTTGGGTTCAAATATGGGATTAGTTCCATTAGGGTACCTTGGATTCATGACCAAGTGAGGACTTGGCTATTAGGTTATGATTCTGGTCAAGAGTTAGTAATACATATGGTTACATGTATGAAATTGTTTGTGTGTGTGTTCATGAATTGGTTATTCTATATGGATGAAATTTATGATCTAGTTAATTAAACTAATTGATATTATTAGGTAATATAATTTTTTTTCATGATATTTATTGTTTTACATGAATATTAAACTATGATTTAACTTGTACTTATCCACGTGGAATATGTTGGGATGAATTTGGGGATATCCTAATGGGTTTTATACTCTACCTCTATATATGTAACATGGTGTATATGAAAATGTTGTTTACATTGATATATGAAAAGGAAAAGTAAATTATTTCTTATCTTAAGAGACATGAAACTATATTCTTATTGATAGTGTAAATATCTTGGAGATGAGAAATATGAGTTATAGATTTGATTTAACATTAGTGTTTCTAAATCAGGATGAATTTTTGGATTACTTGGACATGATTTTTTAAAATTCTATTATTTATATGGTATTTTATAGTTTTGAATTTTGTGTTTTATTTATTACATAACATTCATTTTATATATTTGGATAGTTTTTTAATTATTTTGATACAGTTTTTATATATAAATGGTAAATAATCCTATAATGATTTAATAATCCGTTAATATTTTTACCAGTAAATGGTGTTTAGGTAATTTTTTAGCGCCCCTACTATAGTAGTTTAGAGCTAGTGTGGATATTGTTTCATTGGTAAAATATACAAAGAATAACACCCCGAAGGCCATCATAGTATATTTTCCATGGTAAAAATATATATATACATGAAATTTTTATTATAATTTATGACAAACAATTTACAAAGAAATTTATTTGAGAAATACATTACTCAACTTTTCATATCCCTACATATGGACCAAAAACCACTTCTTGAAATCCAAGGGAAAATAAAGCATAAGAAAAGGTTGAGATCATATACTCAGTAAGGTAAACATACAAAAAATGTTATAAATAAATAAGGCATCATCAAAATGGAAATGTAAATAACTAAATCATAATACATTTAATCAATGAGATTATAATAATATATTAGAGATAGATTTTATTAATATAAATATATATAAATAGCCACGTGATCCAAAAAACTAACCATGGATATTCTCATTGATCAAATAATCACTTTGTAATTATATTACTGAATTTTTAATGATGGAATGCATAGTGATAGACCTATAAAACATACCATCGATGAATTATGCTAAATAATATAAATACCATCAATGAAAAGTGCTATGAAATGTATATAAATGGGTAATTCCTTGACCAAAATTCAATATATTCTATCTCATGAGAATTATTGATACATCATGGGGCTATAGCAGGTCCCACCTATCACTTTCAATGTCTAATGGATTACTCATATGAGAGGGATGAAACATAATTAACATAAAAATTCTTATTCAGACAAGAATATTAAATTTAAATACCATCCATAATCAATAAAAATAATCATAAACCATACAGAGTGAAATGAATGGTATCAATATAGTACATCCCTAGTCAAACTGATTATAAACCATCTAGAGAAATAATAAGGATGTTATCATTAGAGTATACCCCCATTAAAACATAAGTTACATAAAAATGTGTCTTATTTGATGGAAAATGATTTTTGAAGATCAGTTGGATAATTTCTTGAGGAATGTAACCTTTCATAGAAAATCACCCTTTTTATTTTAAAACTATAAAATTCATAAAATATTTTTAAAACAATTTTCCTTGAAAATCACTTTTGAAATCAAAGAATTTCTAAAATATTAAGAAAAAAATTATTTAAAATGAACCTTGCATATTTTTTAAATTTTGTTAGAGTGAAATTATGTTGATGATGGTGGGTAATTCAATACATTCCATATAATTTAATAAGAATATTCATTTTTTATTGTAAGTTGGTTAAAACAGTTCCTTGTTCCAGATAAATCAAGAAGATTACTCTAAAATAATTATTTAAAAGTAAAACATGTGCCTAAATATATATAAAAAGATTTTGGAGAAATGTAGAATGATTTTGAAAGCTTTTATTAGAAAACATGGCTTTGGATGAAAATAGATTTTCTACCAGAGAGATAAATAAAGATAGAATTTCCTAAAAACATTTTCATAATTATTTTATTTACCAAATATTTGAAAAATTTTAATATCACTTGAAAAAGTTCATTAATAACAATAATTAAAAAAATGTATTTATTTGAAGATATAAATATCAAATAATTCCCCCAATAGAGTTGTAAACATCAATAATCCTAAATAGTGATGATATTGTGAAATAAACCCTTACCACTTTCGTAACATCTGAAATGAAAGGAACATAAAATAAATGAAATAACATGAAATTTTAAATGTCATAAAGATAAATAGACTCATTATACAATATATAAATTAGGAACATTATATACCACATAATGGAAATAAGTAGTAAATATGACATATGTTTCATGGAAGTAAAAGTGAGATGAGAAACCCTTACCTAGAGTCTGACTCATCACATAGATTTTTTATATACCAAAATAAAAAACATTGGTTAATTATATTCTTTATTGAGAATAATTTTCATTTTTATTCCTTTTATTTCACTTATTACCATGTTATATATTATTATATAATAAATTATGTTTATGTAAAATGTTTTGAATATATTTTTATTATGTGTGAAAAATAACTTTGGTAGGTTTAATATGGTCAAAGAGGTCATTATTTGAACCCATATTGATTAATAATAATGAAATGAGTTTCATATTTATATATCAATTATAATTTTAAAACAAATCACGAAATATGGTTATGAAAATTGAACTATATTACAATCATGGAGAACGTATGCTGAACAAACTCATTGGTAATGTTTCCATTTTTCAATATTGATTATATAAAGAAGGTAATTAATATTTTATCATTCCATAATTATAATAATATAAAATATAGAATATTATTTCCTCAACTATAATTATATATATCATATATGTGCCTTGCGGATGAAGAGAGAGTTTTATCACTCCGTAAAAGCAATAGTCCAGGGGTATAAAAACAACATTATCATTTAGTAGTGTAAGAAATAAAAGGAAATAAATTATATTTGTAGAATGATAAATGTGAAATTATTACCATAATTATTTTCTATATATCACATATATTCCAAATTTTTTTCATTATTTCCTTCCACATAAAAGGCTAGTGAAAAAATCACATCGCTTCGTGAGGCAGTAGTCTGCCTTACACAAGAGGGAAGTAATCATATCCCCTACGAAATAGAAATTAAAAAGTTATATATAATATAATTAATAAATATGTGTAATTATGTTATAGTTTTTCAAAATATATATTTTCTCCATCATATTATCCTATCATAAGATTAGTTGACCGAAAACTTATCACATTGGTTCGTGAGGCGGTTATCCACCATACCCATGAGTGACATTATAATTTCCCATTTTAAGGAAGAGGATATGAGTAAAGATCATGAATTTAAATTTATAAATTCAAAATATATTTTATTTTATTTTGTGATTTTATAATCATAAATGAATAATATTTCAATTAGGTGGAAGAATATTTTTTTTTTGAATTTATGAATTTCACCTCTTCCCAAACCACTTCTTTAGGATTATACCAAAATTATACATATAATGTATTTGTGAATAAAGAAATTATCTAGGATTAGTGGTTATAAGTTTTAATGGGATTTTTTAGGTCATGGATGGGTCTAATAGGATTGAAGGTGTGAAGAAGTGGGGAGAGTGGGTGGCCTTTTATATGTGATGTGAGTAGCCTTTATAGGTAATGTGAGTGGAAAACATGTAATTTTATAAAATAAAAAGGTGTAACCACGTTTCTCACATGAATAAATAGTAAAAATAGATTATAAAGAGAGCTAGACATGAAAAGGTACAAATATATCCCAAAATAGATTTTATATATATTTTTTTGTTATTTTTACCTTAAAATTTTAATTTAACCCCCAGTAAACTATTTTTACCTCAATTGAAATAATCAATTTAAATTTTTTTCACAATTAGTTTTAGTAAAAAATTATGTAGAACATATTAGGTAATAAAAATTATTGTTATAAAAAAAATTTCATCCTATGTTATAAATTATACTCACCTTAGTGGAAATATTTATTTTAAAATTAACCCCACAAATGCAACTTGAAAACTTGTTTTCAAATAGAAAATGTTCCAAAGTTTTCAAAGTTTTTTTTCAAAATATAATAAAAAAATTATTAAAACGGACATAATTATATTAATAGATATATTATTTAACTAATTATATCTGTAAAATAATTTATAATGTAATAGGAATTTATAAATAACTAAAAAGAAAAGCCAGTTTTCAATTAAAATGCACCATTTTCATTATTCATTAGAAAATGAAACATTTTAGAAAATTACTAAAAACTCATTGTAATATAATTTTGACTTGATAAATCCAAAAATTAGGTTTATTATTTAAAATATGTATTCTAATATTAAGAAAACTTAATTTTTAATTATTTTCACAATTCATTGCCATTCTACCTTTTAGAAAAATACAGTTTTTTTGAAAAAATATATTCTACTTTAAAATAATTTTTATAATATTTATAATAAACTTGTAACTATTTAGTTTATTTTATATACGATTAAAACATAAAATTTTCAGAATTTAGTTATTACTATAAATACCATCAATTTTTATGGATAGGTTATATGGGCCATGTTTAAATAATAATATTTTAAAATAGTATCACATTTCACTTAAATCCAGTATTATGTGTATTGGAAGCTATGAAATAGATTGAAATTATTTAAAAATAATTATATCCTATAGTTTGAGGGTTTTAAGTTATCTTTTATGATTTTCGGTTTGTTATATATTCAATTGAACATGATTTTTCTTTCTTAAAATTATTGGGGGGATTACATTCTCCCTCTTAAATAAATTTCATCCTCACTATTTAATATTGACCTCAGTAACACATGGTTTGAAATTTACAATTACCTTTATTAAGATATCACATCATTAAAAGGTTTAATTAAACATTCTCTTGATAATATATAAATAAAATTATAAATGACATATGTAATAACACATAACAAGGTTTCTATATGGGAGAACATTTTTTAATTGTGTAGATATATGCATGGAAGACAAGAATGAATAATTATATGAAGTGATAGGGGTCATTGACCACTTGAAATTGAATTATCAATAGAAATTTGAGGTCCGCAAAACTATAAATCTATAAATATAGAAGAGACCATAGTTTCAACATGAATGAAGGTATTATGATGGAATTTTGTTTCAATATCATTTTCCTAGAATTCAAAAATTCATTTCTATCTATACTGAGAATTTATGAAAATATTCTTGATATATGATTATTTAATCATAAAAAATTCATCTTTTTTGTGCTTTTATTTTTTTCCACTTCATTTCTTAGTAAAAGAAATTTATTTCCAAGAATATTATTTTTATATGAAACACTAATATTTACTTTTAACTGATCATAAGATCACTAAAAGTGTGACAATGGTTTCTATATGTTTTTTAATTTTTCTAAAACCAAAATTGTTATCACAATTTATCCATTATAAACCATTTTTATCTAAACCCAATAAGTGACACCACTAGTATAACATTAATATTTACTGATAAAATTATTTGACTAAAAGTAATGAAAAATTGACCATGACATCACACAGTCTAACTGCAGGAACTAAACCCTTATCTTTTATTGGTTGTCATTTTGAGACCAACAACCCCGCTGGATACAACTCGTTTTCACCCATCACACAGATTTTACTTTTTCTAAAACCATTAAAAAATTATTTATATAATGTTACGAAATTTTAATAGGACATTTTTATCTCAACATTAATGGTTTATAATACCATTATCAAAACATATTTATCATTGTAATCTAAATATCCAAAACATATTAATGGTTATCCTCTATGAATCATGTATTTTCCAATAAGTTCAGCTTTCCACTTAATCACTTTTCTTGGTCATCGACACCATTAAATATGTGATCTAAAATCTATAATTATATAGTATTATAATATATTCCTCATACATTTAATAATTCTTATATCTAGAATATCATTGATTAAAATACTCCAATAACATAATTCATGAATCTAAAAAAATAAGAGTTATCATTCCACTTTATATATAGTAATAACATATGCCTAATATTGACCCCATATCTATTTTTGAAGAATATTCAATTGATTATTATGGAATTCATTTTCTTAGTGCCACATCTCATTAACGTAAAAGAATTGAACATTGGTAGATAATTTCAATCCATTAGAACCATGATTATTATTCCCATTTTCTCCACAATTAAAGAAAACTACTTTTCCATTTACGAATGTACAATGGTGTTTCCTTCCATAAAGTATCACATGTTGGAAAGTCCATTTTTCATTTATTCCCTTTACCGATTTTTTCATGGAAATCCACTTCTTTTCTTTGTTCCCTTCGAATCTATTAGACTTAGGGAATAATTTCTATATCTTGATATCACATTATATTATGTTATTATATGATTATAATGTTTAGGAGAATATTTCCTATAATGAACTGACCTGGGGTTGTCTCTTACCCAATAGTTGACCTGATCCATCACGTACCCAAACGACATTCATAGTCCCCATAGACTGGCGACAAGAACTCATGCATCGAACAACAAAATTGAGGGAATGATTTCACACAACCTGAACAACCACATTGGATATATATATATATAGTGAGATAGAAATAGTGGTAGACTAACAAATATATATTCCATAATTGTAATAAAATATCAGAAATAGAAGAACTCTAATAATCACTTAATATCAAAAAAGGTATGTTTAAATGTATGAAAATGGGTAAACTAACAGCTAATCCCAGAAATGGTGTGGGAAAAATCCCACTATCTCCCCTGCCACTACCCAACCAGTTCACATGAACCAAATCGTCTCATAGAGGTGCCTTTCCTTTCCTTGCCCTGGAAGGCAAACAAGGTTCTATGCATCACCGAAGTGGTGTGCAGGGAATGACATAACATGCTCATTAGGATCCCACCTAGGTGTTACAAAACATGTCTCTATATGATATATTCTATTTTCAAATTTTAAAATAAAACAAGAAATTATAATAATAATATATGTTTTAAATAACACATGGTTAACATTTCCCTTTTCCACGGTATAAAAATGATGGTATATCAGTTTCTATGCGTATTTTTCCCAATCACATTACATAAGTTTGAAAATTTATATCAAGGATAACTTAGAAATCCTGGAAATACAAAATAGATCCATAGGTATCATAACACTAAGGAATAGTACATGAATAGGCTACAAAAAACCCATTACACAATAATCAAGTGCACAAAAATAGATCCTAGAAAAATTGGCATAGAAAGAGAGGAATTCCCCCTCAGTAAACCTCCCAAAATGTCAATATCAGTCCCCTAAAACAACGATCCTAGGAAATTGAACAAATATCTAAGAAAAATATAATTGATAATCAAAAAATATTTTATGATGGTCTCAAGCTAAACCTTCCATCTATGTACCCCGGGTAACCCATGTGCTTAATTGAACAAACCAATTTCAATGCAATGAAAAGTGTTCACAACCATTTCACAATCCATTTATC
Organism: Viscum album; assembly: GCA_963277665.1. Classification (NCBI taxonomy): domain Eukaryota; kingdom Viridiplantae; phylum Streptophyta; class Magnoliopsida; order Santalales; family Viscaceae; genus Viscum; species Viscum album. The sequence goes on along the minus strand of OY728122.1, from coordinate 245,801,139 downwards.
TAAAACTAGGGATAATTAATTTATCTATTAAAACCCTTTTTTCACACAAAAAAATAAATATACTGATTTAATAAATTAGTTTATAATGAAAAAAAACTAGTTTTATTATCATAGGCTAAAGAAGAAACCACCTACCTCATAGTTCGGGTTACAAATTCCAACAATAGAATATAAATCCAAAAAACCCCAACAACATCAATGAAGGACCTAGAATAAAATTCCCACATTTTAGGATTGATAAAAATATTAATACAAGAGGTTATCCAAATAGAGGAAACCCACATACCTTGAAGAAGAACACCCACCGAACAACTACTAATGAAAAAAAGGCCTCTAGAATTAGATCTCACAACTAGTCTATAAGAAACCAAGAAGAAAAATCCAACTCAGATCAACTAATTCGATAACACAAAGTTTGGGTGCTACTATGATCAATCACAAAAAATAAATGGAAAGAACACTTTCTTAGAACGAATGACCACAAAATCAATGTATATCCAATGATTATCATATCAATCCAAAATTTAAGGAACCTATGGAAGTTACTTTGGGAGAGTTCGGGTTTTGGAGCCACGATGTCTGGAAAAAATAGTCTGAGCGAAACTACTAGATGTGTGACATTATCCTAGGAATAGGATGAGTCATATCTTGTACCTATCTTACATGGTGTGTAGTCCACACCGGATATGTGATGCCAAAAAAAACCATCTCCTCATGTTAAAAACTATCCTTTAAACACTATATGATGTGTTCCTTAGGTAAACAATGTGTACCAGTTCATAACAGCTAGTACAAGACTTGTACCTCAGGTACATGGTGTGTACCTAATCTATATCCTGATGAATTTCTAGAAAACAACTAAAAATATTTGAACCAAAAAGGAAACATAGAAAATGGAAATACTTACCCGATCAAGGTAATGTGATGTTACAAAATCCCCACCATCAAAACCTTCCATCGATAAGAAGTCATGTGGAAGATGTAAATCTTGGAAAACGATGAGTCCATTTTTCCCTTAATATTGAATTGAATTCCCATGTATCATTAAAATTAGATCCTTGTTTCCATAGAACTATGGCCAACAAAATCTTTTTCCCACTGAAGAAATTCTTCTATGATTTAATGATGTCAATTGGTTTCTCCAAAATAGAAGCATATAGCTCTAAGATATTTTCCTCCCAAATCAGAACATTAGTTGGGTTAGGGTGATACTTCCTAAGCTGATATATGTAGAAAATGTCATGGTTGTTTTTCAACTGAACTGGTAGTGCTAACTGATAAGAAACATGTCTGAGCCTTTAATAGATCTCAAATGGTCCAATATAGGTTAGGGTGAAATTTCCCTATTTTCTTAACCGAATCTGACCAAGAAGAGGATAAACCTTAAAGAAAACCAAATCACCTATGGAAAACATCGTTGGATGACGCCGCTAATCTGTATATGATTGCTGTAGAATCTGATCTGTAACCAGATCTCATCGCATATCCTAAATCATGACCAGTGTCTCTGAAACCAAACATGGTCATAGAAATGTTACTTCGACCACCTGTTCCTAAAAAATAGGTGATCTTCATGGGAGACGAAACAATTCCATGAAAGGATCAATTCTTATCGATGAATGATAACTTTTGTTGTAAATAAAACCAACCATTCCAAAATGGCTATCCCACAATCCTCTAAAATCCAATACACATAGATGAAGAATATCCTCTTGGATACGAATTACATGTTCAGTATAACTATCTCTTTGTGGATGGTAAGGTGTGCCCGACTTGATCTGAGTTCCCATTGCCTCTTAAAGACTCATCCCAATCCTTGAGCTAATCCTAGGATCCCTATCTGAAATCTTGGTAGAAGGACTCCCATGTAACAGTGGGACACGTAATCTACAATGTCACAATTTATAACCAACCACCAAAATCTTCATATCACATCATAATACATATTAGTATCACTTGGATGAATGGAATAGGAAGAATTACGAGCATAAAATAAGACTAAACTTCTCATAGATACAGGGAAGAAAACTCAATTTATGAAGTGAAGTATGCCATCTGAAGAAAGAGAACAACCAAAAATAGTCTCCCAACCAAATAGGTTTTCTTGAGTCTTCTAAAACTTATCATCCTTATTACGTTTTTTCAAAACAGACTCAATGAGAGTAGAGGAAAATTGAGCACTAGTTAGAACTATCCCCGAAACATCATCCAAAGCATCTATGTGAAACTGAGTGAAATCCCAATAAGATTCCAATCCTCCTTTGATTCCAAAATATCATTTGGTGGTACCTTTCTACTAAAAGCATCTTTAAAATCCTTGTTATTCTATGGGGTCTAGAAGATGTCTAATTCAATATTCTAAAGGTATTCTATCCATTATCTTTGTCTTATATTGATGTCCTTCTAATATAAGATATAGTTCAGACTCTTATGATTAGATAAGACCATGAACATATCCCCTAAGAGATAGTGCCACCAACATTTATGTACATGCATAAATATAGAAATCTCTAAATCATGAGTGGGGTAGTTCATCTCATGCAGTCAAAGTTGACGAGAGCTGTAATATACCACACAGTCATCCTACATAAGCACACATCCCATCCCCGCACCATATATATTGAAGAACACCAGACACTCCATATCGGTCTCAGGTAAGATTAGAATTGGTGCTGATGTCAGAAGTCATTTCAGTTCATCAAAATAAGTCTACAAATTTCCATCCCATTTGAATTTTGCTGCCTTCCTGTTAAGGGTATTCGATGGTGACACTATATTATAGAAATTTTTAACGACCCATCCATAGTATCCCAATAGACCAAGGATATTTCAATGTTTAAAGAAATTCTATGGTTCCTTCCAAGACATAACAATCATTACATTCTCTGGATAAACTAATATTCCCTACCAAGAAGTTCTGTTCCCCAATAATTTCACTTCTCAAATCCAGAATCTACATTTAGAAATATTTCCATAAAAATAGCGACTCCCCAAAATTTCCAAAACTAAACTCACATGGTGCTCGTGATCATGCTTGAATTTGGAAAAAACCCAGAACATCAACAACAAACACTACCACAAAAGTTTCATGATATTGGTGGAATATCCAATTCATCAAATCAATAAAAATTATAGAAGTATTAGGGAGACCAAAAGGTATCACATGATATTCATAATTTACATACCTAAAATTTATGTTTGTATTTACTATATAATACTCTCAATCTCTGAGTAGATTATAACCCAGATGAGGATCAATCTTCTAGAACCACTTTCCACCTTCAACTGATCAAAAAAATCATCTGCACATGGAAAATGTTATTTTATCTTAATCATTACCTAGTTCATCTTCTAACAGTCCACACATAATGGAAGTGAACCGTCCACTTTCATGGCAAAGAGAACATGAGACGCCCAAGGTGAAACACCAGGGTGATTGAAACATTTCTTTAATAGGTCTTCCAACTGAATCATGAGTTCTTTCACTATATCCAGTACCATATATTATGATGGAATCGAAATCAGCTAAGTTCCAAGATCAAGTTTCATCATAAACAATACCTCTCTGTCTAATAGAAGAAGGGAGAAATCATATTCGAAAACATTAGGGAAATCTCAAACAACACCCAGAAGGTCATCAGTAGAAGATATTTAACTGGGATTAAACTCACCAATAACCAACAAAATCCTAAGATATGGGAGGGAAGATCCTGTATGACCAGACATCAAGTCCCACTACCCAAAACACATGAGAGCTCCCTTCAATAGCATGAAATGAAAGTGACAAACTATAACAATCAACTAAATCTTTATGATTTACAAGACAATACATAATAATGATGACATCAAATAGATCCAGAACAGAAATGAGAAAATCCAAAATAACTATTTATCAGTTATCTTTAACAAACTAGAAGGACAAAAAAACCCCTTCTCATTCTTCTTTCCAAGAGGTGTCTATAACTCCATTGTAAAGGGAATATGATTCATTGTAAATTTACTCACATAAAAAAAGCATGATGACATGAATGAGTGGGAGGAGAAAATATCAAAAAAAGAAATTTCTACTAATAATGCAATAATAAATTCACCTCTCACTATTGTCGGACCTGCAACTAGGTCAATTGGACACTCATCAACAACATTAAAATGCTTCAATTATAAGGCCAGTGGATAGAGTCCCACTGTCCATCAATCTCCTGACAGCACAACATTAGCCTTTAGAGATGACAGTCCCAGACCATAATGAGGATTATTCATTTCCTGACAGAATTACTGCATGTGACCAACACGTCCACATCTATTGCACATATTCACAGAAATTGGACAAGGATGTATGGTGCTTCCTCCATTAATTAATTGATAGAAAGTATAATGCACACTAGTAGACATAAAAAACGGTGTAGAGGAGGCTCACTAATGAGACCCACCTCCACCACATCTATGAAGGTCCCTTCACTTCCTCTTCATCCACTGCATGTCACTGTAGCTTTCACTATTTTGAAGGGAAGAGGTGGTAACATCGACCACACCTTCCATATTCATTATATTGTTTCTCTTTCTACTATCTACGAATAGGTATAATTATTCAACATAAACACTAGTGATATGATATTCGGTCGCATACCCTATAGGTATTTTTGGGTCTTTAGATGGTCTTTCATTAACATGTTCAGAGAAAAATGGACAAGCTTAGCAAATCGATTAGTTTATACAGAAACCAAACACTATCCCTATTTCAATTATTGGAACTATAGAGTCTTTTTCATCATCAAAGACTCTTGGAAAAACTATTGAAAGAACAATTGTTTGAAACCTATCCAATTGAAATCCTACATGTCTGTCTGCCTGGACCATAGAATCCAACCAATGAAAACCTGAGCCCTCAAGTTTGAATGCAGCACAATTCACCATGATATTAATAGGTGTTTCTAGAAAGTCAATGAATTGATCAATCCTGTCCAAAAAAGCATCATACTCTTGAGGTTTAGTAATTTCTTTAATGTACTGTGGCTTCTCATGTAAGAACTCCCACGATCTCTCTATGTCTCCACCGAATCCTAGTTGTACCTCAAAAAATGCATTCTAAACTCATGTCACATCCTGATCAACAACACAGAATGATCAGATGATAGTATCAATGATATTCTAATCCATAGGTGTGTTCCCTTGAGGGTAATTCTCTAAGCCCTCTTATGGAACTCTTATAAGACATCTCAGAGGCATACTGCTACAAACTGAAACATAAGAACGATCAGAAAATAGAAAACATCTCAGTTCAAACTAGAACAGCAATAATCCAATACTGAGATTTTAAAAAAGTTCTTGAAAACCCATAGGTGAATAATATATAATTATTTTAAGATATAAATTTAAAATAATTCCCCCAAGGGATATGTAAAAACAATAATCCTGAATAATGATGGAATTGTGAAAAAACCCTTTCCACTTTAGAATCTTTTGAATCGTAAACCCCCCAAAATAAATAAAATCAATTGAAAATTTTAATATAAGGAATATAAAAAGAATCATGATATAAAATATAAAATAGGATGTATATACATCAAAAAATTAAAATATGTGGGGATTATAGTATATGTCTCATAGATATAATGTGAGATAAAAAACCCCTACCTTGAGTATGACTCATCACGTTTGTTATTTATCATCCTAGATAATAAATATGTAATGTTATTTTTCATTATTAAGAACCATTTTAATGTTTATTATTACTTTCAATTCACTTATTAACATTTTATATGTCATTAATTAATCAATAATGTTTACCTTAGATGTCTTGATATTATTTTTCCTATGTTACATAAATCACATTAGTAGGTTGGATATGGTAAAATATTGCATTCTTTAAACATATTCATATTAATAATCCTGAAATAATTATATTATATATAAATAAATCATACTTTTAAAACAAATCATGAAATATGGATAAGAAAAATGAACTATGTTATAATGCTAGAGATGGTAGACTATAAGTACACCATAGCAAAATTTCTGTTTTCAAATGATCATTATGGAAAGAAGGTAAGTAATATTTTATAATCTAAAAATGGTTATAATATAATGTATAAAATATTATTTATTTAAATTTACTTATATATGTTATCTATGTGGTATTTTCATGAAAAGAGAGTCATATTTCCTCATGATAGAATTAGCCCACACGTAAATGAATGGCTTGGTTATTTTTCAATATAAAAGGAAAATGATGTATATTATCCTCTAATAATGATTAATATTTCATTAATATCATAATTATTTCAGTTATATCATATATATTTATTAACATTATCTTTAATACATTCCATCTAGAGAGTTAGTGAAAAATGAATCACATTTCTTCGCGAGGCGGTTGTCCCCCATTCATATTTATGACATTATCGCATCCCTTGTGAAATGAAAAGTAAAAAAGGTATATATTATTTCATGAATACATTAGTATAATTATTATATAACTATATGATATATTCTTTATATCAATCATCATACCCAACTGTGAGAGGTATTGATGAAAAATGGGTCACATTAGTTCACCAGGTGGTGGTACGCTATTCATAGAATCAATGTTTTTGTTTCCCATTTGATGAATGAAGATATGTATTGTAACAACCATATATTTTGTGATTTTTTACAAATTATTTTAATCTTTTTCATATTTTTATATTTCACGCAACGATGAAAATAGATTTTTTTTTGTAAAGGACAAAGATGGATTTCATTATACGCAATTCCAAGTTAATCGTGCACTACATGAAAAATAATGGTTAGCTTCCTCTATATGAAACCCTGAGGAAATATTACATTTCACACATTACTGAAATTCATCGATGTCTTGCATGACACGCAAGACCAAGTGTTAATTAATAATAAATATAATATAATAATAAATAACATAGACATTAAATTATATTTGGGGAATATTATTAACTAACTTATGTAAATATATGGTATCCAAAAAATAAAAAATTAATTAGTTATTTAAAAATTATTTATAAATTAATATTAGAATCAATTGAATATTAAGGGAGTATATTTATAGTAAACAATTTTTATGAACATAAAATTATTTTAATACTATTAGTTTAAATTAATTTAAAAATGTAAATAATTTTAATATAAATTTTTTTATTATATATCCACGTAATTTTTTTTTATTCATTAAAAAGATTTTGTAATTATAAGATAAGAATATAACTAATTTAACACATATATCCCATTATTTTTATTATGGTAATTTCACTACCTTTTAACGAAGAATCTATTATAAATGTAAATATTTTATCTTCAATAAATATCATATTTCAAAATAAACATCAAATTTTAAATAAAATAAAAAAAAATATTTTGTGATATATTTTGTTATTTTTCTATAAGGTTTCAATTTTTTAATGAATTGTTAAAAATACAGGATTTTAATTTAAAACTTCTTTTTCATATAATTTATTTATAAGGATAAATTATATTTAAAATTAGTTTAAAATATTAATTATAAAACATTTTTGAAAAAAAATCCAATTTAGTTATTTGGATTCAAATTAATTTTGATATTTACTAAAAAATGAAAACTTTTTAACATTTTTATATAAAAAATCTGCTTTGTCGACCTGGCTGCATGACTGAATTTAAATTAATTTTTGACATTTTTGTGTGTTGAATTTAGACTAATGGGATCCATATATGGAATAATCATAATTTATAACATCTAATAAGGTTAACTTAGTTTTTGAGAAAAATATATTAGTGAATGTAATTAATGTTAATTACAATGATTAAGGTTGAATTAAGCTCCATAAGGTACTTAACCATATCCTTAAAGTGAAAAACAACCTATAAAATTGTCCAAAATCCATTTGATGTAAATATTTATGCTTTATCCTACATTGTTTATAATTTTGACCCTTATTTATCCACATTAAATAAGAAAAAGTGTATGAAGTTCCTTTCTTTGAAAATATTATTAGAGTTCCACTCCTCCCCAATTAAAAAATGCCTCACCTCATCCCACTACCTCATACCTATATAGAATAATAAGTTCATAAATACTATATAAAAATATATTTCCAACATCCCTTACTTTCTTCTTGAATCTTCCTTTTGTTAAAAATTAATCCAAGGAAACCCTTTGGTGCAAACTGAAAGGAGTTAACCAATCAAGAGGTAACACCATCAATCACACATCTTTATTTTTTTATTTCTTCAGTCACTAAAATATTCTTATTCCATTATTGTATAAGAATAATATTATCCTAAATATACTAGTATATTTTCATTATACATACTCTACCTACACTTACACACACTTCCAACTAATATATAACAGACATACTGTTTATGTTTACGATCGACTATCGCATCCCTAAACAGTGATTGTTCATTTTTCCATTGCCACCTATCATGGTTGAAATTATGGTGCAAAATATATTTATATATGTTATATATAATATTTATTATGTCTTTAATATTCTGTAATTTTTTTACAAAACATTTCTTTATAGTTTCCATTTTTTGTTAATACGATAATTTCATTTGAGGATGTATAGGCTACCGTCCCCTCAAAGCGATGTGATTCATTCATACACTACATGGAATGTATTAAGGATGTATTTAGTGAATATATATGAAATATATGACAATATAAAGCTACTTAAATAATTATATATATATATATATATATACACGAATATATCTTTAATATTATTTCTTTCAACACGACAATTAAACAAAAATAGTGTTCATGTGTATGTACATATTTTCGTTTCAATGAACGGTGAATTATGTTTCATACGTATATATTATATGGATTATTATGATAAAAATATAGTGAGTATAATTGATATTTATATCATGTTTTAAAATTTTGAAATCATGATATAAGAATAAGGACATAATATATGACAATTTAGGACATATGTGATGAACAAAGTGAGTATTACCCGAAGTAAATCCTTAACAAAGAATTTGTAAATAGTGGGTAAAATAAATTCATAATAAAAAAATATATGGTGTTAGATATAAAAATTTGTCATATTATAATTGTATAATAAATTTATATTTGTTATATAGTAGGTCTACACATGTATGGGGAGAGTTACAATGTACGATAATGGAATTTATTCTTACTTTTTATTTCTGCGAGATACATGACTTATTCACCACTCTATTTTTTTTTGTGTGGTGTATACACTACCCATGAATGTATTATATTATTTATATTATTAAATTTATGAGTATTTACATAACAATTATTTGATATTAATAAAATGGGGTTTAGGTTTCAAAAATTGTTTTGGAGTCTTTTGTTTTTTTTTCAGGGAATGTAGTTTCGAAATAGTTTTGAAGATTCTTAATAAGTTTCAAGGAAAATGGTTTTAAAAATTATTTAAATCATACTTTCTAATTTTTAATGTATATTGAAAAACAAAATTGTTTTTAATTTTTTTTAAAATTGTTTTATGTTTTGAAAATCATTTCTAAAAGAAGAAGTATATTTTCCTCGAGACAAGTTTTTGAATGATATTTATAATTTATTTTCAATCTAAGAACACATCAGTTGGTGTTACTAATGACTTTCATGATAATTATCTATTTTTTCTATTCATATTTTTTCTATTAATGGTTTATTTTTGATTTAATGGTCTTTATGTGTCCTGTTTCTCATTGATGGGTTATATGTTTTGGAAATATTTTTTTTGTTTCACTGGTTATGTTTTGATAAAATTATTATGAAACAAGTATATTTCTCCACATTTTTTTTGATTTGTTTGCGCGTTTTTGGGAGCCATTTCATTTCATGTGGTATGATATGATAGTTTATTATTTTGTTGCTCATTGATTTATTATTTCATTCTGAGATAGGTGTGACCTATATCTCCCTCCAATGCATTGGGTAAATATGTATATCTCATGAGATAGACAAACATAGTCTTGGGGGTGAACCCCTACTACTAAGATTAACATTGGAGTGAACCATTACTATAATAATGGAATGTGGAGTGAGCCGATGATACTAATATGGACATGGGAGTGGAGGATGACTAATAGGCTTTTATTCATTTCTTATAAACAATCAATATTTACTCCATGATTCATGTTTATGATATTTTATATGTAGGGTATAATATTTTTATGTAACAATCACACTCTCATCTGAGCTCACCCCTTTTTATGTTTCATTTCTCCCCATGTTATGAAGATACTTATTATGTATAATATTTATAAGAAGTGTTCTTTTAAATAATTCCTTGTTGGAGAAAATTTAGCTCACTTATATACCTATTTTTTTACTTGTTTCCAAAGGCACTATACTAGTACAATCATTGGTCTTCAGTTAGTGTAATGTTTTTAGTCTTCCGAAAATTTTATCTAATCTGATTGTCTTTGATGGTTGGGTGGTTATATTTGGTATCAGAGTTAAGTTTTAGTTAACCATAGGAAACTTGGATGATAAAAAAAATTTGAGATCCCAAAGTTTATTTCTAAATATATTTCTAGTAATGTCTTTAAGGAGATGTATAAGCAAGGGTTAATGTTTTGGAAAATTCCATTTAATTTTGTAAAAGGGTAGAGTGAGTGGTGTATTATAAATACCACCCTATTTAGATAATAAAATTAGATATAGATCTTTAACAGATTAACCAAGGAGTATCAACTTTGAAATGATGTTCTAGGCCTGACTTGGGGAAATCTGGTTTACGACAACATGCCTTACTGTACTCCAGGTTTGAAACTCCCAGGGGATATTATTTGGGAATTCAGATCCTCTTCATGAACCATTATAATGTATTTTAATAGAATATTACTATGATTAACAGAGTATAAACCTAAGGTTTCATCTATTAAAATGCTCGTGCCATGATTTAGACATCCTAAAAATATATTTTCATGAATATGTGGATTTATTCTATAATATTTATTTCTCACCTTGTGATTTCTTGTGTATATAAATTTTTAGAACTAGATGGAACATATTTATCATTAAATGTTTTATATGTCAAAATTATGTGAAAATGTGAATGTATTTCACAGTTGGAAATCTCATAAAGGGAATCTAGAAGTTGGAATGAGTATTGGTGATATTTCTAAGGATAAAGAGATTGAAAATGACATGTGAAATGCTTGTGATGTTCTTCATGTATTGTTTACATTAATCATAAGATGAATGATTAGATTGAGATGGAGTAAAATAAATAAATTATTCATATATCATATTCTAGGAAAGTGGTATTAAGTAATATGTTGATTATTCTTGAGTAATAGTTTATGTTGGTCGGAGTAGATGACTCAAGAGGGGGGGTGAATTGAGTAGCTATAAAAATTTCTATTAAAATTGGTTCTTTAAAAATAACATCCTTGTATGAAAATAAAATCTAGTTCAGTTGGTAGTGAATTTATATAAGTCATGTTAGTTCAATTAGTTTCTCAAAAGATTGATTAGTTCACAGTTTTACCAATAAAAAGATTAGTCAAAATTTTGAAACTAATATACCGATTCAAAATAGATATAAAAACATGTTAAAATAACTATCAATGTTCAGTTTAACTTTATGTGAAAAATACAAATCAAATTAATATGCAATACAAAGAGAACAATGGGTAAAACAAGAGGCTCCGACACGAGATGAGTCTTTGTTCTCTCCATATGGTGATCACCTGATACCAAGAAGTTTTAATTAATAATATTTTCATTCACACCCTATATCAGGGTTCACAACAGTACCCTAGGCTTTCCAGGTTACCCTTGACCTCTACCATAGTTATTTATGGGAAAACTATCAAACATATCACATAGGATCTCTTCCATAGTTCTATTTGTGATAAAAGAGTATTAATGGATTTAGTTTGAGGATATTTTAGTATCCTTCATTTAAGCTCAGGAAAAAGTGTGTGTGAATCAAACAGAGGCACACACTACTCGAAAAGTAAACACAAGAACACAACAGAGGTATTAAAGGGAAAAAAAGTTTAGAAATCTCTTTGCGTTGTGAAGTAAAGCTCAAGCCTTGTTAGATGTAGAGAAAATGATATTTGAGTCTTCTTCTGGATTTCGGTTTCTGAAAAAATTATTGTAGTCTCAGTAATCTAGTTTCAAGGTGGGTGAAAGATTAGATCTTCTTTTTGAGTAGGTTCAGCAAGCTTCAATAGGTTGTTTCTTGTAAAGCTTCTCGTGAGCTCAAGATTCAAGTTCCTCTCTTGGAAAAATCTTGTGTATTTTCATATTCTGTACTTTTTTATTTTATCATTTTATTTTCCTAGCAAGAGAGATCACACTTTATCGTCGATCTTGTAATCTATTTATACTTCATGGTCCACTAGTCAGGAAGATGTCCCCATGGGCATGTACCTTGTACTGTCTAAGGATAGTCCTATAGAAGACATTAATTAATGTCAGAAACATTAATTTGTCTAAATATTAATGTTAGAAAAAAAAAATTGAATTAATAAATTCAAAACAGTTATTTATGACAATCGGTGAGTCATTTTCATCATCCTGTCATCTTCTGTTTGTTAATATTGGTCAGTCATATTCGGTCTGTCATCTTCATTCTATCATCTTCAGTTTGTCATCTTCTATCTATCATATTTGGTCTGTCAACATCATTTTGTCAACTTCAGTCTATCATCTTCGGTCTGTCCACTTCGGTCTGTCAACTTTGGCCTGTCGACTTCAGTCTGTCAACTTCGGTCTATCATCTTCGGTCTGTCAACTTCAGTTTTTCAGCATCAGTCTGTCAAACATTGGTGTGTTGGACATCAAGGTATCGAACATCGGTGGGTCTATCATTGGTGTGTCGAACATCGATGCGTTGAACATCAGTTTTTCGAACATCGGTGTGTCGAACATCTGTGTGTCGAACATCCTGTCAGTGCCAGGGACTCTAAAAAAATTATGAAGGGCCTGTCTTATACGTAACATTACTAGACTAAGAGACATCCAAAAATACATGTAAAAAATACACTTGTAATCAAATTGATTCATAAATATAGGTAATTGTCTTATTTTATTACATTTTTCTTTATGAAATAATTGATTTACATAGAGAAATTAAATGGAATGAAAGAGTATAATCTATAGATTTACATTATTTATGATTATGAAAACTACAATATTATAGAGGGTCCAACAATCACGCCCCATTTTATAATCACAAATTAGGGCATAAATGTATATATAAGAATTATCCCTCACAATAAATGGATTATGATGAGTATTTTCCATGTGTCATATACAATAAATTCTCCCCTTGTATTAACAATGTATGGCACTTCTTTCCTATACCAAAAATTATCCCCCTTAGATTAATAAAGTATGAATCTTATTTCTCCCCCTGTTGGGATTAACAAAAAACAAAAAGTAGAAAGTAAGAGGAGAAATATTATAAAAAGAAAGACACCATAAATATTTCCATTAAGGATTAGAAGAGTACCTACCAAAAAAATGAAGAAATACCTATAAAATATACTATCCATCCCCAAGGGTTTGGCTTCTGAGAAGCTTTTCCTTTATCTGAAGGATCCAGATTAGGATTAGAAGGGTTGGGAGTGGGAGAGGGAAGAGGCGGTCTGAAGACAACACTAGGAAGGGCTTCACCTATAGGGACATTGGCCGCATGACTAGGCCTTCTCTATTACCACACGTGACTGGGAGATTGCTCTCTAATGACCAGTCAAATCTGGGAAAGATCATGAGAGGCATACATTAGAGCAGGAGTCCAGGAGGGAGTACCTCATTTCTTGCATAGCTTTCTTGAAGTCATCCTTATTCTCCGGGAATTTATTTAGCAATGTGGTAAACTCCTTCAATTGAGTAACTCATTTCTTGAATGCTTATGCAACTTGTGGTATTATGATATTTTTTTTTCTAGAAACATGAAGCTATTTATTATATCATTATAGGAATAAATCTTATAAAAGTTCTTATCCACTTTCTCTCGAATCTCTTTCTGAGAAGTAGAGGATTAATTTGTGCACTACCTTACCATATTGTACACAAGGACTGTATGTCAATACACCTTTTCAAGATTTTCTTTGTCTGAAAGAGTCTAATGAGATTGGTGTTCCTCTCACATCACAGCTTTGAGAGACTCCAAATCAGCAACAACACCATTCCCACTCCTAGAATTGAACAGTAAAATAATCATTTTTTCAAAATCATCTTTCAATTTATTTAGTTCTACACTTAGTAGATGAGTCAACATGTTCCTAAGAACTTCCAGTACACCACTAAAGGAGGTCTTGAAAACATAAGTTAGATAATTTAACTCATTTCTCAACTTTCTCACTTCTTCTCTCAGAATGGTATTATGCCTAATAATGGTTTCTTATATTGTAAAGAGATTGGTTTGAGTCTCCTGGATCACCATCCATGCAATCTTTGCTGCATCTACATCTGAAATACCGATTGAAGTGGAGGCTTCACTTATAGATCCAACAAAGGCTTTCAATAACTCACATATCTCATTTTTTAATTTCTCCAAATCAGCCTTAGTGGCATAATCACTAGGCACTATCTATGCTACTAGCTATACTACTGGAGAAGCAACTGGTGGAATAGGTTCTGCTCCAGCTTGAGCTTGTAGAGCAGGAGGAGGAGGAACCCTCTCTTCATATGAGTCATATTCCAACCCAAAAAGAATGTATACTGGATCATTATTATGCTCTCCAGTACAGGTACAATGTCTTGGCTCAATAGTATCAATCATGGTTCTTCTTCCATGAGTCCCAGGAACAACTTCAACTTCATCAGCTTCTTTATCCTGTCCTCAAGCCATAATAACATTTCTAGGAACAAGGACCTACTGAAATTCAAGTTCGGCATGTGCTCCATCCACTTCAACTTCCCCATGAACTTCCTTAATTTGAGGAACTTTATCCTTAACTTCTTCCTCATGGTCAGTAGATAAATGTTTATTCAATTCCTGAATGATGTCTTGATTTTCAGTATTAGTATGGGGTGATCTATCCTCATCACCAACATCTCTATGATCATCATCTTCCTGTTCAACATGCTAAACACCATTAGAAGGTTCACGTACATGCCCATTACTCGATCTATCAACTACTTGTTGTCCCACTTTCAAAGAGTCACTTACATTCTCATCATTTCCTCCTCCTTCATCATCATCATCATCATAAAAATCCTCATCTGATTTACTTACATAACATTCAACTCCAGTAATCTCAGTCTCTTCCTCTTCCTCATCACATAACAAAGATTCTCTTTAGGGTAAGTCCAAAGGTGGACTAGCAGGTCTATAAGACATATATTTGTCGATTTCAGCATTATCAGGATCACTATTGTCATTAAAAGGAGATCCTTCTTCCCTTGGAACTTTAGTCTCAGCATCATCATTAGAATAAACAGGTTCTTATTCCATTTTGTGACCTGGATCAATTAGATCCTTTGGTCTACAAAGATGGTCAATTAGATTGAAATCCTCATACAAAAATTCCTCATCACCTACCAAGTGTTTCATCCATGGGTTCTAGAAGATATTCGTCATTTTAAAAATATCTTTTTGATGATAGAAACCACTACATGCACTTATCACATTATCTCCATCATCCAAAAAACAAACATTTTTTAATTTGGAAGAGATCAACCTTGGATAGTACAAATTGTTGCCTTCTTGGATGGGTTTATCAAATCAGAGACATGCACCACTAGATACCTACACAGGTTCACTTTTATCACATGTTTCAATAAACAGATAAAGAAAACATCCTGATACTTCCTAGAAGAGAAATATCCCTTCCTTGGGTAGATTTTAGGTTGTATGAACTTGAAACACAATATTACCTCTCCATCAAACTCACTTGTAATAGTCCTCCAAGATTCTCCATTTCCAGTCTGCTCCTTCAGAGCATCTTCATAAGAGAATAAATTAGAGGAAGGGGGAATATTACCCAGATAATCAGCATAGACACCTTCATGAGGAATATCTAAGCACTTAACCCATTACTTATATGAAAAAGCTATTTCCTTTCCTTTTACCACTAAAATCATCCTTGCTGCCTCATTTTCATCCAGAGATATCTTCAATTGCTGATAAAATTCATTTACTAGCTAGGGATAGTAATTCCTTTCATTATTAGAGAACCATCTTAGCCATCCTTGAGATTACAACACCCTTAATAAAAATAGCTTGCTTGATAGAAGCCACTTTGCAGTTACTTCCTTCTCAATTGTAACGACTTGGATTTCCAAGATCGGTTTTGTAGTCCCACTGGACTGACCTTTTGGACGCTTAGAGAACAGAGATTTTATTGGCTCTTCCCTATCATGCTTGGTCCTTTCCATTTCAATGTTTTTTATTCCACGGTGTCTAGAGGTTGAGTGTTGAGAGATAAAGCGACAAAGGGTAGAAGGATTTACGGAAGTGGGAAGGTTTATGGTCGGGATAGAACGAACATAATATATCATTAAGGAATTGTAAATATTAAAGAATAAAATTTATTTGTGGCAAAAGGAATACCAAAACAAAGTCATTTTATTTAATACAGAACGAATTAGAAAATATCCTTAAATACAAAAATGTTATTGAATCAGTTTTACATGATCTGATATACATGATTGGTTTCAGGGATCAGTTTCACAAGATCAGTTTCACAAGATCGGTTTCAAACATCAGTTTCAGGCATCAGTTTCAAAGATCAGTTTCACAAGATCGGTTTCAAAGATATGTTTCAAATATTGGTTTCCCAAGATCAATTTCATAGATATGTTTCAATGATCTATTTCAGTGATCGGTTTCAAAGATCAGTTTCAATGATCGGTTTCAAAGATCGGTTTCAATGACCAGTTTCAAAGATCAGTTGCAATGATTGGTTTGATAGGACATTAGAGATTTATTATTCCTAGTTCATGTATGATATATTTCATTCTCTCATTGATTATGGTTTTAGTGAATATATCAGAAAGCTGATGCTCAGTCCCAATAAACTCAAGAGTTATATCACCTTTTATATAATGATCTCCCAAAAAGCGATGTATTACATCAATATGCTTTGTTCTAGAATGATAAATTGAATTCATAGATATGTTAATAGTACTTTTGTTGTAACAATTTATGGGGATAAGTTTGAATCGAAATCCATTGTCTAATAAGGCGTGTTTCATCCACAAAATTTATGCACAACAACTTATAGCATCAATGTATTCTGATTCAGCTGTTGATAATGCAACTGAGTTTTTCTTTTTACTACACCATGATATTAGAGACTTTCCCAAAAAGTGACAAGTTCCACTGGTGCTCTTTCTATCTAACTTACATCCACCAAAGTCAGCTTCTGAATATCTAAATAAATCAAAATTTTGTCCTTTAAGGTAGAACAATCCTAAATTAGTTGTATACTTGAGGTACTTGAAAATTATTTTAACACCATTTAAATGTGACCCTTTTTCATTTTCATGAAATCTTGCACACATAAACACACTGAACATAATATCTGGCCTAGTAGTAGTTAAGTACAGAAAACTCCCAATCATTCCTCTATAAGTAGTTTGATCAATTGATTTTAAATTATCATTAATATCCAACTTACATGTAGAACTCATAGGGGTTCAACTAATCTTAATGTTATCAAAGACATATCTTTTCAAAAGATCTTTTGTGTACATTAATTGATTTAAAATAATACCTTATTAATTTTTAAATATTTTAAATCCAAGAAAATATTTGTGGCCACCCATTAAACTCATTTCAAACTTGCTTTGTATGATTTTTTAAAAATAATTAACTAAGTAATTTTTAGATGATACTAATATAAAATCATATACATATATTTGGGATATTAAAAATTATTTTTAAATTCATTTTATAAATAAAGATTGATCTTCAAGCCCTTCTGTAAAACCATTAGAAATAATAAAATTACTTAACCTTTCATACCATTCTCTTGGATCTTGTATCAAACAATATAAAACTTTTCATAATTTGAACACATGATTTGGGAAATGTGGATTTTTAAAACATGGGGATTGTTCTTCAAAAACATCCTAAACTACATAGCTATTTATGAATGCACTTTTGACATCCATTTGATATAGTTTAAAATCCATGTGTGCTGCATAGGCATGTAAGATCCTAGTTGCCTTAAGTCTAGATACTAGATCAAAGGCCTCTTCATAATCAATTACCTCTTCCTGATAATATCCTTGTTCAAATATTCTTTCATACTTATAAATATATTTCTAGATTCATCAACTTTTTTCTAAATACCCATTTGATTCTAATGGTCAAAGTATCCTTCAGTCTATCTACAAGTTTCCTAACAATATTTCTTTCAAATTGATAATGATTTTATTGGATGGACATTACCCAAAATTAATCTATGATCACATAATTGATAATGTATGGTTCATGCTATGACAAGAAATCTTGATGTTTAACTTGGTTTCACAGGGAAGCTATATTTAGTGTTGCTCAATCTAAATCTACAACAACAACATCTAGGGGATGATTCTTAAGTGTCCTAGTTGGTCGAGAGAAGGTTGGACATGATATTTCAGGTTGTTCAGGTTGATATGGTTCAGTACGGTTAGGATTTCAAGAATTTCAATAATGAGAAGTTTTCACACATTCCTTCACATGACTATATGAGGTTTTATCATTATTCTCCGGATTGGACATATACTCTTCAATAATTTCTATTGTGGTCTTGGGCTCATGTGGGTCTGATTCATCAAACATGATATGTACAGATTCCTCCACACATATGGTTTTCTTATTAAAGACTCTATAATATTTTCTTGATGTAGAATATCCATGAAATTTTCCCCCATCACATTTAATGAATTTTTTTTCTAAATTATCTTTAGTGTTCAGAATATAAACATTACATCCAAACACTTTAAAATAACCTACTTTTGGATACCTATTATTCCACAACTCATAAGGAGTTTTCTAAAGGATGGGTTTGATTAAGACATTGTTTATTATGTAACGAGCTATATTAACAGCTTCAGACCACATGTAAATAGGTAGGTCATATTCATTGAGCATAGTTCATGATTTTATTGTAAGGTTCTATTTCTTCTTTCACCACACTATTATGTTGAGGTGTCCTAGGAGCAGAGAAATTATGATTATATCCATTTAGTGAGAAAAATGCTTCAAATTATTGATTCTCAAACTCACGACCATGATCACTTCTTATGGATTTAATCTTATGTCCACTATTATTTTCTATAGTCGTAGCATACTTGGTAAAGTGTGAACAATATTTTCTTTTGTGACGTAGGAAAAAGGTACCGGTGTACCTAGAGAAATAATCTATAATAACATAAACATCATTATTCCCATAGAGACTCAAACCTCTAGATGGTCTGAACAGTTCCATGTGAACCAACTACAGATGTTGAGAAGTAGTTACTTGTTTCTTCTGTTTGAAAGAGATTTTATGTTTCTTTACTTTTTGACAAGGATTACTAATTTTATGGTTTGGAAACTCTAATTTGGGGAAGTCTCTAACTAATCCTTTCCTAGTTAACTTCCTAAGAGAGAGTTTGTTGTAATTTCCTAGCCTTCTATGCTAGATCCAAGAATCTTTGTGAAAGGCATTTAGACAAGAGACATTCTGTGAGACTAGTGTGTCTAGATTTATAGAATATACATTATCATTTCTAATAGTAGTAAATAATAAGTTATTCTTTGCATAAAAAACATGGTATGAATCATTTTTTAATTTTACATTAAATCCATCATCACACAATTGAGATTTTCTGAGCAGGATAAACTTTAATCCATCAATAAACAATAATTTATAAATTGTAATAGAGTTAGGGTTACTAATATGGAATAGGCCGATGATTTTTCCTTTACTATTGTCACCAAATGTGACATGTCCTCCATAAATCTTGATAAGAAACTTAAATCTTGAATAATACCCTATTATATGTCTTGAATATCAACTGTCCAAGTACCAAATTTTTTTATTGGATCTCTTCAGACAATTTAACAACAAATCAGTTCATCTAAGAAACGACTTTGGTACCCATATTTGTCTGGGTCCATATACAATAGTGATATAAACTTTTGGAACCCACAAATATCTTATGGGTTTCCTATATGCAGAATATAACGTGTCATAAAAGTAAACTCTATCTGGTCCTGAATAATTAGATGAAGTAATAGAATTCATTGAACTGGAACTTGCTGTAAAATTATGGTTTTTGAAAAAGGTAGGAGATTTTCCAGATCATAGTACAAAATGCGATTTGGATAGATTCCTTCGACCTGGTTGATATACTATTCCAGAAGTATTCTTAGGAGCATTTGTTTACCAAGCATTTGAGTAAGAGTATTTTTCCAATTAGTGAATTTTTCCAAGAATTTATTCATTTCTCATTGAACATTTTTATCTCATTGTTATACTTGAGCAGCAGAGAATTTTTCTCCTTTTCAGTCGCATGTCTAGAGTTAAAAGTCATGGTAAGAACATGTTATTTCTTCAATGATTTATACTTTTCTTTCAACTCATTACATGTTTCTTCTAGCATGTTGAAATATTAGAACAATTCTTCATTTTTTATATTCTTAGATTCACTTTTAGAATAATATGAATTATGTACAAGAGTGTCTAAGGTTACCTCAGTTTTTTATCATAAAACACAGATTAGACATTACATCGTTCACCTTTTGAAAATAGGCAGATTCACTTGAGCTATCCTCGACGACACCTAAGATGGCCTTCATTGCATTCATATACATTCTATCCTTATTTTCAAACTTTTTCTTATATTTAATATTTGGGTAGTCAGCCTTCACATGTCCTTTACTTATACATTCATAGAAAATTATCTCCACTATTTTATCATTTCTCTTCCAATCCATTTTTCCAATTACCCTTGTAATTATATTTTTCTTTGTAATTGGGATTTCTGAAAAAAAAAATTTCTTATAAAATTTCATGAATCTTCTAGCTAACAGGGCCAATTCCTCAACATTATCCGTAACTACTTCATCACTACTTGAGCTTTCAATAGCAGCATGACATTTTTCTTTTCTTTACTTTTAGAAGTAGTTGTCTTGAAAGCAACAAACATTCATTTTGGTTCATCCAATTTTTTATTTTCCTTCAATTCCTCTTCATAAATCATTAATTTTCTAATCAATTCCTTCACTAGAATCTTATCAATATCGAACTATTCTCTAACAGACACAGACGTTCCAAGACATATTTCTGGTAGGCATTTCAAAATCCACATAATCTGCTCTTTGGATATTACTTCTCTTCCTAACAAAATCATGGTATTCCCAAATTTATTGAAGATAAGATACATATTAGAAATGGACTCAACAGGCTTTATTCTGAAGTTTTCATATTTAATAGTATATGTATTTAATCTCAATTTGTTAACAATAGATGTTTCTTAATGAGGAACAGACAGAGTGTCCCAAATCTCAGGGGAACTTTTACAATTAGAGATATGGTTAAACTCTTCATTTCCTAGTGAGAAAAATAGAGAACTTATTTCTTTACAATTATTGTTATAGGCGGTCATGGTAGGTTCATCCCAAGTATTTCTTATAATTTATGTAATTGTATATTAACATATAATAGCAGTCCAGATTTCAAAACCCATGATTTCTAGATGTATTTTCATCTTAATCTTCCTCTAAGAATAATTAGTTCCATTAAAGAAGGGTGGTCTATTGGTAGCAGCCCCTACTAATATATTTTCCATGATATATATTGTAAAATTATTTCAAAGAGATAAAAATTTATAAATAACAGAAATTTTGAGATCTTTGAAAAACAACTATAATCAGAGATGACAAGAGTTGAAAACTAACAATAACTTTTAAACGATCTAATACCAAATGTGGGTTGGAGTAGATGACTCAATGGGGGGGGGGGGGTGAACTGAGTATCTATAAATTTTTGGGTTAAAATTGGTTCTT
This sequence comes from Viscum album, assembly GCA_963277665.1. NCBI lineage: Eukaryota > Viridiplantae > Streptophyta > Magnoliopsida > Santalales > Viscaceae > Viscum > Viscum album. The sequence goes on along the minus strand of OY728122.1, from coordinate 245,779,216 downwards.
TAAAAATAACATCCCCTTATTAAAATAAAATCAAAGTCTGTTTGTAGTGAATTTATATATGTCTTGAAAGTTCAATTAGTTTCTCATAAGATTGATTAGTTATTAGGTTTACCAACCAAAAGATTAGTCAAAATTTTGAAACTAATATACTGATTCAAGATAGATATTAACACTTGATAAAATAACTATCAATGTTCAGTTTATATAAACATGAAAAATAAAAATGAAATTAAAATGAAAGATAAACCACATAGTGGGTAAAACAGGAGGTTCAGTCTCAAGATGGGACATAGTCCTCTCCACATGTTGATCACTTAACACCAAGAAATTTAAATAAATAATAATTAGATCAACACCCTAGATCGGGGTTCACAACAACACATAGGGCTGTACAAGTTACTCTTGACCTCTACCACAGATATTTTTGGGAAAATATCAACCAGATCACACAAGATATCTTTCAAATTTCTACGTGGGATACAAGAGTAGAAAGGGATTGAGTGTGAGTATATTTTAGTATCCTTCAGTTATGCTCAAAAGACAGTGTGTGTGAAACCAACAGATGCACACACAGCTCAAAAAGTAAACACAAGAACACAACAGAGTTATAATAGTAAAAACATAGTTTAGAAATCCTTGTGTGTTGTGTAGTAAAGCTGGGGACTCACTGGATATAGAGAAAATGATATTTGATTCTTCTTCTGGATGTTTGCTTCCTAAAAGAGTATCGTAGTCTATGAAAACAAGTTTCTAGATGTGTAAAGGTGAAACTCTTCTTTTTGAGGAGGTCTAGCAAGAATCGGCAGGTTGTTGCTTGTAAAGCTTCTTGTGAGCTCACGATTCAAGTTCCTCTATTGAAAAAATATTGTGTATTCGCACAGTCTGTCCTTTTTTGTTTAAGTAGTGTGTTTTCTGAGAGAGAGAGAGAGAGAGAGAGAGCCTGCTTTAATGTTGAGCTTGCAATACTTTTATACTTCACGATCCACTATGATAGAATATCTCCCCATGTGCATGTTCCAAATACTATCTACGGATAGTCCTAAAGATAACATTAAATAAAGTCGGAAACATAAATTAGTCTAAATATAAATGTTAGAAATAAATTTGAATTAATAAATTCGAAACAGTTATTTATGACTATCAGTGAGTCATTTTAATCGGTTAGTCATCTTCGGTTTGCTAATATCTGTCTGTAATATTTAGTTTGTCATATTTGGTTTGTCATCTTCAATCTTTCATCTTCAGTGTGTCATGTTCGGTCAGTTGACTTCAGTTTGAAAACTTCGGTCTGTCAACTATGGTATGCCGACTTTGGTTTGTCAACTTCAGTCTATCGACTTCAGTTTGCCAACTTCGTTTTGTCATCTTCGCTCTGTCAACTTCGGTTTGTCATCTTTGGTCAGTCGAACATCAGTGTGTTGAACATCGGTGTGTCGAACGTCATTGTGTCGAACATCAGTGTGTCCAACATCAGTGTGTCAAACATCGGTGTGTCAAACATCGGTGTGTTGAACATCAGTGTGTCCATCATTGGTGTGTCGAACATCAATGTTTCGAACATCCTATTGGTGCCAGGGACTCTAAAAATATTATGAAGGGTCTATCTTATATGTGACCATACTAGACTAACCGACACCCATAAATATTTGTAAAAAATATAGTTGTAAACATATTGATTCCTAAATATAGGTAATTTAATTATTTTAGTATATAGTTCGGTATGAAATAATTGATATAAATAGGGAAACTAAACGGAATGAGAAAGTAGAATCTGTAGATTGACATTATTTGTGATTGTGAAAACTAGTATATCATATAGGGTCCAAAAGATTAATAATAAACATCGATAGATAATGTACTTCTGTTTTGGAATTCAAATATTATGTTATATATATCATAAAATATATATGTATTTTATGTATAAGTTTTCATTGAGAACTAAAACGGATATGTTTAAGGGTGATGAAGAGTTATAAAATTTATATTGGGATTGTTGTAATATAACCCTTATTGTGATCAAGATGTTGAGAAAATTGTGTTTCTCCTATTAAAAGAGATGGTTAATTTGAATAATCTAAATTTTATAGCAGTTATTACCACATATATTATTATTTATTGATTGAAAAAGCAGTATACGTCTTCATGGATGATGTTTACAACTTCTTGTATTTAAGGAATATATCCCTTATTATTTCAAATAAAGAAGGATGTATGTTTTCTAAAAGGATTTATAGTAATTAAGGGTGTATAGGATGAGGGTATTCACATGATGGAATGTCAAAACTAAGAGATACTTTGGGATATATTGGGGATCAATGTTAAGCTTATATTTGAGTAATTTCTAATGTTTTTGAATTTCATCATTCAGAAGGGTTATATAGTTAACCATTTATGGGCTATTCAAGTAAAATTTTGGACGAAATTTGCGATGTTAAAGTATTATCTCACCACATGAGGGTTCATGAATATCGGAAAACCTTCTATAACCATATTTGGTTGATGGTAACTAAATAGTGATGGGAAAAATAATAATGGATCTTTTGATCTGTTAGTGCTTCGAGAATGAGAAATTAAACATCCTTTTTGGAGAAAATGGTGATGGGGATCACGAAATAAAAAAGGGTGAGATTGTTGTGAAATAATTCTAGTATATATTTTCATGAAAATTATTATGATTTAGGAAACCAATATTTCAATAAAATTAAACCCTTGTTACTTTGTTTTCGATGGATCAGATAGTACTTTAGGTCATTGGAGATTTATGAATTTTTCATTGCTAATATTATCATGAACTTATGAACTATCAAAATAGATCATAAATTGATGGTTATATTTCTCTTCCGTGTCTATGTTTTTAATTCCATTATTTCTTCTACAATGTGGGATTCTAGTTATGATTTAATTTCAGAAACCGTTATGGTTCTAAGTTTCTATTCTAAAGGAAGTTTATGTATTTACTATTACTATGTGTGTTTCGATGAATGGAACTATGACGTTTTAAAATTTTGATATCCTAGTTGAATTTTGAGGGAGAAATTAATTTTAAATGTGGTATAATGTAACACCACGTGATTTTATGAATTTTTATTAAATTAATTTAATCCTTTTCATATTTTTCATTTCACGGAACCCTGAAAACAGATAGTTTATAAAGAACTATGTTGGCCAGAATTATGTGTAATTAAACATTAGACATTAAGTAGATGAAAAATAATTGTTATCTTCCTCTATATAGAAAACTGAGGTAAGCTTACGTATCATGAAATACTGACTTTCTTTGACGGATTTTGTGACAGGAAATGCTGAGTGTTACCGAACAATAAGATATTATATAAAAATATATAACCTAGATGTTAAATTATTTTTTATGCATATTATTAACTAACTTATTTACATAAAAGGATTTCAAAAAATATAAAATGAATTAACCAGTTTAAAATTATTTTTAAATGAATATGAGGACCAATTGAATATAAATTGAGTATTTTTATAGATAACCATTATTATTCTCACAAAGGCAATTTAATAAAAAAAATAAATTAATTATTTTTTAAATATAATTTAAAATATTATATATTTATATATAAGTAATTTTTTATATTCATCCAATAGTTTTTTATAAGGATATGATCAGAATAAAACCAATTTAACTCAGAAAACACAATATTTTTATTTAGAAAATTTTACAATGTAACACCCCAAGCTTCTACGGTACACTTCTCTTTGAATAATGAAATAGCGTTTTTTGTACGCAATATCGAGTTCTAACACACCACAACCAATGAAACTAACTGTTATGAATAGTAATACCCACTTTTTGAAAGTTATAAATTTTATTTGTCAAAATGGACTTCATTTTTGGATTCGGAATATCAAAATTAGCCTAGGGTGAATTTTTGGTATTTTTCTGAAAAACATCATTTTTTGATGAATAGTAAAACCACTAAGTTGTAGTTAAAAAAACTAAATTTTTCATAAAACTTAATTTTACCTCTTCTGTGAGTGGAATTTCAAAAATCCAAGAGACACTGTCAATATGAAGGAGTAAAATGTGGTTCATTGAGATGAAAATAATTTTTATTGAATAGTAACTTTTTACTTTTATTTACCACGGTTAAAAGTAAATAGAGTAATTAAGGGTATAAATGATATTAATTTTACCCTAAGACATGTACTAATTCTATTGGACATGTGTATCTCGACCAAAAAAACCTTAGGAATAAAATATTATCATTTAGGTCCACTTGGATTAGATTAGGACATTTATTATTATTTAATTCAAAGAAGAGTTAAAAGAGTTAAAATCAAAGTTTATATACGAAAACATTTTTAATATAGGGTTATACATAAGGTAAATTCGACTGTAAATATTCATTAGAAAGATAAATATATTTCCTACATAATGATATTTTATTTATAATTTTTAGACAATAAATAATTAAATTTATTTATGACACAATGATGATGCAGTAAGTTTATTAACTATATAATATAAAAATACAAAGTGACATGGTAAGTGTCAAACTAATTAACTAAGAGTTAAAACTAAAAAATAAGGTTAATATAACGACCCAAACCTGTCTAAATTCTATTGGATGAGTGGTTTTTGACCCATCTACACCTTAACTTTTAAATAATCCACTTTGGAGCCATTAGAATCCGAATATGAATTTATTATAAAATAATATTTCTAACTTTCCAAGGTTTCCCCTCACCCCTCTTATAAAAGGGCACTCACCCTTATCATTAATTCACACCTTTAAAGCCATTTGGCTCAGCCAAACTCTGCCATAATACTCTCTCAAATGCCCTCAATTCATCCTAGAGGCCTTCCTTTAATCATGAAAGCCATCCTAAGGATCCCTTTTGATCAAATGAAAACCAAGAACCAGAAGAAGAGGTAATGTTTTCACCACCCTCTTTCAAGTTCCTTTCTTCTTCAACTTCTTCATTATTTCCCATTATAAAATAATAACTCCAGTATCTTATATATACTGTGATTTTATTATAAATATGGTACAACCATATTCATTATTATATCCATCCTTTGAATAACATGTCACTATACGTGCGTACGTACGGCTTACCGTCTCCACGTCGTGGTGTAATTGTTATTCAATAAGTTATTATTTGGATGGGTATAATAATGATGTGTAATTCATGTAAATAATAAATATATCATGATAATGATTCTGTATATATGATATAAAATCCAATTATATATTATTTTAATATCAAAATAATGATATTTTCGCTCGTGCGTACGTACGGACTACCGTCTCCATGAACGCGATGAGATTCATTCTCCATCGTATCCATTCAATTCTAATTCTCATTTGATGACTAATAATAGTATCTAAGGACTTGATATCTTTCTGGATATGATTAAGATACAATCTATCCATGGAAAAAATGGCTTATGTATCAAAACATATAAAAGAAAACGAGTAAGTTAACACCCGAAACAATGATAATACTAAGATATTATTAACAAATCAATGTTAAAAGATCATATATGATATCATATTAATGTATATGATTCTTTTATAATTTAATAACAATCATTTCACCATTATAAAGGATGTTAACCTACCCTCATCCTAGGAAAAGTACAAGGTAATGGTTTATATTGCAATCTCTTCATTATCCGAGGTTGTTTATACATAATAATATACTGGGACTTCTTTATCAACCACATCCATGTTTCTTAAAAATGTATTTCAAAACATTTTTACTATTTACTAGAATATGGGTTAAAGTCATTTATACGCTTTTTGACTTTTATAAGTGGTTTATAAAGGAATATTTCTGTGGTTTTCCAAACAAGGTCCTTTTTAACCTTTTCGACAGAATGAAGGTAAGAATCTTTTTTTAACTTATACAGCGGGTGAGGATATTTTCCACCATTATAAAATCATAGAAGCTTCCCTTACAATATTATAAGAATATTTTAAAAGAAAATGTTTTATTTTATAAATATATGACTCTTAAATGATTTCAAAATAGAAAGAGATATTTCTCTAAAAAGAGTTTTGACTTCATCTATGTCAACATCCTTTGATATATTTTTCGCTTATATGAAGTTGATTTATTATGATACAAAACATCTATATTGTATTGATGGTTTTGTGATATGTTTGAATGTGGATGTGTTATTTTTATACCATTCATGGTTTATGGAGAAGTATTTACATTTTGTATGCTAGTTTTATTACGAATGTTTATTTTATGTTTAAACCTTTTCATATGGGAATGCATTAGACTTAATATGTGATGGGTGGAGCCCGCTATAGCTTCTCGATGCATCAGTAGGTCTCACAAGACAAACTAGTGTCTTGGCACAAGGCTTTGATAAAATCATATTTGTAGTCTTGGCATGAGGCCTTGTCTATGTGGTTATGATAGTCAGCGATTATGCATTTCATCATTACGAAAGTGGTTATCGATATTGCATGTGAATATTCGATTAGTATAATATCCATGTGAATAAGTAAATGGAATTATTTCAATTTATTTTTTTCATAATATATTGAAGTTCATGTTTAAAATGCTTTTTTAGTTATAAATTTCCTTAAATGTTTATTCTTATTTATGAATGTTTCCGCTATATTTTTATCCTTACTGGGCATTTGAGCTCACCCATTTTTTATGATTTATTTTTCCCAGGATGTGAAGAAGTAATTTATTAATGACCTCTAGGGATAGTATGAGGGGATAAGAGTGTCGACTATAGAGACTATATTATTGTAGTTTTTATTTTATGATGTAATGTAAACTTTATTAATGTATGTAGTTATTCCAAGGCTACTAAACTAATCGGTCTTTCGAGACTTGATATTTCTTGTGATCATGCCAATGTTATGTAATAATGCACCGACTCTGGGTAACTGGGGTTGGGGCGTTACAGTTGGTATCAGAGGAAGTTTAGTACAAACCTTGGAAGCTAGATTTAGATAAACACTGATTAGATCACATAGATTTAAGATGGACTTTGAGGATTATTATAGAAGAACATCCTAAAATTTTGGTATTGTAGAGATTTTGTGAGTTTTCCGAGCAATACATCCCTGTCTGGATACGAGATGGTAGAGGCGGCTCTGGCACAGATGTAGCTATGGGTAAAACCCAAAAACACCGCTTTGAGCTAGACTCGAATGGGAACTGGTTCACGACAATGGGCCTTGCTGCACTCTTGGTTACAATACTCCCAGGTATATGCTTTGGATAACTCTCATTTTATTTACAAATCATTATGAAGTGTTTATGAGTATACACTTTCTCAAAGAAAACATTTTTATGATTATGGATTATATCCACAAATAGTTCAATTTACGCTAACTTTTTTATAAGTATGAAATTAGGTATTTTGATTCATAAATTGATCTAGTTTATGCCATTGTTTAGAAATGGAACCTAGTGGAAGAAATGGAAACGGTATCAATGCACGCACTCCATATAGGGATTTCCCTCTTGCTCAAGATAATTATAGTGGAGCTGGTGATGCAACTGGTGCCGATCAGCTAATCCCCATACTGGGACAACTCACTCAGGTTAAGAATAATAACCTTACCCGTATGGAGCACCCTGATCTGCAACATGGAGGATCAATGTTAGATCGCTTCATGAAGAAGAAACCACCAACATTCAATGGGAGTACAAATCCATTAGTAACTAAGCAACATATAATTTCCCTAGAGAACATATTTCAGGCTTTAAGATGTAGTGAAAGGGAAAAAGTTATCATGGTAGTTTACCACCTCACTGGAGATGCTGATCAATGGTGGTCATTGATTCAAAACAACAAGGAAGATGATGAATTATCACATATGGAATGGAGGGATCTCAAAGATCTATTTTTATGAAAATACTTACCTCATGACCATCAAGCAGATATGGAAAGGCAATTTCAGAGTCTGAGACTAAAGGAGGATGAGAATGTTGCAAAGTATGAGGCTAACCTTACAAGGTTAACAAGGTATGCTTGAGATTATATACGTAACCCAAGAAGTAAGATTTATCGTTACTTTGATGGGTTAAAACCATTTCTCCATTGAGCATTAGTCTCACAATCCTTCTCATTGTACGAAGACATTGTCTCATGTGCTATCAAGATAGAGAAAGAATTATCTAAGTCATATGACTTTAAAGCAAAGAAAGAGAAGAAGAGATCTGCTGATCAATCAGGGAATGTAAATAAGGGGAAGAAGGGAAAATTTGAATATCCATCCTGCAGTAAATGTGGGAAGAAACACCCCGGTACTTGCTTAAAAGGAATGGGAGTCTGTTACAGGTATGGTGAAAAAGGCCACCTAGATCATGATTGTAAGGGGAAGAAGGAAGCTACCGATGTCCAATGCTACAATTGCTGGGAGATGGGACATTATGAAAATGAATTTCCTAAGCGTCAGGGGAAATATCCTCAGAAAATTCCAAGGGATCAAGGCCAAGCTTATGCTATCACTACTGCTGAGGTAGAGGCTCCGAAAGACGTGGTGGCATGCAATTTAATGGTTTCCTCATGTTTATCAAATGCATTATTTGATTCTGAATCATCGCATTGTTTCATATCTCCCCAGTTTCCTAAGAAAATTAGACATTTCCAATTTGATTTAACAAGGGAGCTATCAGTTAAAACTCCTAAGGGAAGTATCATTGCAACAATGTTTTATGAATTTGTCCCCATTAGAGCACACAAATGATCTTTATCTGCTGATCTCATCGTCATACCTATGATTGAGTTTGATATAATCCTCTGTATGGACTGGCGTTCGGACCATGATGTGAAGATTTATTATAAGAAGAAGGAGGTTATGATTTTTGATGATGATGATAAGGAACACCTTATCTTTAGAGTAGAATCGTCACCAGCTAATTCTTATCTAGATGAACCCCCAGTAGCTCAACTAAATTCAATTATTGGGGAGGAAGAGAATGAAATGACTATGGGTGTGGAAAGGAATGTTCAAATAGAGGATGTACCTATTGTGAATGAATATGTAGATGTGTTTTTGGAAGATTTACCTTGAAATCCTTCAGAACGAGAAGTTGAGTTTTCCATTGATTTAATTCCTGGATCAAGGCCTATATCGAAGACCCCTTATAGAATGGACACTGTAGAATTAGTTGAACTAAAGAAACAACTAGAGGAATTGAGTAATAAGGGATTTATTCGCCCTAGTGTTTCTCCATGGGGAGCCCCTATTCTTTTGGTTAAAAAGAAAGATGGATCTATGAGGTTATGTATCGACTATAGGGAGATCAATGCTATAACAATAATGAACATGTATCCCCTACCTCGCATTGATGATTTATTTTACCAACAACATGGAGCTAAATACATTTCAAAGATTAAACTTCGACTTGGATACCATCAGTTGTCTGTGAAGAAGGAAGACATTCCGAAGACAACATTTCGAACCAGGTACGGGCTTTATGAGTTTACAGTAATGCCTTTTGGATTGACTAATGCACCCTCTATATTCATCGATCGAATGAATAGAGTTTTCAAGGAATATCTCGATGAATTTGTGGTAGTATTTATTTATGATATCTTGGTATAATCCAAAATCTATGAAGATCATGAAAATCACTTGCGCATTATCCTGAAGACTCTGAGAAGACATGAATTATATGGTAAGTTTAGCAAGTGTGAATTCAGGATTCAGGAGATTTCTTTTCATGGCCATATTGTCTCTAATGATGGAATATATGTTGATCCTTCTATGAACAAGGAAATCCAAGAATGGACTACACCGATGAGTATAACTGAGGTACATAGTTTTATTGGTTTAGCAGGTTATTATCGATGTTTCGTCCAGAATTTTTCCCGGTTGGCTAACCCATTAAAAAAGGTCACAAGTAAAGGGGTTAAATTTGAATGGAGAAAAGAGTGTGAATAATGTTTCGAAAAAATGAAGATAAGATTAGTCAATGCTCCTATATTGACTCTACCATAGGGGAATGATGGGTTCGTTATTTATAGTGATGCATCGAAAAAGGACTTGGTTGTGTCCTTATGCCGAATGATCGGGTTATTGCCTATGTATCACGACAGTTGAAAATTCATGAACAAAACTATCCTACTCATGATCTCGAGTTATGAACAGTGATCTTTTCTTTGAAGATATAAAGGCACTACCTCTATGGTGAAAATTGTGAGATTTATACTGATCATAAGAGTTTGAAGTATATTTTCTCACAAAAAGAACTCAAAATGAGGAAAAGGAGATGGATTGAATTACTCAAGGATTATTATTGTACGATACACTACCACCCATGGAAAGAAGACAAGGTGGAAGATGCTTTGAGCAGAAAAGACACTGGAGTTTTGAAAAATATGAGAATTGAAAGAGATCTAATTTTCATGGATCTATTGAAGATGGACATGGGAATAACCAGGGAATGTGAAACAACAATTCTTTTTCAAATGGTTGCGAAACCATCTTTAATAGAAAGGATTAAGATTTCTCAGACCGATGATGAAGAATTTCAAAAGAAGATTAAAGCTGTGAATGATGGGAGATTGAGACACTTTTTGGTTGAATATGGGATTTTGAAATTTGGGAAGAGACTTTGTGTTCCTGATATACCTGATCTAAAAAGGGAATTGCTGGATGATGCTCATAGTTCCAATTTCTCTGTACACCCTGGGAGCACTAAAATGTATAGAGACTTGAAAGAACATTTTTGGTGGGACAACATGAAGAGGGAGATTGCTGATTTTGTGTCAAGATGTATGGTTTGTCAACTGAAAGGCAACAACCTGGAGGATTTATGCAACCTCTTCCCATACCGGAGTGGAAATTGGACAATATTACGATGGAATTTGTCATGGGGCTACCAAAGACTCCTAGGCGGAACGATGAAATATGGGTTATTGTTGTTTGTCTTACCAAGTCAGCGCATTTTCGTGCTATAAGAGAAGATCTACTACTGGAACGTCTAGAAAAACTATATATTAATGAAGTGGTGAGACTTAATGGAGTACCCCTATCGATTGTATCTGATCATGATCCCCATTTTACTTCAAGATTCTGGAAAAGTCTTCATAAAGCCTCGGATACTGAACTTCATTTGAGCACTGCCTACCACCCTCAAACATATGGACAATCCGAACGAACTATTCAAACCTTAGAAGACATGTTGAGATCCTGCTCACTTGAGTTTTAGGGGATGTGAGATCAATATTTATCTCTGGTAGAATTTTTTTATAACAATAGCTTCCATTCGAGTATTCATATAGCACCATATGAAGCATTATACGGAAAGAGATGTTGCACACCAACCTGTTGGGATGACGTTGGTGAAAGAAAACTTGTAGACCCAAAACTGGTGGAGGAAACTATGGAAAAGGTGAAGGTAATCCAAAACCATATCAAAGCAACTCAGAGTAGGCAGAAGACCTATGCCGATAATCGAAGGAAGAATTTGGAATATCAAGTCCGTGATCATGTTTTCCTGAAGGTATCTCCATGGAAGGGAGTCATACGTTTTGGTAAGAAAGGTAAATTGAGTCCCGGGTACATCAGACCTTTCGAAATTCTAGAACGAATTAGAGCTGTAGCTTACCATTTGGCAATGCTGCCAAATCTCTCTAAAGATCATGATGTGTTCCACGTATCACTATTGAGGAAATACATGCCTGACCCAACGCATGTACTCACCTATGAGGAATTAGAACTAGAAATCGATCTGTCTTATTGTGAAGAGCCCTTCAAGATTCTTCAAAACGAGAGAACAAGTACTGAGAAACCAGACGACTCGTCTGGTAAAAGTCTTGTGGAGAAACCATAAGATGGAAGAGGCAATGTGGGAACCTGAGGAACATATGATGAAGAACCATTCGAGTATTTTCATGCGGTAGTATTCTAGAAATTTCGAGTACAAAATTATTTGAAGGAGGGGAGAATGTGACACCCCATGCTTCTACGGTACGCTTCTCTTTGAATAATGCAATAGCGTGTGTTGTACGGAACATCGATTTATAACACACCACAACCAATCAAACGAGCTGTTATGAATAGTAATACGCACTATTTGAAATTTATAAATTTTATTTTTCAAAATTGACTTCATTTTTGGATTTGGAAAATCGAAATTATCCTAGGGTGATTTTTTGGTATTTTTATGAAAAACTTCATTTTTTGATGAATAGTGAAACCACTAAGTGGTAGTTAAAAAAACTGAATTTTTCATAAAACATAATTTTACCGCTTCTGCGAGTGAAATTTCAAAAATCCGAGAGACACGGTTAATATAAAGGAGTAAAATGTGGTTCATTGAGATGAAAATAATTTTTGGTGAATAGTAACTTTTTACTTTTATTTATCACGGTTAAAAGTAAATAGGGTAATTAAGGGTAAAAATGATATTAATATTACCCTAACACATGTCCTAATTATATTGGACAAGTGTATCTCGACCAAAAACAACCTTTGGAATAAAATATTATCATTTAGGTCCACTTGGATTAGATTAGGACATTTATTATTATTTAATTCAAAGAAGAGTTAAAAGAGTTAAAATAAACTTTATTTACTAAAACATTTATAATATAGGGTCATAAATAAGGTAAATTCGACTGAAAATATTCATTAGAAAGATAAAAATATTTCCTACATAATGATATTTTATTTATAATTTTTAGACAATAAATAATTTAATTTATTTATGAGAAAATCATGATGCAGTAATTACCAAAATAGTGAAAAATTAAAATAATTGATATTATAAATACCCAAATAAAATAATTTGAGACTTTTTATAAATACCAATAATTTTATAGGATAATATGATATTTTATGATTTATTTAATTAAATTTTTTCGAAGTAATCATTCTGTTATTATTTTTACAAAATTCAATTATTGAATAGTGTCAAAATTGACATAAAAGAGTTTTTTTAAAAAATATTATATTATTAATTGATATTAAATTCCTAAAAATATAATATTCAGCAAAGAGACTTATATCATGATACATGTATCATTAATGGACCACTTGGGGGTCACTTGGAGGTATATAGAAAGTATATTAACTATATAATATAAAAATACAAAGTGACATGGTAAGTGTCAAACTAATTAACTAAGAGTTAAACCTAAATAATACAGTTAATATAATGACCCAAACCTGTCTAAATTCTATTGGTTGAGTGCTTTTAGACCCATCCCCACCTTAACCTTTAAATAATCCACTTTGGAGCCATTAGAAACCGAATATGAATTTATTATAAAATAATATTTCTAACTTTTCCAAAGGTTCCCCTCACCCCTCTTATAAAAGGGCACTCCACCTTCTCATTAATTCACACCTTCAAAGCCATTTTTCATGGCCAAAATCTGCCCAAATACTCTCTCAACTTCCCTAACTTCATGCTAGAGGCCTTCCTTTAGTCATAAAGTTAACCTACGGATCTCTTTTGTTCAAATCAAAAGGACGAATTCGAAGACGAGGTAATGTTTTCACCACCCTCTTTCAAGTTCTGTTCTTCTTCAACTTCTTCTTTATTTCCCATTATACAAAAATAACTCCAGTATCTTATATACGCGGAGATGTTATTTTAAATATGGTAAAACCATATTCATTATTCTATCCATCCTTTGAATGACATGTTACCATACGTGCGTACGTACGGCTTACCGTCTCCACGTCATGGTGTAATTTTTATTCACTAAATTATTATTTGGATGGGTATAATAATGATGAGTAATTCATGTAAATAATTAATATAACATGATAATTATTCTTTATATATATGATATACCATCCAATTATATATTATTTTAATATCAAATGAATGATATTGTCGCTCGTTCTTACGTACGGACTACCGTCTCCCTGAACGCGATGAGATTCATTCTCCATCGTATCCATTCAAGTCTAATTCTCATTTGATGATTAATAATAGTATCTAAGGACTTGATATAATTCTGTATATTATTAAGATACAACCTATCCATGAAAAACATGTCTTACATAACAAAACATATAAAAGAAAACGAGTAAGTTAACACCCAAAACAATGATAATACCAAAATATTATTAACAAATCAATGTTAAAAGATCATATATGATATCATATTAATGTATACGATTCTTCTATAATTAAATAACAATTATTTCACCATTATACAAGAGGTTAACCAACCCTCAACCAAGGAAAAGTACAAGGTAAGGGTTTATTTCGCAATCTCTTCATTATCCGAGGTTGTTTATACGTAATAATCTACTGGGACTTCTTTATCATACACATCCATGTTTCTTCAAAATGTTTTTCAATTTTTTTTAATATTTACTAGAATATGGGATAAAGTCATTTATACCCCTGTTGACTTTTATAAGTGGTTTATAAAGGAATATTTCTGCAGTTTTTCAAATAAGGTCCTTTTTAACATTTTCGATAGAAATAAGGTAAGAATGTTTTTTTAACATATATGGCGGGTGCGGCTATTTTCTGCCGATATATAATCGTCGAAGCTTCCCTTACAAGCTTATAAGAATATTTTCAAAGAAAATGATTTATATTATAAATATATGACTGTTAAATGATTTCAAAATAGAAATATATATTTCTCTAAAAAGAGTTTTGATTTCATCTATGTCAACATCCTTTGATGGATTTTACGCTTATTTGATGTTGATTTATTATGATACAAAAATTCTATATTGTATTTAAGGTTTTGTGACATGTTTGACTATAGATGTGTTATTTTTATACCATTCATGGTTTATGGATGAAGTATTTACATCTCTTATTCTATTTTTATTACGAATGTTTATGTTATGTTTAAACCTTTTCATATGGGAATGCATTGGACTTAATATGTGACAGGTGGAGCCTGCTATAGGTCCTTGATGCATCCATAGGTCTCATGAGACAAACTAGTGTCTTGGAACAAGGCCTTGAAAAAATATTGTTTCTATTCTTGTCACGAGGCCTTGGATATGTGGTTATGATAGTCTGGCATTATGGATTCCATCATTATGAAAGTGGTTATTGATATTTCATGTGAATATTCGATTAGTAGAATATCCATGTGAATAAGTAAATGGAATTATTTCATTTTATTTTTTCCATACTATGTAGAAGTTCAAGTTTAAAAGGATTTTGTTTTAGTTATACATTGCCTAAAATGTTTATTCTTATTTATGAATGTTTTCGCTATATTGTTATCCTTACTGGGCATTTGAGCTCACCCCTTTTCTATGTTTTATTTCTCCCAGGATGTGAAGAAGTAATTTATGAATGACCTGCAGGGATAATATGAGGGGATAAGAGTGTGGATTATCGAGACAATATTATTGTAGTTTTCATTTTATGATGTAATGTAAACTTTATTAATGTATCTAGTTATTCCAAGGCTACTAAACTAATCGGTCTTTCTAGACTTGATCTTTCTTGTGATCATGCCAATGTTATGTAATAATGCACCAACTCTGGGTAACTGGGGTCGGGGCGTTATATACATCCTTTTAAAGGAGAACATATTTTAAATCCAAATTCTGTAAATTTTATAAATATTATATTTCAAAATACAATTCTTCATTGAAATTATTAATAAAAAATATGTTAGGATTCATTTTTGATATTTTTCTCTAATGTTTCATTTTTTAATAAATATATAAAAATACTATATATAAATTCAAAATGCCTTTTTATATAATTTATTTATAATGTTAAATTATATTATAAATTGGTTTAAATGTTTAATTAAATAATATTTTTATCAATCAATCCAATTTAGGTCATTGGAATCAATTATATTTTTAAATCTATGATAAAATAGAAAACTTTTGAATGTTTTTACTTTTGAAACCCGCATTGTCGACCCTCATGCGAGTTTAAATTTAAATTAATTTATATCACATATGTGTGTGGAATTTTGAAAAATGGAATCCGTATTTGGAATCATAATAATTTATAATAATTGAAAAGATCTACATAGTTTTTTACCAAAACTATTTGTGAAGTTAATTAAAATTAATTACAACGATTAAGAATAGATTTAGAATAATAAGGGACTAAACCATAAACATAAGGCTGAAATGACATATAAAATTTTCTAAAATCCATTTGATGGTTATATTTAGATCCTATAATCCATTGGATATACATCGGACAGTTATTTATCCACTTTAAATAAAGAAAATATAGGTGAGGTTCCTTTCTTTTAAAATTTTACTAGAGTCCCACTCCTCATCCCTTATAAAAGGCCTCCTCTCATGCCACTTACTCACACATATAATGAAACTTATCTTAAAATAATGTTTTCAAAAATTTCTACCCAAAATCCCTCATTTTTTCCTTGATGCTTCTATTGGGAAAAAATTCTTCCAAGGGAGCCCTTTGGTGTGAATTGAAAGGAGCTACCCAATTAGAAGGTAACACCCTCCCACAAACTTCTTTCTTATATTTTCTTTCTCCACTCCTTTTAATATTATTAATCCATTATTTTATAACAAGAAAAATATCCAAAGAATTATATTATATTATTTTCTATGTATTTAATCTACACTTACAAAATCTTCCATATAATGGGTAAGGAACATACTGTTTAAGTGTGTGACAGACTATCACCTCACAAAACAATGATAGTTAATTATTCATTTACCACCTATCATGGTGTAAATTATGATTCAAAATATGTTTATATAATATATATATATAATATTTATTATGTCTTTAAGATTCTATAATTATTTTCAAAGGCATGTATTTATATTTTCCAATTTTTTCAATATGATATGATCCTTTGAGGAAGTGCGAAATACCACCCCCTCAAAGCGATGTGATTCGTTCATACACTACATGGAATGTAATGAGGATGGATTTAGTGAATATATATGATATATATAATATGTTAAATCTAAATTATTAATTATACTTATACATATTCATACATACATGTATTTTACTTTGTTTCTTTCAACATGACAATTAAAAAGAAGTAGTGTTCATACAAAAATACAGTTTACCATCTCCATGAATGGTTTATTTTGTTTCATACTTCTATATTATATAGATTGTTATAATAAAATTATTCTGAATATACTTGATGTTTCTATCATGGTTTAAATTCTAGAATTCCTACTCTATATATAAGGACAAATGATATGAACAATTAAGACACATACTAAGAACAAAGAAAATATTACTCGAAGTAAAAACATAACATAGAATTGTTAATTAGTTATTAATATAATGTCATAATAAAAATATAAATGGTATTATATATAATAATATGGTTCTATTAAACATGCATAATAAATTTATATTTATTATGCAAGAGTTTTTTACAAGTGTTATGAGAGTTAAGATGTACGATAAGGTAATTTCATCTCTCCTTATTTCTATGAAAAAAAAGCCTTATTCAACTATTAATTTTTTTTGTGGTGTATATAATTCCCATTAATGTATAATATGATTTATATTATTAAATTTATGGTTATTCACATATCAATTTTATGATCTTCCTTTAATGGTGTTTTTGTTTCAAAATGGTTAAAGGAGTCTTTTGTATGTTTTCATGGATAACAGTGTTAAAATGGTTTACAAGATTCTTTATAAGTTTCTAGGAAAATAGTATTTCAAATTGATTTAAATCATAAATTATATGTTTTAAAGTCTATTGATAATGACAATAATTTTCAAATTTTTATATTTTTTAAAAATAAATTCTCAATGATGAAGGATATTTTCCTTAATAAATGTTTTTGAAAGACATTTCAAAATTATTTTCCAAAAAACATGACATCTATTGATGTTACATATTCCTTTCTTGAAAATTATATGACTGTACAATTTATACTATTTATATGAAGAGTATAATATTGATGTGATGGTATTTATGAAGCCCATTTTCCATTGATGGGCGATATATTTATAATTTTTTTTGTTTCATGGGGTATGTTTTAATGAAATGATTATAAATTATGAACGTTTTTCCATAGGTTATGATTTGATTACATGACTATTACACCCATTTAATTTCATGGGTTATTATATGATTTTCTATTGTTTTGTGAAACCTATATTTATGTTTTCTTTAGGAGATGGGTGGGACCTATTTCTCCCTCCTATGCATTTGTTAATGGTTTGTATCTCATTAGATAAACTAATATAGAATTTGGAGTGAACCTTGACTACTAAGATGGTAATAGGAGTGAACCATCACAACCATGGAGGTATGAGGTGTGAAATCATGCTACTAATATTGATATGGGTGTGAACCATGATGACCAATATGGTTTGGGGAGTGAAACCAAACTAGTAATATGGTATTGGATGTGATGCCTTGGGTACTATAGAAATCATATTATATGCTTATGCATTTTTCACAATTCCATGATTTATTCCTAAGTTTCTCATATATTGATTTTTTTCTCGATTTACTTATGATTCATATCTGATGAACTTTTAGAATTTATTATATTATTCATGTTTATAATCTTAGATATAGAGGGTATAATATTTTATGTTATGACCACATTCTAATTCCCATATGGTCATGTTTATGTTTAAATGTTTCATTTGTTTTCCAATTCTAAGCATCTGAGACCAAACATTTTATATTTCATTTCTCCCAGGTTATGAAGATATATATATTATGATTTATGTGTCTAAGAAGGGTGCTGCTCAAGAAGAATGAAGTGGGAGATAATGTACCTCACTTATGTACCAGTTCTAATATTTTCATGTTTCCAAATGCACTAGAATAGTACTATCCTTGGGAATCTATTTGTATAATGTTTCAAGTTTTCCAAAAATGTTATTTAATGTTAATGTGTGTCCACATTGGATTCATATAGTGATATAGGTCATTAACTTAAAGTAAATAAAATATTAGTATATGGAATATAATGTTTTTCTTATTAAATAAAAAATAAAGAATATTTTAAGGACGTTGAAAAGGAAATAAAATAAAAACACATAGTTATGATTTTTATCCCATATCAGAAAACCTCTTTTGGATTATAATGACATTATTCATGGAATAGAATTCAGAAAAAATGATCCAATAATTAGCGGATGAATATTTTGAAGTTATTTGGTTAGTTATTGGATAAACCAAAAGGTTTTAAGGGTGTAAATAATAGAGGATATGGGGTGATACTTTTTTGTTGAGGCTAGTGGAACACTTGTAATTTTAGAAAAGAAAAAGGATTACCAATGTTTTTGACAAGGAAAATGGTTCCAAAATGGGTTTTTATTGAGAATTAGTCATAATATGGTATAAATATATCTATTAAATAGGTTTTAGAAAAATATTAATTTTATTTTAACCCTTATATTTTTTATTTTAACCCTTGGTAATCCTATTTTTACCTTAATTACAGTAATTAAGTTTTTGTTGTCTTCAAAATTCATTTTGGTAATAAATTATTTTTAATATATTGGGTAATAAAATTATTCTTATTAAAAATAACCCATCATTTTTTCCATATTCCATTCACACATGTTGTAAATAATAATTTAAAATTAATCATGCACACATGACAAGAAAGCTGGGTTTCAAAGTAAAAATGTCCAAAAGTTTATAATGCTTTATTTCAAAATTATATATTAAAATAATTTATTTGACATAAATTATATTAATAGTCATATATTTGATATAATTTCATGTAAATGAAAATTTAAAACATAATTTAACTTTATAAATAATTTAAATTAAAAGGTTGTTTACAATTAAAATTCATTATTTTTCCTTATTAAAAAAATGATTTTTAAGAAAAATATAAACAAATCACCAAAAAATATTTTCTTAAGGTGATATAAAATATTCTGTTAATTGTTTATAATAATACTTATAATGTAGGTTAAAATTATTTCTAAAATATGTGCACAATGCATGACTAATCGACATTTCAGAAAAATACTATTTTTCAGAAAATATTTCATTCTCTTCCAAATCATTATTGTTTTATTTCTTATCAATCAATAACCATTGAATTTATTTTATTCATGTAAAACATAAAATTTTAATAATTTATTTATTAATATTCATACCACCAAATTTAATTCTTGGGTTATAATAGTCAAGTTTAAATAATAATATTTGAATATAGTATTGTATTTTATTCAAAACCGGTGATGCGTGCATTAGAAAATATCAACGAGATTGAACTTCCTTAAAAATAAATATATCATAAACTCTAAGGTGTTTAATTCTCTAAATATATTGGTTTTTAATTCCATATAATCTATGTAACATGATGTTCCACTTTGAAAATCATGGGGTTTTACAGATGTCACCGAATTTTCGGGACGCCTTGGCTCTTTCTAAGGAAGTGTCTAGGGTCGAGATGTTACTACATAGTACAAAATATTTCCCTCAAACCAACTATTTAAAGATGAAATGATACAAAATATAAATCATGGAATAAATCCTAGAATTTAAAAAATGGTTGATCCTGAAATATTCATTATTACAAAACAGAGAAGAGAAACAAACTTTGATCAACCAACTGAATTACCACCCTTATAAACTAAAAAGTATGAGTATAATTAGAAAATTTAAATTAATAACTAAATAAAATAGAATAATAGATTACTTAGTTCATAATTTTTTCAAACTACATGGGAGAAATTGACAATTGTCTTTAAACCATACATATATAATTATTATAATATTATGTTAAAAAAATAATCCTACCCAACCCTGAAAATGTGAATCATATCTGCTTGACCAGTTGTAACGACCATCAAAAATTTTGTATAGACTCACATTTTCCATAGTATTATCTTTCTATCCATTTTTTACACCGCCTCTACCATTGTCTTCTACAGAAAATGAATGTTAAACTCACATAGGCCCTCAAAGATTCATATATATCATATGAAAACCTCCATTAAACCTTAAATGATTACTTAGGATTTATTTATATAAAAACTAATGATTTTACACATCCATTTTTTGAGAATTTAAATTTCTCTCCATGATTTGGAATACAAACATCTAGACCATTATTGCATCCCACAATGTTTCACTTCTATAAGCTTCTAACATGATCTAGAAACCTTATACTAGAGTTAAAACTTACATATATAAGGAATAAAAACCTAAAATAAGTATTAAAAATTACTTATAATATCCAAAATGATGACGAATTTCATGGAATCAATGAAACCAGCAACCCTTTGGAAAATTATAATCATGAAACTCTCAATAACAATATTCAGCATATCCATTTCCATCATCAAGTCACCTAAGTTCCATTGAGTGGTAATGTTTCTATAGATATTCCTAGACTATGATTTTGGATAGTATTATGTTTGGATTTTAATTACCACAACTATTAATTATTTACATCATCAAATATTCCATTTTCTTCCATATAAAAATATACTTAAGTTCAATGTTATTTTATTGTGATTCAAAAAGAAAATACTTTTCCAATATAATCACACTACAAATATCATATAATAACAATCCATTCCCCTGAATCCTTTTATGTTATTACAATAATGACATAGTTAACATAAATTTGTTCAATTAGCCTAAAAGAATAAGTTCACTGATTCCATATTTTACGGTGCAACTGGAGACTATATTCTAGAAATAGAAAATATTACATCCCATTAAATGTTAACAAAAAACATGTACAAATCATATGTCCATATATGTCCCCAATAAAGACAACATCAACATATCCTTTTAATTAATTTTATGTTTTTACATAGAATTATGTATCTTCAGATCATTTGTTATATCAGAGAGTCTAGTACACATCTTCATAGTCCTCCTTTTATGGATTCAAAATAAATCGGCAAATAACTACCACTACTTGAGTTATGACCATAGTAATAAAAACCATCACATACATTAATAATATAAGAAATATTTTTGAGAATGTTTCATTATATATACATACTTATCTAGTTATTTAGTTATTGTTTCCATAATTACAAGATGTGTCTAACAAATTTGCTGTTAATCAGACTTGATCCAATAAATCAGAATCATTAAGTGACTTACAACAAGAAATCCCAATGAGAAAAAAACCAATATTTATAGATTATTTTACCCATCTAAATTAATCCAGAAATTCCAATTGGCATTAATAATATCAATAATATCATACCTTCCCTAATAATTAACTTTTTAATCCTAAATTAATTTCATGCATGGACCAACTGGGAGAATATCATCCTTATAAAGGTGATGGATTTTGTAAATCTCATTGTTTTCCACCTTATATGAAACATAATTACCCATGATTTTCTAATTGAAATCCTTCCAAACAGTACATCAATAAAAATTCTAGTTCCATATCTTTGTAGGATTCTAATATTGATACAACCTCCTTTTCAAGTCGCATATTAGACTGTAATTCAGTTTTTCCTTGAAACAATCTTGGTTATTCATTAAGATATACACCTTCAAATCACTATGAAGTTATATAGATTATAAAAAAATTTATTCAAGATGTATTATTTATAAAGTATCCATATTAAACATGTACCAAAGATAGATTTTCAATGAAGCATATTATGTTAGATAACATTCATGGCTTACAACATCATGCTTAAACGAACCACAAAAAATTGTCATTTAAATAGTGATGTTATTACATAGATGTTGAATTTGTAGGTGTGAATATAAATAAAAACCTTATGATATATATATATATATATATATATATAATTCTCATACTAAATACAAATGTGTTTATTAAATTTTCAAAAATAAGCACCTAATTTTCAGTAATGTCATTTTATTTTTTAATAATATGTTTTTTTTCAAAAATAGTCTTTATTTCTTTTTGTGAGATATTGATATAACATATTTTTTTTTCAATTTATGAAAATTTATATGAAAAAATTGATATAATATTTTAGTGTATAATCTCAAAAATAATTATGAATTATGTTTTTAGAATTTTATGAAAATATTTATTTTTTAATGAATAGTGAAAAATACTAATTTTTATTAAAACCCATATTTTTTATTCAAGATTTTACAAAGCAATTTTTTTAAATGTTTTCAAAGTAAAATTATTACTATATAATTATGAATGATAATATTAATTTAATTTAAATAAATTTTAATATAAAGTTTGGTACAAAGACTTTTTTATATTCAAAAGATTTTTTTTGAAAAAATAAATTTAAATAAAATTATACAGTTTGTCTTAAATTAGTTTCTTCCAAATCTATAAATATAATGTATAAAAATAATTAAATATTTGGAATTATGTGGATAAAATATTCAAAATAGGTCCTTTTTATTTTTGGTCGATAATAATAGTAACCGTTGTATTGTTTTTCGACCTTGGAATGAGTAAAAAGGGTAAAATAATGATAAAACATTGGGTTGAAGCTTTAAAATTTATCCTAAACAAGCCTTAATCCAATATATGGATGGGGTTTTCTACTTACTTACACTTTTTCAATATATGGCCATATTGACCCATATTTATTTTATTAGGACATTTATATTATTTTAATAATAGATTAAATACAACATGTAACTCTTGTGACATTAATATCTCCAATATTTTATCATAATAGTAAAAATAGGCAATGTTTGGTTGTAAATATTTTTCTAAAATAAATATTAATTTTATTTATCATATAAATTTATTTTAAATTAGTAGTAATTGATTAAATAACATAAATTCTTATATAAAATAGACACAATATTTATTATATATATAAATTAATTTCATTTAATTTTTACCTCTTTTTATCATTGTCACCAAATTAAATTAAGAGTGTCAAGAATTAAATGAATTATATTTTATGAAAATAATATATTATAAAACAATTTCAAAATAATGAAAATATTTAAATAGAAAAAAATTGTTAATTTGTGGTCTAAAACATTATTGATTTTCCATTTATGATCTAATTATCACCCATATGTAAAAATATAACCCTCAAAGTGTGAAAAATACATTACCCTGGTTATAGTTAAAATGGTTAACTGAATTTATAAAACAATATATATGGTTTAAAAACCACAAAAAACTTTGAATACTTCATTTTATGATGGTATTTAAACCTAATCTTCCATATGT
The DNA here is from genome assembly GCA_963277665.1 of Viscum album. Lineage (NCBI taxonomy): Eukaryota > Viridiplantae > Streptophyta > Magnoliopsida > Santalales > Viscaceae > Viscum > Viscum album. Next base: position 245,755,196 of record OY728122.1, on the reverse strand, counting down.
ATCAGTATGTATGGAAATTTTGAAGAATTTATCTCGAGAATGACTTTATTATATTTTAATCCATTAGGAAATTTCAAACGTGCCCCTCACCTCACACATAAAAGGGAACCCCTTCATTATACTATTCAAATCATATTGATAAATGTATCTCAAAGAAATAATTCTTTTCTAAACATGAATTTCCATAATTATAGGTGTTGATCTTCCTAAAAGATTATTCCAAGGGACCTTAAAAGGGGATCTAAAGGATTTCCACTCAAGAAGTGGTAATCAAATTACCCAATGTCTTTCAATTTGTGTCGTTTTATATCCCCTATAAATATATGGAAGTCTTAATAAAATAATTACTAAAGTATCCAAAATAAAATTAAATGTTATTATGATTATTAAACCAACATTATTCACCATTTTTCCATCAAATGGAATGGGAAGGTATCTCTCATCTGTACATATGACTTACCATCTCCACATAGGGATACATTTCATTATCCATCACAATTTTTCAGGGATGTATATCATGATGGGATTAACATATTAAAAAAATTTATGAAATAATTTTTATCCAGGAAATACAATATCTCTTATACCTACTTTTATTCTAATTGGTTGTAAAATAATAATGTCACTTGTGAGTATGTGTGGACTAACTACTCCATGAAGTGATGTGATTCATTTTTCATTTTCACTTTACATGGAGAATAATAATTATAAATTTAATGAATATATAAGATAAATTTCAAATAATAATAATTATGTAACAGTGAATTATTATTTACCTTTGTCTTATGACATGTGTTGAAATGTGAAAATGATGTTCATGTGTACGTATAACCAACCATTTCTATGAACACAATAATTCATTTTTTTGGATCTACCTTTTGTGGATATTTATAAATAAATATATTAAATATATACTATATATATATAATTATTAAAATTATGAAAAATTTTAAAACCAAAATGAAACTTTATAGATATGAGGCACCGATCAATAATTTTCCTAAAAAAAGATGTTATCACATAGAACAATGATTTTGATAAATCATTTTTAATAAATTGGTCTTAGTATAATATAAGAAAATAGTATATTATATGATATATTTTTTATGTTATTATAATACATGAATTTTGAATATATAATTATTATATAGGATATTCAAGTGCGTATAAAAAATGCATGACTTGAGGTGGGAGTTATATTTTACAATCCCATTGGTTATTGGGATTGATTATTGTTAAGTTTATAATGATTAAATTCCATTATATACCTATCTTGAAAATCATGAATTGTATTATACACCGGTTATTTATGGTGATTAAAATTTTCATTTCAATTTCCTCTTTTTAAGAACATAGAAGAATGAAAAAATGTTTTTAAGGAAGGCCAAATTTATTTTTCTTTTCAGTCAAAATACTTTTTCGTCCATATCAGTGTTTGATAAAATTGTTTTATATAATTTGTTTATAATTATTTATGATTATTTAAAGTAATATTTACCCATTATTGTGTATTTAACAAATATTTTTAAGGAAATATTCTTACTATTTTTTGAATGAGGTACTTTTTACTTTTAACCAAAAATGGGAAAGTAATAATTGTTTTAAGGCACACAATATTAAAAAATTTCCCCACCATCGTGAACAATTTATGATATGATTCATCCTTTTCAATTTTACTATGATATTTTCATGGAAATTTTTTCCTTATTTATTTGGGATTTTTTAAACAATTTATTTAATTGTGAAAGGTACATTTTCATCTAGAATGATTCGAGATATATTTTAAAGAAAAGTGTCAATTTTAATATCATACTTCCGTGGTAGTTATAATTTAATAGGGTTATGATTCAATGATACCATACTTATTGTTTCTACTAATGGTCTATCATTATAATGATGATATCTTTACTAAATCCTTTTATTTTCCCCAAGTAATTATTTATTAATATGAATAATGTTGTTTTGTATTGTTGGATTTATATGAATGAATTATGATTATGTGATGGCTGGGATAGTTATAGAACTTCAAATGCATTTGTTAGAGTGATATTTATATATAATGGGATTATAATAATAATAATTGCCACTTTTTTATTGTATTTTTTAATTTATTGATTCATGATTATGATTTCATTCAATATATTCTTACATGAAAATGCATGGATTTAATTTTTAAATATATTTTCTAACATTTTGACACTAAATTATGTTCGTATTATATAAACTCTCACAAGATTATGCATTTATTTGACTAAATTTATCTATTATCACTATATTATGATTTCTTATACATATAATCACACATTTTTATATTATGAATCTTGGATATTTATCACTACTTTGACACCCTTATTGATCATTCGTCTTGGTGTGACTTTATTTTTGAATATTGGGATATTTTTTTTTGGTATGAATAATTTATGATAAGAACATGCACTTAAATATGTTATTATTAAATTATTATCCTCTTATATTTTAATGATTGGTGTCAATAATGTTTTACCTTTATGAGCATCTAGTGCTCCCTATTATTATTTTTCCTTTCCCTAGGTTATGATTAAAGGTTCTATATAGGGTATATATTTGAATGTTACTATATGGGATGATATTTTTGGGAGATTTTGTATATTTTTCATGTAATAAAAAGATTATTTTTTATGATCTCAGAAGACAATAATGTTTTATAGTCCTTATGAATGTATTATTGTGAAATATATTGAATATTCCACTAAAATGATTTAATATTTTTATATATTGATATTGGAATTATATAATTGGTATATGATTTTAGGTTTATTAAATATTTGGATATTAGGGTTAAATGTTTTCGGGGAAACTATATTTTTGAGACTATGAAAATTATAATATCGTAAATTAGTCATGTGAAATAGATTATGTGGGTTCCATAGAGATACATCGCTACCTAGTTAATAAAAATGGACATGGTTTTAATATATATTAATCAGGGGGTGGTAACACTGAAAATATATGGTTGAGTATATCTAATCCAATATCCAAGTGCACAATGAGTGTTCATTAACTGATCACCTGGAATGACACTTTTGGGGAATATTCTTGGGTCAATTCACATTTTCATTACAAAAAATTGAGAAGTATTCAAATGGACGATTATAATCAATAGACTCTGATAAACCAATGTTTTTATTTATTGAAAAGAATGAATATTTATTTACACATCCTATAAATGATTTTTTTATGATTATTTGGTTTCCCACTATGATTATTATTGTCCAGACTATTCTTTTGGTTTTAAGTCAAGGGATAGAACCAAAAGGAATTATGTCAGTACCATATGTGATGGAAAATGAAATGATTTTACCTATTAGAAACCAATTTAAATGGGGGATAGACTGGGAAAACATGTGTTTATTCCAAATAATATATCCAATTGTATGTCTAAATATCTCAAAATGGGTGTATTTACTAACACACCTCATAAGGGAAGGATGGAGTTTCATGTAGAACACGAAGGAAATTAGATTAAATTTTTGACATGTCAACTATCTTAGACGAATAGCCTAGTCAAATAAATAAATTGATAAGTAATATGATTTTTTGTGTGGAAAATAAGTGCATGTATTAAGTAATTATATGGAAAAATGAAAAGTATTGTTAATGAAATTCATGACAATAATCGTGTCCAAAATGTATTGTAATTTTATTTAATGTTTTTAACGTGGGATGTTTGAGAGTTATGAGAATTAATGTCTAAAGGGGGAATTATGAATATAGGATCAACAAGGTTGTATGAGTAATGATTTTATTATTCACGATGAAGAGACTAAAAATCAAATATGAAAGGAAAGAGGTATTAATGAATAAGAAGGAGAATTTTTCTTAATGGTTTAGAAGGAAATAAAATAAATGAAGTATTTTAGTATTGGAATTAATGAATTATTTAGTAGAAGTATTTTTATCAATAGTATTATAGTTATAAGAATAATTAATTATTTAAAGATTTATTTGTAGCAGTTTGTATTTATGTATTTTCCGGAATATGTTGAATGGATTTGATGAACTTGAAAAGTGATTTAATTTTAATGTGATATTTTATGTAAATATAATTGATTTAGGGATATATAACCCTTATTATATACTAAATGTTCAAAAAATAATGTTTAGTTGATATAAATATATTATATATTAAGTAAATGAGATCGTATTGTTGACCTTGGAACTGATTAATTATTTTATGAATACATTGTTTATGTTATCAATTTAGGTGTAATTTTTTTTTTGAATTTTTAGAAGATATTTTATAATGTACGATTTTATTTAAGGAATGAGGAGATGGATAATTTTTGACTGAATTTATTTTTTTCATTTGATTTTATGTTAATCCAGGTTATTATCATGTTTCAGTAGAATATATAATAAATGGTTTCATGTATTTGGTATGTGAAATTTAGCGATATATTATTTTGTTTGAGGGATTAATATTAAGTTGATTTTGAAAATTTAGTGACCGTATTTCTAAATTTTTGGATTTTGAATTTTGTTAGAACTATTGAGGAATGGTTTTATTGTTAACTACATATGGGATTTTTTTATTTGAACATTGAGTATTATTGTTTGAAGTTAATGTATGTGTTATAATATTGGATAACCTTTTATAATAACATTGGTTTTTTAAAATATCTAGAATTATGGGGAATACATTTTTATTTTTTATGGATATCATGAGCCATGGAATGTTAATTTTTTTTCTTTAGGATTAAAAAATTCATATTTAATATTCATTTATTAGAGTAAGAGATAAAGTGGAAAATGATTGATGAAAAACCAAAGGATGAAGTAAGGATCAAGATATAGAAATAAATTAGTAATTATATTTTATCAGGTTCTTATCTTGATAGGAAAATAATCTCACAATATTCAGAAACTGATCTTAAAATCAAATTTTATACATTTACCTTCATTTCTGATGAATCGATGGTCATTTCACACATCACATTTTTTTTTGGTTTTATGGTTTTTAAATTTCCCTCGAACATGTTTAATATCCATATATATCCATTCTTGGGAATTTGTTATCTCCAACGTATCCATGCAGAAAACTGACAATAATATTCTCTAATTTGGACACCATGTTTGGTGTTATTGCAGATGAAATATGTATTTGCATTTCATTATTTTTTGGAGGATGTTTCATTAAACCTTTTTACGAAGGGGGTTTTCCACATTGATATTTGTAAATATCATACCGTTGGATACTAAAAAAATTTAAAATTTTGAGTTTGAAATGGGGGGGGGGGAGAATGTGAAACCTCGATATTTTCAAATAACATTATGTAAGATACGCAACATTAGACATAGAAAACTATGTAGCATTATTATTTAAACATAATAATTATGACAATGGTATTGAGTTGGATCATTTGCATATCGGTTTCAAAATTATTATATATATATATATATATATATATAATTTTCCTCTTCAATAGAAATGTGTTTATTAATTCAATTATGTATGCACTAAATTTTGAGAAAATTCATTTTATTATTAAAAAAAAAACATTTTCTTCAAAAATGTGTCTCATTACAGTTTGTGAGATTATATTAAATATATCTTTTTTAATTTTAAGAAAATCTATCTGAAAAGTAAAAAATAATTTTAAAGTAAAATGAAAAACTAACTTAGAATAAAATATTGTTTTTTTGAAAAGTTTGATTTTTCAATGAATAGGGAAAATATTTATTTTTATTGGAAACTATATTTTACGTTAAATAGTTTTAAATGTAAATTTTTTATTAAAATTTATTTCAATTTAAAATTATCTTTATTAAATCGTGAACATTATAATTAATTTAATGGGATTCATTTTTATGATTGAATTTGGTATAAAAACATATCTAGACGTAAAAGGATTTTTTTTGAAAAACTTTTTTTGTTTCATTGTGTTCTCTTGTTTTATTAGAAGTTAATATATAAAAATTAAGTGAATTGAATATTTAAATATTTAAATATTATTTTTAATAATGTGTTTACAATTTTGTAAGTAGGACCCTTTTAGATTTTGTGAACAAGAGTAGTAACCATAGTAAATGTTTGACAGCTTAGTTAGGGTAAATGGGTAAAATGGGGTAAAAACTATGGATGAGGATTTCAAAAATCAATAACACTTTAATTAATCCTATTTAATGGGAGATGTTTGGAAATTTTAATCTATATGTATAATATATTTAAAAAGAGTCATATTTCTTAAATTATGAACATTATATTAATTTATGAGAATAATAAATACCAAAAGACACTCTCTTGGCTTTAAAATATCTAATATTTTTTGATATGGGTAAAAAGAGGTTGTAATAAATTATTAATGTTTAATTTATATATAAATTAATTTTATTTATCAAATTAATTGTAAGAACCCAGATCTTCTTTTCAGGTATGTCTTTCTTTTTCATGGACTTTTTGAGAAAATAGTAGTTTCTGGAAATTTTTGAACTACATGCCGTGTACTTTCTAAGTACACGCCGTGTACTCCCTTGCCGCGCCAGGCTGTGTGTCGGCCGTGTCCGGGCCACACACATGGTGTGTAGAGGCGATGTGGCAGCCGCTTAAAGAAAAGTACAGAAAAACAGAGTACACACCGTGTACCCCAGAAGTACACGCCGTGTATTTAATTTTTTTCATTAAACACACCGGGGTCGCGCCTGACAGAAAGAACACCTTTCGTCCATGTTTCGTTCATCCGAGAGAAGTTGTACGGCTGCGGATCTTCTCTGAGCTCCCGTTCCTCAGTCCGATACCCGTTTCAGCCACCGTCGATTGCGTTGGGATCGTAGTGGTAGGCTCTCTCTTCTCCTAGATATTTGTTATCCAATTACTCCTCTTTCTCATGTAATCATTGGTTGACCGTTTTTGACGTCTTCTCAGTTCCTCGACGTTCTAAGTAGAATCAATCATTGTGGTTCACGTATATCATTCTCCTAACATCAAGGTAGGTGGTTTGTGCCTTTCCGTAGGATGTCTGTAAATATTTTGTGCAAATTCCGCCAATACCCTTGAATAGGGTATTGCGTGTTTTCCTATTTTTTCCTGTTGTTCTCCTACTTTGCTTGATTTCTTGAATAGAGGTAATTTCTTGTGTATAGCGTAATTCTTTTACTGTACTCAGGATGTTTTCCATGCTTGTCTTCCAAGTTCGGTGTTTTTCCAATTGTCATGCCTAGTTATAGGATAGTGGAACTGTTGAACTGTTATACTGTTGTGCCATAGAATGATATCCATGTAGTTATTGAGGTTTACATGGGCCGATACGCACACTATGCATGTTTTTATACATAGGTCTATGAGAACGTAGTGTGGTGGACAATATAGAGAATCGATGTAAGGGATTATCTAGAGTGTCTTTAATTTACGATGTAATACCACTGGGGGAATTGACGTTGAGTGATTCCTCATAGAGTCTGTAGTTCCTCGACGTGGTCCACATGGGGAATAGATGTTGGCTACTTTCCCAATGAGCCTTTAGTACGATACGGGACTATATGGGGAATTGACGGTGAGTGCTTCCTCAGAGAGTCTATTCTTAGCTGAACCAGAGGGGTGAGACTGTGTGTTCCTCCCAGAGGGTTGCTAGTACTTGTAGGTTGAACCATAGGGGTTAGGCTGTGAGAACTACCCAGAGGTTACCTTTTTGTTCTACTTCTTTGAGTCGATGTTTCTTGTTTGTAGATTATATACTAGAAAATGTGGATTGTTACTATTGTGTTTTATCCTATTTACTTCTTCCTGTTTACTGCTTACTGTACATTGCCTTCCTTTTATTCACTGTCTGTTAGGAACAGATCCTTGGGTGGTTGCCTATTGGGACTTTGTCTGACACCCTATTTGGGTCATGCTTTTGGGCCCAAACAGATTATGTTGTTGTAGGTATTTATAAGGGAAAGAGCCCTTCCACTTCAGGTACCTGACTTGCTGTAGAGATGGAGAGCACGAGACCAAGATGTGGCTTGTGATGCTGAGGAGTTTACCTATTTTTATTTTTCACTTTGGTTTAGTATTTTATTCAGCATTGTGACTTGTTTGGATGCTTTCTTAGACATATGTATCATGCATCATTCTATATACATGTTTGTGTGCTCCAGTTTTTTACTGTTAATCTTCCCCTGTTTATCATTTAATCTTGTATGGATGGTTACAGTTTTTACTGCTATCTTTTTTATTCTTTTCCACTGTGTACTCTGCCAATGAGGGCATAGTTTCCCCACTATCACACCCAATTCTCTCGCTGTTAGTCGGCAGCCTCTGGCATTTGGGGAAATGCGCTTGAGGCTATGTGACCAAATGGGTACGGGGTGCCCCTGGGTGGCTTCCGGAACCGGGATGTTACATAGTGGTATCAAAGGGAGGTTTTATTTTCTTTTGATTACTAGTTGGAGCCTTTAGCTAGGGATAGGATGGATTCGGTACTTGGTATTACGCTGTGCTCAGGAGTAGCTAACCCATGTAGTGGGAAAATCCATACTACCTCGATTATTATAGTTTCTTGTTTTGAGATTTACTATTGTTATGATTTCACCTAGAGTGATTCACATGACTTGTGTTGTTATTGTTGTTACTATTCTAGTTCAATTTCTATCGCAACCTGATGAGATGAGGGTATGCCATCTCATGCATCATATATCCAATTGTTAGAAATCACATGCTAAGCATTTTTTTCCATGTCATCTAGGGTGCATTAGCAATTGCATGTTGTTGTTATAGACTTTGTGTAAATTATGCATGCTGTTGTGACAGGTGCTTGATAGAATATCTGCAGTTTGATAGAATGGTTGTTTGTTTTGTACCTTGCTTAAATGAACACCAAATTTTGGTTCTTGAGGTGTTATGGGCCCTCTTGAATCAGAAATTGGTGAATAATTGACTTTTGTTTTCTTAAAAATGACTATATTGGATGCCAAGCTTTGATTCGTGGGGAGTATGGGCCCTCAAAGATCAGAATTTGGCACATTCATGATCTTTTTTTCAGTGTTTCCTAGGCTTCGGGGTAGTTTCAGAGCTACTACCTGGAAAAACCCAGAATACACGGAATGTACTTTATATATACATGTCGTGCACATTTAAACCGTGTCATTGACTATGTGAGAAAAAACATTGGTTGTGAAAAATCTCCAGGAACACGCCATGTTCGGTAGGTACACGCGGTGTAGTAGTCATCTGTGTACCCGGTCGTGTCACTAACAACACAGGTCGGGGAAGCTCGTGTCAAACATTCCGTATTGTGTATGAACACGCCATGTATTCTTGTTCTCAGTACCCGAACGTGTCACGAACAACACGGGTAAGTGTGCCCTCCTCCTATGCACCCTGAGTTTGTTTGAAACACGCCGTGTAAGGGTCAACCATGTACTTGGCCGTGTCTCCAACAACACGGGTCGGGATAAATCTTCAAGTACACGCTGTGTTTGTTCGGAACATGCCTTGTAGTCTTAGCTGTGTAGCCGGCCATGTAACTAACAACATAGGTCATTGAAACCTTGTCTACTACACGCTAGGTCCACCAGGAACAAGCCGTGTAGTCTCAGTTTAAGAAGACCTTGTGGGATAGCCATGCATGGAGACACGGGTAGGGGAGTGGAGTTAAGTACGTGCCGTGTAGTCATGTTTTGTAAATATTGAGTGTTTTCTTCTCCTGTTCCCATTTTTTACTCATATGTTCACTGTCATTGTTTTTCTAATCTAAGGTATCCTTTTGATCTTTTAGAGTTATGCCTCTGAGACATCCTCCGACTGTACGTCAGTTGTCAGGCAGTGATTAGACGCTGGATATGGCTGATCAGGGACTTCCGGCCGATCCTCCAGTCGAGCCAGCCTAGGAACCAGCCTTCATACCAGTTTCAGGCGCTGATGCACAGTTATGGGAAGGCATCATGAGGATGATGTAGACCTTTCAGGGATCACTGCCTGCTGCCACGTCTCTGGCAGACTTGACGCGGGTTTTCCAGCAGCAACATCCTCCTACCTTCTCAGGGGAAAAAGGACCATAGGCTGTAGAGTCATGGCTGGAAGCCATGTTGACTATTTTTGAGCATTTGGAAACACCTCTAGAGAGGCAGGTCAAGCTTTCTTCCTATATGCTATGAGACTCCGCCAAGAGGTGGGGGGATGTGATCTCACAGGTGGGTCATCAGCAGGTTATGGCTTGGGAGGTGTTCTAGCGCGTTTTTTACGACTACTTCTACCCGAAGACTCTGAGGGCCGATCGAACCCGGGATTTCATGAGTCTAGAACAAGGTACTCTATCTGTCATGGATTATTCCTTGCGTTTCACCTATCTGCAACATTTCACACGGCTCCTGGATGGAAGTGGGGTGTTCTTGGCAAGGAAGTTCGAGGATGGTCTCAGGAGGGAGATCCACTCGCAGGGTAATATCTTCCAGTTGACTTCCATCACTTCCTTCGTCAACCAGGCACTGATTACTGAGCACAATATGAGAGACTCCGGAGCTGTGATCCAGGGGGTTCTGCTTCTAGAGCTAGGGTTCCTCCTGTTGATAGCAGGAAGTGCCATAGAGAATCTACGCGTGGTGATTTGAGGAGGTGAGATACGTCTTCAGGTAGCCAAGTCGTATGCTACCAGTGTGGAAGGGCAGGGCACACGAGGCCGCAGTGCCAGAGAAACCCAGTGGAGTGCCGATCTTGCTTCAAGTTGGTTACCTTCAGCATTTCTACTAGATTTTCTCACTAGTAGCTGGTGATGGGGGTTCTTCCATGACTCCTTGTTCAGGAGTAGCACCACCATTTTCTCACCAGTCGGGGAACTGGAGTTCTTCCGGCCATTTGGGCCGTGGTGGAGGTCGAGGTCGTGGAAGTCAGTCACCATTCCTTCAGTTCCAGTAGGGTGGATCAGCTCAGAGGGGTTAGGTAGGGTCACAGGGCCGCAGGGAAGACCATACTTTTGTGGTGGAGCAGACCTATCAGGAGCAGGATCCCGAACCATCTACAGTTCGAGGTATGATTTTTGTAGCCTCAGTTTTATCTTCATCTCTTTTCAATACTTGTGCAACACATAGCTTTATCTCTGTTGCTATTGTGGAGAGCCTTGAGCTCAGTGTCTTTTCATCTGGCAACATGTTGACACTAGACACACCTTTGGGGGTGAGGACATCTAGTGTACGCCAGTGCAGAGGGTGCCCTCTCGAGGTTTTAGGGAATCATTTCTTATGGGATCTCTATGTCCTAGAGATGACATGATTTGATGTCATTATTAGGATGGACTGGTTGGTTCCCTTCTAGGCTATCATCGACTGTTATCACCCCATGGTGAGTTTCATCTCACTAGAGGGTGAATGTTTTCTTCATAGAGGCGAATGAGATGTTCAGACGAGTCTAGCAGGACTCGAGCATCATGGGCTAGGAAAGGTGACGACCGAGATTGCTAGTCTTTATCTGGATGATCAGGGAACTTCACAATTAGACTATCCTCCAGTGGTGGATCATATCAGAGGTGTCTTTCTAGAGGACTTTTCAGGTTTTCCTCCAGAGCGTGAGGTAGAATTCTCAATTGAGCTCGTGCTAGGAGCGGCACCAGTGTCCATTCCACCTTATAGGATGTCTACACCAGAGTTATTGGAGCTCAAGAAGAAGTAGGAGGAGTTCCAGGCAAAGGGTTTCATCCGACCCAGTACTTATCCTTTGTGTTCATCTGTCCTTTTTGCGAAAAAGGAATATGGAACCCTTAGGCTCTATTTGGATTATCGGAAGTTGAACCCGTTGACATTCAAGAACCGATATCCCTTTCCGAGGATTGATGACCTCTTCAATCATCTTGGAGGGGCCCATGTGTTCTCGATGATTGATTTGAGGTTCGGTTATCATCAGTTGCGCGTTAGACCATTAGATATACCTCTGATAGTGTTTAGGAGCAGGTATGGTCTCTATGAGTATACGGTTATGCCATTCGGTCACACGAATGTGCCAACAGTTCTCATGGCACTGATGAACCCAGTGTTCCATCCTTACTTGGATTCCTTCTCCGTGGTCTTTCTGGACGATATCTTTGTCTACTCTCACACTCGTCATGACCATGCTACCCATCTTGAGGTTGTTCTGAGTACACTGAGAGATCAACATCTTTATGCTAAACTCTCGAAGTGACACTTTTGGATGGATCAGATTCACTTGTTGGGTCATGTCATCTAAGAGGATGGAGTATCCGTGGACCCAGAGAAGGTGAGAGCCATGGTTTCCTAGGAGCTGCTGACGATCTTATTTGAGGTATGGAGTTTCAAAGGGATAACTAGATACTAGAGAATCTTCATTCAGGACTTTTCACACCTTGAAGCACCTTTGAAAGATCTGACCAAGAAGGGGGTGAAGTTCTTATGGTCCTATTGTTACGAGTCATCCTTTATGGAGCTGAAGGGAAGGTTGACATCGACACCGATACTAGTCTTTCCAGAGCCAGGAAAGAGCTATACTATTTATTGTGATGTTTTAGGTATCGGGCCGGGTGCTGTGCTTATGCAAGGAGATGGAGTCGTTGTGTAGAGGTCTCGGCAATTGAGGCCACATGAGAAGAACTACCTGACACATGATCTGGAGTTGGCAGCTGTTGTTCATGACTTACGTTGTTGGAGAAATTACCTTCTGGGAGAGCACTTTGTGGTTTTCACCGACCACAACAGTCTCAAGTACATCTTCACTTAGTGTGATCTGAATCTGAGATAGCGCAGGTGGGTCAAGTATCTTCAGTCTTTTGATTTCGAGCTTCCCTTTACGCCAGGAAAGGGCAACACAGTGGTAGATGCATTGAGCTAGAGAACTCATATTCAAATAGTTCACGTGGCCAACAGTGAGTGGAAGCTTATGGACCTATTATCTGAGATTCATCTGGAGGTGCACGAGAGACATGGAAAGACTTACCTATCTTCTATAGACGTTACATCTACACTTTTGGATAGGGTGCGGATGAGGCAGCTATCAGACTCAGAAGGCTTTTTCCTGTGGGAGAGTGTGTTAGGAGAGGACCCTCTTCCTGAATGGACAGTGGGAAAGGATGAAATATTTCATTTTTAAGGACGTGTATGGGTTCTAGCAGAAATATGTGAGAAGATGAAGAAATATTTTCATTCTTCAGCTTGGTTAGTTCATCCTGCAGTCACCAAGATGTATCAGGATCTTCATTTCCTGTACTGGTGGGTAGGTATGAAGAGGGATGTTGCTGGTTTCATCTTGAGGTGTTCTTCTTGTCTGCTAGTGAAGACGGAGCATCAGCGGCCTGTATGTCTTTTTAATCAGTTACATGTTCTAAAGTGGAAGTGGAACAATGTCCCGATGGACTTCGTGACTGGATTCCCATGGTCACCCCGAGGGAACGATGCTGTTTGGGTTGTCGTCAACAAGATTACGAAGGTTTCTCACTTCTTATTGATCAAGGAGACCATCAGTGTTGATGATCTAGGATGAATATACATCCGAGAGATTGTACGTCTTCATGGAGTTCCACACTCCATTGTTTTAGACAGGGATGTGCGCTTTACTTCTCAGTTCTGGCAGGGACTTCAGAAGGCCTTGGGTACACATGTACTTTTGAGTACAACAAACCATCCCCAGATTGATGTCTAGTCTGAGCATATTATTCAGGTGCTTGAGTATATGATCCGATCGTGCATTCTAGACATTGGTGGTTCTTGGGAGAAGCATATCCCTCTAGTGGAGTTCTCCTATAACAATAGTTTTCAGGTGACTATTCAGATGGTACCTTACGAGGATTTGAACGGTAGGCCATGACGATCACCCTTATGTTGGATTGATACAGGAGAGGGAGCCTTGTTGGGACCTCGCCTTGTTCAAGAGACCTTAGAGCAGATTGAGTTGATTCAGAAGTGGATGGCTATAACATAGTCTCGACAGAAGTCTTTTTCTGATCAACGGATATGACCTCTAGAGTATGAGGTTGGGGATCAGGTTTTCCTACTTGTCGCACTGAGGTTGGGACACAAGAGGATTTGGAGGCAGGGTAAGCTTTCACCGTGGTACGTCGGGCCGTTTGAGGTATTGGAGAGAGTTGGTCCAGATGCCTATCAGTTTCAGTAAACTCAGAGGTACCAAGCCATGCATGACGTCTTCCACGCCTCTCAGCTTCGACGTTACTTTTCAGACCCGTCTCATGTATTTCAGCCCGAGGAGGTTGAGATCGAAGCAGATGCATCATTTGAGGATCATCCTATCCGGATTCTCAATCATAGTACTAAGGTTTTTCGTGGGATGTCTATTCTTATAGTATGGGTGTTATGGCAGCATGGGCGAGTACAGGATGATACCTGGGAAAGGGAGGCCGATGTGCGATTGTAGTGGCCGAAGCTGTTCGGGGTTTTTTCTTCTCCGCCTCGTTAGGGAAATTTAGGGGCGAATTTCATTAAGGGGGGAAGTTTGTAAGAACCCAGATCTCCTTTTCTGGTATGTCTTTCATTTTCCTAGAGTTTTTGAGAAAAGTGGGGTTTCTGGATATTTTTCAAGTACACGCCGTGTACTTTCTGAGTACACGCTGGGTACTCCCTTGCCGTGCCAGGCCGTGTGCTGGCCATGTCTGGGCCGCACACCCGATGTGTAGAGGCGATGTGGCAGCCGATTAAAGCGTAGTAAGGAATAATAGTGTACACGCCGTGTACCTCAGAAGTACACGCCGTGTATTTTATTTTTTTTCATTAAATGCACTGGGGTCGTGCCTAACGGACAGAACACCTTTCGTCCAGGTTTCGTTCTTCCGAGAGAAGCCATACGACCACAGATCTTCTCAAAGCTCTTGTGCCTCTGTCTGATCCCCGTTTCAGCCGCCATAGATTGCATTGGGACCACAACGATATGATCTATCTTCTCCTAGAGATTTGTTATCCAATTTCTCTTCTTTCTCAATTTATCGTTGGTTGAGCGTTTTTGACGTTTTCTCATATCCTAAAAGTTATAATGAGAATCAATCATCATGTTTCAAATATATTGTTCTCCTTGCATCGAGGTAGGTGGTTTGTACCTTTCCGTAGGATGTTTGTGAATAGTTTTTGCAAATTCCACCAGTACCCTTGAATGGGGTATTGCATGTTTTCCTATTTTTTCCTGTTGTTTTCTTTCTTTTCTTGATTGCTTTAGTAGAGTCGATTTCTTGTGTATAGGGTAATTTTTTTACTGTACTCTAGATGTTTTCCATGCTTGTCTGGCTAGTTCGGAGTTTTTCCAATTGTCATTCCTAGTTATAGGATAGTGGAACTATTGAACTGTTATGCTGTTGTGCCTTAGAATGATAGCCAACTAGTTCATTACGTTAACTTGGGCCGATACGTGCGCAATGAATGTTGTTATACACATGGCTATGAGAACCTAGTCAAGTGGACCATAGGAAGAATGGACGTAAGGGATTCTCCAGAGTGCCTTTAATTTACGATGCGAGACCACATGGGGAATTGACGTTGAGTGCTTCCTCAGAGTGTCTGTAGTTCCTCGACGTGTGCGACAGGGGGAATAGACGTTGAGTTCTTCCCCAGAGCGCCTTTAGTACGATACAACACTATAGGGGGAATTGACGGCGAGTGCTTTCTCATAGAGACTATTCTTAGTTGAACTAGCGGGGTGAGACTGTGTGGGCCTCCCAGAGGTTTTCTAGTACTTGTAGGTTGAACCTTAGGGGATATGCTGTGAGAACTACCCAGAGGTTACCTTTTTGTTCAACTTGTTTGAGTGGCTGTTTTTTGTTTGTAGATTTTATGATAGAAACTGTGGATTGTTACTGCTGTGTTTTATCCAATTTACTGCTTACTGTTTACTGCTTACTGTACTTTTCCTGCCTTATATTCACAGACTGTTAGGCACAGATTATTGGGTGGTTTCATATTGAGACTTTGTCTCACACCCTATTTTTTTACATGATTTTGGGGAAAAACAGATTATGTTGTTGCAGGTATAGATAAAGAAAACCCCCCTTCTACTTCATGTACATGACTTGCTGTGGAGAAGGAGAGCACGAGACCAAGCTGTGGCTTGCAATGCTAAGGAGTTTACCTGTTTTTCTTTTTCACTTTGGTTTATTATTGTTTTCAGAATTGTGACTTGTATGGATTCTTTCCCAGACATATGTATCATGCATCATTCTATATAAATGTGTGAGTGCTCCAGTTGTTTACTATTAATCTTCCGCTATTTATCATTTACTATTTTATGGATGGTTACAGTTTCTACTGCTATCTTTTTGTTTCTTTTCTGCTATGTACTCTTCCAATGAGGGCATAGTTTCCCCACTATCACACCCAAGGCCCCTACTGCTAGTCGGCAGCCTCTGGAATTTGGGGAAACGCGCTTGAGGGAATGTAACCAAATAGGTATGGGGTTCCCTTGGGTGGCTTCCAAAACCGAGACTTTATAGTAATTTAATTAATTTTTATTATTTGAATATCTTCCTTAAATGATGACACAATGATGGAATTGTATTTATTCAATTAACAGAAAAATAAAATAAATGAATTTAGAAATATTAATTGAAATCTAAATTTTTTATGTTATTGTTTTACATAAAATAGTTTAAGAAATATATTATATTATATAAATGTGAAAGGTTTTTATTGGAATTCCATTGTTGTATTTATTTATTTAAGGTCAAATAAAATTAATAGTTTATAAAATAAAATTAATGATATTTTAAGAAAATAATATATTATTAAACAGTTTAAAAATAAAAAAACCACAGATGATAAGGAGGACAATATATTATTGAAAATATCATCCCTTATTCATTTATGATCCAATTTTAACATTATATGTAAAATTATTTCCCTTTATGTGTGAATAAGATGTTACCATGACAAATGTTAATCTAAGTTGTCTAAGGGGTTAAAAATGATAATGTTTAATGACCCACTTAAATATATTTGAATTTGATTTTATGGTGGTATTCTAGAATAACACTACCTTATCATTTAATATCTATCCATTTTGAGTCATTTGGATATTGAATGACTTTATTATATTTTTTTCATTTAATAAATTCTAATGGTACACATCCCATTAGTTATTAAATATAACCTTTAATGTCTCTTCTTTAGAACACAATGATACTTATATCTCAAGAAAAACACGAAAAATTATATTTTAAACATCCATTGATAAAAATTATTTGGTGATATCTTTAATAATTACAATTCCATGCATCCTTAATAAATGATCTAAAGGAGGCATATAGTGGAAGATGTAGTCATCTTACTCAAACCCATTCAATTTTTCTCTTCTTATAAACCCTATAAATATATATTATTAATCATAAAATATTCAATCTAGTATCATAAATATATTGAAATGTTATTATTATTATTTATAAGAATGTATTAACCCACTTTTTCCATCGAATGGGATGTGATGGAATCACTCATGTATATATACAATTTACTATATCCACATTATGATACAATTTATTTTCCATATCCATAATTAGTGGATTTATATAATGATAGTTTTAAAATATACACATGTTATTTATGATATAATTATAATTATGGAAAATAATATCATATCTATCCACTTTCCTTCCAATCTGTTGGAAAATGATCATGTCCTTTATGTATACATATAGGCTACCACCTCTACGAAGCGTTGTGATTGATTTTTTAATTCCCATATTAAACAAATTGTAAAAAGGAAAGATTTTATTTCTATCTAATATTTATATAAAACTATAATGAATTTTTATTTTTTAATTATTATTTAACTTCCTTTCATTTCATCCACAAAAAATTGAAGATGCCATTCATGCGTATATATAAACTTCCATCACTAGGATTGATGTAATTCATTTTTCAACCTATAACATTAGTGAATTGTAAAATATATATATATATTGAATATATGTGATATTTATATAATTATTATCATTATGATAATTATGGAACTATGATCCATGTATTAGGACTGTACCTATGTATCAGAAATTCTTATAAAAAGACAATGTAATTATCATCCACTACAGTGATTTTAATAAATAATTATTAAGAAATGAGTGATATTATTTTATAAGAAAATCATATAAGGTGTGATATACATGAATATGGTTCGTTAATACATTTATAATAAATAAAAAGTTAGTATATAATAGATTCAAATATGTATGACGTCAGTCGAGATGTAGGGAAATAGTTTTATATTACATTATAATTGTTTTTTTTGGATTGTTTTTAATTAAGTTTTATTTGATAAAATTACATGTTATAACTCTAAAAATAGTCATTAATTTTCTTTAATCTAGTAATCTTTTGAGATTAAATGTTTCACTTTCATTTTCCTCTCTTTAATAAATCATGAAAATGATATAATATTTTTAAAGAATAATTTTTTATTAATCTCTTTTATTAAATATACATTTCCATCCATATATTTTCATTCTAAAAATGTTTTCAAGAATATTTTCAATGTTAAACTATTATTTTTTAAATCTATTTTTACTCATGATTAATTTTTTTTTCAAATTATTTTAAATAGAATATTTATTTTTTATATTAATGAGGTAGTCTTTACTTTTTTAAAAAAATGGTAATGGGAAATTTTATTTTTCCATAATATTTTAGAAATTTTTGGATTTTAAGTTATTGATTTCAATGTAAAAATTATATTTTACTCATGAATTATCTTGGATATATTTTAAATAAAATTTTCATCATATATAACATCTATATTTTATTTTATGATTCGATATAGTTATGATACAATGATAAAATCCTTATTCTTCCTCTCAATGGTATTTGATTATAATAATGAGATGTTCATGAAATACATTTATTTTCCCTGGGTAGAGATATTAAAATATGAATTCTATTTTATGATCTTCTGTCATTTTGATAAATGAATTATAATTATGTTAATTTTGGGTGTGTTATAGCCTTCCAATTTATCTGGAAAAGTGATATAAATAGACCATAAGATAATGATTGGTGTTTAAATGATTACAAATTTCATTGTTAACATATTGACGCATGAGTATGGTTTCATTATAGTTATTCTATTCACAAAATATATAGACATGATTGCGAATATCATTTTTCACAATTTTATACATTATTATTATCACTTTATAAATATTATTACAAGGTTATACACGTACATGATTTCATTTAGAAATTTTCATAGGAATATTATTTCATTACTTATGATGACACATGCCTATCTGATGATTCATGGATGTTGATTAATACTTTGAAACCCTTATTATGCATGTTTCTCGGTATGAATTAATTTTAATGATTAAGATCAATGTTTTTTTGGTATTAATTTTTTATACAAATAATATAATGTTTAATATGATACCATACCCTTATGAACATCCTGTACTCTAATTAATGATATCTCAAAATTTACCTTTACTGAGCATATGAGTTCACCCTTTCATTCATTTTTTCCCTAACTTATGAATAATGATTCTATGTACGATATATATAATAATATTAATATGTGGGAATATGTTTGTGGGATGTGTTAAATATTTTTCAAAAAATAAGAATATTTTTTATCTTGTATCCAAGGAATGAAACTATTATAGTCCTCATGTGTGTATTATCCTGTAATATGTTGAATATTCCTCCAAAATGTTGCTATATTTATTTACCTTATTCGTATGACACATCAAAACATCGTATGAATAGTTTATTTAATCATAAATAGTGAAATTATTCTATAAAAATCTATGTATTCTAGCTATATAAACAATTTCACTACTATCTCGACCTTATATTTCATGCCACTATCTAAATCCTCCATTATCTTATAGAACCAGTTTTTCTATAGTAGTTTCATTCTATGTGGTAATTTTTCTTATTATTTTGTTTCATTTTTGTTCAGTGAATCATTTAATTAATTCATATCTAACTCTATCATTTCCATATCATAGATTCATGCCACTTATTATTGTATCTTATGATCTTGAGTATCTATTAGTTCTTATAAATTTGGATAAGTTCTAAACCATTATTCTAGTATTCTAATACTAGTACACCTTGGTATGTCAGCATGTTTTATTCTTTATAGAATCATTATATCTAATACTTTTTAATCTGGATCAAAGCTAAAATTTTAAAAAATTCAATATTTTCTTGGGATATCATGTGAACTTTATAAAAATTCTAGAAATTATTTGATATCTAAGTTTTTGGAATTTATAAAATTTTGAAAAATCTTTTTATATCGATATGGGTACTCACTATGGATTATTTTATTTCAAATAGACCATTCACCTTTTTCTTTACTATCCATAGTAATTTTTCAATAAATAGAAATGTTTGACTTATGAGGTCATAGAATTTTTCATTTTTTATGTGATAAAATCAAATTTTTTCATAACGACACACAACAAAGAAACATATTTTGGAATTTTATCAAGCCTAAACCAACTATTCTAATAAAAACAATACAATATAGTATTCTAAAAAAATTCAAATGAGGCATATAAATAGTAATGTTATAATTTTGGTTTTACAAAATCTCATTCCCAGGGATTTAGAAGGAAATATGTCAATGAGATAAGTTAAAAAATTCATTATATCATCTTAAATATTATTTTGGAAAACATTATGCAAGCTTATGATATGTGACTTCTAATTCATAATTAGATTCATCCACTCTTGAAATTTTTTTGTCTCAGGTATAGTCTTATTCAAAATAATTTTTCTTCTCTAATATATCCACAAGAATATTATGCTGCCATATTCACCATCAATCTCAGAAAATAAGAAATTAATCTTTTTTTTATCCTATCCTCTTTTGTGTACCTCAAATAAAATATTTCCCTAAGCGCTTCATACATGTTCTTATGGATCAATAACCATACATTTCATGTTGAATTATCAAATAAGGTAACATAGTTTAGTGACCCTATGTGAGTACGAAATGAATAGGACCCCCAAAAAGGGTGTATATATAAGCACCAACATCCAAGACAAAGGTGTATTTCCATTTTTCAATAATAAAAACATTCAATTTTTACCATATTACAAATTTCATATTTTTTAAATTAAACATTACAATGATTTAAATGACCATTAATAAATTATATACATATTTTCGTGTCACTAATTTTACAAGGCTAGAATAACACTAATCTAAATCACAAATGATTTCATTATATAAATATTTAGCCGATAAAATAATATAGGTGAAAAAAAATTAAATATTTAAAACCTCTTTCCATAACCCTATATCTATATGTGATCTTCCTAAATCCAACCAACCTCATTAAAAACATAATTATTCATGTATATATTCATCTAATGGAAATTATGTTCCTATATAAACAATGTATATATCAAACACTATAATAAACCATCTAAAATCAATTTGAGATTATAAATTTCTCATAACCATTAAAAAATATAGTTTGAGCCTCATCACCAACAATAATAACATTAGTTAATATTCAAAAAACCATATTTTCTCAAACCCACCAATTGGATGTAAAATGGGATGGTTCCTCAAAATCATTAATCCATGATTAAAATTGAGTATTTAAAATGATTAACAAGAAAAAATCTACCTTGATAACAACAATTATAGGACATATGGAATTATCTTTATAGAGTTAACCTTGTGATCATGGATATCCTTTTTTTCATTCCCACACATCCTATAACTAAAATATACTGGTTTTTGTCTTGTCTATTTACATCTACTTATATCCACTTGTCTTCCACATTCTTGTAATATTTCAATTGGATAGAACCTTATATACAATCCAAATTTATCACAATTGTACTTCCCTCTTATATATTTCTATAGTAAAAATTTGATCGTGAAAATATTTAAGAACAATATTGATAAATAATAAATAATTAATTGAAATAGAAACCAATAAACAAAAATTTTATAGGAGTTATGAAAATAGAAATAAATCCATCACTAGTTCCAAAAACATTACTCCTATAGATTACAAATGAATCCTTATCATTTTGATTTTTGAATATGACATAACACTATCCTTTATTTGAATATTATATTATTTAATTTCCTCTAAATTAATAACACTTTTATAATTATCTTAGTATTATCATATTTTTCACCCAAATCCATCATCAATTACATGGTGATCTTCACCCCCATGACGTTGTATGAAACTTTCCATGCCAATGACATCTGTATTTGAACAAGTGATTTCTTATAAATCCTTTCAAATTCCTCTATTAATTTAATCTTTTTTTAATCCATTCAATAAAATTTTGTAGTCATTCAATATCACATAGTACTTCATATGTATCATCCAGAATAAAATGTCCCTCCATTAAAATTTTAAAATCCAAACCATTCCCACTTTCAAATTCATTCATTCTAAATCATAGAACTCCCACCAAAAAGAAAAATTTCTGGAAATATGTTTACGAAAGGAATCTAAGTCTAAGTTCTGTAATACATATAGAACTAGTGGATCTAATATCTTTTTTTGTTTGGAAATAACAAGACCAAAATAAAATACCTAGAAGATAAAGCAAGGTGAAAATTCTAGAATGACACCAAATGGTTTATCCCATAACAATTGATTTGTTAGAACTAATATGAAACGTTTCCCAAAATAACACATCAAATCTCCCCTTTAAAACACTAACAAACCCCAAAACAGGTACAAAAGAAAAAAATGAACTAAGTGAATAAAAACAAGAGATTACATGGTTTGGAATATAGTCATACACTGTTGGAGAATAATATCGATTTATTTATACTAAAGGAAGAGAATGATTACATGGTTTGGAATATAGTCATACACAGTTCCTCAATAACCTTATTTTGGTCAATAGTGAAATATAATCTCATTTATCCCTTCTAATATCCTTTAATATCATTTTCAAACCATAATAAAAAATTAAAAAAATTCATTTAGATTTAATATTACATGATCTTTTACTTACATTTTTCATTTTTTGAATAATATGAATTAGCTTACTCATTTCTAATTGTGAAAATTTAAAAATCTACAACCCCCACCTATATTCTACTATTTCATGATTCCCACTGAATATAGAAGTGAATTTATAGATTCACTCCTCCTGGAAATAAGGAATCATAACATGAATTCATTATTAAAAAATCATTGGACTGGAATGTAAAAATTGGGGATAAATGGAAAAAACTGAAATATTGTTGTTTTAAAACCCTAAATAATTTCAATAAATCAAAAAATCCAAAGATATATTCTGATCACAATATGCACAAGGAGTTATTCTAGCTCTCAGTAGATACCAATGTTCTAGAATATGAAAATAAGGATGTGGTTGCTCTGCGGATTAATTTCATATATGTGGTAAAGGTGGATACATTTCTATCCTTTAAGGATTTTGATATACCTCCTCTTGGATGGGTTACCATGAATGATAAATAGTGCATGTATCTACCAATAAATATGCAGTTGAAGAAGATTTCAATTTGTGAAGGTATTCTATTATCACTTGAGTCCTGATCATGATGGTAGAAAAACAAAGACTATTTAATAATATTATGAAGTGGATTAATAAAATTCAAGGGTTTTTATGATTTAAGAATGATATATATGGGGAATTACTATTACCGTATTGTGTTACCATCTGATGACAGCATGCAGAGATCCTTGTGTCTAGGGAAACTGTCATTAATGTATGGATTTCTTTAAATCAATGAATGAGAGAAAAACATTGATCCAAAAAATTTTAGGAACACCTTCAATGATGTTTGGATTTATATATGAAATATTAGCTGGCTATATTATCTCCCAAGTAATCTGTAGGACATTGAATCATTTCTCAAAAACTCCATTAGGATGGATATGAAGACTGATAAACCCGAATTTAGGAACTATTCTAGGATCTTGATATATGTAGATTTGTATAATACACTGGTGGACGAGGTGGTTCTAAAAAAAAGTGATTACTTCCTCAACTGGAGATTAAATTATAGGGTAATTCATAATTTTTATTGACCTAAATATTATTTTATCATTCTCAATGCAATTTGGAAGCTGGACCCCCAAATGGAGGTCACCTGAATGAAGAAGGGAGAAATAAAGGCCCATGTGAGTCTGAGAAGCCTACCATGGAACTAGTGGTTCACACACATGAGGCTCTTTTGGTGGATAAAAGGGAAATATGGGTGTTAAATTCCCCATGTTAAGCCTTAATGAAGAGATATACCCCAACTATTTGGACTCCCATATGCCTTATAGTGGGTTGGTTGCTGATGTTAATTACTACTTTGAAGGGAAATTACCTCTTTCACATGATCACTTTTTCCAAAATTAATTTAGACCAACAAATACCTATGGCCAAAATGGGTTGGATATTGAGGATAATGTATAACTAACTCCACAACACCCTCTTCTAGGTTCTCAATCTGAGAAAAAATCCAATGAAACACATATTTCGGTGACAAATGTTGTTTACCAAAGCATGGATGGGCATATGAAGATGCTTGTACAAGATCTCATATTTTATAACTCACACTCCTATAATACTTCTCTTGGGGAATATGGTACTGAGGTAATAATAACGAGTGAAACAATGGTCATCATGCATGCATAGAGTAAAGGATTGCTGACAAGGCAATACCACTAGGACCTAGAATGATTTTAATAGTGTAGGGGATTAATGTTAGCATATATGTTTCCCATATACATGAGGGGAATATATATAATTACACACAATATTATTTAAAGTAAAATTACTAACATTGTCAACATATTTATTCTAATAATGTAGAGGGATCTTTTTCTTAGGTCCCTCCTTCTATGGTTTCTAGGAAAAAGTCAATTATGGAGCATCCCAATGAGAATAAACAATATGCTAACCAATTTACCCCTTTATGTGGTATTATTTAGTTTGATAATGTTTAGGACACACAACCCCTATTTCATTATGATTCGAAGTTACCTAAAGGATACAATAAAGAATGAAATGATTCATATGTTAAAGTCTAATAAATGGACAACAACACTAAGGGTAGAAAGAGAATAAAGGCAAAAAAATGAAAAAAATCCTGTGAATGTGGAAGAAAAATGGGGACAATAGACAAGGGGTAAAACCATTAAACCATGAAGATATTATAATGAAGCAACCAATGTGTAGGGAATTTCCTAATGGCTAAAGCCCTTTCATATTTTATTATGGCCTAAATGCTTGTGATTATTGGAATTACAAAACCAATTATGCTTATTGATAAATGGAAATATTTCAAGTGGGCCTCATATGAATACAATTTTAATTCACAAAATAGTTAAAACTCAAATATGGATCACTGACTGTTATTAGGGATGATAGAACAAAAATTGTTTCATTCCACAAGGGTTCGCAAATTTTCTCAGTTTCCTATAACATATCATGATACATGATACAAGCCTGTTTTGTATATGATTTAACATATCATATCATAATAGTGGATTTATGAAATAAAATTTTGGAAACCTCTACAAATATGGATTATAAATGGGTTATTCTAGGAAATTTTAATACGTTCATGAGACATGAGGGAAAAATTAGACATAATTTTAACAGAACTGCTTCTCTAGAGTTACCCTCTTTTATTGATTAGTGGAATATTTTTGAGGTACTTGTTGTAGTATTAGATTTTATATGGAGTAGGTATTATTTAAATGGGATAAAAGTAATAAATATTGATAGATGATTTATTCTTATTTTTTGTAGGATTTCTGTGATTGGTGTTTATTGTTTCAGTCTCCCCAAATGCCATTAAGATCAAACCCCTATTATTTCAGAGGTATCCATGAATTTTTCATGGTCATGTCCTCTTCCATTTCATCTTTACAGTGGATGTCTTATAATTCCAGGTTATATGGAAATTGTGTTGGAAGCTGGAAATTTGATATCATTGGTAGTCCAATTCAAATGATGGATGGAAAATTAAAACAAGCCAATTTTTTTTAAAGAAATGAAGTATAAAATTATTTTCCAATATGGACATGGGAATTAATCGTGCTTCACTATGACTAGTAAGAAATAAATATCTAAATATTCCATTTAGAGAAGTGATTCATGCCCAGAAAACATTTGATGACCAACAAATGATAAAATAAAGTCCAGAAAAAAAACCAACTGAATGTAAAGGGGCTAAAATATGGAGATATAAATTCAAATCTCTTCTATATAATGAATTATGGGAAGATATATGTTATAGGGAACATAGACATCAGAGTTATTGGACATTTATACACTTCAGAAAAATTTATATCTAAAAGAACTATTCACCACTTAAAATGGATTTATTCTAATAATGGGATATAAAAAATGAATAAAGTGATTGAAAAAATTACTCCCTCTATTTATGTGATGTAAAATCGAGCCCTCGTTTTTAATTGTTTGGAATAGGAAATTAAATTTATGTTGTTATCCCTCCACAAGGAGAGCTCCCCCTAGATGGACGGATTTTCCATTTTTTTTGGTTTACTAAGATATTCGTCAATATGATATCACTTCAATGATAATGGAGTTTTCAACCACTACTACATGTATTATTGAATAAATTCAAGCATGATTGGTTTGATCCCTAAGATGTATAATTCACTTGATATCAATGAATTAAGATGAGTTACTCTCGTGAAAACTAAATCTAAAATTTTATTCTAGATTATTAGGAATATGTTTTTGTGGAGGGACTTGTAAAATATGATATAAATGTGAATAAAATTGGTTGTAGTTTTGGAATAATGATTCATAATTGTTTATTCACAACCATGGAATGTGTAAAAATAATTGAATAAATGAAACAAGGAAATTATCCTCTTAAATTTGACATCCCGATGGCTTTTAACACCCTAAAATTGAGTTCTATTATTTATATCATAATGTTATATGGATTTTTAAACGAGTTCATTTAGATAATCCTCATCAATGTCATCTATTAATGGAATTAAATTCTTGATAATTGAACTCCCAAGAGATCCTCATTATGCAGTAGATGTGTGAGACATGGTGATATACTTTCATGACTTCTTTTTTCCATTATTGAGGGTTATTTGACAAGATTAATCAATGATCATTCTTTGTTTTTTCATTTATAAATGCATAAGATATGAATGAAATATTTATGTACCGTAAAATAAATTATATGAAGATGAAACTATACTTCTTGAACAATATTTAAAAGACACTATAACCTTAATTAAGGCTATTTTTGATCATTATGAGGAGGTGAATGGAAAATCTATAAGCTGGTAAAAACATAGATTTTATTTGGTTATGTGATAACGATACGAATGGAAAAAAGAAAAAATAGAATCATTGAAGTTAAGAGGGGATATTTTCCCTTCAATTATCTTGGGGTCCCCCTATTAAGGGGTAAGGTGAAAAAGTAGTATCTAGAGTGACATTTCCCTATAATTATCAATAAAATGTCCAGGTGGAAGGGGAAGGCTATGTCTCAAAAGGGAATAGATTGTCTAATCAATTCTACGATAAAATTGAAATTTTTTTACTCTTTATCTCTATATATATGTCCTAGAAGTCACACTATGGAAATTGAAAATATTATTAGAAACATTATTCGGTATTAGTCAGTTTACGAGAAGATGTAGGCCACTGTATTCTAGAAATAATGCATTAATCCCATTGAAATGGGAGGGCTTTAAATCAAGGAACTCAAGATAATTAATGGTAGAATTATTATCAAATTCATGTGGAACATGATTTCTAATGTTGATTCCCTTGATTTCATATTCAGAGAATTCAAATGATGTTTTCTGAATGGATTCAAATATCATCTTTAATATTGAGTGTAGAATTCGATCAAGCATTCACTTAATGATATCGTGAATGAAACTAAGCGTCTAGTGTTTAAAAATTATAATTTCACATTACAGAGCAAGACATGGCTGGAAAGACCATTCAAATAAATAATGAAATCCCCCTTTGACTGTTGAAATATACCCATTTCTGATATTTTATCAGAAACTAGTAATGATGATACCCTTGTACATATACAAGTTATAATGGAGATAATGAATTATATTTTTATGGACTCTGATACCCTTCTTCAGAATAATAATTGAAATGAATAGTTTAATACTAGGGATATTTATAATATGAATTGTGGATAATACAATAGACCACCGATAAGGTTACTAAAGTACAAGGCACACCTTACACAACCTTATAGTTTTATGATTATTTGGAGGATTTGGGAAAAAGGATACCAACACAAGTTCAGCTTCGATGATCAAGAAAAAAACATTGTTTCAATAGGTCACATTTTTTAAGGTTGAAGAGAATGCACAACATGTTTTTTAGGACTATGTATTTTCCTAAAACCTATAAAATTATGAATTCTTTATTTTTTGCAATAATTTTTATAGTTTCATGGATTTTATTAAACTCATAGAGTTGATAACTACAACTAGTTGTAGTGACCAAGTGTATAATGTTATATTTGTAGTGATGAAATCTATTTTTTCATCAAGGGTCTACCCAAATCTACAAGAAGTTAAAAGAGGAGTGGTCATCAATATATGTGTGCACTACTTTCCTTCACAAGGATGTTTATGATGCATCTAATTTGTAGACTCGTGCTATGGATAACAACCCACTTGATGTTAAGATCCTAAAGCAATTGGGTGTTGCGGAAGGCCAAGGAATCCTATGATCTTCAAGTACATTCGCTAGATCCCACCAATTGGACCATAGTGAAATCCAACATCAATGGTCTGCTCTCTGGAATACCAACATCCTCAAGATGTGGGGGAGTTTTCTACACACATCAGTGTATTATTCAAAGGATACATCTATCATAATCTTGGAATTGGAATGGATTATGAGGCTGAACTGTGGTATATCATTCTGAAAAATTTGTATGATATTCCACACTGATGGATCTTCTAATAGATCAAATATAACTCATAAATTGATTTTTAGACTCTGAGATCAAAAACAAGGAGGGTGAATTGGAATATTTTACCTCATTGGATCAATTTTATTTGGCTTGTTTTCTATTTGAATCTTGTTGCCTCATATGCCTATAGGGAGGCAAATCTAGTGGAGGATGTTCGATCCAAGAAGGCAGTTATGGAACTCAATGTTACATGGTCCATTATAAACCTAGAAAACTATATGTCAACAGTGGTAGCATATATTCCTAGAGTGATACATTATCTATATTGTAATAACCCCCTGTGGTGCTTGACAATGAATTCTATTTATATATTTTTTTATAGGACTGACTTGTTTAGGTCCTGGATTTTGGGGTATTCAGAAATCCTAGAATCGTGGCATTAATCTCCATAAAATGGTTTAATTAATGTATGGGCCATTGGATTGTGACATAATTATCCCTAATATTGAAACAACATTATCTAATGGCTATGAGTTATATCATTATTTAATGTCTCACAAGGCAATCCTCTTAGGATAGAGAATACCACTTCCCCTTGAGAATCCCTCATAACACAATGATTTAATACGTGGTGTAATCTATATATTGATATTTAATTTATCCCATATAGAGGCTATCTACTCAAATAACAACCATTGATCTCTAAAAATGCATAGAATTGACAGAAACCACTAATATAAAAATTGTTTAGAATGAATTTAAAAAGGAACAGACTTGAAAATACATATGGTGTTAAATAAAATGATCTTGGAACCTGATCATTCTTACTCCCTATAGTAACAAGAGAATAATATTTAAAACCATTACGTATGGGTGTTTTCTTCTATCCTTTTTCATTTATTCCTAAGTTATATGGTCAATAATTTTTTAATTTTCATAAATATAGATTCTTTTTATATATCTTTTATTTGAATATTATCTTGATTAGGATTTTAGTTTTAGATTTAGTAGATTACTTTTTTAGTGTCCCCTCTATTTCTTCCTTTTTTTAGAGAACCTATGAGAACAATGACATGGGGTAGATTGGGTATTAACCAAAAACCCGTTTCTCTTAAAAATAAATTTAAATATCATATCATATTAAAATAAAATATGGTAAATGTTTATTCTTATAGGAAATGTTATATATTATTAATTGGATTTTTTTATTTATTATTTATGGTGGATTATGACATGTAATCTATATTTACATGTTACCACACTTATAGATATTATTTTTGTTCCATGTCACCTGGTACCACAAATATTTATTTCTAGTTATCCCATGCTTTTAAAATATGTCACATTGATTTTTTAACATATATTAAATGATTATGTGATTAAAATTATAGTATAGGGAATTTAAATCTAGTTTTATAATAATTTAAATGTATTGGTATTTCATTAATGTAATACGTGGTTATGGTATGGCATGTTTAGGAGAGAAACACATGTGGATATATTTATATATATGATAAAGTTCACCATAATAGGGGATATGTCTTGTATGTGTGGATGAATATTTATATGTATATGAATATATATTTATATATGTATTGGTTTTTTCTGATGTTATGTTATGCCTATTATCCTAGGATAGATATTTATATATATGTCTTAAACATATATTGATATATATATATATAAATCCAATTATAGTGGATGAATATTTATTTTGATGATCACTATGTAAAAACATAGAATCCATAAAGGACATGAAAGAGGTTTAGTTTATAATATTTATGGATTAGTGAGAATGTTACAATATTATGACTGGTACATTGTGGAAAAATTGATAATTTACATTTAATGTTACTGCGATAATTTTTTTTATTTGTATATACATTTGACCATATGATATACATGTGGGGATTGATTGGAGAATATCTATTGTGATTGATGTAGTAACACCATTTATTAATTCCTTTTGAATTAATATAAAAATTTCTAAATAGGATATTGGTAATGGGAAAACACATATGCATATCCGATGATGGTGGTTGGAGTTAGAAGTTATGTAGTTTAGGATGATATGATGATTATTTTATACTGAGATTGTCTAAGTAGGATATTTTTATTTCATTTTATATGATATCATGGGATAAATATAACATATGTTTATTACGTACCTATTTTCCATTTTAGGATAGTTATTTTATCGAGGGATGTCTTTTGGATTGGTTTAGTGTATTTAAAATACATTTTTTGAGTCTATGTAAACCTGTTGATATATATATATATAAATATCTATATAAATATATATGTATTGATGAATGTTTTTATTGATATATAATTTTGAATAATTCCCCAACATAAAACATGTTACCCCTTTTATTGGTGTTTTATTTTAGTATTTTGAAAAATTCATAATTTTGATCAGTTTTTATTATTAAATTTTATGTTATATTTTGAAAATATAAATAAAAGGTTTCTCCCTAGAATATTATAGATAACCCTTGATGTTTAACATATATCATGGTTACTGATATGTGTTCCTAAGGTCTTTTGGTGATTTTTAGGGGTCAATTGATTATCTAGATTAGGTCATCGAAAAATAGAATATAATCATTGTGTAAGGTACTGTGATTGTGAGTGCTGTAGATATATAACTATTGATACAGATGATGAAATTAAAAAAATATATATTTAAAACATAATTATATGAAAAGAGTAATTTTCTAGGGGTAGTCAGGTATTGAATTGGTATATTTACCATTATGTCCCTATTGAGCCTCTTAGATCATGGGTAGGAAATCATAGGTAGAAACTAGTAGGGAAACATTTAAAATCATATTCTTATTTGTGATTTCAATACATATTATTAAAATTACGTGAAAATTTATATTACTTGAAACTCAATCATATAGTAATAGCATCGTCCTACATAATTCAATATGATGTCTATGGTAATATAAAAACAGGAAGTATTGGTTTTATTAATATTTTTAACCAGATATCAATTCCTAGGTTAGGTTTTTTTTAAATTTAATTATTTTATGTCAAGAGTCTATAAATCGTTGAGAATTTTCCAATCTATAAATTAGATTTGGGGTGATAGAGTTCACATTTATACAATGTTCATCAATTGGTAATGCTTCATATTATTGGATGAATAATCTAACAAGATTACCAATAATAGGGTAGAATAATCCGGCTTGAAGACTGGCTACTGTTATATAAAAAGTGTTTAGAAATAATTCTCCCACTCACCATGAATATGGCTGATTCATAGATCATAGTAAAGAATTTTCATCTGATTCATGATGTGGGGGAACAAATTACGTCTATTGGATCCAAATGCTTCTATGTGTTTTGGGATTTATAGTAACATTATCTTATTAATTTTTTTGGTGACTTATTCTTACACGAGTTAGGTGAATTATTTTACATTACTAAATAAAATTTTGAGATCATTGGGACCTCAAGATACAATGGGAGATATTGTAAACCATTCCTGTAAAAGAGGTTTGTTGAGTCTGAAATGTGATGATCAATGCAATAAATGAAACATAAATAATTATTATGTTGTATATTTATCTCCACATGAAACATAAAAAAGGAAATAAAGATCGTAATAAGGCTGATGCTGAATTAATATGCATAAACCATTGTAATAGAATAAGGATATTTACATATAAGAGAAAAAGAAAATTAAATTTTCCTTAAACATGAAACCCAAAGAGTATAGCTAAGGGACAAATAAATTATCTCTTTACAAATAAAATGAATTTTATAAAAATTATATTTCTAATGTTTTATTTGTTTATGAATATCACAATTTTAAAAATAAATTTCAATATATAAAATTATTTCAAATAAAAGTATATTATTAATCATATTTTAATGTCAAATTTATAAACATTAGCATGTGAATTTTTAAATTTAACATCATTTAAGTATTTATGATTCTATTATTAGAGTATACTTATTTTTCTTAATTTTTCTAAAATAATTTATTTTTAGGTGAATGGTCAAATATATGACTTTTGAAAGTACGATGGATTTTATTGCATCCAATGGATATGACCATAAGCTAAAACTCTAGAAAAATCTTTCTTGAAATAATAAATTTTCTTTAATTAAAATTTTATATTTTAATGAATCATTTTGGAATTACCAACCTATATTTTTTATTTTAGAGCTTAAATAATATTTTCTTATTAATTTTTTAAATAAATTAAACATTACTATTATAAAATTAGTTTTTATCAATTGATTAAAAATAAATGGATTTTAAATTTAAAATTAGAAGACCCAAATTATCTAATAAGTGGCACTTTATTTTTTGGTATAATGTTTATTATACCTTGGGTAAAAATTATGTACCCAAGAAAAAGGATTATTTTTTCATGTTATAATACATTTTGAAAAGTAATTTATTTTTAAAATTAAATTTAAAAATATTTAATTAAAATGAGAATTTGATTTTTAAATCTATTTAATAATTAATTTATACTCATTTTATGGTAAATAAATGTTAAAAATATTTAGAAAAATAAATTATTTAAAATAAATTATTCTAAAAAATAGTTGTTAAACAAATTATTCATTTTGATTTAAAATTTTAATTTTCTCTTATATATAAATAGAATTAGATTAAAATTATCCCAATTTCATATTGATCACATTAGAGTTTCTTAAAAGGTGTCACCATGTATTTTTAGAAATTGAATAATTGATTCCATTTTTATTTAATTAAGAGTAATATATTTTCAAATGACTAATGTATGGTGGATCTAATTGTCTTAATTTAACATGAATTTTAGACCATATATAAATTTTTTAGCTTTTATTTCCTTACCTACATGTATTACCAACCTTCATTCACCTAAATCACCTAACATTCGTGTAATTCTATTCATACCCTTTGACATTATTTTCTATGGAAAATCCCATATTTCTTACTTATTAAAGTAGGATCACTTACACCCATTTAATACTCTAATAAAATTTTAAATTTACTTTAAATACTACCCATATTACACATACATGAATTGAATTATACTCCATAATTCCCCTGTTTAGTAAAAATTAACCTAATTTCCTAAAATTTATGGTATTCCTCAAAATGATGTTCTCGATCTCAACAATGGAATCAAAAAATTCTTAGCATTTATTTTACACTATTTACTTTATAAATAGAAGATAAACATTATATAATTATAAACACTTAATAATTAGTTTTTTTAGATTTTATTATATTATTATTACAACATGTATTTTTTCTCTTCCATCTATAGTGAAAAATAATAATCATCTTTCGTTCTTGTGCGCAGATTACCAAGTCCACATTGCATCACTTTTGGGTTTTCCTAACCAAATTTTATGGACAGTTAATTTTTTTTATTTATTTGGAATATATAATACTTATAATATTTTAATGATCTTAAAATAATAATATATTATTTATTTTTCACTTTGTTTCTATTCTAGGAAAACGGGACTGTCGTCCAGGGGTATGCACAGACTACCTCCTCCGGAGATAATGTTTCTCTTTCAATTTCCATATCAACAACCATGAATGGACATAATATTCTATTTAATATATAAAAAATGTTAATTAAAATTTCATTAACACTCTATATTGATAATATTAATCATTCTTAAATTAATATGACTAACAAACATTTATTGTAAATTTTTTTTGCTAAAAGAACATATTAATTGAACTTTTCTAAATTGAGACTATTCATAGAGAACCTTTTTTACTGGATAAATTTTGTGACAATTTAGTAACAAAGGAAATAATAATATTCAATTTATGAGAATATGAAACTATTTTAACAGACATTTGACTATGATTATCAAAATGAATGTTTTATGAATAAATTAACCGATCAAACCTGAGTGGGAAAAATAAGATGAAGATATCTTAAATGTATATACCAAAATATTATAAATGGACTTTAAAAAATTGAATATAGATGAGTAAGTTTTTTGGTATATATTTTATTAACATAATCTAATTATAATGTAATTTTAGTGGATGTGTAGAACTATTTATGAAAAAATGGCACATAATCCTATGAACTAGCGACGTTACCTTTTCGTTACATGTTATCTTTCTTTAACCAAATTTTACTTCGTAATATTATCATGTTTATTATACATATTATATATTTATTTGTTATTTTTACATAAATACATAAATTATGATACCATTATTTATTGTGTAAGTTACATTTTCATGTTAGATATGATGTTTTATGTTTTATGTAAACAAGATTTTTATGGGAACTTAACTTTCTCTACAATCATATCATATATCACCCCCATTAAACATTTTAAAATTGAATTGGTTTAAAAAACCTTATTTTTTAATAGAAATATTTTTTTTAATTCAATAATGTTTTCAAAATAATATATTTTCCTCATTTTCTTATATGAAAATTCCTTTACTCATTTAAAAATTATTCACTAATGAGGTTCTATTTATTCTTACCTCATTGTATTTTTTATGAATTATTTTCTTAGATTTCAACCAATATTCAGGACATAAGTTCATTTTTTATATTATCATGGTTCAAAATGATTTATATCATTCTTCTATTGTAAAAAAAATTATAAATCCAGTATTTATTCCATTAGATATGGTTTTGAAAGCCCCTTTATTCTCATGGGTTTTATCATACTTATAATTTATATACGGTTTCTATTTACTTTTGTGGACACATAATATTATACAGATTATGATGTTAGCTATACAAATTTGTGATAATTGGGTTTGTTATTGACCATCATGTCATTGGGTAGTGATAATGTCTCATGGATGTTTTTGTATGAGATTTATGAGTAAATGTAGTCCTTTTTGATAGAATATGGAGAAATATTTAGCATATGATTATAATCTATAGAGTTATCCCAGGAATATGTTGATAGACTAGGTAGTAATATTTTTCATATTTTGACAGTCTAAAGTGTCATACATATTATATGATGATGATTTCCCAGGGAGTAATCCTTGGGATATGCATATTATAACTTCTTTCTGATGTTTCCAAATATTTATGACTCTATGATTTTATGATTTTGTTTCCATACATTATTTTCTCATGTTTATGGTCACTGTTTTTCTGATATCATGATATGTTTCTTGAACCTCAATTTATGTTTTATTTTCCAGTTTATTCTCTGAAAAAAATTTGGTCAATATTTCCATTGTGCATTTTTCTAAAGAACGGTATTGATTTTATGTTGGGGATATTGAATTTATATATCTAATATTCTCATGACACAATATGTCACAAAACTCTATGTCTATTTTTTTTAAATATCATGAAATTAATAATGTAATAATGTATATTTAATGCTTGAGTTGTTAATCATTTATCCAATGAAGGGAAAATTTTGTAAAAAAATATACAAACGGTTTTTTATATTCCCAACATTTCACTCCCTAATTTAATGTATATTATAAATTTATTTTCAAATGATTTGTGATAGGGTTGAAAAAATCTATCCCGAAAAAATATATTTTATATAACTAATAAAATATATATAATATTTTGAGTAATAAAATAACAATTGAGATAGATTCTATAGGTGTCAAGGGTTATGGTTTCTTAAAAACAATCCACTATATAGTTCTATGAAAATGTGGTGTGTTTATGTTATATGGGGAATAGATGAGCCAACATGAATATTGAAATAACTAAGAGATATAAAGAGATATTTTATTCCTTATATATCCTGGAAATCTCAGGTGATATGCTTTAAGTGTTTTCAATTTTGGTCATTGTTTTCTAGATTATACCTCTATGATGAAACAATTCCATCCATTTTGTAAACATTTCCATCATCATTGATTCTTAAAGGATACCCATTTTAATGTAGTTGGTAAATGATCCTTATTTAATAAGGAAATGTATATCCATAATTATGGAGTTGTAATAGGGAGAAATCATCTTCTTTCAAGAATGTTTGGTTAGGGAACATGTGAGAAGGTCAGAGTTATCTATTAGTGGAACACCTGACCTAGAGGGGGTCTTCAATTTAGGGTTGTTATAACGGTATCTACTAATTTATTAGGGCCTACATTTGAGTTATGGCTAAAAACGATTTTATTATTTTTAATATAGGTAATATTTGAATATATTTTATCCCCTCTTGCACTCTTCTTGACATAATATCACACCATTCACATTAATCTATATAATTGGCATCTAGATTTTAATTTGGCGCAGATCTCAAAAAAAGGATAAGTGTTTTGATACTAACATAAGAAAATAGTTATTAAGGTGCATCTCTTATTTTTCTTATCAAATTATTAGTGGTCTCATTTAAATAACTTTATGACCTTTACATCCTTGATATGAAAGACATTGATATTACCTAAGGTATAAGATCTTCATCATAGTTTAAATTTAATATATATTTCATTAAAATGAGGGTTTCCTTTAATATTTTTTATTTTATTTACTAAACCCTTTTCAGAGAATTAAAATTACATATATGTTGAGAAATAATAGATTGGGGTCTTTTAAGATTGGTCCAATATCATATACAATTTAAATTGAGTTATTTGGAGTTGTTTAATGAAAATAATTACCCCATGTGTTTGGATTCATAAAAAATAATTTCATCAATATTTTTCATTATATCGTCCTAAATGAAAAGTGGATTTTATATCTAGTCGGCTCATGGAATGAAATTTATTTTTAGGGTACCTTATAATATTTAATCAACATATTTTAGGGAACTAAAACATTATCTTATACATCTTGATTCTAATTTTATTCTTAAAATGTGATATAACACATCTCCTTCTAGGGTTCCACTTCCTTTTAAGTGAATATTAACATATTCTTATCATTATTAATACATTATCACAATTTAAATCTACTATTTATTAATATATGATATTTATTAGCATTAGTTAATAAATAATTTGATAAACTAGAATATGAAAAAGTGTTTCTTGTGTTAAATTGTTATCAGTTACCATACACTTTTAATAAGAGCATAAAGTTTTATAATGATTTATTTTTCATGCTTGTATTGTCACATTAAATACATATTCAAATCATTAAGAATAAGAAATAAATATTAAATTATTTTTTATTTTATAAATACTAATTTCCATTTATTATTAGACTCTCTCATTGCTATTTTTATATGTTATATCCTATTTAAATTTGGTATTTGAGAAGAACAATGTAGCCACCATCATGTTTCCTTGGAAAAAAATGATAATGTAAATGCTTTAGGGAAATGATTATAAATGTTGGTTATTGTTTTGTGATATTAAATTTCATGTTCATATTTTACCATAAGAAAATATTTTAATAGATACTAAAAAATTAAATGTGACTATGTTAACATATTTAGAAAATAATTTCATTGCGATATGATATTTTTTTATTATTTTTAGATATAATTATATAATAATTAATTACATTTCTAGAATATATAATCCTATGAGGATTATGATGGAGAAATAGGAGATGTTTATTAGCTGAGATAAATGTATACAAGATTTTAAATAATTAAAAAATCGGTTCCCTAACCCTCCAATATAAATCATTCATGAGTAATGTATTTTATTCAATGTTTATTAAAATACTATAATGAATATGATTTGATATAGGATCATAGTGTGGGGGTCTATAGATTTTTTGAATCTCAACTACCACTATAGAAATATATAACCCAAGGATTTGAGTGAATAGTAATCGTTTGTTATTGTGGTGCTGGAGGAACAATTTAATTAGATAGTTATTCGTAGAATAAATCTACCACAAAATGATAATATTAATGTTTTATCAATATATTATGGATTTGAGAAATTTATTTAGGAATGAATACCTTTGGAAATTAATATTTTACATACATCTTAGAAGGTAAATGTGGTGGTTGGTCCCTCATTAAGATGTTTAATCCTAAAAAACCGTACTAACAATTGTGTAATTCATGTTTAATTAAATCCTATCGATGTTTTATATAGATTTATTTTAGATTTTTATTGAGATAATTTTATATAAAATAAATATTGTGTGATTTGTTTCAGAGTATGTAAGGTTATTCTAGATTTATAATCATGATTTTATCTTAATTTTTGAGACACTAAATTGTGCGGAGATCCTTGAATGTGGAACTCTAGTGTCTAAATAATTCTATTTTGTATATGGAGGATTGATAATTCATGCCATTTGTAGGAAAGAGGTCATATGATAAAATGACTTATCTCTTCTGGTCTATTATCATCGAATCCTCAAGATGTATAATGTCATTCCTAGTTATTTCATTTAGCCTAACATGATAGTGGAGATTACCCTTCGATTTATTGATGTCATTCCTATCAACAAGTCATATTATAAAATTAGTGACTCACTTGAAAAATAACCACTTAATATGCCTATTTATAAATTGGATATGAACACAATGAATTTTTCTATGAGAATATCGTGGTCTCCATAAGTAAAATATTATCATTAAGTGATTTTGATCACATAAGAAATAAAAATATTTTTATACATATCAAAAATTAAATATCTATTGATGAAATGTGGATTTTGAAAGACATTTTGATCACTGAACCCCAAAGGGATCATTGCATAATTTTGGTTATGGGGGATTATTTATAGGATTATAAAGTGTAGTGGTATATTGATAATAGTATGGAAAGTTCATTTATGGATAATAATCCTAAAAATGATTGAAAAATAATTAAACTATTAATATTCAAGTAGTTAAGATTAAGGTATGTATACAAAATTCATATGGATCCATGTGAATATAATTTATCCCCTGTAGAAAAATACAAATATAAAAACAATTAACTATTCAGACAAATGGGTCCATTTAATTATATATTTGAGCAGTCCTATCACTATTAATTATTTTATATATAGATTTGCGAATAATACATTAATTTTCATAATTATTTTAGTACCCTATAAAGAATTTATCTATACGTTATTTTAGACTACGGGGGACCCTAAAATAGTTATATATATATCATAAGTGTCGAATATTAGAATTTTTTAAAGAGGTCATGTGTTTCTATGAGTCTCTTTAAGATTGGGAATCCAATTGATGGGAAAAAATCGGACCTCACTTATTGGTTTATTAAACCAATTGAGATCTTAGTTCTTTTAAGACATATGACATAAATATTGGCATTTTTATCTCAATTTAGTGAAATAAATAAAATCCATTTTGTTTTAGAGCTTAGGTGATACATAGTTGATCATTCTCATGTTTTTTAATTTGAAGATATTTAATTATTAGAAAATAGTTCATTTTTAGAGGAAATTTTTTATATCATTAAATATAGTAAGAAAGCCTTGTGAGGGAAGTTTATTTATTTTTTGGGAATATTTTTTAACATATATAGATTCAAGATGAAGCTCGTGAATATGAAGTTGATGTTTGATGTAAAAAATCATGGTGTCTGATTTTGGAGGATCAATGATGTTCTTGATGATTTGAAATTCTATGATGGGATAATTCTAATGCCTATTATCATTTTTTGTCATTGATTCATTTATGTTTAACTATTTTATAAATTAAATGGATAATTATTGTGTTTTGTGAAGGATATAAATATGTTGAAAGGAAGGGGTATTAATTGAGAAAGTTTTGGGTTCCAGCATACAACAAGGTAACCAATGGAGGGGTATCAGATGCCTGATAGTATGTGTTGCTGTTAAATATTCTTATAATAGTGTAATATGTTAGTGAAAAGACATTTAATAATCCATAGGTTGGAATAATAATTATAACATTGGATACCTAATTCATTTCTATCCATTATTATTCAATCAATGATTTTCTCCCCGTTCTGAATCATATGTGACATGTTATATAACCTATGAAACAGTGATGCTATGGTTGAATAAACTATTTTCAAATGAATTATATAATGTTTATAGAAAAAAAATAAATTTATAAAATTACCTTTTATAATTTTTTTTTCAATATTCTCCCTAGTGTAATATTACTTATTCACGTAGTTCAAGAATTTTATTAATTTAATTTATGTGAAACATCCTTTCATTCTCTTGAATTATTTTTCTCTTAAATAAGTTATTTAAGACCATAATTTCCGTTGTCCTAGGTTATTGTTTGCCTATAAATTTATATCATAATATCTTCCATTATATTTTAATTAGGATTTAGTAGATTAATTGAATGTTGACCCATCATTTCTTATCAAATTTTTAGAAGGAAAATGATAACAATGAAAAGGGATTGATTGAGGAAAAACTATAAAAATATTTTCTTATAAATTTTTTAATGTTGTGTTATTATTAAAATAATTTTTTTTAAATGGATATAATTTTAGAATGGTTTGGTTTTATTCATTTTCAATATTTTTTTTATGCATTTAAAATTTTGACATCTAATTTATGTTTACATGTGACTATAAAATTACTATTTTTCCCATGTAACATAGTAATTTTTTTTATTATTTATACTTATTCTATACTATTAGGATCCTATACATTTTTATCATCATTGAAACTTTTATTCGATGATTCCATGTATATTTTAGACAAATAGAGTCATGGTGTTATTTTATATTTCATGTATGATTAATAAAGGATCTGATAATTGGGGAAACATCTGTTTAATAGGGATGAAGGAGCTAAGAAAACAGAGTTTTAGATCAGAGGAATATATAATGATTTTTTTGTATGTATATAGTTTAGGGAGGCTATTATCATTCATTACGATATTGTTTCTTGGGATTATAACCCATATGTTAGAACTAGTTTTGTTTCTATTTTAGATCATGCATTTTGTTTGGGGGTTTTCATCAATAACTTCATCCTATAGGCAAAAATATATCTAGGAAGGCATCATAGGGAGTCATTTTGTGCATACCAAGAAAAGATACATGAAAAAGAGTTAATTGTTTTATCAACTCCTTTAAAGTTCTTTTCTTCTTCTATATACTCTTTATATGATGTTTCAATATCGAATTAATAAATTCTGTATCATCCATTTACTGCGATTTTATTAAAATCATGGGAAAACCATATTCCTTATTTTAGCTATCATTTAATTAATAATCTCACTATCCCTGCGTACATACGACTTACCATCTCCACATTGCAGTGTAATTTGTTATTCAACACTTTGTTAATTGGATGGATATAATGATTAGAACAATGGATATAAATAATGAATATAACATTATAATTATCCAAAATAACTAATAAACCATCTAATTCCTTACCATTTAACCATTAAGGGAATGAAACTCTTTCTCATGCTTACATACGACCTACCATCTCTATGACGCGATGTGATTCATTATCAATGTTAAGAATTCAAGAATTATTATAATTTTTATATGATAGGGAAAAATAAAAATTATGAACTTAATTTCATTATTTATATAAAAAAATAAATCATATTAATAAAAAACCTTACTTACAAGACCAAAAAAGAATGGGAAAATAAATCACATAACACCCAAAATAATGGTAATATAGAATCAGTATTAATAAAATGGTATAATATGATCATATATTCTATCATAAATATGTAAATGGTGATGATATAATTAAGTAACATACTTTAACAATTATAGAGTAGGTTAACACACCCTAGACTAATGGAATGTACAAGGTAAGAGTTAATTTCTGAATCTCATTGTTATTAGATATTGTTTATATGTAAGTATCGTCTTGAACAACCTTATTATCAATGTACATGTTTCATGAAATGTAATTATAAATTCTATCAACATTTGTTTAAAGTTATTTTACCCATGATTTATGTTTTACCAAATATTTTTAAAGGAATCTTTCCATCATATTCTAAACAAGGTACTTTATAACATATTCAACAATTTTAATGAAATAATGTTTTTTAACTTATACGGTACATTCAGCTATTTTTCACCACTATGAAACCATATTTTTTTTAAAATATTTCATTAAAATGTTTTATATTTATTTCTTGAAAAATGTTTTATTTTATAAAATCTCATGATTTTAAATGGTTTCAAATTAAAATGATATTTTTCTTTAAAAGAGTATTAATGATTTTGTTTGACTATTTTCAGCTATGTAAACGTAAATTGTGGGATTTTAGGCTTAATTGTAATTTATTTAGTATGATATAATCATCTATATTTTATTAAAGTTTTTATTATATTTTTTACTATTGATGTGCTATTTTGATGTCATTCATGGTTTATGGTTAAGTATTAACATTTTTTATTCTAGATTTAATATGAATGTTTCTATTTTGTTTCACCCTTTTTATAAGAGGAATGCATTGGAATTTGTATGTATTGGGAGGGGCCGACTATAGCACCTTCAATCATCTGTAGGCCGCATGAGATAAACTAGATATGGACATGGATGAGGCCTTTCCCATTTATTTTTAGATATTGATTTGGTCGAGGTCTTAACCTTTTATTTTTAGATGACTTGGTTTGAGGCCTCAAAAATATGTTTCAAATGTGAGACATTATGAATTCTCTCATTATGAGATTAATTATTGATATTAAATGTGATTATTCAAAATGTAGTTAATACAAAAGAATGTTTAAATGGAATTATTAGATTTATTATTTCCATATTATGTTCATGTTTATTTTTAAAAGGCATATTTTTTAGTTTTAAACTTTCCTTAAAGTATATGGTTATTTGTGATAGCTTCTTCTATTCTGTTTGTCCTTAATAAGCATCTGATATAACCCCTTTCATATATTTTATTTTCTTAGGTTTCCAAGAATTATATTATGATTAATATTCTTTCTTAATGTATAAGAATAATGGAGTTATTAAAGAAGGAAATATGTTGTATATTATGGTTTGAATTGTAGTGAATGGTTCCTGTATGAAATCAATTTTCCAGGACTTCTAAACTAACTAGTCATTTGGGACTTGATTCTTTGTAATCATGCCAATGTGTAAAAATAATATACTAGATATATTATTCTAGGGTTGAGGAATTACAATTGGTATCAAAGGATGTTTAGAAACATCCATCACAATTATGTTTTGAAAATAATGATTTGGTATGACAAACCTAATATCAACTTTCAGGATAAGAATAAAAGTACATCCTAATCTTTTTATAATGTCGATATCATGAGGGTGTTCATAGAAGATACATCCATGTATGGATAATAAAAGTGTATATGGTTCAAGAATAAATGTACCTAGGAGTAACGACTCTGACAAGGTCTTACAGGCTTGACATGGGGTAACTTGGTATATATCA
The DNA here is from genome assembly GCA_963277665.1 of Viscum album. Classification (NCBI taxonomy): domain Eukaryota; kingdom Viridiplantae; phylum Streptophyta; class Magnoliopsida; order Santalales; family Viscaceae; genus Viscum; species Viscum album. Next base: position 245,711,185 of record OY728122.1, on the reverse strand, counting down.
ATGATCCTTACTGAACACTAGGTTTGAAACTCCTTGGGGATATTCTTAGGATAAATCAAAATTTATCTAAATACCATTATGAAGGATTTAAAGTTAAATATGTCCCTATAGAAACCATGTATATTGTAATGAGATTAGAAATATATTAATTTTTCAATTTTTGTTATTTTGTTTACTAATTTGAAATTATTCATTCAGATTTCTAATATAATCGAGTGTTTTACATGTTTCAGAAATGGTGCCTAGTGGGAAAAAATTAAATTGTGTCAACTCATGTAATCCATATAAGGATTTCCCATCTATACAAGATAATGATGTTGGAAAAGGAGATAAAACTGGTAATGAGAATCTTATAAGTATAATAGGATAACTGGCTCAGGTTATGAACAACAACATTTCCGGCACAGAGAACCCAAATCCACAATGTACAAGAATAATGTCAGATAACATCATGAGAAAACAACCACCAAAATTCAACGGGTAAACAAATCCATTTATATATGAGAAATGGATAAGTTCATTATAGAAGAACTTTCTTTCTTTTAGGAGTAACAAAAGTGAAATAGTTTTCATGGGGGTTATCTTTTCTTAGGAGATGCGGATCATTGGAGGTCATTGATTAAAAACAGGAAGGATGGTGATGAAATAATAGACAATGAATTGGTGGGATTTAAAGATTGATTCATAGAAAACTAATTTCCTTTTTAACTTTGAGCTGCTATGGAGAAAAAATTTCTATGTCTGAGCCATAAGCAGGATGAGAATTGTGAAATGTATCATGCTAACTTCACAAGGTTAACAAGGCATGACACAGACTGCATACATAATCAAATAATTAAGACTAATTGAATCTTTTATGGGTTAAAAACATTCATATTACATGCATTGGTCTCCCAAACATTCTCAATTTATGATCATATAGTCTCATGTGATATGAAGATAGAGAAATAATTTTATACGCCTTATTACTTGAAGGGAAAGAAAGAGAAGAAGAGAATGGTGGAGCAATAGATAGATGATGTGAAGTAGGGAATGTTGTATTTTCACACATGTGACAATTTTAGAAGGAAACACCCCAGTTCATACTTAATAGGAAAATGAGTTTTCTTTATGTTTTGTGTGAAATGATATCATGATCAAGATTTTAAGGGAAATAAAAAAAGATATAAATGTCTAATGCTATAATTGTAAATAAATGAGACATTATTAAAATGATTTTCAAGTGAATCCAGAAAATATGGCTCTAAAATAAGCCAATGAATCATGGTAAATCTTATGATATTAATACTGTCAAAGTTGAAAAATTAATGTATTTATGTTTTTGGATACAAGAATTATGTTAATATATTTTGTTTATAAAAATAATGTGATATTTAAGGAGTGTACCAAAATAGATCCTTTTTAAGGATTTGGAATCATGATATATTTTATTAATTATTTTCAGGTTATAATTGAATTTTCCATTAAGAGATACATTATTTTGATTTGGTAATTTGATGTTGGAATTGATTTAAAAATTTAGAGACATTTTTAGACTGTGAATTTAGAGAAAAGTATTTTGAAAAATTCTTTTGTTTGGAACGGAGTAAGATGGACATTAAAAATTTGTTTTTGAGGTTAATGTATGATTTATTGGGATAGACTTCTTGGTTTCAGAAAAAAAATTAGATTATTAAGGAAATACATAAAGTACTTTTGATTTATCAAAAGTTCATTAGGTGTAAAAAACCATTTTGAACATTCATTTACTGGTGTAAGGTATTAATGGAAAATTGATCAAAGCACCCCCAAAGTATGAGATTATTATTATAACATAGAAAAAATAAATCAAATTCTTTCCTAATAATTATACCTAAGGAAAAGATCATGAAACCAAAAATTATATTCTAGAAATTTTTCTGTTGAATCAAATGAGCCCTTACACCCTTTCATATTTCTAGATTTGTGAAAGTAATATTTATCTAATAGTGTTCCCCATCCCTCTATATCAGAACATGATGATTATAATTTCCTTTTATTATAATATTTAATTACATAAAAAACTTGTATGCATTATCTCGAGTGTCCTCTGTACAAGGTGTTCTTTATCTTAAAATGGAGGTATCATTAATCGATTTTCTAATGTAATAATTTTATAATGATATTTTGAAATGACGAACCCCTAATTTTCAATCGTGAGTTTAAATTACGAGGTTAGAATTTATTGAAGGAGGATAGAATGTAAAACATGAGACTTTATAATATTTTCATTTCTAAATAAATTTAATTATTTTTGATTTTTTTTATGTAACACCATGTTTTTTATGCTACACATAAAAATGAGTTGGCTTGTGTTACACGCAAGGGACAATTTTACCTAACAAAAATATATTAATAAAATATTATTATATAATATAATATATTACCTAGCCATTAAATTAGTGGTTATGAATAGTATTAACCATATTTTGAATTTTAATTCCATTTAACATTAACATTCTGCTCATTTTTTTCTTATTCATAAAATAATAACCAAATCATTTTTTGGATAAAATTAGTATTTTTTTAAAAAATATAGTTTTACCACCTTTTGATGGAATAATGATTTTAAATGAATTATTTGAAACTTTTATAAAATAAATTGGGAAAAATTTAAGTTCTTATTTTAAATAGTGACATAAAATTTATTTTGGATATGTTTTTGGTGTTTTTTGGACAACTTTCATATTTTGATGAATAGTGAATAATATAAAATTTTAATTGAAATATACTTTTTTAATCAAATTAATTTATGTTGATAAATTATACATATAAATGGTTTTAAAGTATAGTTGTATAATATTTTTTTCATTTAATATAATGTAGTTCATTGGAAGTATTTTCACATTAAAATTTTACCTAAACACATGTCAATCATTTGATAGTTGTTACTTCTGAAAAAACTTTTTCTCGTTTTGAAAACCTAAATAAATTTTAAATTAATTACTGAATCTTATGTGTTTTAACTTTTAAAAAATATATTCCAAATTTTGAATCAATGGGTCCAAATTATATGAATATTATTCTTTTATTTATTGGAATCAAGAAGATTAACTTTAGTTATTTTTTTATTACCGTAATAAAGGTTAAATAGAGTAATTAAAGGTAAAATTAATATTATGAATATCCTAAACACCTATCAATATACGAATGGATGAATGATTTAGACCCTTATAATATATAGTTTTAAATGTAATCCCATAATTTCCACTGTCCCATGAATATGACATTAATATTATTAAAATCAACACATGTGTGAAAATGTCACACACTCATTTTATATAAGTATATTAATTTTAATATAGAGATAAACATGAGATAACATAGAATTTAGGTAGTAAATGGATTTATAAATCAATTAAATACATAATATAAATTTATTTAAAATTTATATATATTAAATAAAAACTATTAATGATGAAACAATGGGGATGTAGAAATTATTTTACTAATAGAAATATAAAAAATGGGATTAAAAATATTAAAGTAAATATAATTTGAATAAATTATGGAACTACAATCATTTTATTGGTTAAAATGACATGTTAGTAGTATATTCAATGTTTTGGTTCCATGTTATCTTCTGTGTGGTTTTTATTTGAAGTCAAATAAATGAATTGTGTCAAAATTGAAAGTATTGATATTTTATAAAAATAACATTTTATTAAAATATTTAGAAATCAAAAAAATATTTAAAAATTTAAAAGGGAAAATTTAATTTTCTATAATTATATAAATTTTGAAATTATGGACTTTTATTTCCAGATAGATTAATATTTATTACCTTTTATTATTTTGTATATTATTACCATAATTAAAATTAAATATAATAAATAAGGATAAATCAAAATGTCATGGTTTAACATAAAATCAAAACATGTCACAATTTTATTGGTTAAGAATATTTTTACCCATAATAAAATTATCTTTGAAATAATACATATTGGATCCATTTTAATTTAGAAAATAATTAATATTAATTTAATAGTTTAGGTATTTCTAAAGGCTCCCCTCCCCTCTCTTATAAAAACATATCTATCTGCCACTTTTACTCACACCTCTAAATCCCTTTTTCATAGCCAAAACCAATCCATTTCCTCTCCAAAAATCCCTAAATTCATCCCAAAGGACACAGATTTGGCAGAAATACATCCTACTGAGTCCTTTTGTGCATAAAAAAAGAGATTCCTAAAATAGTGGTACTTACTATATCACCTTTTTGAACGTTCTTTTCTTATTCAACTTCAAAATTATAGGTGTTTTCCATATGAAATTAATGAATCCACTATCATCCATATACATAGATGTTATCCTAAATATTGGAAAACCATATTTCACATTTTATGCCTCAAACGAATAATTAGATCACAATGCATGCAAATATATGACGTAGGGTCTCTACGTCGTTGTGTAATTTTTTATTCAAAAATAATTTAATAGGATGGATATAATAATGAATATAATATATATAAATAATTAATATTACATGATAATTATCATACATGAATAATATACCATTTAATTCTATGATATTTTACCATAAATGTAGTGATACCGTTGCTCGTGCATAGGTACGACATACCATCTCCACGACATTGTGAGATTCAATATCCACATTATCAATTAAAGAATAATTTAAAAAAATAATATGATGAGTAAAAATAATAATTATGAACTTATTTTAATTATATACATGAATGAAATACGTCCAATTTATAACAAACATGACACGTAAGGCCAGAAAGTAATGGGAAAATGAAGCAGTTAACACCTGGAATAATGGTAATATTAAAACAGAATTACCAAAATTATATAATGGTATCATATATAATATCGTATATTTTTATATGGTTCTGTTATAAAATAATAACATAATTTATCCATGAAACAGGAGGTTAACAAACCCTCAACTAATGGGATGTACAAGGTAAGAGTTAAATTCACAATCTCATAATTATCTAAGATTGGTTATACCTAACTATATACAAGGAAATCATTATAATCCATGCCTATGTTTCTTAAAATTAAATTCAAAATATTATTTAAAATTCTTTAAATTAATTTTTACCCATCTATTAATTTTTATAAAATAATTTGAAAGGAATCATTATGACATCTTCGTAAAGAGGTACTTTATAACATTTTTGTCAAATTTACGGAATAATTATTTTAATTATACAGCACAAGTGGCTATTTTCACCTTTTATGAGGCCTTCTCATTTTGAAGGATTCCTTAAAATATTACAATTTTATTTTTTAAAAATAATATCTTTTTTAATTGTACATGATTTTATATGGTTTCAAATAATAAAGAGATATTTATTTATAATGTTACATGATTTAATATGGGATAATAAGGACTATAATAAGGAGTGAACCATTTTTTCAAGGGTACAATCTAAAATAATACTATCATGGGAGTGAACCTTGTCTATGAAAATTATGTAATAGGGAGTGAACCAAATAAAATATGAATGTTTTGGTAGTGATCCTTGACTAGTGAAATGATTCTATAACCCTATATATAGGCCAAAACAATGTCTCATTATTATGTCTTGATATCATTGACCATGATCGATTATTAATGTTTTTATACACTTACAACTTAATGATGTTTTTTCAAGAAATGTGCTATTACTATGATTAATTATTAATGATCTTTGACTTATTAGGTATGTTCATTGTATGTTACGATCATTATATTATAAATTTATTCTTATCTTATTCAAACATATGGTTATTTATTTATATTTTTTATGTTTACCCTTATGTAGCATTTTACCCACACATTTTTTATGTTTCATTTCAACTATTTATAAAGAAATGTTTTTAGAAGGTTATGTCTAAGATGAGTATTATGTGAGAAAGTCTCAGACGAATCTAAACAATTATGGCCCCCATAAATGAATTATTATATAATGTATTCATTATTCATCATTAATTATGTTATATTCCTATATTCCGTGATTGGGTCCCCATACATGGGGCACATGAAGCATTTAAAATATGTTTTTCTTCCATAGTGCCTCTCTGGGATAATGGTGTATTGAAACCAACTTGTGGTGGTTCCAAATGATGATTTCAAAAACCAAAAACAACATCAGTTATTTTCATAAGTCATTATATATGAATGGGTATAAAGTAATGTTCTAGCACAAAGGTATTCTAAAAATTGTAAACAATTTACAATCTTTTTTAAATAATTTTTTAGTCAGGTTGGTGTTTTCAACTAGAGTCCCACTGATTTGTTATGTCACATTATTCCTTTCAAAAGGTTCTTAGTGTCTTTATAAAACATAAATAATAAGATACTGGCTTACAAATATTTATAGAGGTGAAGTAATATTTGGGGAGACTCTTAAATTCCCTTATTTTAATATTCATAATTTGTAAACAATTACATTAAATATTATTTATGTAACCCCATGGGATAAATAGGTTAGATATATTTGGTAGTTTATTTTTGGGGTGGTTCTTATAATGAATACCAATATTATATTTCTACATAACTAATTTTATAGAGGAATTTGTTAACACATGTATTATAATATGAATAAATTAACCTAATTTGAGGAATTTAAATGATAAGATTATGTGTGTGCTAGTGAAACTAATTTAAATTCATTTGATTGATAAAATTTGTATAGGTTAATTTTTTGAGTTTTTCAATTGAATTAATTCATCACTCAATATAAATATTTAATAGATATGAATATTTCTTTTTCTATTTTAGACCTGACAAGAACACTATTGTTTTTTCAAATATGGATGCCTATATGTATAAAAAATTGTTCTAAATAAATTCTTATAATAATAATTAAATTATCTTAGTGAATTGGATTTCAAACATTTCATTTATGCCTTCACTATAAAATATTGTCCCAAGCGGTACCTTTTATAAGAATGGAGAGTTCTATAGTATCTAGAAGCATATTAATAGTTTCTTTTCAAAATGTATATAGAAAATATAAAAAATAAAAAACGTTGTGTGCGAGCCTAATTATAGGATAATAATGAGGAAGAATGAGTATCGTTTTTTAAATAATGAATTCGAAAAATTTATATAAACTCAATATATAAATATATCATTTTTAGTGAAAAATATTAGAATGGATTTATTGACATTATTTAATAAGGGGTGGTTAACTAGATTGCCATTAAAGGTTTATAAATATAAATCCACTCAAATTCAATTTTGTTTAATTATAAGAAATATTGTTTTTTCTTCTATTATGAACATGTAGTATAGTTTTCAAAAATGTTTAAATCGATTATTTTTTATAATAAATGTCTATTTTTCGGGTGGGGTGGACAGAAAAAAAAATTATTTATAATGATTCCAATTTTTTAGAAATTTTGAGTTGATTTCGATATAATTACACTATTACAAATTGGGTTTCACATATTTTTTGGTTTAATATATTGAAATTTTGAAATAAAAACATTAATGTTTAATTATTATCATTTTAATCAAAAATTTGAAAGAAATTTTTAGATTATATTGATTTCAAAACCAAAATATATTTATTGGAGATTTTAATATTTTATAATATATATTTATAGAAATGGAATAATTTAGGTAATTAAATATTTTATTCTCTTATTTATATTTAATTTTAAAATATTGAATTTGATTTTTTATTTATAATTTGGATCTTATTCTGGTGAACCAATGTAGTCTCTTGGAAATAAATAACACGTCATTCAAATGCCAATGTAGTCATGTGATAACAGTCGTGAATGTCTCACTATGACAACATATCATAGTAGTGGTTTGAAAAAAAGATTTAAAGAGAGAATTTTGATTTATACGGCTTGATCATATTTTTTTTCTTTTGACATACAACTGAACCCACCCTATATCTATTCAAAAAACATTAATATCATATAAAATCACTTAATTAAACTATAAAATCAACATAACACTATGACCTTGCCTGGGTATACATTAGTTGATCATCATAACATGTATCAATAAGAAAATATCTGAATATTTTGAAATTGCATTACATTGATTTTTTGAACACTATATAAGGTAAAACAACAATTTATAAAATTTATATGTTAATTGGAAGAGGTATATGTCCATATAAAGTTGATAAAGAACACCTTCCATGTGGATTTCAGGAATATAAGATAGGGACTAAAAAAAATTTCAATCTAGTCTCTAAGAAATTACACAACTGGTCACAACAAATAATCCAAATGTAATTCAATTGATGCAAGAGGAGGAATCATGAGTTATTATAGTTCAGAAATAAAATTAATTATGGATGAAATAAAATTTTCATATATAATATTGACATATGAAATCTAAATCCCTGTATCTGTGATATAAAATCACTGTTATTAAATCCTAAAAGGGAAAACATATATGAATAATAAGATGATATTAGGCTTATGGATCACTAGAATGGTGAGATGTCTAACCACAGGAAAATTATAAAGTCTATAAGTGGATTATATTTACAAAAAAGGATATTTAAATGAGTGAGTCGATGTTTAATGGAAACATGATGCACTAGGTGAGATTAACATGGTCTCCACTAGAGTATTTAAATTTTTTCTCCCTTATTATTTGTTTACATGTTTGAATATTTCATTTCAAGGGTATTCATCATTGAATGTGTGTTATTTCATTTTTAATAAATCTTGAATTGTTAATAATCATTGAGTATATTATTGATATTTTTTTTCTAGTCTCTGAAATCTTACATAGATGGATCTTGCATGTGTAACACATGAGTAATAGGAGAGGAGGCTCATTTTCCCTGATGTATAATTGTAAATATATTACATTGAATAATTAATTGATTTTTGGTTCAGAAAAAAAAACATAAACCAATTCGATAAATAATATATAAAAAATTATGAATTAGAATGGGGATACTGCATGTAGTGTAACTAACATGCAAGTGATTGGTGATCCCAATAGTATGGTCATGAAAAATTATCGTACGATTGGTAGTGGAAGTATGAAACCAAAAATTATAAAATTATTAAAATTAGTAAGAATAGTTATGAAAAAATATAGGTACCAACATAATCATTAGGAAGGAATGAATAATAATTTAATGCTGAGTCTGTTGGTAAATTATATTTGGTTTCCCATTACTGTTTCATGACAAAATATTAAGAAGACCTGACTTATCATCCATTTACAAAATTCCTTGAATTTTAATTATAGTCCATCGTATGGAAACTCACTTTGTTTTCAACTCATGGGAGTATAATTTCATTCATTTTTCCCACATATCACTTCACATCACTTTCAACCAGTATTTTTATTTCTTTTTATTGTAAAATGTCTTTACCAATATCACTCATATCATTATCTGTATGTTTAACATAGATCAATATAAAATAATTCATTTAATATTTATTATACATCAATTAAAAACTTGTTTATATTAAAGGGACAATCAATTTCATATTTTTTGGAAAACCCACAAAACATATAAAAAATAATTTAACAATAATAAATATAATATAGAAAGGAAATAATTCATTAAAAATAACTATAATAACCATTTAATTAATTATAGTAGTATTTTTTTCTTATATCTACTAAAAATTTAACCTCACCATCTTTAATATAATGTTATATTTTTTTAGCTTTATGAGACTAATGGATTAGAGTAAACTGTATGATATGCCATGTTACCTTTGTAAAGGAACCATACAACTTTTCTGGCTTTAAAATGAGTAATGATAGAGGAAACCTCACACAAGGAAATATAACTCCCTAATATTGGGACCAATACAGATCAATTGATATTTGAATAAATCAATGAACCAAATGAGGACCATAATTTATTTGAATCCAAACGGGAAAACAAGAACTCATCATCCAGGCCAAAATTCCACAATGGAATATGACTTTCATATATTAGGAAATTCAATAATATGAGCTCTGTTAACAAGTTCATTACCTATAAAATTAAATATACAGGGATTTGGATAAAGTAAAACAAATATTTTAACCTCCATAAAGGATTGATAATTTTGAGAACATTATCCAGAATGTTGAATTAGTGGCAATAGACATGGTCGATATTTCTAGAAGCTAGGAATAATAGAAATACAAGGAGAATATCCCCACTCAAAATAAAACCATTCTAATAATATTTCAAATAACTATTAAAATATTGGATATTCATTATATAATTAATTTCAATAGAAATATTGATCTCTATGGGAAAACTAGACCATATTAAATAATAGTTTCAGCCAAAGAGCCAAGATTTTATTATATAGTAGTTTTTTATCCTGAGGAGGAGGGGGTAAATCCATAAGCTATAATTCATGATAGGGAAACAACACCCCACAACAGATTAGGGATAGTACCATAATAGGATCGTGATGAATGGAAAAAACATAATGAACTAGGTAGGAGATAACCCAAGAATATTTTGATTCACTATATCTTTTAAATCATATATCACTAATTTTATTTACATTATATTTTTCAAAAGGATTGGAATATGCTTTATGGAAATATATTTATCCTTGTAAGATCCTAGAGTCTTTTTACTTTTAATTGAAGAAGAACTTGAACCATTTCTAGTGGTGGAAATTCACAAGCGTGAGCGCAATATGTATCTTACCCATATTTTTCTATAACTCCCATGGTCAAAATTTCATTATATTTATACATTATTATACTCAATTACATTAATTTTTAGGAAATATTTAATAAAACTTTGATTAGGGGTATTATGGGAATGGGTACAAATATATATTTTGTATATAAGACATATAAGAGACATATTTTTTGGATAAGAATGATCCCTTGAATCAATTTACTTATTCTATGGCTTATAAAAGAATGTTATTGGAGGGTGTTAGTTTTAATATTGAAAATTTGTCTGATTGGGAGGCTATGAAATTTGTATGTTCATTAGTTTTCAGAAGTGAAACATTTTATAAAATAATTTTAAATTTCAAATATATATATGAGTATTTTAAAGTATATTTTATACTTATTATAAAATAATTTTCAATTTTAAAATATTTAATAGAAATTCAGGTAATAATTTTTCTGTTAATTGATGTGATAAATCAGAGTCTAATGTTGTTTGTGAGAAGGGAATCCAACATTTTTATCATTACATGACATTTATACATAGTTATTGGGGGTTTCTAACATTTGTAATTAAAAGTTCCATGTTTTCTAAACTCATATATATTTATATTACTGAGACTATGGGAACGAACCATGTAGTATCATAGAAGCTCATTACACTAAATTCCCTTACAGATGGAGTATAATTTTGGAAATTGAACAGGTGTCTCCAAGCCCACATTTCTTGGTGAACGCTAGTAAAAATTAATTAATGGTATAATGATGAACCATATATGTTCCTTACAATACATTTCCACATTAATATAACCCGATGGAGTAACCCTTCACTAATTTTCCCTGACAATATAACCCAGAGTCACAACATTAAATATATCCCCCTAAATTCCCCTCATATTTTTATGGTACATTTATGGGGAGTGTTTTCCATCATAAAAAAATTAGATATGAACTATAATATTCCCAAACCACATCAACTAATCCATTCACTAGAAGAAAATATTTCATGTATAATCTATACACACCACCAGCCGCATAATGGATCACAATGACCCGGATAGTGAGTTCATTGGATGGTCAATATATATATATATATATACATATATATATATCTATGTTGATTAGAAAAATTTATAATTTTTTTAACAGAATCATAAATCTACAATTAACACCAGAGAATGTGGAATATCATATTTAAAAATAAATCTAAGCCATACAGAAGGGATAATCTCCATGTCCATTGACAGAGATTAATTTACATTCAGATTGCATGCATATTATGTGGGGAACAAAACCATATTTCCTTTCTTTTCATAATAAAATAAACAGGGGTGCCAAAATACATACTATAAGTCTACTGATCCACAATAGTGTAGTAATCAATAGAGTTTTGTGATGAGCACTATATTAAATTATCTATCCATTCCATTTTCTATTTTAACTAATAAAATTTAAAATCTTATAAAACATTTCAGTAATCATTTATAATAAAGTGTGAAACACCCTAATATTTTTGTGAAATATTTTTTAAAATAATTTTATTTCGTTGATGTCTTGTGTTACATGTAACACCTACTTAGCATGCATTACATGAAACACTGAGATTCTACAGAACATAATTTATCTATTATAATTATTTAAACAAAAACTTATAACCTAGCCATTATAATGATGTATATGAACAAGATTTAAAGAATTATGAATGTATGGTTTACACATGTGAAACCATTTTGTAATTAAAAAGAAATTATTTTCTAAAAAACTATTTAAATGTGTACCAGTGTATTTAATACCAGTAAAATAAATAAATCAAACTTCATGGATTATATTAATGAAATATTTATATAAAATATTCAATATAATGTTTAAAATACATTGAATATATTTTCTAGACATGATACAAAAATAAATCTATTTTTATGATTAAAAATGTATTATTCTAGAAGTATTTATTTCACCTCTTTGTGGTGCACTAGTTCTAAAAATTAATTTTTAATTTTTAATAACTTATATTTGGAAAAATAAAAATATTCTATGAGAAACGGATATAATAATTTAATTTTTTTGAATTATTCATATTTTTTGATATGATTCATGTTTTGTTACATAGTGAAAAATACTGATTTTTTATTGGAACAACTTTTTCATCAAAATATTTTTCTGTGCTAAAGGTTAGTTTTAGAAAATTAAATAGGTTAATGAACGGTTAATTAAAATTATACAGTTTAAAATTTCACCAAAAGTTGTATAAAATATATTTATAATGTAATTACCAAAATATCATAAATTATATTTTAATTAATTTCATTGTTTGGAAATGAATTGATATTTAATTTATTTTAAATTAATCTTTTCAGAAATTCATAAAATGTTCCCCTTGCATTCATTATAAAAGGGAACCTCCCCCTAATCCAATTTCACCACTTGGAGTCTTCTAGATTGACAAAAATCCAAAAATATTTCTTATAAAAATATCTATAAACATTATAGAATTTATGTAATTCCAAAATGATCAAATCTTTAGTCCTTTAGAGGATATCTAAAGGATCTATTTTGAATAATAAATAATCACTCTATCCAATCACTCCCTTTTTCTAATCAAAAATAAAACTTCTAAATATATGATATAAATAATAAAATATTTAATCCATAATCCTAAATATTTTTAAATATTATTATGAATATTATCACACCATTATACAACCACTTTCCCATTTATCAATAATTGAATGTGTAGCACCTTTGTACATATGGATTGTCGTCTCCATGTAGTGATACAATTCATTTTGCATCACCATATTTTATTAATTAGAATTAATAGGGGTTATATGTTTATATTTTATAATTATTCAAAAATTATACTTCTATATTTATAATATAATATATACATTTTAATAACCTAATCTTTGGAAAATGAAAAGGTCGCTCATGCATACGTATTACTTACCATCACAACAATGCAATGTTATTTGTTTTCATCAATATTTCACATGGACGGTAATAAGGAAGAATTTTATCAATATATAGGTTATATAGAACATAATAACTATTAGTGAAATTATGAGATCAAGATCAATGTGTAAGGACCAGGACTGCGAAATCAAAACATGCTTGGAAAACAGAACAGATATCACCCAGAATAGTGACATTAAATTAATAAAAAAATGGTGATAATATGTTATAATAAAATAATATAGTGTATTATTTATATATTTATATGTAGTAAATTTATAATAAATCCATATTTATTATTAAATATGTTTTAAAGTGATTGAGGAAAGTAGATAATTGAGGTAAACTATTTTTGTCTCACTTTTATGTCTGTGGGACACATGCCTTATACATTAATTTTTTCTTTTGTGTGGTGTATTTACTAGACATGAATGTATTTAATGATTATTATACTAAAAATTATGTTATTTATATTATCAATTAAATTTTATTTTTTTCACGGGGTATATGATTTGACTGATTACAAAGTGGAAATTTTTAATTTCACAAACTCATCAATATTCTGGATTATATAATTTGTAGTCTATATTGGGGAATATTTACGTTCAATGTCAATGTTTTATGAAAATGATATCAACTAAGGTTTTAATATTATCATGTTGATTATAAATTACAATTTTATTAAATTTTTACTTTTTAAATAACCGGTTGAAATTTTTTTTTGATGTTTTCTAAGAGAGTCTCTTTATGAACTTTCTAAAAAATCAGATAGAATGTTTTTTAACTTAATCTGGCTGAGTGTCCAGTCCCACAATCATGATTAATTAATTATATGAAAATATATTCCCAATACTAAAAGGTTATTTTAAATTAAAAGGTTTTACTAAATAGTTGAATAACACTTTAAAAAATATTTGATAAAGGAAAGGATATTTTTATCAGAAATTATTTCCGTAAATTTTTTCAGTCAAGTTTTCTTTTATGAAAACATTATATGATGATTAATAATGTTTTTATGTGCATATTACCCAATAAAAACATTATTATGTTTTAATTTTATGATTGTGTGATTTTCATGAATTCCATTACTTTTCCTTAGGTTATTTAATGACGGAATGTTTATAAGACATATTTATTTTCATAGGTTCAATTTTTATGAATGATTAATTTTATTGTGGAATAAATTTGTATTATTTTCATTATGTTATCGGTGAGGAATATATAAAAATCAAAGGAATTGGTTAATGAATTATATCTCATGAGATATTTTTGTGAAAAAAAGTCAATGTGCTTGATTATTTATGGGAAACATGTCGACTTGTTTGATGCTTTATGTGAAAAAGGAGATAAGGAATGTTGTGATGGTCATAGTAGTTAAACATGACATATAAAATGGTTTTCCATTAAATCCATATTTTTTATATTTTCTAGTGACACTTTTAAGGGGTAATTGTGAACCAGAAACAATACATCAAGAAAATTACAGCATAAAAAATTCAATATTCAATAACACACCCAGTCTGATCCAATAACACCATTAATAGCACTCAAAATTCCACAACATTCAAATTTCAAAAATCATCACCCATCCCGACACACAACTTCCTTGAGATTCCCATCAATTCGATCATCCTACAGCCGAATTAACCCTCACCAGACATCAATATCCATCCACAACATTACTTATGACGTTGACACCCAAACATTTGTGACACGAAAATATGGTTCATTATTTATTTATAATGTTTTATTATATTGATAAATGTCATTTCAAATGATATTGTTTTATGATATGACTCATATTTATGATCCATAAAGGGTTGGGTATAAAAATTGCAAGTTATGATCATGAACGAATAACAATATTTATTATCATATTATTTCATAAAATAATTAATTTATATCATCCATCTATACCATTAATTAGCATCTTAAATAACCATTTTCCTATTTTTAGGTTCCACATGTTGTGAAGAATGGTTTTTAGTAGGGTACTAAAGGGGGATATCATTGTGGGATATAACAAATATCATTTACTATACTTGAATTTGATTTCTATGATTCCAAAGGAACTTATCTATTATGGTCCCCAATCAAATTTTTATTTAATTTAATTAATATTCATCTATAAAGATTTATTATACATGTATAAAAATATTGGGTCTTTATAGTGTGAATTAGAACATAGGATTAGTAAAACAATGGAAACTACGATACGAAAACCATTGAATTATCCTGAAGGATAAGTTTATGTATAAGTTACAATCCTTGAGAATAGTTAATGATATTGAATAACCTAGGATTAAACCAAATATTTCATAATTTAAAATAATATATGTAATTTCCATTGATTTTACAATTCTACCACTATGATTAGTTTTTCTCACAATATACACTCTATTTTTTGATAATGGTCGGAACCAAAGGGAACTGTGTTAATGATGAATGTAATGGATAATTAAATAACTATAGTCATGTGAAACTGATTGTCATGTGTGTTGGAATGAAAAGTATTGGTCCTATTCTAACATAAATTTTCCAGTCTTTGAATCATGATTGAATTTCAAATGATAAAATGGAAACAAAACTCTATTGGGCCCTTCCTGAGTCAACATCCACCTTCTTTCAGTCGGCCTTTTGATAAACTAGTGGTGGAGTAATGGGTCAGTACCAATGAAAATATATTTTCAGTTCCACAATTTTTAGAACATGATAAATTAATTTTTGTTGTCTATTGCTTAGAATGTGAATAAGATCAATGGTGGAATCATATGAAGAATACAAGATAATAGGATGAAACTGACTCCATGGAATGGGACATGTTTATGAACATATTTTTTAACAACTACATTCCACATATTCCTCCTATGAAAATGGATAAAGAGTTCCTTCATATAAAGTAAAATGTTAAATAATCCATTAGTATTTATGATAAAAATTTTACAAGACTAGAAATGTACACTTCTGATATTATAATCCATAATGATAGTTTTGTTGATCGATTCTCAAGTTTCTAAAAACAAAGTCTCTAAAGGGAATTATCCATAAGATAAATCAGTAGCTACGAATTTTTTTTTCTATGTTCACTCATAGTATAAATTGAAATTTTATATACCAACTATAACCCCGGGTTTGATAAGAAAAGAAAGGTTCAGTCTCCTGAAATATCGAATTAAACACATGGTGGAATGAAATTCATGCCATTTATATGCCATAAATGTGTAAAGAAACATCAAGGAAAGTGTATGGATGGAATTAGTAGGTTCATTATATATGGAAATGAAGGAAATATATGTTGGATTACTAAATTCGATAAATAAGCCAGTCAATGCAATGGAGGAAAATTGGATTCCAATTAATCCACCACCCACACATAAGTACTTCAAGTGTAAAGAAAATGGGCATCATGAAAACCAGTTCCCAAATCCATGGTTGAATGATGATGATCTATGACAATAATTTACTAAATTCAAAGAATAATGGAAATCTAATTTGCTTACTGTAGGAATTTTGGATTACCATAACAGAGTTTTGGAATAATTGAGTGTTTATGTCTTTGAAATCAAGATCAATGTTGTAGAAGTACATTAATGATATTATAGAATAATGAAACTTTTATGTATTGGTCCCATATAATTTTCCTTATGTATTTTAAAGAATTTTTTTAATGCTATTGGTAACTGTGAAAGATGATTGATGTGGTATGGTGATATTGGAAGGGAGGTGTAACCCCATATACATGAATGATGTTGGGATGATGAAATAAATAGATATTTTATTATGATAAAATAAATGGTTTATTATTGATGACCTTGAGAATGATAATAAAAAATGATTTTTATTAAATAATCGATTTCTTTTAGATTTTTTGGATTTTTGGTTTTTAGAAAGTTAAATTTTTGAAAGCCTTCATATTTTCACTATGGTTTTATGGTAATACATGTTATTACCATGTTTCAAGTGAATGCATGATAATGATCTTAACATGTTTGTTATTTTACAGTTTAGAAATAAATTATTATTTTTTGTTGGATAAGTTATATGATTAGTGAAATTGTTTTTTAAGACATAGAATTTTATATTATTGAAGGTTAATTTCGGTAACCATCTATGAAATTTGTTATACTAAAAATTGGATGAGGTTTTAGAGACAAATGTTTCATAACATGAAGACTTATTCATTTTGGATAACATATGAAAACCATTTTTTATGATTATAAAAAGTGGAAAAAAGAATTTTTTTTATAATCCCATTAGGGATCTAACAATGCACAAGATTATCTGTTTTTAAATTTTCAAATTCATCTTCTTTGGAGTTTGTTGTGAAGCAGAAATTGATCAAGGCAGAACCATAGTGTGAGATTGTACATAAGAGTTGAAATCAAGTATGCATGTCTTTTTTAATGTGTTTTTTTAAAAAAGTATGTCCTATTATAAGCATTTTTATGATTCTAAAGACCTTTTCCATACCTATTTGTTATATTATTTTTTGCCCCTTTACATTATCTTGAAGCTATTCTCTATGATTATAAATCATAACTTTATAGTATTATTTTTATTTTATTTCAATGTTTTCTTGTGAAACTTATGTTCTCCATCCAAATGGCCTGAAGGCCTTAATTTTTATTGATTTTTGACAACCCCCCTTTCAAGGGATGACAGGGAACCCTTACAAGACCCGTATTCTTAGAGATTACATGGCCCATAGGCTTAGGAGATTACATGAACCGAAGGTCCTGGGGAATTAATCCAGACTATCTACTAGGAAATACCCCTCCCCAGCATCTGTATCATGATTGTAGCTCTCCATCTTCACATGGATGTCTGGCTAGGCTTCTCGTGCAAGTACATGCTGGTCCTGATGGCATAACCCTACCCTCTCATTCGGAAAAATCCATTTGGCTCTGCTCGGTGAGTGCAACTACTCTGAATCCTCTTCTAGGGATGCTCCTTTTTTATAGTGTGTCTGGGCCAACTGTATATGGATTGAAGGCCTTGAGGTGGACCGAAGGCCTTAAGGGTGGCCTGAAATCCCTACTAACCCGAAGGCCAGGGTGGCCCGAAAGGCTTTAGGACTCCAAGCCCAAACCGGTGGCCCAAGGTGAATAGTTGCAGCTGCTACAGTACCAAATAGTACCTTCTATAGTGCATGCTATAGTACCCACACACTGTATATTTTTGCTACGGTACCTTTACAGTGTATAGTTACGCTACAGTACTGCACAGTGTACAGTCCTTCTACAGTACCCTTGGAAATATTCCTTTACCTAGTTTTGAAACTGGGTCTTATGGATGCAGTCTAGGATACCTCACCAAATGGTTAGAGACTCATATGCTGAATCCTATTTTCTCATGTTTGTAAACATAGTCAGGTGTTTGGGTAACTATTATGTTTCCATGATTTTTTTGAAATGAAGTGTAAGTATTCATTTTTAAGATGTGGGTTTCTATAAAGGTAACATTCAAGATTTAAAATATTCTTCTCTTTGATGATTTTCTAAGTATTAATTCATATTAATTGGGTTAGAATGTAACATCGTGATATTTTTAGGAAATACTTTTTTTTAAATAATTTTATTTCTTTGACATATTGTGATACACACAACACCAGATTAGGTTGCATTACTTCAAAAACTGTGTTTGTACAAGAAAATCACTTTATTATTGTATTATTTGTCTATGAACATAATTACCTAGTCATTAGAATTGTGGGTATGAATACGTTTAATAGAATTTTTAACATATTAGTGATAAATGAAAATATATTTTGAAATTAAATGGATATCTTTTTATTAGAAACTATTTAAATTCAAATAAGTATTTTTAAGCCAATAAAATAAAAAGGCAAACCCATTGGATTATACTAATGAAATAAATATATATACCATATGAAATATAATTCTTAACATACATCCTATGAGTTTTGTTGAAATGATATAATAATTAATAAAGTTTAATGATTAAATACTATATTTTTCTAAGGGAAATATTATTTATTTCAAATGATAGACTTATTTTAATCCAAAATGTTGACACTGTTGAAAATTATATTTGAGAATATAAAATTATTCTTAGAAATAACTATATAAAAATTTATTTTCATTTATTTTATTTTTTGATAGGTTTCATGTTTTGATGAATTGTTAAAAATATTGAATTTTAGTTGAAAATAACATTTTCATCGAAACAATGTATAGTGAAATATTTTATTTATGATCTTTTTTGAAGAATAATTAGATCAAATTTTAATCATTAATCCAATTTAGGCAATTGTTATCAATTTCAAATTAAATTTGGATATTACAACATATCAAACTGGTGCACTTTTTCACTTTAAAAACTCAATTTCTCGCCTCATTTATGATACCAATTTTAAACTAATTTTAAAAATTTTGTGTCAGGAATTTTTAAAAATAGATTCTATATTTATAATCATATGGACAAAAATTTAGTAAATATTTTCATTTCATTTTTCAACTATAAGAATTGTAACATTGTTAATTTTTGTCATCATGGTAAATGGTAAATTGGGTTGTTTAGGTTAAAATTAAAGTAATAAGCACTATAAAATATCCCTAAAACATGAAAAAAAATTATTAGATGAATTTTATTCAAATATTAAAAATTAATGTTAAAAATATAATTATTTTATGAAAAATTTTTCCTAAAAATTTATTATATTATTAAAATCAAAGGGAGTGACAACATGTTACAGTCTTCCATTTAATTAGTATTTTATTATTTATACAGGATTAATTAGTAAATATATTTGACTATAAATATTATTATGAAATATAATGTGTTTTTATAAATCATGCTAATTTGTTTATGTAATTTATGAATAAATATTTATCATGTATAATTAGATAATGATGATGAAATAATTATTTAATTAATGAAAAACTCAATTAATTCATATTATAAATATTAGAAGTGATATGATTCGGAACAATTAATTTAATCAAAAAATTTTATCATTGAATATGACATATTAGTGGTGAATTAAATGAATTTTCAGTAATCTATATTTCTTTATTTATTTTATTAATGTTAATTTAATGAATAATGTCAAAATGACACTAATGATATTTTATGAAATGAATATTTTATTTAATTGTTAGAAAATAATAAAAAAAACTAAATGATGAAAACGGGGATAAATTTTGACTAAAAATATCATTAATGGTCCATTAATGGTTACATTTATACATTAAAAGTAAAAATATCCACATTTATATTTATAAAATGTTGTTGTATTAGTTGAAAATAAATTTGATAACTAAGGGTTAATCATAATGTAAAGGTATAAAATTATAAAAAAACATGTATTAAATAATTTTTTGCATCGTATTACCACCATATACCAAATTATATTTAAAAAAAGTTCCATTTTGATTATTTTTAATGATATTTAATTTATTATAAGTTAATCATTTAAAAAGTTCCAAAAGGGCCCTCACATTTATTACAAAAGGAATCCTCCACGCACATCTCATTTAAAAAATTTGACTCTTCTAAATACAAAAAACTCTGAAAAATTATATTATATGATTCCGTGTCCACATTGAAGATGTTTTTTACTTCAGAAATGACCAAATCATGAGTCCTTTAGTGGAGATCTAAAGGATCCTTTTAAAGAAGTGGAAAAGGCTCGAACCAATCACTCTACCTTTTATAATCATCTATATGTATTCTAAATCAATGATATATATCATAAAATGATAACTTCATCATAATAAATATTCTGAAATGTTGTTATTAATGTGAATAAAGTTACATGTCCCCATTCTCATTAATTATGAAGTGAATGTATCACTCACTTGTATGTACGACGTACATTCTCCTCATTGATATATAATTCATTTTCCATCACCATATTTTATGAATATGAATTATGATGTGTTTAATGTGTTTATATGATACTTATGAAATAATCATACTTTTTTAATGTTAATATAAAATCTTCATTTTTTACCACTTATTCTTTTAGGAAATCATAATGCCACTCGTGCGTACGTATGGCTTACCATCTCCAAGTTGTGAGGTGATTATTTTTTATTCCATATTTTACCTGAATGATAATAACTGTAAAATTTATGAATATATATTATGTATATATAATAATTATTATTATGTAAATGATGGTACTATGATCAATGTATAACAATTAGTACTGTCGAACCAAAACATTTTTGGAAAACAAAGCTGATATCACCCAAAATAATGAAATTATTATTGTAACTAAATTTATGATAAGATGTTATGAACAAATAATAAAAGGTATTATGGGTATCTGGTTATGTAATAATATTTTTATAAATAAATATTTCTTATATAGGAGGCCAATACTCATAAAATTAATGGTGGGACTTGAGGTATAGTATTTTTGCCTCGCTTTTATTTATGTAGGACATAATCCTTATACCAAAATTGTTTATTTTGTGTGGTGAATTTACTAACGTTGAATGTATTTTATGAGTCTAATCCTAATAATTATATAATTTAGATAATCTATATTATTTTATTTCATTCCTGGGGTATACGATTCAACTGATTACAAAGTTGTAATTGTTTATTTCCCAATCTCAATATTATTTTGGAATGTTTAATTCTATGTATATGTTGTGTAATATTTCTATTATAGCTCTATTTTTTCTAAAATTATTATAAAAAAGTTTTTTAATATTCCACTATTAATGTTTTGATTAATTTTTACCTATTTTTTACTTTTTACAAAATGGTTTTAAGAGGAAACTTTTTTTCGTTTTCTAAATAACAGTCTATATGAAATTTTAGAAAAATATTTGGAAGGAATTTTTTTAATAAATATAACATGATATTCCTTTAAATAACATCATGAATCCATAATTAAATAAATCTTAATTGAATATACTAAAATGTTATTTTCTATTAAATTGTTTTCCTCTATAAATATTTAACTCTAAAAAAATGATTTCAGAAATGAAACAATATTTTACACCTGAATTATTTCAAGTAATATTTCAAAAACATTTTACATATGTGAAAAAAATCGGATTATTAATTATGTATTTCATAGTATATTATGCAATGATACCATTTTTATTTTTAATTTTCATGATTATCTAATGTTTATGAATCACCTTACATTTCCATGGGTTATGTAATTAGGAAATGGTTATGAAACACATTTCATTTCATGGGTTCTGTTAGGATGAATCATTTATTATATTTCAGCACACATATATATGGATTTCATTATGTTTTGGGTGGGAACTATATATATATATCCAATTTTCTAGGTATTGAATTATATATCATGATATTTTTAGGGGAAAAAATCAATGGGATTGATCTGTTATATGGAATTAGTGATATGGCATGATCCGAATGTCTAGGTTGTTAATGTTGACAAATGAAATGGTTTTATATACTGATGATGACGAAAAAAAACACATTTATGAATTTGTAATATGATTCATGATTGACTTATGATTATGTTTAATTCTTATGATACATATCTTTTGAAATGTTAATGTATTACACTATGAATCATATTTATGATTCCTAAAAGGTTGGGTATATACTTTGTATGTTATGATCATGATATAAACCCAAATTTATCATCATAGGAATTTATTAAATAATAAAATGTTATCTTCCATGTTTACCCTTAATAAGTATTTGAGCTGGACATTTTCTTATGTTTATATTCTACAGGTTATAAAGACTAGTTTTTAGTAGGGTAGTAAAGGGGAAGATCATTTTGGGAAACATTGAATATCATTCACCAGACTAGAAGTTTATTTTCCATCTTTCCAAAGGCACTAAACTATTATGTTCGTAATTAGGTGTTTGTTTAATTAAGTGAATATTCATTAGAAAATTGTAATATCCATGTATGAAATGCATGGGGTGTTATTGTTGGTATAGGAGAAAATGTTTAGTAATCCTTTGGAAACTATGATGAGAGATCATTAGAAAGATCCCCAAGGAAAAGTCAATGTGTAGATTGAAATCCTATAGTTTTCATTATGATCATGAATAACTTAGTAATAAACATAATTTGTCATAGATTGAAATTTTATAAATATTTTAACATGATTATGGTGTTCTACCAATATGATTAGTGTTGCTCACACCATTCTATATCATTTAAGTAAATGGATATATCTTGAAGGAAACATGTTTATAATGAATGTAATTGTCAATGCAATTATTCTCCTTGTGGGAATCCAAATGTTATGGGATCATGAATTAAAATTCATGGTGTTATGATCACAGAACTTCTTAAATCTATGTATCGTGATAAAAATTGAATGGAGAAGGGAGGGGGGAATCTCAATTGAGTCCTTCATGAGGAAGTATCCAATTTCATTTAGGGAGTTGTCGGATCCACTAGTTCATGTGAAATGGATCAGTGTGACTGAAAAGATATATTTTCTTTTCCAATCTTTATAACATGAGAAATTAATTCTGGATACCTATTATTTTGAATATTAACAGGGCCAATGGTGGAATATTATTAAGAATACAAGGAAATAGATTGAAATTGACTACATTTAATTGGATGAGTTCGAGAAACAATTATTCAACATGTACTTTCCTCAGATAATGGAAAAATAGTTCCTTGAGCTAAATAAGACGGATTAATAATCCTTTGGTACATAGGAGGAAAATTTTACAAGGAATTCATGGTCTACTTCAGGTGACATCACCTAACCTAAATGTATGGATGACTTGTTATTTAGTTTCATAAAACCAACTATCCAAAGAGAGTTATCCATAATAGACATTTGTAAATAAGATTAATTTTTTTTATATCCACTCTATGTTAATACATATGTTGGAGATACCCTCTATTCTCATGGTTTTGATAAGAAAAGAATGATAGAGTCTCATGAAAACATGAATAAACCACACAATGGAATGAAATTTCATCCACAAAAATGAATGAAATATGAGAGGAAACCTCAAGGATAGTTTTGGAATGGAACTAGGATGTTTTTAAAATATATAATGTCATGAAATAAAGGCCATGTATTTGGAAAGGTGACGAATAGTCTAGTAAATGCAATGGAGGAAAATAAGGTGCCAACTAAGGGACCTACCACACATTAGTCCTTCAAGTGTAAAGAAAATGTGAATTATGAAAACCAATTCACAATTACGAGGGAAAATGATCTTGATCTACATAAATATCCTCTTAAAAGAAAATAAAAATAGAAATATTATGTTCTAACTATTGGCGATGTGTAGTATGCTAATGAAGCTATGGAATAATTCAATGTTTATGACATGGAATTATTGAATAATGTTGTAGGAATAATTCTATGGTATTATAGAATATTGAAACATTTAAGTATTATTTGACTATTACATTACTTATGTATTTTAATTTATATATTGAATAGTACCAATAACCTTGAAAATTTGTCTTTTTTTAAGGCTATATTGGAAGGGAAGGATATCCCATAATAAGTGCATGATATTGGGATGATGAAATAAAGAGATGTAATATTGTGATAAAATAAATGGGTTAGTATTTATGACCTTTGGAATTATAAGATGACAATGTGGTTTATGATTTCATGTATTCAGTATAGAGATTTTTTATATCTATGGTATGAGGAAATAATTAATTTTTGAAAGCTTGCATGATTTTAGGAAGGTTATATTGTAGTTCAGGTTTTTACCATGTTTCCAGAGAATACATAATAATGTTATTCTCATTCTTGGTATGTGAATATTAAGAGATACAATTTGTTTTTGTGGCCTAAATGATATATTTTATGACCTTATTTCAAAAATCTTGGATTTGAATCTTCAGGATGTTTCATTAAGAAAATTATTTATGAAATCGTGTCTGTTGAAATTTGAGTGACATTTAAAAGATTAATGTTTCATAAAATGAAGGCTTGAGTATATTAGATAACATGTGAAAACCAAGTTGTTGAGATGATAAATCATTATATAAGGAATGAATAATCATCCCATTATGGATCTTATAATCTACTGGTTCTTTAAGAATTACAATTTCAACATCATCTTTTCATGGTGCAAGAGATGAAGTAAAAAATCATCAAGGCACAACCATGGAGTGAGATTTTACTTATGAGTTGAAATAAACTAATTATATTTTCTCAATATTTTTTAAATAATATGTTATTATATTATAATTTTTTTTATTATTTCAATAATATTTTCTAGACATATTTGGTCCATGATTTTGTTGTCATTATCATTATATTGAACATGTTCTCTATCACTCTACACCAAAAATTGATAGTTAGGTTTATCTACTATGCCAATGAATTCATATTAGAAATGTTTTCTCCAATGCTAAAACATAGTTATGAGTTATTTTTGGTAACAATTATGATTACAAATTATTTAAATGATATTTTAGTATTCATTATTATGATGAAGGATTTAATAAAAATAAATATTTTTTTATTAAAACTTTTATGGACACGAATAATTTAGAAGGATAAAATCATTTCCAATGGGGAAGAATGTGGAAAACTATGATATCTATGGAATATTTTTGTTTTTAGAATTATGATTTCATTGATGTCTTACGTTACTCGCAACACTGGATTATCTAGTGTTACATGTAACAATGTTTTTCTTCAAAAAGCATTTCATTATTATTTTTATGTATAAAAAATAAAACCAAGAAACATTAATGGTGGGTATTAATAGGATTACCTGAATTATTAATGTTTGGTTTACACATGTATACCCCTTTTTAAATTGAATGGAATGCTTTTTCTGATTTATTATTCAAAAGTGCACAAATGTTTTTTACCCCTATAAAATATTTATATCACTATATGTGTGTTATATTATTTATATATATATATATAAAGTATAAAATATAATTTATAAAATAAATACTATTTTTTATCTGTATATGATATAAAAATAAATCATGTTTTATACCTATAACTATATTTTTCTAAAAGCAATTTTATCCCCTTTCAATGGGACACTTGTTATAAAACTAAATTTTAAATTTTTCTAAAATTATATTTTATAAAATAAATGCCTCATTTTAATTTGTTATATCAATATTAAGTATGATTAAATTTTTTTCCATGACAAGTTTCATGTATTTATGAATAGTGAAAAATAGGGAATTTTAATTGAAAACGCATTTTTCATCAAAATAATATACATTGTTCAATTATATATTTGATTGGTTTCAAAATAAAATTAGATAAATTTAATATTAGTTAATCTAATTAGTTTTATTTCAATAAATATCACATTTAAGTTGGATATAAAATCATTAAAAAAATTTGTATGTATTGACTTAAAAAACATTTTCTCATCCTATCTACGGGGTTATCATTAAATTAATTTTATCCAATTATGTTATTAAAATTTTGAAAAATACATACCATATTCAGAATCATATGTATGAAATTTATTAAATATGTGTCTTTTATTTTTTTACCTCTATGAATACTAATATTGGAAATTTTTGTTACCACAAAAATGGGTAAATTGTGTAATTTTGGTAAAAAATAATTTTATAAGGACTATAATATGACCCTTAAACATTTCTAAATTTTATTTTATTAATTTTTTTGACCCTTAATACATATGGTTAGAAATTTAATTATTTATGTGACACATTCCATGATAATTAATTATAAATTATTAAAATCAATGGAAGTGACAAAATGTCAGACTCCTACTTTTGATAAGTATAATATTATTATTATGGGGTTAAATAGTATATATTATCTATTATAAATATTATTATGAAATATAAAATTTTTATCTACATCATTTTGTTTTGATTTTAGTTTTCTTTTTTAGTTATAATTTTCAAAAATATTCACACAATGATGATGGAGTATTTATTCAATTAATGAAAAACTCAGTTAAGTGATGTTAAAAATATAAAAAAGGAAAATAATCTGAATTACATATTATTATCTATGAATTTTATTGAGTAATATTAGGTATTAGGGGTGTATTAAATTATTTTTTTTGAATTTATCTTTAGGTATTTATTTTATTCATGTCAAAGTAATAAATAGTGTCAAAATTGTCACTGATGATATTTTATTAAAATAATATTTAATTAAATGAGTAAAAAACAAAAAAAATAATAAATAAATAAACGAGACAAATTACGGTCCAAAATATCATAACTTTACCATTTACAATTGAATTTATACCTTATATGTAAAAAATATAAACCTTTTAATAATGAAAATCTTATTATCGTAGATAAAATTAGAAATGTTGATTAACTGTCAATCAAAATGATACGGTCTAAAATTTCACAAAGAGTTGTCTAAAAATTATTTTTCAATGATATTAACTCACTATAACAATTTATATATTAATAAATTTTCATTTGGAGGTATTTTTATTCATATTTAATTTATTATAAACTAATCTTTCGAGAAATTCTAAAATTTCCCCACACCTTCAATACAAAAGGACACCACCTCCCCCATTTAATTTCAATACTTGGAGTCTTATATCATGACCAAAAAATTCAAATTTCTATACTAAAATTGTATATTTACATCATAGTGGTTCTGAAATTCCAAAATAACCAAATATATAGTCTTTTAGAAGATATCTAAAGGGGCCATTTTGAAGAAAGGGTAATCATTATAACCATTCAATTTGTTTTTTAATATTATATACCTCTTATAAATCATTTACATATATAAAAAATAATAAATTATGAACCGTAAATTTGATAAATTTTTATTATTATGATAAATACACAATTATAAAACTTCTTTCCCATTGAATAAGATGTGAAATTATCGTTCGTGCATACTTACGACTCACCGTCTCCACGTAGCGATACCATTCATTTTCCATCAGAATATTTTATGAATTAGAATTATGATGGGTATTATATTTCAATATATTATTTATGACATTATTATAAATCTGGAATTAGAATTTAGTATATACCCTTTTACAACATGCACTTTTGGGAAATAATAATGTCAGTAATATGTACGTATGAAATACCATCTCAACGATGCGATATTGTTAATTTTTCAACTATATTTCACATTGATAGAAATAAGGTTGAATTTCATGAAT
The DNA here is from genome assembly GCA_963277665.1 of Viscum album. NCBI lineage: Eukaryota > Viridiplantae > Streptophyta > Magnoliopsida > Santalales > Viscaceae > Viscum > Viscum album. Next base: position 245,682,564 of record OY728122.1, on the reverse strand, counting down.
ATATATGATATATATAGAATAAATGTTTTTCTATAATTGATTTTTCCATGATCAACGTATAAGGACAATGATTGTTTAATCGAAACATGCTTGGAAAACAAAGAAAATACACCCAAAACTATTATTTTTAAATTATTAATAAATAGATGATAATATGTTATACAATATTTTAAAAGGTATTATTGATATATTTATATGTAATATATTATTAATAAATCCAAATTTATAATACAAGTGGTTTTAACATGAACAACTAAAGGTGAGATTTGAGGAAAGGGATTTTGTCCCACTTTTGTTTATGAGGGACACATTCCTTATACACTACTTATTTATTTTGTGTAGTGTATTTACTACCCATGAATTTATTTTATTTGTAATATCCTAAAAATTATTGTTTTTAAATAATCAATATAATTCTATTTCATTCATGGGACATACGATCCAATAGATTATAAATTGGTAACAGTTTATTTCACAATATCATCAATATTATGGATTGTTTCATTTTATGTATCTATTGTGGAATATTTCTCATCCATGTACATGTTTTATTAAAATATTTTCAACTTTCTTAATATTCTCATATATTTGTTTAAATTTATTTTTACCAGTTTTTTACTTTTTATATTTTTTTGGAATTAATATTATGTTTATTTCCAAAACAATGCTCTTTTTACCTTTTGGAGAAAAATGCAGTAGGAAATTTTTTCCTACTTACCATACATGAGTATAATTTATCACTACTAGGAAACCATAATTCCATGAAGCTTACTTTATATTATTATAAGGTTATTTTCAGTAAAAATAATTTCCTTTATAATTGCTCAGATCCCAATTAAAATGATTTCAAAAAGGGAAGGATATTTTCCTCAAAAATTATTTCAAGTAATATTTAGAAACCATATCAATTATAAGACAAAATAATTTAATGATTTTTTTTCATAAGATGTGATCTAAGGATACCTCACATATGGTTTATTTTTATATTAGGGTGAAGTTTATGAATCCCACTACTTTTTTATGGTTTATTTAAAGATGAGGTTTTTATGAAACCCATTAGTTTTCACAGATGATGTGAAAATTAATTATTTAAGTGCTTGTGGAAGAGATATGTATTGTTTTCATTATGTTATGGGTTAGACAAACATATCCCTCCAATTAATTGGATAAAAAATTATATATCATGAGATTGTTATGGGAACAAGTCCGTTTTCTTGATTCGTTTTGGGAAACAAATCGACATGTTTGATCTGTTTTGTGAAACATTTGATAAGGCCTTATCAGTGAGTCATGGGAGTTATCTTTTAAATTTAAATATTTTTATATTCCTATGATGATTCCACACACACATTTATGACATGAACTTATGGTTCATGATTTATTTATGATGATGGTTCATTATTATGATACAAATATTTTTTATTTTTTAATGTTTTATAATATGAATCATATTTCTGATCCATGAAACGTTGGGTATGAAATTTGTATGTTATGATCATGATCACATACCATTTTCTTCGGTTTCCATTCTATGGGTTATGGGGATTGGTTATAAGTAGGTAAATAAAAGGGAAGATCATTGTGGGATTCATTGAAGACATTTCAATAGAAAAAAGTCTTATTTTACAAGTTTCCAAAGGCATCAAATTATTATGGTCCTCAGTCATGTTTTTGTGTAATGTAATTAATAGTCATCTCAAAAGATGTAATATCCATGTGTTAAAATCCTGGTTCGTTATGAGGAGGAAATAATTGAGGGGATTAACTATATAATGACAATGAATATCATAAGGTTAAGTGTATAAATTTTGGTATCTAGTAAAACCATGGGAGATTAATTTATGCTAGAGGTAGAACAACTCCACGAGAGATTAATTTTCTATAGTTGGGTAAAAAATATAGGACAAAGTTCTTATTTAGGGGATCTATTTAGAATATTATTATTATCTATTTTTATTATTCATTATTCTTCATTCAAATATTTTATTGTTTTTATGTTTGGATTCTTTTTTAATGTGGGGTTTTTGATTGATTTATCTATTTTAGTCAACTATGAGTGAATTATTCTACGATTTAAAAAAAATCCATAAATCATAATAAGATGCTCGTGTAACCTATGATTGTGAGGGATGTAATGAGAGTAGAAGATCCCTATATCAAAATGTTTTGTAAAACTACTTATACATTGTGCTTTGATGACATTTAGAGTAAATTTAATATTGAACCATTTCAAGGAAAATTATGTTTATAATATTTTATATTATTAAAGGTTGTATAAATTGTGACACCCACACACAAGTGATTGAAAATTACACCAGCAGGGGCATTGAAAACTCAAGATGATCACCCAATTTTGGAGAGTAATATGAAACGAAAAATAAAAATTGTAATCACATTTATCATGATGAAAATATTTAGAAAAACACGTGGGGTCTAATATTATTTTTAGGTAGGTGTATAGAACATATCTAAATATAGTTCTTTGTTAATAATTAGTGGATACACATTTTTTTATTAGAAATTGGTTGTAAGCGGTGATTATAGATGATTTTTAAACCTCCAGTATATTTATATAATAAAAAAATATACGTAAACTACCTTTGTAATCAATAATTTGGAGGATTATTTCCATCCCGGTTTTTAAAATCTATACACAAACTTCACCTTCAATATTTTTTTTATTTTTTTAACAAAACACACAACCATAATAATTAGTTTCATTTTCCCTAGGTTCTTCATAATCCTCTAGATATAAATTTATTTTTTCATTATTATGCATTAATGAAGAAAACTTTGGATCTTATTTCAACCCTTTAATATTCTTTTTTAGAACAATGGTTGAAATTACTTGTAATTTTGTTAGATATACCACCATGAGAACCTCCTATTAAGTTTCAGGATGGAAAGTATGAGAAAACCCCTAGTATTAGAGGAAGAGTAGTATATTATGAATGTTTATTATACATATTAGTGTCTTAGAGAGTTCTTCATTTAGGTTTTATAGTCTATCATGAAACATGTGTTGATATTCCACCAACACATGTCAAACATGACTCATGCATTCCAGCAATATCATACACAAAATATAGTTGGTGAGGGTGGACCCATGGATGTTGAGTTCAAGATAGGGTCTATGGAGACCATTTTACATCTCCTAGAGACACCCTAGAGGGGTGGATGGATATTTACACCTATATTCTTTGGGGGTAAATAATACACTGTCGGGATATTACTATCAAGGAAGACTAATATTCGAGTCAATCTAGGATGAAAATTATTTCACTATTTTTAGATAAATTGTTTCGAGAATTTTAGGAGTCTGATAGAGTATTGTAGTTATTACATTTGGAGTATGGGGAATTCCATTTGTATATTATGCCACTTTAATTACCGATATAGTGTTAAACTCTCCTACATTAGAAAATGATGAGATTGCCTAATTTTTTAATTATGTGGATGACCCGAGGAACATTGAATGGTCATAGGATATTGGAATTCAATTTATACATTCGTTATAGGTAGTGAACATGGATTTGATTATAGGGAAGAACTAGATTAAAAATGGATAATATCGGAAACATAATTCTTCTCCTAGGTCTCGGAGTGGGTCATTGAGTATAATGAAGTTGATGTTTGAGGAGACTCTATAGGGTTGATAGGCAGAGTATCCTTAAATATGGATATTTACTTCCACCTAGAGGGGGATCCTTAGTCGAATAAAAATCAGTTTATCCATTAGAGAAATATCATCCTCTTTTCTTGATAGGAAGCTGATGTATTTTCACTCCCGTGTGTATTTGGTGAACTAGTAGAGGTGTTGTGGAATTGATCTATTAATGGAAGGAAAGAGTGGTTCAAGTGGGACCTAAGGATTAAGAGTTGGGATATGACAACAATACATATTTGATAGTTTGGGTTTCTTTTTTTATATTCATGGACTTGGACATCTAGTCCTAGGTCAGGGGTAGATATATCAATAGGGTGATGTCCCTCATGGGAGTTCGGCGAGGAGATATTTTTTCAAGTATTAAAAGGAATTTATGAAAATTTAGAGACTCTAACTAGGTGAAGATGTTTTCCATCAATATATAAGGAATAATTATTTTAGAATCTACCATATTATCTATTTTATTCAATATTGGAATCACACACATTCTTATGCGTGTACTTTTGAGATGATCTAGGTATTATTATAGTGTATATAAATGGGGTTTTTTAATGATAAGATTACAATGGTATGATTATGTGGTATAAAAAGATGTATAATGGATGATATAATGATTGGTAGATTGAGACATTTCTTACCATTCCTCACATCAGAGATGTGTAGATTGACATGATACATGGGTTGGATTTATTTTATTGGTATCAATCATTAAAATACTGCTATCATAGGTGGATATCATTCATCTATATAGAGGGAGATTATTATACATTAGTTTATGTGTTGTATTTAAAATAATTTTTTTGAGAGTTGGTCATATGTGGGTGAAAATGATTTTAACCAATTTGGGTATTGTTTTATTATAATATAAGGATGGAGGAAAACTAGTATTCCATCATATAATTGATCTTTTAAAGGATGTGTTTCTATACTCGTTCATAGATCATCTAATTGAGAATTATATATAATTTGCGATCTAACTTATGTCAAGTATAGATCCCATATCCATTACACCATACAGGATGGAACTGTGATAACATTTCTTCTGAAGTATTTTCATTATGATATAGAAGTTAAATGCTTTATTCAGATGAGAACATATCCCTAAAGTGTCCCCATAATATTCTCCATGAAGCTTTATGGATAATTGTGCTTATTTATTGATTAATTTATACTAAACTATGTGGCATTAAAGAACCAATTAAACCCCCATATTTAATATCCATTCTATTTTTTTGAGTATCTTTATAGTTTCTTATGATCGATTTGAGGTTAGGGTATCACCAGTTACAATAAAGGATATTTTAAATTCCTTTTATATATATTAAGAATGGGTATGACATGAATTATTATCTCAAAATTCAACAATTCTTAAAAATTTACATACTGGGAATATATACTTGAGTATTAGTGGATTCATACTTAATTGGATTTGTTTAGGATGATCATATTTTATGAAATAGTAGTATACTAATATGTCACAGTTTATCATTCTCTCAATTGAGACATTGTAATGAGAAATATTAGGTAGAAAAAGATGTATTCAAATCTCTCAAAAATAATTTTCCATATTATTCGGGTGTTAATCTTCGGTAACATGATATCCATGGATGTTATATCACTTGACACACTAAACCTTAACGTTGTGGTATCTTGTTACTGTCCTAAGAACACCATCGTGATCTACAATTCAAAAGGTTTTATAGGTTAATGGATGAGGTTTATTAATTAATTTTCTTATATATAAGTTCTATTGGAAACCATGAAAAATATGGGGTGAGTCTCATGAGTACGATATAGTAACCTAGTATATTCATACATAAATATTACATATTTTTAGATAAATATTCATTACATTTCAAAAATTCCCACCAAAGGACTGAAAAGGTTTGGTTTCTTTGGAGACTAGATAAAAAATATTATTATTTCAAAATAGTAATTTAACGTCACCCATAATTATATTTCCATTTAGTTTACATCATATATATACCAAACATATTCCATTAATTATAACTTGTGGAAATGAAACATAAGATTGGGTGATATTAGATGCTGAGATGGGGTAAACATGAGATATATGAGTTGATGATCATAAGAAGGAATAAGATAGAAATACGGGTATGAGGTCATGAAAATTGCATACAAGGTTCATATATAATATTTTAATGATCATAAACATGAGCCGTGATATAAAAAATTATCATTTCCAAGTCATCTAACGTCCTTGTTGGAATCTCAAATTATTTTGTATTAATTTTTGGATAATCTCCATTTTAATTGGGTTTAATTGGAACATTACATTTCTTATTAGACTATAAAACTAGGAACAATACCTGGATATTGAATGAATAAGACATTAAATCCAATAGGAATCACACCCATGTTTTGGGTTTTAATTGAATCTCTAAATTGCCTAACCTATGATGTTTCTACGCAAGCAATCCCTATGAATGATTGCACATGGCTTAGTACTATTGAAAATTCCATACCCTCCCATTCATTGAATATTATTTTAATTTTTAATGGTTTCTTCCTTATATGACCTCATATGCGATTTAATATGGGTATTTGGAGGTCATTATTTCCAATATCCCTCTCTCTCTCCCTCTCTCTCCCTCCATCTTTTAAATTGTCAAACCATTCACCTTTGTCTGTCTACACTACCAAGGACCATCAATCCCTCTTTGTGCCTCTACCACCAATAGTGTTTTTCATTAAAATATACTACCATATACATCAATCATGGACACCCCCTATCCATCAGGCCTCACCGCCGACCAAATATTGTTTTCCCCGTTTCACCTTCTTACTACCAAGGGCCACCATTGCCATCAAAGGCATAGGTCTCTTGTATCAGAAAAAAATTCAAGGACACCCTCCACCTAATGTTTCACCATCTAATTAGACCTACGATTATGGTATCCCACCAATCCAATCTCGGTCACTACATGAACACCTTCCACCAAGGGATGCACAATCGTCAATGTGGACCACCATCGGATGACCCTACAAATGATCCCATGGATGAAAAAGACCAACCACAACATATAACATGGGTATTTCTTGGACTTGAACCAAGGATTTTTTTGTGAAGGTTTACAGGGAACCTTTACCACTAGTATTGACCCCAACTACACACAATATGTATCATAATAGTTATAAATCATCTTATCTAATCCTGAACCATATGTTTATGTCATATAAGTGTAACACCATAATAATTATAGAAACAGTTTCATATGTATTGGTTAAATACTAAGAGTATAAAATCATAGTGGATTAGGAATATATACAAATTTCCAATAACATAACTATTCTAGAATAATCACCTATTTCCCATAGTGGATTAATTCCATTGACTGGTTTCATATAGTAGATCAAACATATCATCTTTCTTTCGTAAACCGGATAAATAACATCAGCTTGTTTCCCATTAATATATAATGATATATAATTCTAAACCTAATTAATTGGAAGAATACATAGGTCCTACCCATCACATAATATATATATATTTTTGTTCCACATGATCATATAACATTCAGAATATCATAAACCACATAAAGTAAATTAGTTTCAAAATCCATTCATTATAGTATGTACTGTGGGAGAGGAACAAGTTTTGTAAGCATCTCTTAATCAAAATCAAAAACATAAAACATCTAGAGAACGAAGAAGGATAGTTCCATTAAATCCAATACCTTGTAAAAAATATGAAAAATCATAGTATTTTTATGTCAATGGATAGAAATTCTATAAAAATATCATTAATATATTCATGTTGAAAATATCCTTTATTTTTGGAAATCGCGTCTTTAAAATTTTAAAATTTCGAAAATTGTAAAGAAATTTTTTATCTGATATAAAAAAAGAAAAATATTAAATTATTACTTGAATAATTTAGTTTTCAAGAGGATGGAAAATTTCCCTCATTTAATTCAAGATAAAACCATTATTCCTTTCACATTTTTGGTAAAGAAGTGAAAATAACAACATTCCAATAAACAAGAAAATTACTTTCACACAAATTTGTAAAAAAGTAAAATATGTTTAAAAATCACATTAAAAAAATCATTGGTGGATATAAAAATAGTATTTAACATATTTTAATATTAAAATGGATTAGGAAGAAAAATGACTTTCAATTGAAGTTAAAAATAAATCCATTTTCCCGTAAAATTATTCATTTTCCCACTTGTGTACTTGAAGGGAGGAAAATGAAAGGAATGCACATAGTATACATAAATAAATATAGGAGAATAAAATCATTAGTTTCATAAAATATAGATTATAAGATATTATCCCTAGAAACATAATCATAAACAATCCCGATAGACAATGATATTGTAATGCAAAACTGTAACCAAATTTATAAATTCAGAATCCCATGTGTCAGATCCTTGGATCTAAAACTATCTCGTATAGACAAAAAGGGTTTGTTATAAGACCTAAATCATTCCTCCTTGTACAATATAGGTTTCCGATTAGCAGTAGGGGATTGAAATGTATAGTAGGGATAATTTTCCCCCGGCTCTGAAGTGTCAAAACAATAGTTATGAATCATATTAATGGAAGTAGTTAAAGTATATACATAGAATAAACAAATTATATTGACCAACTAAATAATTAATTAAATAATAATGTAAAAATTTAATGATATTGTTGAGTATAACGAAATTTCATGCTCAAATGAATACTAGTAAAATATTACAAGACTCGAATAAGGACTCAAAAGTCCCTGGACCGATCCCCACGGTGGTCCACCCCCAAACTCTTGCCTATCCAAGAAGATAAAAATAATAGCAAGGTACTTTCCCTTGTTCAAACCTATGTCCATGTAATCTACTTGGGTAACAAAATTTGTCCCAAATAGGGTGTTAGTATAACTCAAGAATTCAACACAACAGTGGCTAAACAAAAATTTCAGATAATATGTTTATAAAATAATGTGAGAAACATATCTGTTAATTAATTAAAAAATCAATAAAATACTAAAAAAATCTACTTTGGATCCATGTCACAATATCATTGAGCACATATTCCGACTATGAAAACCACGACCATATAACCATGGTATACTGAAATGCATTGGATCCTTGTTAGAATATCTTGATGTATTTATTTTGACCAAACCAACCACCAACAAATAACCATTGTATATTCACAAAAATCTGATTCAAATACCCATAAGGATTACAAAATCTATATAAAATCCCTATACGTATTACAACATTGGACTGGGTTGAACCGACTCTCTATAAGCATTACAATATGGGACTTTGGTGAGCCCACTAAATACCCTCATTATAGCATTTAAATTTGAATTTTATAGTTTCATTTTTGATATATAAAAATATAGTATAGAATACAAGTAAGGTAATATTGCATGGATATCACAACATCACATCATAAATCACAATGTTTAATTATAAAAATATCAATTTTTCTTTCATATCCCACTTTAAATTATATCCCAATTTTTTACCAATTAGAATGATAAGAAATAAGTCGCAACATTGGGATTCGAAACCAACAAATCACATAAGGACTAATTTCAGGATGAACTCACATTATGTCATTAGAAAAGTCAATTATATTCCTAGTTCACTACCCCAATGGGTATCCATGTGCTAAATAAAAATCCAATTGAAATGAAATAACTCTAAGGAATAGTCCCATTCATTATTTACTTGATTTAGTTTTATATTACATTTGTGAAATCACAATATAGAAAAATCATTGAAATTATCGCACCATAGGGTAATGATTGAGACCCTTTAACTTTAACTAACAGTCCAACAACTATTCCAACCTATAATCCCCAATATAATGAAGGTGTAGATGATCACTAAGAGTTTTGTAGTTGAAAACAGATCAAGATCCAAACCATCAATGCACATTAATAAGGGATTCTACTGTAGTGGTTAGAGAACCAAGCGAGAGAAGGGAGAAAGAAGACCCAAACCACTTACTAGAGAAATCAGGAATTATCCGGACATTCAGAAGGAAGGTTGAGAATCACAAATCACATGGAAGGTAACCAAGGGTTAAAATCACAAGGATGAACTTATTTGAAAAAAAAATAAACCAAAAATCATATCTTAAAATAGTAGGGCTGGGCATTACATGTCGTGTAATGCAGTTTCATGTCATGTAAATACATTTAATAGGATACACCGAAAACTCAATTTCCTCAGATTATTTTATTAAAAAACACCCAAAATTATAGGATTGTAATCCATTTTCATGGTGTGTAAATTTTCCCAAGATGGAAATTCATAACATTTTCACATTAAAACAACCATAACCCCCATTAATTCTTCGAAACGTATCAAATAACCCATTAAAATATTTACCCATTTATACATAGACTCTATTAATTAATATAAACATAATTATCTCAAATTTAATTCATTCTTTCTAAATAATATCTCCACATAGATTCTCTCAGGTGTTTCCTAGGTTTGGATTAATGTAGAGGAAAACATACCGAATAGAAAAGTTAATGGAAAACACTGATAGAGAGACCTACCAAAAAGAGACGAGGTCTTACAACATCCCCAACATATAAAAACTCATCCTCGATCAGCTCCAAGAATTAGAGTGAGGTCTCAATGAAAATCATTGGGTACTATTTTATCATATCAAGATCCTAATCCTAGGTCTCAAATTGAGCAGCCCATGCCTCCACTATAATCGATCAAATGATATAGTCATACCATGGATATATTATTTTCACTACAACCCACAAACTGTATTAGATTCTCCTCAATGTACACATTAGAAGAATGTTTTGAATCTGCTACATTTGTCATAGGGAAGGTTTCTAGATGGTATCTTCATAGCCGAAACATGTGGAACATGTAATTCATAGAACTATAGTATTGTGGATGGTATATAAGGAATTCCACTATATATAACATTTCTACTATCTCAAACTGCACAAAAAACTTGGGTGCCAGTTGTCCTTGCTTCCTAATATGATGTTTCCCCAATATTGTTGATACTCAATGGAAATCATGATGAAAATTATCAAATTATATAGGTATTATCCAATGGTAAACATATGAATTATTCCTTCCCTATATTTTCACAAACCAACATCAGATAAACGAAACAAACTCATATGTCTCCTTCACAAGACTAGTCCTAGAAGTACCATCTCACATTTCTCTAACCAAAAAATGTTTGAATAGAGAATACTACCATACAAATCCTCAACGTGTTATATTTGGATCAACTCTTATAAGTTATTATTATATGAAAAATAAATTATTTTGATATGTTTCTCCCATGAAACACCAAAATACAAAACACAATATCATAATATATCCCCCAAAACCCTAATAGTCTTCTTAGATTAATTGTCATTCTTATGGATGATAGGTTGTGATCAAAGAACCTATGATCCTAGAGCCTTTTAAAGAACCTTCCATAAACACAATGTGGAATGAGGGTCTCTATTAGAAATTATACTCTAGAGAACATCGTTCAACCCCGAATAAGGGAGTATGTAATGACTTCCCAAATCATCAACTACGATGGATTCCATGATATGTATGAAGTAGAAACCTTCATCAGTTGATCCTCAATAATGCATACAATTTCATTCTTACAGAATGTTTAGGGTAATCCTATCAGAAAATCCAATATGACATCAACCCATTTCCACTCAGGAATGGGTAATGTCTAAAAAATACCATCTAGCCTCTAACGAACATATTTTATATAGTAAAAATTGAAGGCTCTATCCATGAAGTTGTTAACCTACTTTTTCATCCCTAACCACCAGTACTATCTACATTGATCATGATACATTTTTGTTAAACCAGGATGCACTACCCATATTGAAGCATCAAACTCCCACATTAGTTTCTCAACTTAGCTTGTCTAACCCCATATGTAGCCATGAAAAATAAGGTAATTTCCACAATCCAGATACCATCCTAATGGGGTATCCCCATCATATAATTTTTCTATCATTATTTAGGCATACATATTAGACAACTTATTGGTCTAAATTTTTCACTAATGCATAGGTATAACAGATTTCAATTTCTGAGATACACATCCAAGTGAATCCTAAACATCCAAAAGCTTGTATGAAAATAGAAACATTATTCTCCACATGCCAAAAGACTCTCATACTACCTCTTCCATTATCAGTTAGCTCTATGTGTCAAAAACAATGTTTCCCTATAGTGGTGTAGAAGACAATTCAAAGTTGAAAGGTTATTGATACACAACCTGCATCCTTTTTCAAGAGTTCAAGTCTCACTAATAAAATATGTACTTGAGTATCATCTATTCCTTGTATACACAAATACCATAATCCATGAGTTTGTGTCTCCAAGGACTTTGGGAATCTACCATAGCTGCTAACTTTAGATCTTGAGTTGGTTAATTCCTCTATTATGTTCTTAACTAGATGAAAATATAAACAGCCACTCAATCCTCTGACATTTGGACTTATCCAAGTACAAATATAGATGTGCCACAATTTAAGTAATTTGTTTTACCCGACATAGGAAATGTAAGGATATGTGTTTTGGCCATCCAACCTTTCGGCTCCTTAAATGATCTATCACATGCAGTAGAAAAATATTCACTTTTCTCTTGGTAAACCAAGAAATTTGTGCTACAAAATGGATAAAATCCAAGATAAATCATTTATATGATAGTTTTCCCATGTATATAGTGCCAAGAGCAGTTAGTGCACTATAAAATCATCTCAGGATTGTGTTCCATTCCAGTTCTATCATTGTTGAATATTTGGACACAAACACCCACAATATCATTACCCTGCAGTCATGTGTCATATCTAAGGATGAATGGGACATATTCCTAGGATTTAGGTGAACTTATAATATAATAATAGAGGAATATAATTAGAATATAATCATGTGATGGGAAGGGACTCAAATACCCATCAACAGGCTGGTAGCCGCAGTTCCACTGGCCGTTCATGGTTCAAAAGGAGATGTGGTTCCATAGTGTATAGAAAGAAATATCAAGAAGGGGAATTGGATCAAGGGTTTCATAATAGATCCTAGGAAGAGGGAAAAGACAACCAAACATTATTCATACTACTCTATAAATCATATATGCAAGACCATCTATGGATAGTGGTAATGGTTTGTTTAAGAGACACCAAGAGCACCTTCCTCTTTGCGAGAGGGTGTTGACTGGTAGCGGGGGTATGAAATTAAATGTTGGAAGATTATTCCCCATGTTACTAAGTGCCACAGTAGTATAAATAAACTACATAAATGAAATCAATCAATATATATATGTAGTAGAAAATAATAATAAAATATAATTGAGTTATCCAATAAATACTGAAGTAATAATGTAATGATTCTCTGGAATGTAACTAAATTTCATATTAGAACAAATATAATTTAATGACAAGTAGATACAAATAAATACTAATAATCACCCAGTCCCAGACCCTATGTCGGCCCCCTTCAAATCTCCATCCCATCCAGAAATGAATCTATAATAATCAAGTATCTTTTCTATTATCAAAACATGTATCCATGTAATCTTCTTGAGTACCAAACAGCAGACCAAATCATGTGTGAGTATAAATCAGTTGGTTGAAAAAAAAATATAAACACACCATTCTAATAGTAAGTGTATTAAAAAGAGACATATACATGTGTTTTAATTAATTCAACAATAAAAAATATACAATGAAAACTTGCTTCAACTACTTTCTAGAATATCTGCATACATATCTTTCAACCATGCCAAAAACAACCACATAACCATGGAAAAATAACCTTCCTTAGTTACATGGATTTATATAGTAGGTATTGTCTTATGACCGTGACAACAACCACCATATAACCAAGGTATAGTCACAAAAATCATTTTTAAATCCCTATAAGAATTCAAACTTGATGGTCAAATCCCTAAAAGCATTACATCATGGGATATGGTATATCCTGATCTCAATAAGAATTATTGAATGGGAGTTGTTGAATAACACTCAATATATACATTACACCATATATGTGTGAAGAGGATGGGGCTAAGCCAGATATATAATAATTTTATCATGGAATAAAATTCATATCATTCAACATAGTTACCATAATATCACATCATAAATGTCAATGGTCAATTATGTGAATTACCATTAGTATTTCATATACTTATTTCAATTAAATCACTATTTATTAACAATAAAAACATTAACAAATAATCCATAACAAAGGTATTGTATATCAAGAAATGACCTAAGGACTCATGTCATGATAAAATCACATTAATCCATTAGCCAATTCAATAATATTCTTGTTTGGGTCAAAAAATGGGTATCCATAAGCAAGGTCAGAATCCAATTAATACAAAAATACTCGAAGGAATAATTCCGTTAATTATTTAATTAATTCTAGAGCATGTTACATGGGAACCATCAAAATATTTCATAAAATTTGAAATTTTCAAACAATAGGGTTACGATTTAGAACCATACCTTTAACTAATGATCCAAAAACACATTAAACAAAAAATTACCATGAGGAAAAAAGTGAAGATGGTCAAAAAGAGGCTCTTTTCTGAAAACATATCAAGATCATAACCAATAACGTACATTTTTAGAGGATTTCACCACAAAAGTTGGGGAACTGAGGGAGAGAAGGGAGACACTAGACCAAAACCACTTACTAAATATTGAATACATTATCGAGACATCCGAAAAGAAGTTTGGTGCAACAAAATCACCTATATGGGGATATAGAGGCAAGAGGATAATGTTGATGTGAGTTGTAATAAAATCTCAAACTCATAACATAAATTAAATTAATAGTTTTAGGAAATAAACTTCATGTAATGTAGTTATACATCGGGTAAATAATTTTCAAGAGATATGTTGATAATTCCATTTAAACGAATTATTTTTTTAAAACACCCTAAAATTACATGATTTTTAATACATTTACATGGTGTGTAAATAATTTTTAGGTGGGTTTTCAACCCATTTTTCCTATCAATAACCCCACCCCCCTTTAATGCTTCTCAACTTACGAAGAACTTATATATCACCCAACCTATTTATACCCGGACACAATAAATTTAGATAAACATACATAAATATAATTTAAGTTATTTTTAACAAAAATATAACCTTATAAATCCTCATTATATTTTCCACAGTTTGATTTAATGTTGAGGCAATACTTACACGAAAAAAAAGTTAATGAAAAACTCTGATAGGGGAAAAACTGATAAAATAGTATCACAAAATATGACCCATGAAATATATATAATTAAATGGTTATATAAATCAAAATAATTTTCATTTTACTAATCATAAAATACATTCATGGGTAGTATATAAATAATAAAAAATACACATGTGGTGAATAAGGAAAGTTCCTCCCTGAGATAAAAGTCAGGAAAAGGTCCCTTACGTTCTATGGGATATTATGATTCACAAGTGCCATAAAATAATGATAGTAAATGAAATATTAAATATTCTGATAAAATATATGTTCATGATATAACTATTGAACTGTTCTGTATATACTCCTGATATACAAATATTGGTGCACAACATAACTTATGTCCCAAAGAAGTCAAATTGAGATAAAAAATTCCTAAACTCAAGTCTTGACTCTATTAATAAATGTTCAGAGCTGAAATATAACAAATATAGATTTATTATATATCAATTATAGAACAATTATCATATATATCATTAAATATATGATTTACTTATGTCCTTTTATTTCCCATTTATGAAAAATTCTTTATGAAAATCTTATTTTGAGTAATAGTTGCTTCATTTTTCATGTGTGACACGGTTTTGTAATTTTGGTCCTTTTACATTGATCATGGTACCATCATCTCAAGAATGATAATAATGGAATAAAAATCATCTATATTCATTATATTTACTTTTAGTGTAATTTATAAAAGTTAGAGATATAAAATGAATTGCACCATTCAAGGTGATGGTAGATCATAAGTATGCATGAATGAGATTTCCATTTTATTAATATATTAAACAAATGAAATGAAAATATTAATTTAAATTTCCAAAATAATTTTCATATCATATATTTCATATCTATTCATTAGATCTACCCTTTTAACCATCCAAAACAAAATAAAATGAAAATCGTATCACAATCCTTATGCATGAGTAATACTATTGTATTCTGAATGATTTGAGGTTTTGAAGGAATATTGGATACTATAATCTAAATGTATAATTATATTATAAATATCATATAAATAAATTCAATCCATCATTATATCCAGCCATGATCGGTGGTGATGGAAGAGGAGATGGATATGTGTTATGCCATTAATATAATAACATCACCATATATAAGATATAGAGATGTTATTATATTATCCTAGTTGGAGAAGATTTATAATAGGTATAATAAGAACTAAAATATAATTTCTTAGTTAATAATGTTACATATTATTCAGAGAACCTCCTTTGGTTATCACCAAAATTATTATTAGGAGGGTTTCAAAATTAATATAATACCTATATGATGTGAAAATAGAAGTAAGTACTAGATTTGGGTATGTATTGGCCCACCAAAATGGTCATTAAGTGTGAATAGTAGACGATAGGGTAGTTTCTTATATAAGTGGGGAAATTAACCCACTTGGAATCTACATGGTAATTTATCAAAGAATCCAAGCATTTAATTCATTTCCACTAAAAATGAATCCAAATTAAATTAGATTAAATGATGGAATAATATATGGTTTAAATATGTCCATCAAATATTATTTTGAAATGTTTAATTTGGAAATATGCCCTTATCTTTTGGTTGAATTCTGGATAAACCCATTTTTACCATAAATGTAGTAATTTATTTTTACTATGTTTATTATATTTTCACCAAAAAAATAATTCGAACATAATATATAATATTAATTATTCTTATTCCAAATATGTCATCCATTTCAAAAAAACTTATTCACAATATTGAAAAAAGTTAATTTAAAATTAAACTGACAGACCTGATGAAAAATGGTTTTCTAAAGTGAAATGTTTCATAAGTATATTGATTTTAATATAAAAAATAAACTTTAATTTTATTATAATGAACTAAATTGGATACATAATTACATATTTGAAGTAATGTTACTTTAAACACAATATTTAAACAAAAAAAACATGGAAATGATTTAAACGAATAGATTGTTTTTAAACAATATTAGTATTTTTCACTATTCATAAAATAGTTAAATTTTCCTAGAAATTCAAAAAATTCACTCAATGATAATTTTGACATGTACATTTAAAAAATGAATTTCAATATATCAAATCAATTTTCTAATAGTAAAATAAATTACCTTAACTATATTTTCATTAAAATCAAAAATTTGTTTTGGAAGAAACATATTATAAAAGAATCTAAACACATTTCAAAATTTAGATTCCTTTGTTAAATATGGTTTATTTATATGAAAACAATATTATTAATTTTTTAAATATTGGTTATTCCTATTCATTGAACAAATTATAATGGAATGGTTTAAATGTTGTTATTTAAAAACTAATATTAATATTATAAGATGATTCATTAAAACATGATGTTGCATGTAACACAAGCTATCAAAGAAATGAAATTTATTTGAAAACAAAATTTCAGAAAATATCACGGTGTTATATCCAAACTCATTTTAGAGTTCAGTTTTATATCATAATGAGTTATTAATGTCTTTAGTAACCCCAAATATACATGATAAATATATGGAGTACACATTATATTTCGATTCATTAGGATCATCATTTGGAGTTGTATGGATGCTAAGAGAGAATTGTTTTACTTAGGTGTCAAGGAAGGTGAGTCCATATGAGAAAAACTACTTGAAACATGATTTAGAGATTGAATTAGTGTTTGAATTGATGATATTTTCTCTTTATATCTTCAATTTGACAGGTTTTTGGGTGCATACCAACTATTAGAGCCTAGAGTATATGTATTCTCTTAGTAGGAATAGAAACTCTGTCAAGGGAGGTTTCATGAATAATTATAGTCATATGTTTTTTATGTTTTGTATAATTCTAGGAATTTTTATATTGTTATATAGGGATTGATTTGGGAGACATATTCATGGTTGGTAGATATTTCTATTAGTAATTGGTAGCCAATGAAACTCTTAACTAAGATACATAATGCAATTTAGAGGTATCAAAACAATGTGACTCTAATATATTTCAGTAAATTTTCCATAAATCAAGGTATTGTGAAGGGGGTCTGTTCTATAACTCAAATTTCCAACATATTAGGGACAATATATAAGGGGTAGCTTCCACCATTTTGTCCCATGATTTTGATGACATCTATGTTGTGTGGTGTCATCTGGTAGTGTTTATGAGCATTTATTAAGAGATTAAATAGGTTGTCACTCCTCAAGATGGGTTGTTTTCCCATGGCATACAATGATGTTTCCAAACAACTATAGATAATATTGTTGATCAATGATCAGGAACCGACCCACTGGGTATTGCTTGGATGGTGGTAAGCTGAGTGGGAGACCCCATCCCATATCTAATAGGATTTTGGTTAGAGAAAAATGTTGAGTAGTCATAACACTAAAATTTGTGGCCTTATCATAAGTACATTTATTTAAAAAATCATCTATCCCCCTGAAATAGAGAAAAATATATGATAAATTTTGTAATATCTAGAGTGTAAACCATTCAGGAAACAAACTCTAGGAAATAATCGATGTACAATAGTTAAATATAGTATTATTATAGAAAAACGAAAACCCAACTAGAAATGGGGTCCCAACATGACCAGAGTAGGAAAAAAAGGGAATGAATAAAGATATACAAGCTCATGACCTCGATGGATAACTACTTAACATGATCAACTCCACCATGTATAGCTATACCCCTCTGAGGCCAAGTCCAACAAAATCACTATCAGTCCTCCTATTTTTTTTACAAGACACAACATGTATGGGTGATTCCCATAAAGGTTTGAGTACATACATACTTATTAGGTTCCCTAAGAACCAAATATAGATAGAAATGGAAAATTACAATAGTCATCTAGATCAATATTGAAAAATTTAAGGGATCCCAATGTTTGATATGCATAAACAAAACATGTGTGTGAGAGAAAGGGGATATAAATCTCACACAGACCAGCTAAGAAAGATGAACCATCCTGTGGCATCTATTTTCAAACTCTGATGCATAATATCTCATGTAACTACATAGGAATCCATGTGGATGTCACACACCTTTCCACCAAGCTACATATCTGAGGGAGTAATTTCACCATTGGAGGGACGAATCCCTAAAAGAGTTCAAAAATTTGTGTGTGTGTGCGGGGGGGGGGGGGGGTGAGGGTGACACTCTATTAGTAGAGGACCAACACCTCTATATAATGGATAAGTAATGACTTTACCAGTGTAATGTGTATATAGAACCCATACCATGGGGTGTTAGGGGTGTACCAACCATGACATCTCTTTTAAATTTTGGAATGTCCTATCCATCACATGGACTGGATAGACTTGAGGTTCTATGTGGCATGTATATTAGGAATACAGTTTCTCTTGTCTAGGTTATCCTATGTATAGTTCTTCCATTCCATACACATTACCCTGGCCGTGTTCATACCTATGTACACCAAGGGTCTGGTCATGTACTACTACATGGCCATGTCCCACATTCATGGAATTTCAACCCATGTATCTGGCCAACATTCCTTGTCCCACTACATGAAAGTTACTTCTTATAAATGGTGTGCATATCAATCTTCCCAACTACCCACCCACATTAAATTTACTGCTACACAATGTGTAGTTTGAGTACATGACATATATTCTGAAAACATAGAGTGAAATACCGAAAAATATTCTCTCCCCAATGGTAATAACACAAGATGAGTCTTCATTAAACCACACACCATGTGATTGGGATTACGAAAAATATATCCATGTGGACCTCCATACTCCATAATTTACCCAATTGAGCACTTATTCGCTCCTAGGGCATCGATATAATTCATAAAAGGGAATTAAATATTTGAAACAAAACACCTTTTGGTATTGATACCTAAAGTTAAAAAAGAAACATACCTCATGGTGAAACCACCATATCTTTAGTTCCAATACTTCAATTGAAAGCTTCTATACCACAATCCAATCTCAATCACCATTATAAATGAGTTTTTGTGTCACCACTTTCTCCCATACTCTTAGTTCATCCTTCATGTAATGGAGAATCCTTGATCATACTACTACTATATGTATGAATCCAAAACAGGAGGGGGTGGATGTTATATTAATTAATTTAAATAATTAAATAAACTATATTATTCAATTTTCATATCCTCAAATGGATTCTTTTAATGAAAACACCAATGATGATCAATTTTATGTCATGTCTAGGGTATACTCCATGTTGTAGAAACAATAGTGGTCTTAGATTTCCCATCAAAGTTCCTGGTCAATGAAAATACAATTTATTAAAAAAATGATGTATGCACATGTTTTAATATATATTAATATTATTAATATATTAATTTTTGGTGTCCAAAGAAAAAAAAGAAACTACTCTAAGGATAAATCAAAATATATATAAAAAACTATTTAAAGGACTAAAAAAAACAAGATTCATTACATTATCCCCACGTTCAAGGATTTTCTTCTCTGAATGAAAATGCTATAAAAAATGATTGGGGAATAGATTCCACATTTGAAACATTCATTCATAGGATCTCTCTTACAACCTCCCAGGCTACTGAATCACCAGAAAAAATTGATATTCAATCCACATAGGATCCTCTACTACTTACTCTTGATCCCCACTAGGTACTATATGAAGGTGGCTCTACCCTTGATGTAAAAATATCCCTACTAAATAACATGTGTTGAGTTATGAATTCATTTCCTAAAATGAGACATAGTGAACATGCCATAGGATCGATCAAGATTAAAGGGAAAGGTCATGTGATAATCATCCTTGCTAACTCTCTACATGATTTAGAATAGTCTTAAAAACATCTATGATATATTTATATCCTAATTAATTATTAAAATCCACATCATGGGGAGACTTTTGAAAATGAGGTCTCCCTGATCAAAATCCAATGTTATACGACATCAATCCATTTATGATTTATATCATCTAGGTGAATTACTCATATACTCCAATGTCACCTAATATATATAAATTTTTCACTAGCTCTAGCCTAATAATAGATCCCTCAAATATCTTAGTCCTGCCTAGGGGTAGCCTTCTGGGTCTCCCATACATGTCCACTAATGGATCCATGTTGATAATCGAGTGATAGAATTTATAATAAGAGAACTCCACCATGGGTAAGTGATCTAAAAATCTCTAGATAATGTCTAATGCATAAACTCTCAAAATACCCTCGAAAAGATGGATTGTCCACTCAGTCTGTCCATCTGTCTATGGTTTAAATTCCTTAATAATTTGTAACAATTTCCTTAAATGATCCTAAAAACACCTCATTAATAATGATTTAAACCAAGCATCAGGGTTATAAATTATTATTATGAGTACCCGATGAATCACGATGATATCCTCAATATTGACTTTACCTAAACATTCAACCGATGTCTGATCCATGTTTGTAAGGTTGTGTGACAACTTGGTATGTCAGTAAAAAATAACCCATATAAAATCATGGCCTCTCATTGTATGTGTAATTACAATTTCAAAATCCATTGATATTCCAACCCACATCCTTTTTGAAATTATTTGAGGAATATTAGAACCTTTCAGAATATGGTTTCTAGCCTTGTGATACTTACATGTGAGACAAAAATTAAAACAATTGACAACACTCCACCTTATTCATCCCCATGAAAACATCAACTAATGGTTCTAGTAAATACTTTCCACACCTAGATGTACTACCAAGGAAAATTAGTGAAACTATGTCAGAACCTACTCACAAAACCTAATTGGAACCACCATATTTTCGATGAAATAGATGTTATTCCCCATACATTAGAATATCCATCATGTATATATCCTAAAGGTTTGTGGAAATCTTGAACCTCACTATTTATTTCTTCCAATAGAGCCTCACTCACATGTTGAATAGGTGGTGGTGTCACACCCATAAACTAAGGATAAAATACACCCCAATTATCCACCTGGGTCAGTTATAACAAAGCATACTACTCATATGCCTCCTCATCCAAACAATATTTAGAATTAATAATAAGGGAATAAAACACCTGATTTCCCTTCATAAGGATATACTATACATTAATTTTATAATCATATATGAACACAAAACAATTCACAAATATATGGTCAATATCTCCCAGATTGAATATCGACATTATTCTCGAACTATCTAAGTAAAAAATTAAATAATCACCCAGAATAAAATGCCCACACATATTCATGGTGAAGACTACCACTACTAACTCTATGTCCTGGGTTGTGTACTCTTACTCATGGAATCATAAATTATTTGACACCTAAGAAATGGAATTCTTCTCTTACATTTACACATATCTGATCCTAGATTTGGGGGAATCTAAAAAAACTTAGTTATCAATTCTTTCCTTTGGTAGCCTCAGTAAAAGAGAACTGGCTCACCTAGGCCTCATCTCCTTGAAGGATTAACAAAATTACTCATCCTATATAAATGGATTCCATTTCTTTATCAACTCATTAAATGGTGACGTTACCTGAGAAAATAATTTCATGACCCGTATATAGTTATATTATAAACCGAGGAAACTTCTCACCCCTTACACAATATTGGGGGGGGGGGGGAAGAGAGAAATTCTTCAATTTTTTCTAGATCAGAATCTAAACCATTCTCTAGGATTACATTCCCTTGAATGTGTACCTCGTAGACCCAGAAAGGAATCTTTGAGAGCTTACCATATAATATGTGCTGCCAGAGATGGTCTAGTACCGTCCTTAATATCTAAACATGCTTCTCCTTAGATGTACAGTATATGATAATTTCACTGATAAGGAAAACTATGAACTATTTTATTATATCTTAATGATATAGTTTATATGATACATGAACATAATTGTGGAATCAATCACATGGAATGGTTTCACATGGAACTCAAATTTTCCATAGCTACATTGGAATTTGGTCTTAGGATTATTAAAAGTAGGAAAAATCAACGGATGTATTTAGAACCTAAGATTATTCATTGAGAAAAAACTAACACCTTTCAACTAGTCAAATTTTTCATAAATATTTAATAAGGGGTACTTGATCATGATCGTTGTCTTATTCAGGTGATGATTGTCAACACAGAGTCCTAAAATCCCATATACCTTTTCCATGAACAAAACTAGATGTTTATAGGGAGGGAATATTAGTTTGTTAAAAACCTTATCTCAAAGGCATTCCAACCACCCTTACTCCCAAATATTAGTAAGGTCCCTCTGATATTCCATTAAATTTATTGTTGTGTTTCAGGGGTGAAATTGTGTGAAAAAGTGGATATGCGACCTTAATGGTATTCTGGAGAAATCATTAGGAAATATGTCTACATAACCCCAAACTATTGATGGAAGCCAAATCCCTAAAGAGTCAACTACACCATGGGATAGTCTTTCCAGCGGGTGGGTAATGGGTTACAACTTCTTACTCATGAGCCCCACTAGATCATCCATAAGATTTGTCTAGTTCATAAAGGGGATTCTCATCCCATTTTTATGAAGGAATCTAGCTCTCTCCCTATGATTTTAAATCTGGTTGTGAAACAAAAATAACTAATCCATACAAAAGATGAAGTCATAAGGTTTCAGCAAAACAACCAAGAGGTCCCTAGAGAATCTTTATCCAACAAATGAAAACTCAAACTACTAGAAAATTCCTGATACAAAAGAATGTATCTATGTAGGAACTTCTAAACATATGAATTTTTCAAATGTCGTAATTGGTAGTTATAAAACTCCCAAATGGGATATATAGATTCATGAACCCATCATGTTTCTTAAAACAAGTTAAACTGAAAGAGAAAAAAAATCACATATCATACAATGATTCGCTCATGAGTGGCCATATCATATCCCTCCATGGACCACATCTATATGTTCCCTTGAACTCTAACCCCCATGATTGTCTTTGGAAACTTAGTGGGGGTGGTGGAAGTAGGTAACAACATTAATATCTACTTACAACTCCTTTATCTGGAGCTCCATCTACCCCTCAATCAACACCTCCTCCCTAGGGGCCAAGATAAACATATTTGGGAGATTCCACTTCATGATGTTGTATCTTCCATTGTGGAACATCCACTACCCACTTCACATCCTTACTATATTATATCAGGAAATCATGAGACATGTGACATTGACAATCACATGCATTATATTATACTGCTCTTGGCTAAATAAATCCTTTATGCATCCCTTATTCTATAGATCCACATTTTTTAGTCTATGTATAAGTATTAATCCTCTACTGATACCATAAAGACTAATACCAATTAGATAGTGTAGATGAATCAACCCCATGATTTCCACTTTTATCTCCACCTTCATTGGGTCCCACTGTAGGGGAACTCAATTTAAACAGATCCTACTCCAACACACCAACATAATTGGAAATGAATAATTAGACTATGATAGAACATATTTATATATGAATGATGTTATAAAACATTATTTTTTGGATTCACACATCTCATTCCATATCAAGGGAGTAATGTGATTAGTAATTAATATTCAAAAAATAATTAGTAACTAGAATATCACCATACTGCAGCTTGATAAGATTTTGAATCCCTACAAAGTGAAATTTAAAGGGGTAATTATCATTGTAGAACAAATGATGGAAGTCTATCCATGAGTGAATTACCTCACTATGAGTCTAAGTAATTATACTCCACCAATTCCTAGTTGCGCCATAAAAAGATGGATATAAGCACAATCATATGATCAGACAGGGTCCGAACAAGCCTGAACACTCAGACCACCTCCTTGAGCCAGTAATCTAATACATAAGGGTTTATATTACTATAAAAACATAGTGGTATCAATAAAGTTGACTAGAATAAATTTTTAATATTTCGTAGATCAACATAAAAAAATTTAGGATCTAGCATATACTCAATAGGTAGTCAATAATCCTCCAAAACCACTAGAGGTGGATCTACGCACTTCTAAACATGTAGTGGAACCACTCCAGACCCATATGGTGTAAAAACTTCATCAGTGTGGCCCTGAAATGAGTCTTCAATGCTCAAATGATCATCATCGTGATCCTATCGTGATCTATTATCTAGTTGTTGTCATGGAGGCATACTGAAAATTACATGATGTACCATGGTTAGATGAGAATATTAAGAAATATTAGTCACAAAGGAATTAAAATTAAATATAAACAATAATATATGATTTATATGACATTTTAACCCTATAGATGATGTCTTATTATATATAGTTTATATATAGTTAGTGAGAGTACTACTGTATGGATACATTGGACACCTCACTAAAAATGGATTCCCTCATCAAAGAGATGAACTTGAGATTATCCAACACCCTGACCATTTTTTAGCCAAAAGAATCACCAAGGACTTGGTCCAAATAATTGAATTTAGGGAAATACCACCTCTAATACCAATCGTTCACAACCTGGCCGATATGGGCCCTCCTAGAATCAAAGTGAGACACCCCAAGCTTACCTCCAATAGGGTAGGCGCTGGAGACCAACACTATGTAGGAATAAGACTAAAATGAGAGGCCCTAGCCTATGTACCAACATTCATGTACACAATGATCAGAATGAAATAGTGTTGAGTTATAATAATGGACTGTGCATCTAGAGTAGAAAACATTCAAGAACAAACCACTAATAATTCCTAATTTTATAACGTCATAATAGAATATTATAAAGGTAAAAAAATCTTCCAGAATAGCTATGTGGTTCCAACCTGAAAAAATATGTGAAATGGAAACAATAAAGGGAGTATGGCTCATTATTTTCAAATAAAACCCCCAAATATCATCATCTCTACTTGATTAAACTATTCACCTCTGAAACCATGTCCACCTAAACCACTTATAATTTTTCTATGAAATGTAGATGAAAAAACTTGTGTGAGTGAATCCTATGTTGGGGTGAGTATATACATACCCAGTATGCACCTCAAGATCAAAAAATAGGGACCAATTAAAAGATAAAAGTTTCCTCATGGATCATAGAGTAATGGGGAATAATGCAACCCCAAATTTTCTCAATGGAATACCAGGTGAGAGGGAATGAGATCTCCATCTCTATATCACATCTAAGAATAATGATCTAGAATATAGTTCCAAATGTCCAACTCTAAATCCCGTTACAACAAGTAACAATAAAAGAATCAATGTGTAGGTCCCATACCTCCCAACTACACTCTATAGATGAGGGGGAAACTATCTCTAGTATATGATCTACTTAATGTCGGAGCTTGAATATGGTGGGTGGTTTCACTCCCTAGGTAGAGGTTCAACAATATTTTTATAATGGTGGAGTAATGACTCTACCTGTGTATGTTGTATGGGGTACCCTTTCCCTAGTGTATCAAGGGAGTATCAACCCCATCATCTTTTTGATCATCAAAACATTTCACTTCCATCATCCAAGGGTTTGAGAAAGAAGCATTGCACTTATATCACCACATTTCATATATTTGATACTAAAATTTATTCCACCATAAAATTCTACATGTAAAACTACTATCAATAGGATACTCATATTCCTAAATATGATTCTTGATGAAGGATATAAAAATAGTGTAAGTCTCATAAATAATAACAGAACATGTACATGAAGCCATGCAGCTTGGGACATCTCCTAGACACTTTGGATTTCACTCACATATACGCATCTCAGATGTCCATGTGGTTCTAAAAGGTGTTCATTTTAAGTAAATGATGTGTATTATCTATCTCGTCCCATTCCAGTGTGTTCTAGCCTTCTCCCATACACCTGGAAATGTATGTTCCTATTTACACCCAAGGTCTATCAATGTAGTACTACTTGACTGTTTCCCCCTTAAATGTTGTGTCTTCTAATTTACATTGCCTAATTGTTTTGTATTACTAAAATTAATGTACATCTAGTACAAAATGTGTAAATCCATCTACCCAAATACTTTATCACATGGTTATGTACCACTACACAACATGTATTATGAGGGTAGGATGTATAGTTCAAGTAAATAGTCGGTAGTCCCAAAAAATCCCTCATACCCCAAGGATAAGAACTCAAAAAATGTGTATGTGAAACCAAATTTAGGGTGACCAGGATTCCTTATTTGTAAAATCTTTCAAACCTCCCAGAATCCAAATTTTTACCAGATTAAGTAGAGATTGGCCCCTTAGGGGTCCTTTGTATTCCTAAAATGGAATTAAAACTAAAAAAAATTCGTAGGGATCAGATCTTAATATATAAAAACCCACCGACCTTGTGTTGTAAACAAAAAAATATTTTTGCCCAAAAACAGACACAAAATATGCTACACATCGATTCAATTTTTATCACTATAGAGGATGATGTCAAATGTTATCTCATTATCCCTCCCACTTAGTTTAGCCATCACATGAGGGAGATGCTCTCTACCTTACTCGTACCATACATAGGAATCCAAGGGTTGGATGGGGATATTTATTTACATATTTAATTAAATAGCCTCAATTTTTTAATTATCACTTCCACCAATGATCTCTTTCAACTAAACACCTAGCACAAACAATCATTATGTCAGGTCAAAGGTGAAAAAAATTCTCAAAAAACCCCTATCGTCACAAATATTGCATCTAATGTATTAATCAATGGATAAAACTTACTTCAAAATGGTGCATGTGTGTTCATTAATATATATTATTATTCTAACATATTAATTAGTAGGTTCAATGACACCTAAAAATATCACTAATTCTGATGAAAACTCTTGAGAAATATATATAGAAACATTAAATGGACTACAATGATGAAAAAAGTGCCATTAGGACATTGATTAATAAACACATAGATTATTATTTTTTAAATTATCTACCAATGAGGTGGAAACAGTTGATGATGAATGACAAGAATGTTTTATTTGTTAGTTACCCATTCAATAGTTGAAGAGGGATAATGTGACTATGTAATTCTTGATAGGATTTATGTGACCATTTGAGGGTAGGGATGTGGAATGTGTTACCGTGTAATAGTTTAACTCTATCAGATATACATGTTTTATAAAAAAGAATGATTAACTATATGTCTGGGAGAGAGTGTTTCTATATAGGCTAACATGGAGCATCATAACTACTAAATATTCATATCTAAGAGATATATTATATCAAAATATAGACTAAATATATGTCTTTGAGAATGTTAATCTACATTGTGTTCCATAGGGTATCATATCAAATTGGTGTTCCTTTTTTACATCACTCATCAGGAATGGGTTACAGAAGGATCATTATTTGATTGTGTACTTGATCACTTCTTATAATCCTCAAAGAGATAGGTTGTCCAAAAAAATACTATTAGGGGGTTATAGGTTTTTATCATATCATGCATCCTTACTATCAGGTGTTCATTTCAGAACCATCATATGAATGGATATTTTGATAATAAAAATAACCATTATCAATATAATTAGATAGTTTCTTTGAGTAATTATGTGGTATATAATTCCAATTATATAAATATTTGATATGGGTTGTGGTGTCATTAGGTAAAAGGATGAGTCTTTCTGATGAGGAATTAGATAATTTTAAAATGATCAAGTAGTGATTGGAGACTACTTAGTGTGGAAATAAATTATATGCCCACTGGAATGATCATTCTCTAAAGGATTATTTGGGTGACTTGGTATTCATATAGGTGTCACGATGTTTGGGAGATAGTCACATTACAAGGAATAGAGAATTAAAACCCATGGTCTATAAGGGTCATTTGATATTTTTGGGTTGTTAGTTTCCATGGATTTTCATTTTTTATTATTCATAAATACCAATTAGTACATGGTTTATTTAATATATTTCATATTTGATGATACCATCCCAATAAAAAATAATATATCAACATTTATGTTGAATATTTATTTTTTAATATTTCATTTTAGGAGAGACTAGTTTAGATTTTGTATTAGAGTGAAAATACACTATGTTGAAAGATAACCACACTAGTATAATTGATGTGACTACATAGGGATATAATGGTTGTAACATGGGAGTATGAGCATATTTTATCTATATAGTGGATATAAATATTTTTCTATAATGATTCATGAAACTTTGTAGAGATTCTCAAGGATCATATCATATATGGTGGGGAGGTTATATTCCCCCACATTCATAGGAGTTATTCTCATTATCTAAATTTAACTAAATCACATTTATTTTTCTTAATAATGATAGTTTGTGGTATTGGTGTGGGATTTATTAGTTTTTTAAGAGAATATGACTAGTTTTGAAAAATATATTCTATGAAATATTTCATCGGTTAACTGTTGGGACAATACCATGTACCCATCTATGGTGGATTGAGAGACAATAGCTCTTTGTGGGCGATTGACTGGTTGATAACCATAAAGAAGGTACCTAATACCTGTTATGTAAAGATAGGTGGTCTTAGAGTTACCATATTTGTGAATATATATATTTATTTAAAAAATATAAATTATTTAGTTACAATTAAAAGGTTATATTATTTGAAAATTTCACCATATTTCTTCACTCTAGAAGATGGAACACTCCTTCTATCATCTATTACTCATTGTTATCATGTAAAACAAATATTTCATCTATCCCAAAATGATTGAACTGGTAAAAATATTTCCATTCTCCTATCTATTCAAAATTTTATTTTTTTCCTTTTTAGTCATCATTGGTTACTAAAACTTTTCTTGATTTTTTTTATTTCATGATTTCACTGTTGAAAGAAAAATTATCTAATAATTGACCATAGCTGGGGACCTTCTCGACCCAAGTAGGGATTCGTTTGTTTTTAGATTTATATATATAACCATGTGTTACATATTATGATTTTAGAGATAGACCACACTTCATGACATATAAAAAATAAATTTGTTTCTTTGATTCTTTTCGAATTAGTTAGATCATATTATGTTGCGATCCATCCTATAAAAACCATGTTATGATAATTTGGGTCACCGTTGAACAAATCAATGAAATTTACAAATATTGAATAGAAACCAATGACCTATTATCCTAATTTTTTCTTATGACTGCACCATCAGTTCTATGTGTTTTGTCTTAGAATGACCACTCTTAAGAGATTACATGATAATAAGATCAGTGAAATGTGATCTACCCTAGTACTGAAAAATTATAGAGATAATGGATTTAGAGTATTGGATATGATATAAAATAGATAAATTGTGTTTTCTAATTGGAACATATTATATTCTTAGATATGCATATGATTAATATCGTATGCTATGATTAAGATATTTTATTAGAACCATGAGTTCATTGTATTTTATCATATGATATTCTACATAGATGTGTTATTAGGGTCATGGATTATTTAATTTATTACAAACGGATACCTTAGATTATGTCTCTATGATGATAAATTGATAGAATGAAAAGATAATATGGCTCCAATGAAACATTTATTGATGATAAAATCCTATAAATATATGTTTTTGGGAAATTTATATTGGACTTTCAGCATCAGTAGTTTATTCCTAATCTACTTTATTGAATCAGTGGGATATATATGATGATGTGACCCTTATGTTGGTGGTTAGTATGATTATATTTTTCAATTATAATGGATTATTCATCTATTTTATTTATTTATAATTAGGGAGACTTCCCTATCACACATTTAGAGTCTGAGGGATTCAATAATAGAGTCTGTGGAATTTAGTTTCTAGTTTACTCTATACTAGGGTGATTGTCCGTCCAATCATTCTTGGTGGCTTCCCATTGAAACATTTTACTACGATAAAAAAATTTATATGTTTAGTATTCCAATTTATATTTATAGTGTTTATTTTTTTGTGGATTCAGGGATGATAGATGGGGTATTCAATTTTTGTTTTTCCACTATAAAGATCATGAGATGATACAAAACAGATTATTGGTATAAATTCTATTTTTATTAAATAAACATGTTTGTAATATTTTAATATTTATCATCTATGTTGTAAGGATATTATGGATTTTTTTTATTTATGATATGACATGGCCAGATAATAGTGATCAGATCCCACAGTCTAATCCTTAAATACAACATATTGTTACGTAAACATTCTTATATTTTGGAGTTATAATGTATGAATATATGGATCATAATATATTATTAATTGAATCCTATGATTTTACACTACATTGTAATATATAATATGTGATTCCGCAACGTATGGTATGAATCACGTGTTTTGTAAATTTGAGCGTCGAATTATATTGATGTTGTAGGAGATATCCTTGATAACAATTGGATGCTAGCAACAAATAATAACATTTACCATGATAGGAATGTGGATTATGATATATTGTTCTACCATCTATACTAAAATATGATATATCATAACATTTTAGTTTTTTAATTTAATATTCTTGTGGTTTATAAGATTCATAAAATAGTCATATTTTATTCACTATGAATGGAATATCATTATGCCTAAATTGAATTTTTAAATTTTAAAATAATATATCATGTTTGGAATATAAAGATAATGTAATCTTAATTATTTATTCCTTTTAAATATTCATCTCAAATTTTTTTTATAAAAAATTAATATTATATATCATTAAATTTATATTATAAATTTATTATTGTAAAAATATTGATCCACACTAGCTATGAAAAACAATATTTACTTTTCATTGAAGTCTACATATTTTTATATTAAATTAACTAACAGTAATATAGTTGTTTAAAACATTATATATATATATATTAGAAGTTACATTTACGATGAAATTTAAATCTCTCTTGTGTAATTTAACCTTCTATTGAGGAACACAATATTTATCATATCATTTTTTTGGAGGCTTATATAGTGTATTCGAATGTTTGTTATTGGTATTTATTGCTCAAAGATTACTCTTTTGAATTATTTATCTTATTTAATCTAAAACCATTACCTAAAGAAGTTCAAGTACCTTATATATTGGATTAATTCATATATTTATAGATATATTCTGATAATAATATTTTTATTTTAACGCTATCTATTAGTTGTATATATTAATATATATTGATATCCTTTAAAACATTTATTTTTCAAGATTGAATATTGATTCCAAAAAATATTTAGAATAAGTCATACATAAATGAATAAAATTATGGGATACAAAATATTTCATGGTATGAAGGAAAACCACTAAAAAATATGTGTGAGATTACATAAAATATGAACACATTGGGACACTAATAATTCAAAAATTATGGTTCTTACAATGTAGTGTACACCGATAATGTATTTTGTGATGAATTATAGAAATATACAATAGTAATACTTACATAAAATAAATCACATTGTGAGATGTTGGAGATAGCTAATGGGAAACTCTAAGTGTTTTAGTACCAGAGGAATGGAATTGAGATTATATCAATATTGTGGATTTGGGGAATGTGATTCTTAGTAAAAAATCTAAGAGACATATGTGACATTCTTTGTGTGTTGAATCAAATAAATAACTATGTGGTGATATAAAAACCAAAATATACTTATTACTTAATGATATATTGATCTTATACAATTAAAGGTACTAATGAATGGGGTTATAATTTTAGTGAGAGTATTTTTACTAAATTTCATTGATGAAAAAAATATATATAATGACACTGACACATAATTTTGTGTATTATTATATGTATTTGTGCTGAAATTATTATTTAACGGTATATGTAGTTGAGAAGTGTTATCAATGTGAAATATTATAAAATATAAATTTGACTTTTTAGAAAAAAAATCTCTAATAATTAAATTTATGTATTAGACATTAAGTTTCTATCATGCATTTTTTGTTAAACAAAAACTGGGACATAAGATAGAATTAATGAAAGGTTATGTAGATCATTGTGTTTTAAATTGATGAGGCGTTTCATAATTTGAAGTAAAAATTAATGATATCTTTCAAACTAGTTTATTTTTTCAGGAAATACAGTGTTCTAACCATAAATTAAAATTTTATTACTATATATTTTTATATCATACTGGTTTTCTATTAGTTATAAATAATTTATTTTTTATATGTTGATGAACTATTTTATAGAATTGGGAATATAGGTATTGGTTTATAAATACTAGTCATCGATAATCATGTCTATTCCATTTACAAAGAATTAGTTAATTTTTATTCAAACAACAATTATCTATAATTTTTTAAATTTTAACAATAATCACATTTAATTACTCCAAATAAATGTTTTTAAAATTAATTTTACTAGGAATGGTTTGAAAAACTAGAATCTCTATTATTATTTAAAATTTTTGATGTAAATTTTATGGGAAAATTGTATTTTCATATTTTTAAATTGTATCTAATACATAAGGGATTATGTGGATCAATTAGTACTCATGTAACTTATGGTCATAGGTTCTTCATAACCTTTACTTAAGATATTGTTATGTTTATTTTTTTAATGATAACAAAATTTGAAACTCTTCAAAACTTCATAGTGTTCAAAATTAGGGTATTGAATCAATGAGAAAAAACTATTAATATTATCTGATTCAGTTGGGGTGGTGACTACTAGTCTACAAATTCAAAGATCATATGAGAAAATATGGATTTTTTTCTAAAATTGAAACGTCCTCGAAAACAAATATTGAATTATATATCAGAAAGGTGTAGTCATTCTCAGTTTGACATTGTTCAATTACAGATGTGTGGGGGTGATATCCTTATTTCATTCAAGGGGTAGGTATCGAAAACCATTTCATTTCTACTTAACCAATTTCACACTAAATACCTCATAAAGACATTATATAAGATATGAACTTTTTAATGTCCCTATATTTCGTTAATGTTGATTTATGTTTTGAATCATAACTATATTATTTGGATTTAGATAAACTAAACCCCAATTCTAATAATTAATTATTTTTTTGTTATCCAATAAAAAACAAGGAAATTATTTATATTTTCCAAAGAATAAAAATGTGTTTGTTCCTAATTTTATGTACTATATAATATTTAATTAACTATCCAAGGAGTCACATGGAGTAAATTTGAACTTAGTGTAGTAGAAGTGGAAAAAAATAGGATGTTTTTTAGAGATATATGTTGAACTGCTTATATTAATTTTTATTAAAAAAATAATTTAATTTCATTACTGAATAACCATAAAGGTATGGAAGGGTAAATTTGGGATCTATGATATATGGATTTCTTATAGAAAATTTTTAGGAATCAATTTTTATAAATTACAATCCAACTACATAATATAAAGATATAAGATGTTTTAGTTGTAATAAATATCTAAATTTATTGACTTCTAAAATGGAATCTATATAAATTAACTATATTTGGAATATTGTATGCAACTAAATTGGTGAGACAAATAGAATGAAAATTAATTTTACTAAATAAATCATAAATTGATTATAGAGAATATAAATAATTCTCATATATTGCACAATATTTTCTAAAAAAATCATGGTATTATTTATGAATAATACTTTCCCCTAGATGTCTTTATAAATTATATTTAGGTATTTCATTCCATAATTGTTAATTTGGACTAGGAGTTATATCAAATGGATTAAAAAATATTTCTATTGAATTTTGTTTATTGCTCTTGTGTATATGATACAACATTAGCGTTTTGACATTCAAAATTTGGTTTGTGTATTTGACAATTAGTAATGGTCAATTTATTAGTTATATAAATCATCATAGAATCGGAACACCTAGTTCAATGTTTAATCAATGTGTTATATTAATTTTAAAATTTTAAGTCTACTTGTGTATATGAAAAGTTTATTGTTGGTGTTTTTTAATTTATGATATTTTTTGTGGATGATAAAATCTACAGTAGAAAATTTTCCAAAGATGACATTTATTATGGTTTGGTTAAGAAACTTCTTATCAATAAAATAAATAGGCGATGTAACCCACATAATTATATTAATATATATAGATATATTTAAATCCTTCCTTGGTAAAAGTCAGAATACATATATTCATAATGGGCTAATGTAGTTTAGAATTTATAATTCTACGAATGGGTATTTATTAGTTTTATACAACATGGATCTTAATAATATTCAATATAATTATAAATACTGTGAATTGATGGGTAGTATTAATGTTGTGTCCACTATGGTATCATTCATGTATACCATTTAATGTAGTTGACTCTATTTCTCAAATTAATTGATAATGACAATTATTTACCGATTTAATCATAATTAGAGTCACTAGATTTCTTTCTATGATTTTATTAATTAGTTAAGAAAAAGTAAGCATATATTATTAATCTTTATAATATATTGTGAGCTCATTATATTTGGTTTCACTGATGCAGATTTTTAATCAGAAAAGGAAGATATGAGGTCTCAAACTAATTTGTTGTTCTTCTTAATAATGATGTGGAAATTAGTTTGATGAGTTCAAAAGAGGCCACCATAGTTTACTCGGAAACATAGGTAGTATACACTATTACATCATATTTTATGAAGTAATCTATTTAGATTATAAATTTTCACATATAAAATGGGTTGGATCCCTGTATTGATGGGGATAAAGTTTTCATTAGTATAAAAAGTGATATTTTTTTCAAGGACAAGGAATGTTAGTGTCCCCAATCAACCAAATATATCCTACTAAAAATAAAATCCCATTCAATTGATTTTTGAGAGGGGCTATTTAATGATCTACTGGGTGTCTAATAATGAAAATGTAGTTGATCCCATGAAAAAACATAATAATTACATGAGAATATGGTTTGTGTTAAATATCCATGAATTATATACATATTATAATAGATGTAACTGTTACAAAATGAAATATAGTTTCCAAAAAAGGGAAATATTTATTTATCATTCATTTATGTGTTTTGTGTTGATACTACAAAACCTATTGAATAATGATTTCCCCTCAGTGCATGAATGTGATTTTTCACTATGTGATGATTAAAAAAAATTATTAGGGGTTTTGAATATATTTTATGAATATAATGGGTATATATTTGTATATAATTTCAAGATTTTATTACATAATAATGAATAAAATCATGAGATAATATGTGAGAAATATTATTTTTAATAATCATATAATGTATTTCAGATGGAATTTCATATGGTAATTTATATATGTAAGGGTGTATAAGAATTTTAATTATATGTAACTTAGGTTTATGAGATACCAATAATAAGAACCTTTATATTTTGATACAATTATTTTTCAGGTTTTAATGCATAGTCAATTACGGGTAGTTTGGTAAGTCATCGATATGGTCATTGACTGAAAAATATCCTATTTGAGATTCATCTACTTATACTTCGTGTAACGATATCTAGATCCTTAATACAAATATACTGAGAAAATTCAAGGTGATGTTTAGATATGAAATAGGTGATGTGCTTAGTTACTTGGTTGATTAAAATGTGATGTATTCAATTACATTGGTATGTTTATTTCAGAGAATGATGAAATTATCAAATGAATTATACAAGATTAACAAGTTTCATGTGTTTTTTAATAGGATGTCATGTAAAAAAGGAATTATATTTGTTTTTATATGATATACATGAAAAATATTGTGGTGGGAATATTTATATATAGATATGATAATTTATGTTTTTCTAGAGGGCAGTCTAATCTTACATATAGAAATTGGGGAATTCATATATATTTTTATGTTAAAAATTCACATATATTAAATTTTTTTGGGTTTATATTAAGGATTTAATTTTTTATTTAACTATTTGTTTAAATAAAGATATTTCATATACCATACCTAATGGATATTAGATTCCTTTAAAATTATTTATAATATTTTAAACAAATTCATTATAGGATTTTAGTGCAAGCGGATGGATGTTGGATATGCACTAAAATACTCAACTAATGTATTATTATTGTTATATATTGTATTCCTAGATATTTATGTAATTATGATCAAAGACTATGGTTTTGATATGTTATTAACAACATGAGAGACATATATCATATTGTATGACATGAAATTAGTATATGATATTAGGAGTATGGATTTTTCCACATAGTGAAAATGGAAGCCTTTGGGAGTGAATCATCAAGATGATTCATTTTAAGAGTGATGAAATTACATGTCATTACTAAAATATTAATAAATCAAAAAAATCCAATGTTAATAATTTTTTTTGCATATCATATATCAGTTTCGCTAAATTAAATTCCAATGATCGATCTCTTTAAATTAACAGAGGTGTTTTCCATAAATATATGATCCACCCATTGGTAGTGTGTGTGATTATTTCAATCTATACTAAATAATTATTAAATATATGTATGTACTGATCATGGATTTAATGATTTTATCACATCCTTAGAGTGTCAGGGATCATATCATAGAGTTTGATAATTCTAGTTTCAGGTTTAAAAATTATGAAGGTGAGAGATATTTGGTTATCACATAGTGATTTCCCTGGAATATAATTCCAAGTGATGAAGATTAATGGAATTATGTATCCACAATCATATTTTTTTATTATGTATTTTTTTATCATATTATGATAGTTCCAAAATTAAATTGGATTTATTCTAGTGAAATTAGTTTGTTCTAATTCTGAAAAACTCACGAGGGAGTTTGTCACATTTTATGTTCTGAATAATTATAAATGTTGTGTGAATTATTATAACTGACATGTTGTTTGTTATTTTTATTTCGTTTTATTTCCTAGAAGGCCCCTGAGATGTTTTTGGTATATTCTATTTCAGGATCTGGTAAGAGGGAGCAGTGCCGTCCTCCAAATCATGTGATATTTGTGGTGTAAAATATACATGATTATTTTTATTAAAAATAAACTACCGAGTTTATATTATTGATGGTGATACATCATCCACCTATTTACATGTATTTTTTTTTGAAATGTATCATTCAATATAGTAATGTATGAGAAACATTTCATATCAAAGAATTTTATTTTAGTATCAATATAATGTATCCCATGTTTTAAATTTCATGTGGATACAAAATTCAATATTTTCATTCGAACTCCTCAAACTAGTGTACCATTTTTCTTTATCAAACATTAGTACAATGGTTCTAGTAGACTATGTATAAGAGAAAATCATTCCTAGGAATTATGATACTCAAATAGAATGTGGACACCTTTTGATGATGCAGTTCAATATATAAATCACAATTATCACTTTTATGATTATGTTAAAGAGATCAAGCACACAAGATAAATAGGTAAATGCTATTAAATATTCATTTAAATTATTTTCAATAAAAAATTATATAGATTTGTGGAAAATAACCTCAAGGATTATTTTATTTAACTTAATTTGGAAAATTATTATTCTTTTTAAACCACACATGTCAGGATTTAGTGTTTCTTATGTTGAATTATTTAATCGATATGAAATATAAATTATCTTCGAATTTTAGTGATCCTAAAAAATAATCTAAAAAATTGAAATTTTAGTATGTACCAAAACAATTTTCATGTGATTTATTCATATATATTTTATTGAGACACATATCACTTATGGTTGTTTAATGTTCACTATATTTTCTACATAATAATATAATTCATTCGGACATACATGTATCCTTTCATAGATCATATCCCAAGAACATAACATTCATTTTGGATCATATGTTCAATCAAAAACCTCGTTATTATTTGAAAACATATCTTACATGCGAGAATGTAATTTTTTAAAGCCAGTGTCAATCCTTCGTGAAGGAATAATGGTGAAAAAGATGGGGTTAGGCACATGAAAAATAATTGGTTTCTGGTTTTTAACAAATTAATTTTCAATATGGGTGTTGATGCTTTCTTAGTATTTGCAATATCAAAACCATAATATGTTTCAGAAGGCACAATTAAGTGTCCTTGTAAAAAATTGGCTCTGAGAATGTTTGGCACATTTGAAAAGGTTGGGGTACATCTCTTATGGTTTGGTTTTCAACCAGATTATGTTTTTTGGTATCAACATAGGGAACACAATTCCAGAAAAAATACTAATAACTTGATTCTGGATCCATCACGGCTCAAAAATTTAGTACATGATGTTGCAGGTCTATCTGTACAACAAACTGAATCTGAAGATGACATTGATTTGACTCCTAATTTGGCACCATCCAAATTTTATGAGTTGTTGAGGTCTGTTGAGGTTGCATTATATCCTGGTTGCAAGATAAGAAAATTAAATGTGGTTGGAAAATTTATGGCTATTAAATCCGATAATGCAATGTCAAAAAACTGTTTTGATCAAATATTTGATTTGGTTAAAACACGGTTACCTGAAAGAAATGTGTTGCAAGAAAATTAATTTGATAGTAAGAGGTTGGTTCTTAATATAGGCCTTAGTTATCAGAAGATTCATGCATGTGAGAATGATTGCGTCTTATATTCTGGTGAGAATGAGTCTTTGGATAGTTGTCCCATATGTGTACAATCGAGGTATAGTGAAGATCAACCAGAGAAATCCGGATCGATTCCAATAAAACAGTTGAGATATTTTCCCCTTACACCTAGGATACAACGTCTATTTGTGCCTCATAACACAACATCTATGATGTCATGGCACAAAACCAATATTTCAATCGGTAAAAGAATGAATCATACATCTGATGGTGATTCATGGAAACTTTTTTATCGTCTGCATCCGTATTTTTCTTTAGAAGCCCAAAACGTGTGATTGGGTCTTTCTACTGATGGTTTCTATCTGTTTGGTTCTTATGGTAGTCATTAGTGATGTTGGTCTGTCTTTATAACTCCGTACTATCTACCTCTATGGATGTTGATGAAGGAGACCAATATATTTTTGACATTATTAATCCTAGGACATCCGAAAAATAATTTTGATATTTATTTGAAACCATTGATTGACAAGTTAAATGCATTGTGGAGTAATGGTATTAGTACATATGATGATGCTGTGAAACAAAAGTTCTCAACAAAAGCTACATTAACGTGGACAATTTGTGACTTTTGGGCATATGGCATGTTATCTTGCTGGAGTACACATGGTCCGAAATCATGTCCTTAATGTATAAAAGACAATAAAGATTTTATGCTCGTCAATGTAGTAAAACCTCACTATTTTGACTTTCGTGGCATATTTCTTCCTACCGATCATCCTTTTCTAAGGAAGAAATCTCATTTCAGAAAAGGCCCAATTGAAAGGGATGAACCTCCAAATGTGATCTCAGGTACATAGTTAAAATCAGTTGTATTTAAATTACCTCCAATCAAATTTGGGCCAACATTAAACCACCAGAAAATTCATGGCTTTGGGACGAACACATTTGGATAAAACGAATCATTTTTTTGTATCACCAATATTGTTCTAATTTTTTGTTCCGCCACATGTTGGATTCCATGCATATTAATAATAACTATTTTGATAATTTATTTCATATAGTTTTGGATACACCTGGTATGACCAAAGTTACTATAAAATCATGATTAGATCTTTCCCAAAAATGCAGGTGACCCGAACCTGAACTATTTTAAAATGTTAGATCACAATGGTAATTGAATGAAAAAGAATCTTATACAGATTCCAAAGAGATTCGCTTATTATTGTGTCAGTGGATTGTAGATTTGAGACTTCCAGATGGCTATGCTACCAATTCGGGCAGATGTGTTAACTATGGTCATATAACCGGATTAAAAATTCATGATTGTTATATTATAATGGAATGAATTATGGTGATTGGATTCATAGGTTTGTTTAATTCTATGATATGGGATTCGATAACAGACATATCATATTTTTTTCGAGACATTTGTGTACTGACAACAGGCTACTATGTGCTATGAAAAATGGAAGAAGATGTTTCTGTAATTATATGAAAATTGGAAAAAATCATTCTGCCTGTTTGCATTAACTCAATGGAATATCTGATATTACATTTTCCACATCAATCTAAATATGGATGTCTAGTACAGTTTCGAGGGTTGTACCCATTCGAGAGATGCAAGCTAAAATTGAAGAAAAAAGTACGTAACAAAGCATCAGTTGAAGGCTCAATTGATAAAGATTATTTGCAAGAGGAAATTGTTTTTTTTCTGCTCTCACTATTTCGAATATAGAATATCCCTCAAAACAAAACTGCATGGGATGGAACAAGGGAAATGTTATTAATGAAATGGACATTCCATTATAGTTTTTAATCTGCAAAATCATGGCTTCAGTGGAGTTCAAGAACAATGGATTTCAGGAGATGACCATCACAGAGCTCAGACATATGTTATACTCAACTATGAATAAATGAGAACATTTGTACTCTGAGTGTTTCTATTACATATTCTATAATTTCTGTTATAGTATGTAAACTTATTTTTTTGTAGGTTATATGATATTCATATCATGAAACAACTTCCACAAATTACAGCAACTACTCTTGAAGAAAGCGGAAAAAAAATTCTCAATGATTTCAAAAAATGGTAACATAAGTTACTGATGGTTTAATATCAATTCAGTTTACTATTTATTATATTGATTGTTTTTTTAGAAATTTTTAGGCGTCTTACCATACTGATAAAATTGATTAGCGACTTTGTATATTGAGTAACCCACCATCAAAAAAACAATGAAAATTGATGTTTTTTTAGAGGATCGCATCATATAGAAACTGAATTTCATTTTTACTGCATTCTGGAAGAAATTATTGAGCTATGTTATCTTAGACAGAATTACATAATGATGGTTAAATGTCGGTGGTTGGATATTGAGAGAGGCTTGCGTGTTCATCCGACTCATGGAATTGTCAATATTAAATATAAAAGTATTCTTGTAGTAAATGAACCATTTTTACTAGCTCAACAGGCTCATAAAATATATTACGAAAAGTACTGTGCTACTTCAAGATACCTGAGTGATTGGTGGAGCAATATAAAAATGAAATCTCAGGAAAATCAATTTACTCAAACTGAATGTGGTTCCACTGAAGGGGAAGGAATTGAAATTTTTCATGAGACAACTCAAAATCTATCTTTTTCACAATGAAATGTGAATATTGATGATGACACCCCATAATTAATGGTCGATAGTGATGAAGATGTGAATGATGATACAAATGAATTTGAAATGACAAGTGAGGGTGAATGTGAATCTCATATGGATATTGATGATGCTGGGGAGGAATATGAAGACATTGACATTGTCAGATATGAAGATGATGATGAAGGTGAACATTAACACAATTAAATGTTGGTTATGATCATAACTAATATATATCTATATATAATAGTTATTTTCAACTATATTCTAACAACAATCATTATGTGTTTTAGATGGACTCTGATCTATTTCATGAGTTAGAGGTGGCTGATCTACCTTTCGAAGAGGGGGATGTGGGATCATCTCACCCTTAGCATACTGGTGGTTCAGGACGTACATGGAGAGGGTGCGGTCTTGCGCTACTGGTTATTCCTAACCCTATCCCTAAGAGACGTCCATGTCATGGCTTCGATCCATGCACACTGAGGTATGGTAAACTGTATATTTTAGTTAGATTTCATTAATTTATTTATATATATTTTAATTGTTTGATTATTTACTCTTTTTTTACTGTTTTATGCATGTAGCTATTGGACAGGGGAGTGCAATCTTGCACAATTATTTTTCTCAGCCATGGATCACATGGGAACATATTCCCATTGATGTGAAGCTCGTCATGTAAAATCATTGGCTGGTACACAAATAAATAATATTTATTTTGAAATTTATTTTATCAATATCATGATAGAATAAATTATTTGTAGGTTTTATGGTATCCCATTGATGATATCATGAGTGATGATATCCATGTAGCAAGAGAGATGGCTATGCATGAGTGTTTGCATCTATTTTTGAACAATTTGAGAAATACGACCATTATGAAAGCATGAGGGATAGTATTTGAGGATTCGTGTAGGGCCCACCGACTAAAGTACATTTCATCTCATGTTTGGGATGGATTATGTGCACACTGGTTAGGTGGTGGATTTCAGAGGAGGTCTTTATTGGGTCAGCAGAAGCATGGGAGACCGGAGGTGACACATCGAGC
Organism: Viscum album; assembly: GCA_963277665.1. NCBI lineage: Eukaryota > Viridiplantae > Streptophyta > Magnoliopsida > Santalales > Viscaceae > Viscum > Viscum album. The sequence continues at coordinate 245,639,757 of OY728122.1, read as the reverse complement.
TTGTAGCTGTAATTTTGTAATATGAACTATTTACAGTTTCTGTATTTAATATCGGTGTAAAAATTACATAATTTAATTTTTAATATTTTATGAATTTTTTGTGAATATTTGGAATTTTAATAATTTTTATTTTTTTTATTATTTTAATAATATTAATATTGTTGTTTCATTAATCATTATTTTATTAAATATATTTTTTAGTCTTATATTTTTTAATGATTTTTTATTTTACTAATTGTATATACTCAGAATTTCCATGGAAATTTTTTCTTAAATACTTGGGAATTTTACAAGTCCGCGGTTTCTGACGTCGTGCGATTCTGAGACACGGAGTGCTCAGAAGGATCCGTCGATGTTTTGTTAAGATTAAATTAACGTGCATATGCAGTTTTCCTAAAAAAGTGGAATAACTCTTAAATGGTTACTAGGATCAGAAACATCATGCCACCATTACGCTCAGGATGGCAGGTTTACCCTAGGTGTGACTTAAGGTTTGTCGGTGCGAGCCTCCTATGAGAAAACTCGAAAATGGAATAATAGTAAATAAAGTAATTAAATAAAGTTATTCTAGTTTTATAATGCTTATAACTAAAAAATGGTACCTCGGAATAAAAATTAGAGACCATCGCTGAACTCGTGAGTGTAGGATTTTTTTAAGCAGATACTAACTTGGGTCGGTGAGGGCCACTAGAGAAAGCAAGTTTTTGGCCGCAAATAAAATAAGTAAGTGAAAATTATTTTATTGTAAGGTTCATAACATTTAAATGGTAAGATGGATTGGATATCCAGTGGTACAGTTGGGTTCTTTATGGCGTGTTTCACCAAGGAAGAGCCTAACCTTGACCGTAGTGGGTCGAGGGTGGCTGATAATATTTTTCTGAAATTTAATTTCTGGTACGTTCAGTAAACCAGCCAGCGGCATTTTATATCTTTTGAACCGGTGCTCGGAACTGAAATCTGAGGGCACCATTGAACTCACAGCGACGATGATTTCTTAGTGAGACCTTCACCGTAGTTGCGTTTTATCATTAGTGGAAGATAATTTTTGGAGGATTTTATTTAAATTGAATAAAATGAAGTATTCATTTTATTTTATTAGTTGTGGTTAAAACTAGAATGCGGTGGTTAGAGGTGGGGGCCACCACACCATAACCTCCCATGAGAGGTTTTGGTGGTGGGTCCCACCCGACCTCTCTAACTCCCCTTGAACCCCCAATTAAGGAGGATAAACTCTTCACTTCCCCCATAATTTTTTTAGAGCCTCTTCACCTACCCCCTCAAAATTAATGAGACAACTCCACCATTTAATTAAGTGATGCAACATAATGAATTTTAATCATTTTGAATTAATTATTCCAATAATATAATAAAATGTTTTATTTTATTATTTTGGGGTTGGCATAATCTTGTGGTGGAGCCTTGAAAGGATTGAGACAATGACCTCTCAACGAAGAACACCTGTCTCCACCGTGGAAGGATGACGCCATCACGTCCTTCTCCAACCGGGGCTTGAAATGGAAGACGCCTCCCATGAAGAATTTCACCAATGAAGATGTCATCTCCTCCTGACGTCAACGGAAAGACACCTCCTTCCCGCGACTCCATCAAGTGATCAACGATTACGAGGTAGGGGTTTGAGTTGAATTCTTTTCTTGTTATTCATCTTTCAAACCTCAGTTTATTTGTTTGAAAATAGTTATCACCTAACGTGGAGGGTGAGGGATGAACAAACAATGCCCGACATCCCACAGTTGGTTCTTTATTGGTTGATGACAGCGGTGTCGCAACAGTTCCACCGGAAGAGAGAACCGTAGTGGAGCATCGTCGGCCGGTAATAGGCCGACCGTGAGTGGAACCGGCGGTGCAAGGACCAACAGGTTGCCGAAGGGGTGCGGCGACATTGCACCGTGTAATGAATAGGGCCGTAGCCATGTTGGCTGCGGCGGTGCCAGAGGGACACGGTGCCGTTACACCGCACTGGAGAAAGGGGGCCATAGCGGATGAAGACTACGCAGTGCCATCACCCTGTGCTGGAAAGGACCCGCGGCCAAAGGACACGGTAGATGGCAAGGGAGGTTGGTCCAAAGGCGGGACCCCTTGGGTCCCACTGTCACGAGGCTGATCGTTGCAGACATGGGGGTGGCGCAGACAACCCCCCCCCCCCCCCTACGCGGCCATCGCTAGCTTCGGCTGGCGGTCCGCCTCGCAGCCACATAGACCAGCCAGTTAGGCCGTCCTCGGCAGGGCCGCCACTGGCCGGGCCGCCACGTGCCTGGACGCCATGGGCCGGGCCTCTATGGGTCGGGCCGCCACGGGCCCGGCTGACTCAGACCAGGCCGCCCTCGAGCCGGGTCGCCTCGGGCCGGGCCGCGCCATCGGATCAGGCCGCCCCCTTGGGCCAGCCTGCCCCGTTGGACCGGGTCGGATCTGCGGACCCGGTCAGACCCTGGTCCTGACTGGGTTGCTATGACTGGGTCGGACCAGACCCAGGCCCACTATGGTTAGTTATAACCTTTTCACCCAAATTTTGGGCTATGGCTGTCTGAACGATGAACCGTCTTTCATGATAGAAGGCTTGAAGTAGGATGGATCATTTGGCATTCCCCGATTGAGGTTTGGACACAATTGGGGTACGATCAGGTTGGTTGAACCTAAAAACCAGTCGGGCCCCTAGAATGTAAATTCCAAAAACTCACAGACTGGGCATCTAATTGATGCGTCGTCTGTCGCGTTGGGTTCCTTATGATGAGACGAAAATATGAGATACATCAACTCGAGAATTTGTGGTAGTTGATGTATTGACACTTGGCTCGAGAAGCAGACCCTCTCGAAATCGCGCGTGCTATGTGCGGGAACCCTAAGGCAGGCTGCGACTGAGATGATAGGATCATCCTTCGTTTTGACAGGGATGATACTATACCGGGATCCTCCGTGGGTTTTACAGCGACGATACTATACCGGGATCCTCCGTGGTTTCGACTGTGATGACTACTGTACCGGGATCCTCCATGGGTTCAATAGTGGTGACTTCTGTACCGAGATCCTCCATGGGTTCGACAGTGATGACTTGTATACCGGGATCCTCTGTGGGTTCGACAGCACTGATATTGTTCCAGGATCCTATGTGGGTTCGACAGAGAAGATGATTTAGAGGCTACATCTAATCATCTATATTCCTCTTCATGTGATGTATACCTATGTGAGCTGAGTCTTGCCTTTCAGTCATTATCATCGAGGTGATTTACTTTACTTCCTTTGTGGATTGGGTTGTGCATGGGCTCGAGAGTTGGAGTCGGACTGTGACTGGTAACTTATGTATATGTATGGGAATATACCTAAGTAAGAATGGTTGATACTTTGTGATTGTATCCTAATTCTGTGGTTTATCCTTAGAGTATTCTGGGAGACCATCAGGGGTCTCGAGGACCCCTACTAAGTATAGTTATACACACCCCTGCATGGGCTTAGCCCACACCTTGTTGTGTTCTGTTCAGACAATGGTCAGCAGTGATCGAGGATGAGGGTGACAGATGGGAGGCTGCTGAAACGCACGGCCGATTGTCGCCTATCGACCGGTCAAAGTTTTGGTGCTCTGCTAATGTGTATAGCAGCACTCGGGTCGAATCCTCAGTGATGGTACTTCGTAATAGTCAATTGTTTTTAGTTGATTGTGTTTTGATTAGGGGGTTTGTTTGCAGAGCTTAATTGAAATGATTTATGGATGATGTTTGATTTACCAAATTGATAAAGATTGGGGTGAGTTCATCATTGGGTAGTTAAGCATGTGATATCCTTGAGCCTTACATTGTATTGCATTAAATTAACACCCATGTCATAAGTTGATGTTGATTGGAATTCCGAAGTGTGAATGCTTTAATCCAAGCCTTAACTTAACTTAGGGTTCTAATCTCAATCAAAACTTATTTATGGTAGTGTATTTATGGTTCCAATAATCCATGGAAACCACTTGTTAAACAAAACATATCATTAATCCATGACATATTAAGTTTAACATACACAATATTAATTTAAAGAATACCCATCGAGCAAACCTCTCAATCAATTAACATCCACAAATTATAACTCACCCCAATGAGAGATTTACTCAGCCATTTGGATGTTTAATAATCTGTTAATATATGTTTATGGTGATGAATTATAAAGAGAAGAAAAAGAAAGGGACAAGATAAGAGTAGTGTGCCGAACACACACACGAAATAATTTAAGAATCAAAAATGGAATTTCGATTGAATGAGGAAGCTTAAGAAGGGAAGGTGATTGAACTGAATTTAAACTATTTTAAGAACATTAATATTAAAATACAGAAGGTGGAAGAGAATAAGAGATATTGAAGAAGTAACTTGCATTAAAACAGAATTACAAAGAAAGAGAATTACAAGATTACAAAAATGAAGAACACAAAAGTAAGTGAAAAGAAAGAAAGGAGGAAAGGTCTATAAAGTGAAAACATGAGTTTGGAAGGTCCTCCCAAGCCTTTTGCAAAGCTTTGGTCGTGCCAATATGATCTCCTCTCTTCTGAAATGCCAACCCCTCTCAAGGAGAGAAGGGGAGAGTATTTATAGCCCAAGGAGTGGACTGTTTGCATTCCCAATCTGTCCCTCCACTTGCATCGCCAATTTGGCAATTCAGACAGCCGAATATTCAAATATCTTCTACTTCAAAGTTGTAGGCAATAATGTTTGCCGACTACTCTCAAAATTAGGAGTCATTTGGACGTAAGGATAAAACGTTATGGCCGGTTGAATAAACACACATAAACTGTCCATTTCAATCCAGTCTTTTTGAAGTCCATAATGTGAAAGGGTTTGTGTATATTAAGATGCCTTCAAATCCGAATGGTTTCTTCAACAAAGTCGGCCGCCTACATCCCCTATTTCACAATGCAAAATCTCAGCTCGCTTGGATGATTACATCAGGAGATATGTCATTCATACTATACTGATTTTCATTCTCAGCCAGAATGGTGGGATGGACTTCAAAGATTCATTTGGGCCCCTTGTACTTGGATTTGGGCCATTAAATTTTTATCCAAGATGACATGTAGTGTCCCCCGAATTATGGTGGAGAGTTAAGGTTTTTGAACTTCTATATTGAGCCCAGTAAATCAATCTTCATGAATAGTCTAGTTTCTTCACAGATTCTTTGGTCTTGTTTGTGAGGACCATATGACCCTTCAAATGGCAGAATTGGATCATGGTTCCTTCTAATTAAATGTTGTATATTTAAATGAGAATCCTAAAAAACAAGAACCACATATTTTGGATCAGTATAGTGATAGGTATAATTAAAACATTAAACTGACTCAATTTGACTACTTCTAAAAATGCTCAAATATTATACTTAATATTAAAACATTAATATTTCACACAAATTATGCACATTTCATATAAAATAAGTAAAGGGGGAATATAATAAGTCATGAAAATATTAATAACATCAGCTGCTCGGAGCTTGACTAGATGGGACATACCGTAGGGACGAGTTGTTTGAGTTTTGTACCTACCCTTTATGAAGGATTCCACGGTGGACGATCCAGGAACTGTTTTCCCTTTTTACTTGTACTTGTACTTGTTGTTTAGATGGGTTTGTATTCTGGCCCACTTACTTTCAGCACCCTTTTCTTTTCAATATTTGTACCTTTTTTTTCAACTACTTGTGTTCAGACAGTGTGTGATACAGGTTTAAAGGAAATGCCTTCCCTTTTTATTGGGGATTCACCTTTGGTGCTAGTGGCCGGCCACTGGCCTATGGAAGTAGGGCTTGGGGTTATCACAACACGGGCCCCAAGGATAGGTTGTGACAAATTGGTATCAGAGGAGTTAGTTATACCACAGAACTCAGGACTCTGATCATACTTTTTTGTGAAGAAATAGTGTTATGGGTACCGATTGTGGTTTTTAGTTCAGGAAGTGTAGTGTTTGTGCGGCAACTGACGTATACATAAACCAGGACCCTGACATCTGATTTCCGACTCAGTGCACGGAAACACTGATTGCGTATGTGTTTTCTATAATTTTCATTATGTTATCTCACTAGGTATAAATTTTTGACTGTAGCGCACCTGTTCCTTATCAGGATTCCTCCACACAGATAGCTAGATAGGGTTCCCAAGATAGTACAGGATGATGGACCACTCGGTAAAGAGGATCTAGTGTAGGGCCCTCTAAATATGTTGGCACCTTTGGGTGGTGTACCAACAACACCACCACCAATTGGGCAGCAGATTCCACCATCCGCATTGGAGGACAATGCACACCGACTAACCACGTTGCACGAGTTCTAGAGGCAGAGGCTTCCGAGGTTTCGAGGTGAGACAGATTCCCAGGAAGTAGAGGACTGGATGGAGGCCATTACTTGAGTTTTCCACCTAGTTGAGACACTAGTAGAGCATATGTTGATCTTAGCTACAAATATTTTTCATTGAGTGACCATGAGGATGGTCTGCATAGTGATAAGGATTCAGTACTTGTACTGTTTTCCTAGATGGTACCTTCGGGCAGTGTGCCAACTATATCACTGCCCATTGGTCATTATAAACTATCGGTGGTATCAGTAGAGGGAACTTGTAGGCATAGTTCCTTACATGTGTTTCATCACCAGATATCACTCAAGTTCCACGGCATTCCCGACCCACAGGTGACTGAGGACAGGCTTGAGGAGGTCGGTGAGAGTTTTCAATAACTTATACAGTTTCGGCCGGACGACATGTCAGTAGTTGAGAAATCATTGAGGTGTATTGACCAATACTGGTACTCAATGAATTCGATGCGAACAATGCTTTAGAGATCGAACCTATGAGTGAGGTGTGTTTAAGGAAGTATGAGCCAACACCTTTTCCCCTATGCATTCCTACTTATGTTAGGGTGCTAGAGAGAACCTTTGTGGTTGATTGTTCTCTGGATAAGTGGTTACATCTAGTGAATGTTAGAAGTGGGAAGCTGTGAACTATAGCCAGTCTCAGAGACTTGGGCATGTGAGATGTTTCAGGAAGTGGAATTGTTAAGGAGAGGTGAATCTTCAGGGCAACAGACATGGAAGCAGAGCTAGGATAGAAGCATGAGGTGGTGTACATTTCGACATGTTACAACCTCCCACCTTGTAGTTCCCATTAGGCTTAGGGAGCTAGAGGGAGGGGGAAGAGAGTAGCTGCATGAAGTCAAGGAGTGTGACCCAAGGGCTCTAGGAATGATTCGAGGTATGATTTTTGTCTACTACTAGCTTCTATATTAACAGACATAGATACAAATCATTCCTTCCTTCCACGAATCGTGTCCTAGAACTAGATTTTCCGGTAAAGCCATTGACTTGACCCTCACACCTAGAGATACCATTGGGAGGATACTCGATAATCACACTTACACTGATAGTGTGATCTGACCATTGTGGTGAGAGTTTCGGTTGGAACCTCTTGGTGGAAGCTTCGAGGCCTTATGACGTTAGATTGGGTATGGACTGGGCAACTAAACTTCATACACAGATTGACTATATTAGGAAAAAGGTTTTGGTTTATCTACAATGTTTGGTTGAGGTTTTCCTTAGTTAGAGAAATAGGATACCCAGGCAGCACAAGATAAACTCTTGCATAGGAGGGTGCAACCAATCACTCTTGAATCGGTTAGCCTTTCCATCATGGCAGCAGGAACTCTGTGTTTTCAGTTCCAAACAGAAGTGACAATACTTGGGGACATCTTTTCAAAATATGTTTCCAGGATTACCCCCCAAAGGGGGCTAGGGATGTCTTCTATGGCTGGATATTACCGAAAGTTAATTCCAGACTTCTCCAGACTTGCAACACCACTATTATCCTTGACAAAGAAGGGGAAACCCTTCATGTGGTCGGATAGATGCTAGCAGAGCTTTCCGGATCGGAGGCAAAGGCTGACTACTGCACCCATCTTGAGGCTACCAGAGGAGGGCGTTGGGTATGTAGTCTATTGCGATCCTTCAGAGACCAGACATGGGTGTGTCTTGATGCAGGAGTGAGTAGTGATCGCTTATGGTTTTTAGCAGTTGAGACTGCATGATCAAAACTATGCTACCCATGACATGGAGTTATCAGCAGTGGTCTTCGCCTTGAAGATGTGGCATCACAATCTTATGAGAGAACGTTTTGCAGTTTTCTCTAAACACCAGAGTCTCAGGATTATCTTCTCCCTGAAGGACCTGAACCTGAGACAACGGCATTGCCCTGAGTTCCACCAGGAATATGACTTCGACATAGTCTATACTCTTGGGAAGGGGAATTTTGTAGCTAATTATCTCAGCAAGAGATCATGTATTCAGCTTCTTGGAGAGGCAACGAAGAAGCTAGCCGTGTTGCAGATATCTTTTGTGGATTGGGATGGAGCATCCTTTCTAGAGTCTCTCACAGTCACTCCTCCACTTCATCAGCGAGTCAGGGAGACACAGCGTGGGGACGTTGACTCTAAGATGCGACCTGCCCAGACATCCAATGGGAAAAGGGAAGGCACCTGATGGATTTTCTGAAGGTGGGGAGCATGTCATTGTTTTCAGAAGATGTACCATGGTACCAATTGCACATCAGGTGGAAGTGATGTGGGAGTCCCACACATCTCCTCTAACGGTACATCCAGGAGTGTAGAAGATGTATCAGGACCTCCGTCGATAGCACTCGTCGACAAGAATGAATAATGAAGTGGTAGAGTTTCTCTCACGATGCCTCACTTATCAGCAAGTGAAGGTGGAACAATAGGTACCAGTAATCTTGGTTCAACCTTTGGATGTACCAGATTGGAAGTAGGATCAGGTATCCATGGACTTCGTGATGGGTCTTCCACGTACATCCTGGAGACGGAGACCTCTGGAGTTCTATGATGATGAACACGTCTTTCTACGGGTCTCACCTCAATGAGGTCTACAGAGTTTTAGCCGTGGTGTAAAGTTATCATTGAGGTTCATCGGACCTTTTCAGGTCCACAACACAGTTGTTGAGGTGGCTTACCACTTATCTCTTCCACCTTCGTTGCACTGGGTGCACGACGTCTTCTATGTATCCCAACTGAGAAGATACGTGCCCATCCCTTCCCACATCATTGGCCATGGTGAGCTAGGTGTTGATGACAAGATGACATTCACATAGGATTCCATATATACTGTGGATCAACATCAATGGGTCCTACGTGGACGGTCAATACCACTGTTGCGTGTTCTTTGGCAGCATGGGAACCTCCAGGAGAGCACATTGGAGTAGTAGGCTCTGATGCGTGCCCAGTACCCGCATTTGTTCCCTTTGTTCGAGTTATAGCTTATGGGGACATAAAGCCTTGAGGTGGGGAGAATGTAATGACCAGGAAATACCATGTAATATTTTTTCATAAATTCTTGGAAATTTTACAAGTCCGCAGTTTCTGACAGTGTGCGATTCCGAGGCCCATAGTGCCCAGAATGAACCGCCGATGTTTGGTTAAGCTTAAATTAACGCGTGAATGCATTTTTCCTGAAAACGTGGAATAAATCTAAAATGGATACTAGGATAAGAAATATGAGGCCACCGTTTCACTCAGGATGGTGGTTTTACCATAGGCGCGACATATGTTTAGTCAGTGTGGGCCTCTTGTGAGAAAACCTGAAAATGGAATAATCCTAAATAAAATAATTAAATAAAGTTATATTATTTTTCAAATGCTTATAACTTATAAACTGTAACTTAGATTAAAAATCCGAGACAACTACTGAACGTGTGAGGGTAGAATTTCAAAAAGTTGATACTAACTAGGGTCATCAAGGGACACAAAAGAAAGATTTTTTTGGCCACAAATAAAATAATTATGTGATAATTATTTTATTTTAAAATTCATAACTTTTAAATGGTAACTCGGATTAGAAATTCGAGGGTACCGTTGGGTTCGTTGGGGTATTTTTAAACTAGGCATCGCCTACCTTCAACCACAGTGTGCCGAGGGTGGCTAATAATATTTTTCTGAACTTTTTTTTTCAGGTATGTGCAGTTAACGTGCTAGCGGCGTTTTATATATTTGGAATTGGTGCTCGAAACTGAAATCTGAGGGCACCGTTGAACTCACAGCTTCAGTGATTGCTTAGTGAGACCTTCACCGCAGTCGTGTTTTATCGTGAGTGGAAGTTAATTTTTGGAGGTTTTTATTTTAATTGAATAAATTAAAGTATTCACATTGTTTTATTAGTGGTGGTTAAAACCACCATGTGGTGGTTGGAGGTGGGGGCCACCACACTATAACCTCCCATGAGAGGTTATAGTGGGGGGTCCAACCCCCACATAGCCTCCCTTGGAGGATTATTCGATGGGGCCCACCTGACCTCTCTAACTCCCCTTGAACCCCCAATTTAGGAGGATGAACTATTCACTTCCCCCTTAATTTTTTTGGAGCCTATTCACTTTCCCCCTCCAAATTAACGAGCCAACACCACCATTTAATTATGTTATGTAACTTAATGAATTTGAATCATTTTGAATTCATTATGTAAACAATATAATAAGATGTGTTATTTTATTTTTTTGGGGTAGGCATTATCTTGTGGTGGAGCCTTGAACGGATTGAGAGAATATCCTCTCAACGAAGAACGCCCGTCTCCTTAGAGGAACGAAGACACCATCTTCTCCCTCTCCAACTGGGGCAAAGAAAGCGAAGACACTGCCCATGAAGAACGTCGCCAACGACGACGTCATCTCATCCCAACATCAATGGAACGACCCCGCCTTCCCGTGACTCTGTCAAGCGATCACTGATTACAAGGTAGGGGTTTCAGTTGAATTATTTTCATGTTCTTCTTCGTTAAAACCTCAGTTTATTTGTTATACAATCGTTATCACCTAACACAGAGGGAGTAGGACAAAAAAAAATGGCCCGACGTCCCTCCGTTGGTTCTTGTTTCATTGACGATGGCTGTGGCGCAACGACGCCACCAGAAGAGAGAACTGCGGTGGAGCATCGGTGGCCGGCGGCGGCCTGACCGTGAGAGGAACCGATGGTGCACGTACCACCAAGTCTTAGAAGGGGCACGATGCTGTCGCACCCTGCAAGGAACCGGGCTGCGTGTAGGCGGGCCACGACCGTGCCGAAGGGGCATGGTGTTGTTGTACCGCGGCAGAGGAATAGGGCCGCAGCCATGCGGGCTGTGGAGGATGAAGACGGGGTGACGCCGTTGCGCAGTGCCAGAGAGGACTTGCGGCCAAAGGCCGAGGCGGACGAGAAGGGCGTCCAACTAAACGGGCCGCCAGCTGGCGCTCCAATTGCGGGACCCCTTGTGTCCCACGGTCACCGGGCTGGAACCCCGTACCGGCCGATGCAGAGACGAGGTGTGCTAACCCCCCCCCCCCCCCCCCCCCCCCGTGCATGGAAACCGCTGGCTACGGCCGGTGGTCCACCTCCCAACCACGCAGACCGGCCGGGTAGGCCTCCCCATCTGGCCGGGCCTCCCCCTCGGGATGGGCCGCCCCCTCGGCCCGGGCCTCCCCCTTGGACCGGGTTGGACCCACAGACCGGGTCAGACCCTTGTCCGGACTGGGTCAGACCCCGGTCCGGATCGGGTCAGGCGGGACCCGGACCCACTATGGTCAGTTATCACCTTTTCGCCCCTATTTTGGGATACGGGTGTCCGAACTATGAATCTTCTATGGCGACGGAAGTCTTGGAGTACAACGGATTTTTTGGTATACACCTCTTGAGGTTTGGAAGGAATTGGGGTACGTTTGGGTTGGTTTTAACCTAAAAACCAACCGGGCCCCTAGAACTGAAATGCAAAAAACTCACAGACTGGGGGTCTGATTGACACGTCTCCTGGCGCATTGTGTTCCTTATGATGAGGCGGAACTACGAGATACGTCATCTTGACACATCTAGGTAGTTTATGTATAGAAACATGGCTCTAGGAGAGGAGCCTCCTCGAATCGAGCATGATGTGTGCGGGAACCCTAAGGATGGCTGTGATTGAGATGACATGATCCTTCGTGGGTTCGACAGCAACAATACTGTACCAGGATCCTCTGTGGGTTTGACAGTGATGATAATATACCAGGAACCTCTGTGGGTTCGACAGTGGTGACTTTTGTACCGGGATCCTCCATGGGTTTGAAAGTGATGACTTCTGTACAGGGACCCTCCTTGGGTACGACAACACAGATATTGTTCCAGGATCCTACCTGGGTTCGATAGAGGAGATGATTCAGAGGCTACATATAATCATATCTACCCCTGTTCATGTGATGCATACCTGTGTGAGCTGAGTCTTGTATTTTAGTCATTATCATCTAGGTGACTGACATTACTTCCATTATGGACTGGGTTGTTCTTGGGATCGAGAGATGGAGTCGGACTGTGACTGGTAACTTAGGTATATGTATGGGTATATTCCTATGTAAGGATGATTGATACTTCAGGACTGTATCCTAATTATATGGTTTATCCTTAGTAGATTCTGGTAGACCTATGGGGGTCTCTGGGTCCCATACTTAGTGTTGTTATAATCACCCCTACACGGGCTTCGCCCGCACCTTGTTGTGTTCTGTCCAGACGACGATCAGTAGTGATCGAGGCAGAGGGTGACGGATGGGAGGCTGCTCGGAGCTGGACTAGATGGGACGTACCTCAGGGATGAGTTGTTCAAGATCTGTACCTACCCTTCAGGTAGGATTCCCCAGTAATGATCCAGGAGCAATTTTACCTTTTTTACTTGTAGTTGTACTTGTTGATCAGTTGGGTTTGTATTCTAGACCACTTACTTTCAGCACACTTTTATTTTCTGTATTAGTACTCATTGCTTCTACTCCTTATGTTCAGGCTGTGTGTGTTACAGGTTGAAAGGAAATGTCATACCATTTTATCAAGGATTCACCTTTAGTGTTAGTTTCCAGCCCGTGGCCTATGGAAGGCGTGTTTGGGGTAGTCACGGCACGGGCCCTAAGGACGGGTCAGAAAAATACAGATTTAAAGGCAATGCCTTCCCTTTTTATCGGGTATTCACCTTTGGTACTAGTGGCCAACCCATGGCCTATGGAAGGCGGGCATGGGGTAGTCATGGCACGGGCCCCGAGGATGGGTCATGACAGTAATAATAAAAACAATAAAAATAATATTTTATTATTGTTTAATATATTTTTTTGAATATTGAGAAGTTTAATATTTTTTATTATTATTATTATTTAATAATATTAAAATTAATTTTTCGATAATCATAATTTTATTAAATTTATTTTTATTGAAATTTATTTATTATTTGTGATGGGATCTATTGTGATGGGTTCCCGTCGCAAATAGCCTAATTAATTTTTTTTTAAAAGTATTTGCGATGTGATTACAGGCCCATCGCAAAAAGTATTTGGGACGATCCCTTCACAAATATTCTAAATAAATATTTTCAAAAAAGTTTTTGCAATGGGATTATGGGCCCGTTGCAAAAAGTATTTGCGATAGGCCCACCACAAAATAGATTATATATATAATGTATATAATCAGTGACTTATTTTCGATGGTGAAGTTTCCCATCGCAATAAATATTATTTCTAATAGGCCCGTCACATATAATATTTTTTGTGATGACGTTTTCTACAACGAGCTATTTGCGAGGGGACCCCATCGCTAAAGCTTATTTGAGACGGGATCCCATCGCAAATAAACCGTAAAAAATAATTAGAATTCTAGTAGTGGTTATTTTTATATATTTAGTGATAAGGTCAAAAATATTCATAGTATTGAGCTAAAATAATAAACTAATGACTAAAATAATTAGAAAACATCCCTCTCATCCCCTATAAATACAGCCCCACACCATCACTTATCCTCCCACATTACAATCCATTAATTTTTTTCATGTGCTTACAAATAATCTTCTAAGACCTTGCCCCAATCCTGGGATCCCTTGGTCTTAACAAAATTCCAAACCCTTTTCCATAAGGAGGTTATCAAGGAGGATAAAAATAGGAGTTAAAATCAAATTTTATTTACATTTGATTATTTTTAATTACATTTTATTATGGTCCTCTCCTCACCTCCACTTATCCTAGTGAAATTAAAGCTCCAGTATAATTTATATACTATAATTTTATAATGTTAATTTTATAATCATATTCAAATAACTTTCCTATTCTTTTTTTCTAAAAATGACAATATCTGCCATGATGTGTCGATTTACTTCCACCATGGATGATACATTTTCATTTTGCACTACCACCTTCAATGATAGTCATAAAACCATTATTATGGTTAAAAAAGATTTATTTATATGTATTATATATTATATATTTTTTTCTATAACCAATATATAAAAAGGATATTAAATAAAATGATATAAACTTATTGTGGATATAAAAACTGCCAAAATAAACTAAATTATTTTCATTAATGTTATATATAATAAATTATCCAAATACTATATTAGAAAAATTTATATAAGAAAAATTAAACTATTTTACCTTCATCAATAACTTTTAATATTAATTCTAGAGAATCATTCACATTGTATATGATGTTCCAAAATCATAAAAAATCTAATTGATCCAGGAAACCAGGAAACTGAACAATTTCGTATGATGAAAATGAAGTCCATAACTCATCAAAAAGTCTATAAATGAACATATCAAAACTATAATAAATAATATAAATGTATAAGTTGTTTTTTATTTGTTAACGGATGAATTTTATTTTATTATACTTGATATTTAATAAATGAATTCACTCAAACATAAGGTAAGGGGATTCTCAAACCGAGATTCGTTTCTTTGGGTTATTCCCCTTTCATGAAAAATTTCACAATATATTTACTTTTGAAATTAATCAAATATATTTTAATTGTTCTTAAATTTTCTTCTATGTGATATAGTTTTTTACCATCTTATTTTGTAAAAATAGGAATTATTTTTAAAAAATAACTGTTCTTTCTAAAAAATGTATCTTTTACTTCCCTTGAGACTGTTTCTTATTTATTCATGTTTTTTGGTTCTGATAACAAATATTTTATCCCATTTTTATTTTGTGAACCCTTATGATTATTCATGAATATATGTTTTATGAAATTCTAATGAAACCCATTTCTTTTCAATTGATTTTCATATGGAACATATTGTTATATATTATAGATGGCATGCAATATTATGTAAATGTTATGATGTGATGGGTTCAAATAAAACTATATTGTGCTCCAATTAATGGGGTAATGTCATATATCTCATGAGATAATGTGAAATATGTGTAAAAATGGTGATATATTGGTTCATAATGATGATTTTGTGAGTATTCTCATATTTCATGTGTGAACATGACTCTTTCTTTGATCACAATAATGTGTGGTATTTTGACCCCTAAGACATGATGTTTTAGTTTTTTGCATTTCCACAATCCATGACTTAATCTAATGATACCTCTTATTATTATGATGATGATCCCATACAAATTTTTAGTGATTTTTATTATTCACACCGTCATATTATTTATTCAAACAATTATCTATCTTCTTACTGGGATTTTAGCTCACCCCAATTTTTTATGTCTATCCTTTGGTGAAAAGTTATAATAAGGAGTAAATGAGGGACACTACGAGGCTATAAGATAATTAAATAAGTAATGTTTATGTTTTATTATTTAAAATATATGTTTCATCCAAATTTTTATAAGAAAATAATCATTTGGATCCTTTTTTATAACACTATTATATTTATTATATTTAAAATGATGTAATAATAATGTAAAAAAACAGGGGTCACAAGAGTTATTATCATAGAATGGTTTTGTTATTTTGGGGATTATAATCAGAGAACATTAGTGAAAACCCTTAATATGAGACTATGTGTATGAAAGAACCCAATAACAATGGTTTTAGAAAAATTCAAGAAATAGGGATCCCACAAGATATTCCATTAATGTAAATTTCACAAATGAATAATTAATTCATTCCAACCATTTTGAATTATATTTTCACCAAACATTTTTTATTTTATAATTAGGTGGGAATGAGGAGAAAAGAAGACAAAAATCACAGTGCGGGACAATGCAGTGATTTCCAGAATGACATGCCCTATACATTTGGTGGTAGAGTTCAAAATTTCTTGCCGTTACAAACTCTGATGTCTTAGGATATGATGATTAACCTGAATAATGAGGAACTTACATGTTCACCAAATTTGTAGAAATTTTATATTGTGTATTTTATATGTCAATGACTAATTAAATTTAGTGGATCTTCAAATCCCCTTGTTTCATAATAGTGGATCAACAAAATAGAGAAGGTATTTTCTATTCATCAATGTTCTATGATTATGATGGTGATTCTGGATATTTAATATTTGCAAGGAGAGGCAAATCAATGGTGGGTGCTGAATTAGAACTCCAGGTTGATGGATGAAATTTATGGTATGGTGTGACAAGTATTTAAGAAAAATATTTCTTAACAAGAATTTCCCTCAAACTCTTCGTATGAATATGGATGGAGAATTCAAAGAGGTCGAGAAAAAGGAAGGTGAATCTATCATGGATTATCAGTAAAATTTTAGAAGGATTATGAGGTATTCCTTAGGTTTTGTTATCTATAATGATATTGAAATATATAGATTTTTTAATTTTAAATGACCATACCATTGAATGGTACTATAAATGTGATACTTTGGGAGTTATTAAGAAGTTGTTTGATGTGCTCTCAAAGTGGAGATGGAGTTCTGAATATGGTCCCATGGCTATGGAGACAAGATATTAATCATGGAGTTTCCACCTAGGGGATATAATGAAAAATGTAGAATGAAATATCAACCACTCACATGTCAAAAATGTGGGATGGATTATAATGGTAATTGCATTAGTGGGAGGGGTAAATGCTTCAAGTCTGGTAGAGAAGGACACAACGCTCATGAATTTTAGAGATACATGATGAAGTAGGATAATGTGGAGGAGGAAAGGAGAGAACAACCCATGCTTCAATTCTTCAATTATATGTAGAAAGGGAAATTTTCAATCCAGTTCCCTAAACATCGAGTCCTTGAGGGCAATCAATGTCAGTAACCACCAATGATTATAAAACAATGGAAATATCATTCCATTTAAACTACTAAGGTGTAGAGATGAAAATGATGTAGTGATAGGTACATTCATTATTCATTATGGAATAGAGAATGTACTATTTGATTATGGTTTTATGAATTCTTTCATATCTTGTCTGTTTTGTATAATAATTCATGAAACCCATCAAAACAAGTAGGTTGAGTTTTATGTGGGAACTGAAAATGGAGAAATTATTGCATCCAAAATATATAAATCCACCCCATTTAATGTTTGTGTATTCAATATCCAATAAAATTTATCATTAAATATTATTATGGATTTGAATTAATTTTGGGAATGGAATGGCTTTATTTTTAAAAATTGGACATCAATGTTTTGGAATGTGAGATTACTCTTCACATCGCAATGAATCCTCCAATTCATTACATGTGTTTGGATGAGGATGACTATCATTTGGAATCAACATCTCAAGTGTGGATATATTTTCTTTATGATCAATCATATCTCGCTCAAATGATTTAGTTTATGAGATAATAATAAACAATGACATTCCCATTTTGAGGTACTACATAGATTTATTCCGTAAATAATTATCTAGTCTTCCTCCTAGACAATAGTTTGAGTTTTCAACTGAAATTATTCATGGATGTATTGAACAAAAGATTAATAAATGGAATTAACTTATTATAATTATTCCTTATAGAATAATCCCATTAGGATGAACCATGAAATATTACTATACTAAATATTATGTGGTAATTGAACATAATGTTTCCACTTATATGTTTTGAATTTCAAAAATCTAACACACATGGTTGTGATCAGTAAGATGTTTGGAGTTTGATGGGATGAATTTAATTTTTGGGGAATAGCATCAAACCAATATTAATAGTAACCTACCCTTATGAATATTAATAATAGCCTTATCAATAGTAAATCGTCCAAAATAATAGCATCATTACCCATGAATAATTAAATAAAACTTTGGCATCTTATAAGTTACCATTTGAGCATAGTAAAAATATTGGTATTTTTGTAAGTCATAAGTAATTAATTATAAATAATTTATTAACAGAAAAGAAAATTTATTTTCTTAAAATTCATTCATAAATTAAAAAACATTTGTATTATAGATTTAATATAATATTTTAAGACCTTATGTAAATTTTGAAAGCATTATAAAATCAGTTCTACATTTAAAAACTGTATTTTTCAAGTAAAATTTGACATTACATAAATATTATATTAATCATATTTATAATATTATTCTAAAATAATTGAAAAAATATTTTTATTCTACGCATTGAAAAATTATTGGGGTGAATTTTTGGGATTTTTCTGAAACACATGAATTTTTTATGAATAGTGAAATATCATAATTTAAAACATAAGCTAAATAAGATAATTATAAAGTAATGCATGATATTATGATGATCTGAGCCTAATTGGTTCAGGTTCACAATGTAAAATTACTATTCATTGTAATGGAATACTCACTTATCCTTTTGTTGTGGAGAATGAATAAATTAATGAATATTATATTCAGAAATCCCCTTCTCCCCTACACTATAAATACCACCCTCCACACCCTTATTTCCTCACACCTCTCAAGCCTTATTCCAAATCTAAAATCTAAACAAGTATATTCACTATCCCCTCCCGTGATTCCTAGAGATTCGTGTCTCACAAAAAGACCAATTGAAGCATCCATAAGGGATATCTCAAGAGGAGGATTCAAGAGGTAATTCCTCGATCTCTATTTTTTTCCATCAAATTCATTTCAATTTCAAGTTCATTTATAAATCTATCCCACCCTATATTATTACAAAAGGTATGGTAACTCTAGTTTTATAAATATACTGTAATTTTATGACACTAATTGGATATTATATCATCCATATCCACTCTCCTATTGTTTTTATTTTATAAAAGAGAATGTTGTTCGTGGGGTGTTAATTTATCACCTTTAAGAACTACATGTTTGCAATTTCCATTATAGCTTTCAGATATGGTCATGAAACCATTATTATGGTTGAACCATTTTATAATATATGTATTATATCCTATTTCATGTTTTTTAAATAACATTGGTAAATATTACTAAATTATTAAACAAAACAAATTCGTTGTGGGAAAAATCCCACCCAAATTACACCAAAAATCATTATTTTATTCTTATATAATTATTTATCCACATTGTATATAATATAATTCATTATAATATAATTTAAACTTCTATAATATCATTAATAATATGATATATTTGTTCTTTATTTTTACCCATGTTCTACATGAACTTCAATTTATGTATAAAAGTGAACTACTCCAGAAAACCATAAAAATGAACATTCCCGAACAATGTTTTTAAAACTCAATAACTCATCCAAAGACACATAAAATAACTTATGAAATAAAAATGAAACATATTCATGTACAAAAGGTTCTATAATTTTCAATTAAATAATATATTGTTTTTATATAGGAAATTAAAGTGAAGAAAGCATTTAGATACAAGGTAAGGGGAAAATCTCGAACCCATCTTTTTTCTTCAGGGTCTTCCTTATTCACTCTATTTTTTGGAATGGTCACTGCATAAAAATAATATTCTCATAATGAAGATAAATTTTATGGTATATAAATGTTTTTTACTATCATTTTTTCCAACAAATGTTTTCCAAAAGAACACTTCATTCAAAAACAGACCTTTTACATCTCACTCAATGTTGATGGTTATCGTATCAATAATGTTTTTTCCACTTCATTTTTGGAAGCCAATGTTTATGAATGTGTTCTTATGATATGAAACCCATTAATTTAAATGGGTTAGTTATGTTTATATTTTTTATATGTTCATTTTGACTTGCATGATAAATGATAATTCTATTGTGTGACGGGTGCACCCAGAATTATATAGCACAACTTGAATGTTTCAAAGTGACAGGTTCACCAGAAATTATACATCATTACATTGAATTGGGTAAAGTGAGGAATCTCATTAGTTAATGCAAAATTATTTACGAAAAATGATATCTTTTTTCAGAAGTATGTGTTGTTGTTAACCACTATGACATGATTTTTCAATTTTTATGCATTGCCACATTTCATGTCCCTTGTTAATTCTTCCTCTCATGTTCATGATATTTGACATATATTATAATTATTCTCACCCCATGATATATTGTTATTATTTATCCTCATATAGGGATTCTATGTCACCACTTTTTATGTATATACACAGGTGACTATATGTACTAAGGAGAGTTCATCCTTTGGTGGCTACATGTGCTAAGGAGAGGTCAAGTGCCAATAAGAAGCTAGGGAATAAGTAATTATATAAAGTTTTATGATATATGTTATAATTGTTATGTATGGTACTAGTTTTACCATGAAAACAAACCTTTGGATCCTTTATGTGTAATACTATTATGTTTTTTATCTTTAAAATGATGTAATTGTAATTCAAAAAAAGGCAGGGTCATTATAATGGATCTCTTCCAATATGAAGGAAACCTTATATAATTTTCATTATAGAGTTTTGGGAATAGAATAAGTAGTTAAAATAGAATCTGGCCAAGTATTTTATACGGATGAGGGCTTCATCATGTGGTGCACTAGTGTAACACCCTAGTATTCTATGGTACAGTTCCTTATAAATAATTTAATAGCTTGTGTTGCATGAAACACCATGTTCGATCACACAATGACTAACCATTAGTGAAGAGATTATTAATAATATTAAAAAAATGAAATATATATATTCCATATTATTTTAATACTCAACTAATTTGTTTTTAGACACTATTTAGAAATAAATTAATTTTTTTTAAAAATGAATTTTATCACCTTTTAAAAGAGAACCATTTTAAAGATAATATTTTACAATTTTATATTTTCCACATTACAAAATAAACCTCTTTTCTGGAATAGGAACATAAAAATTTAGTCTGGACATATTATTTGTGTTTTAATATAACTTTCATATTTTAAGGAAGATTGAAAATACTAAATTTAAAAACAGAACTGCTTTTTCATCTAATTTATTTATATTGCGGTATTATCTATTTAATTGGTTTTGAAGTATAATTATATTCTGTTTTTTTTCATTTAATCCAATTTCTTTATTATAGGTTATTTCACATTGAAATTTGATATAATCACATGTCAATCTTTTCATGGGTTTTTATCTCTGAAAACTTGTTTTCTTGTTTTTCCAGTGAGAATTAATTTTAAACTAATTACTGAAAATTTTGGGTTTTTAATATAGAAAAATAAATATCATTTTTGGAATTAGGATTTCCAATATTTTTATATTGGACACTTTTACTTTTGGACATTATGAATAGTGACATAAGAATTATTTTTATTTACCATGGTTAAATTGTAAAGTGGGAAAATAAGGGAAAAAATAAGGGTATAATAATATAAAACAAACCTAAAATGTTTCATCATGATATTTTATGAGTTATTTCCAACCATGAAAACCCTTAGGAAGAAACTTAGTCCGTTTGATGCCACTTGGGTGTGATTATAACACTTATAACATTTAATTTAATGTCAAAAAATGTTGTAAAGATATAACTTTTTACTAAAAAAAATACTAATAAGGGAATATATGATTGATATCTTATACACAATATAGTAATTATAAATATAAAACAATTAAATACATCATGATAATTTTTTATAATTTTTAATCATTTTTTAATTAAATTTAATTATGAGAAAATGATGATGTTGTGATTTCCGTATTGATGAAAGAATCAATTAATTCATATATAAAAATAATAAAATAATTATAATATGACCTAATTATTGAAATAAAATAATTTTATAAATATCATAGACATGTTAGTGACGTATGGGAAGATTATAGGTAATTTTATCATGTTGATTTGATATTTTTAAAAAGAAATTTTTTTAATAGTATCAAAATTGGCATATAAGATACTTTAAAATAAATAAAATTGAATTAAATGTTATAAAAATGATAAAAATATCATGTTTAGATAAATAACTATGATATTGTAAAATATTTCCAAAATTATCCAATTGGGTTTGTGTTTTGATTTTATAGTAATTATATTAACCCAATAGTGTAAAAATAAAAGAAGACACATTAAGAGTTAAACTCTTTAACTAAGGGTTAAACCCAAATCATAAGATTAATTTCATGAAATAAATTTTCTAAAAATCATTTTTTAGAGTATTTATATAACTAATCATATTATCCTCTAAATAAATAACATTGTAGAAATTTGATATTGAAAAAATTTTATTATAAATTAATATTTTATGATCTTCCAAAAAGTTCCCATCATATCTCTTATAAAAGGGAAATCTTCATTATCTTTAATTCACACATCCAAATCCATTTGGATCGGCCAAAACCTATCAAATTATTTTCCAAACATCCCTCAAATCATCTTAGAGGGAACAGTTGGGGTAGAAATCCATCCTAAGGGGTCCTTTTAGGAAAACCAAAAGGAGACACCTGAAAAAGAGTTAATTATTTTATCACACCCATTAAAGTTATTTTCTTATCCCTATTCATATTTATATGATGTTTCCATATAAAAATAATAAATATAGTATTAATAATATAATGTGATGTTATTATAATCATTGGAAAAACGTATTACTCATTTTATCCATCATATGAATAACAATATCACCATGCGTGCGTATGTACGACTTACCGTCTCCACTTCGTGGTGTAATTTATTTTTCAACAAAAATTTTTTAGGATCTGTATAATTATTAATATAATAGATATAGAATTTTATATTTAATTGAGATGATTTTTTATAATTAATATACCAACCAATTTCATACCATTTAACCATTAAGGGAACGATACCGTCGCTTGGGCGAACGTATTACCTATCGTCTCCATGATGCGGTGAGATTTATTCTACACATTAAAAATTCAAGAATGATTATAAATATTATATGATGAGTAAAATTAATAATTATGAACATAATTTCATTTTTACATGAATAAAACACATCATATTCATAACAAACCAGACTTAAATGGAAAAATAGGAATGGGAAAACAAACTAGTTATCACCCAAAATAGTTGTAATATTAAAACACTATTAACAAAATGAGAAAATAGAAAAATATATGATATAATAAATATGTATATTGTACTGGTATAATTTAATAACATATTTTAACCATTATATGTGTGGTTAATACACCCTCAACTAATGAAAAGTACAAGGTATGGGTTAATTTCGTAATCTCATTATAATCTGAGACAGTTTTAGTGTATGTATTTACTAAGAAATATTTATCATCCACAAATATTTCCCTTCATTTTTTTAAAAAGTAATGTTTTTAAGGTTTTAGATAAGTGTAACTTTAAAAAGTACATCATTTTAAATGTTTTAATGATTTATTCTTCTACATCTTTCTCATTAATGTCCATGTCTTCAAAACTGTTTTAATGTTTTATTTATGCAAACATGAATGTTTTAAAAGAAAACTTATATTAAAAAATTTCATGTTGTGCAAGATAAATTGATTCAAAAACCCATTCCAAACGTATTCTTTTATAAATTGGGTAACTTTAATATTTTCAAATTAAAAAGGTATATTTCTCATAAATAGTTTTAAAGAATTTATTAGATTACTTTCATCTAGGTCAACATCATTTGTTGGATTTTACAGATAATAATGATTTATTTGTTATGATACAATATTCCATATTGTATATAATGTTTATTATATATTTGAATTTGGATGTTCTATTTTGATACCATTCAAGGATTAGGGTTAAAGTATTAATATATCATATGGTAGTTTTCATACACATGATTATGCGATGTTTCACCCTTTTAATATGTGGAATGAATTGGAATTTGTTAGTGATGGGCGTGGTCCGCTATAGACCCTTGATGCATTGGTAGGTCACATGATACCAACATTTGTATTGGAAGAATACCTTGTTGTAATGATAATGGTGTGGTCCCAAGGCCTTGATGGTATATGGTTATGATGTCTCATATTATGAATTTCCTCATTATGAGTGTATTTGTTAATATTAAATGAGATTATTTGACTAGTTGAATATCCTTGTGAATGCATAAATAAAATTATTTGATTTATTAAATACGTACTGTGTTGAATATTATGTTTAAAAGGCTTATCTTTCAGTTTTATACCTTTTCTTAACAGTTTATGCTTATCTATGATAGCTTCTACTACATTATTTATCCTTACTGAGAATCTGAGCTCACCCCCTTCATGGGTTTTAGTTTTATGGTCTTCCAAGAAGTGTATGATGATTTCATGCAGGGTTAATCAAGGAAAATAATGGGGTTATCAAATAATTATCTATTTTACATTTTATGTTTTTATTAATAATTTGAAGTTCATGTATGTAGTCTGTTTTTCCAAGACTGTTAATCTGACATGTCCTTTTGGATTTGATACCCTGTAATCTTGAAAGTGAATTAAAATAATGTATTGGCACTGGGATTATAGGGTAAGGTAATTACATTTAGTACTCTTTAACAAGTAGATATATGGATTGATATTCCTCTGCATTGATTGTAATGATCTCAATAACACCATGACAAGGAACAAATATACCATTCATTGGATAGATTACTTTCTCAATCAGTTAGCAGGGCCAAGTATTTCTCAAATGTGGACCATCGGTTGGGATATCACCTATTAACAGAGTAGAAGGAATATATTCCCAAAACTCCATTTCGATCAAGATATTGAAACTATGAATTCTTATTGATACATTATGTACTCCCTAATTGGCCACAAATATTCCTAGATATAATGAATAAAGACATTAGTGATTACCTCGAAATTTTTTTGGTAGTCTTTATTGTTGTTATTATGATATAATCCAATGGGAAGGGGGAACAGAAAGATAACTTAAATACTATGTTAATGAATTTTTTGAGGAAAATTTATAAAATGTATAGTAAATGTGTGTTATATATGGAATATGTTTCAATATTAGGGAATTTTATCACTAAGAAAGGAATATATATGGACCCTTTAATGAAAAATGCATTTTTAGAGTGGCCCAAGACAACATATGTAATAGAGATCTATAGTTTCCTTAATTTATATGTGTATTACTAGATATATTTAATGAACTCATCATTATTTTCAATTCCACTAACCAAGATGGATTGGAAGGGATAAAACTTTGTCTTGGCCAGTGAATGTGAAGACTTCTTCAAAGAGATACAAAACATTATCATCATAGTTCCATTACTCACACTTCTGATAAGTGTGTAACACTTTGTGGTATGTAGAAATTATTCAAATAGGGTATTAGGTTGGGTACAAATTTAAAATGACAAATGGGTAGTCTATGCCGCATGGAAGGTGAAAAATAATGAGAAAAACTATCCCATGCATGATCTGGAGTAAGTAGTTTGGTTCTTCACATTTAGAATCTGGTTTCATTATATCTATAGGAGACATGTGAACAATATATTGGATATAAGTTGCTCAAATATATATTCACATAGAAGGATCTTAATATGCATCAATGATGATGGTTAGATCCAATCAATTATTCTGATTTCTCAATCCACTACTATCCTAGAAAATAGAATAATGGGGAATATTATCTATGTTGAATGGATCCTGTAACATTATCGATGATGAGAATTGAGAAGAATCCAATCTTTTTAGATTTTGGATGGATGGAAATGGAAATTATCAAGGAAGGAAAATAATCAATAGTTTTTCAAATGATTACATGACCATCCCTCAGAGAGAGAATGCAATATTCTCATCGAAATGATGTGGATATTTAGAAGAATGTGGAATCCATTAGAAAGGGGAAATCCATGGGGTAAAAAATTGATGATGATGGGGTTTTTAGATTTGGTTCAACACTTTTTATGCCTTAAAATATAGAAATAAAGAAAGAGATTATAATTGATGCATATAGTTAGACTTTCTCTACTCACACAAAGATCACAAATATGTGGCACGATCTATAAGAGAAATATTTTTTGGGAAATATGAAGAAGGATATCACTAAATATACATCAATGTTCCTAGTATGTCCGCAAGTGAATGATGAATGGTTAAAGTATTTTAGGATGATGCGTATGATCCTAAAAATTTATGAAGTTGGATCGATCTTGATTTTATGTAAACTTTTGTCCTTATTTGAGTAAATTTTGTTTCGGTTACAACATGGGGTGTGTTTGGGTGGAGTTATTAGATAATTAGACAAAATGGGATGAGTTTGGTTAGCTCATGGTTAGGGAAAATAGTGTGACCCAACCCAAAAAACTATGAAACCTTGGGAAATTTGGATTCACATGGATGGTGCATGGTTTGACTAAATGTACATCATATTAGTAGTAACCATTCACCCCTAGAAATGAGTCATGTGATTAGTGAATACCGTGTTCCCCAACATATCTAGCAGTACATGGGAATTAATTAAGGCCTAAAATCAAGTCTATAATTTCCCAATCCCCCTAATTAAACAAAAAATGACCCTATTCATCCCTAGGCAGTATTGCATGTTTTTAGAGCTCTTAGGATAACTTCTAAGCCCTCCTACCACCATTTATTGTGAATTGAATCTTGTATCATAGGTGCACTACCCTCCTAGTAAGTGAATCATATCTCAGCAATTCTCTCATTCTTCTCCCATTCTTCTTGATTTCATTCACTGATTTAATCAAATGTTATGGACATATCTAAATCTATTTGGTGATATTTAGATATATGATTTCAGATCTAGGTCTAGATTTATACGTTCTTGATTTTCATTAATATTGATTTAGGGTTTTGTGATTCGAATCATGATATCAGTAATTGCGCCGCTCAATTATTGAGGAATTGCATTGGGAAATTATTATTTTATTATTTGAGTCAGGTGGTCTATAATTTAATTCCCACTTTCATGATTTTGATTCCTGTATGAGAATTGAATAATTTCTAGAGTGATTTTGCAACTGGACTTCCAAAAATGGATTAATTATCTTAGCCAATTGATCAATTGAAATAAGACAGAAATGTCTAATTAATTTGTAAATTAATTATGAATTTAATAGTTATTGAATTCAATAATTAATTAGGGTATTAATTATGAGATTTAGGTATTATGATTTAGATAAATATTTTTTCAATTAATAATGTGTTGTTGAATTTTTTAATTGAGATAATGAAGAGACAAATTAGTTATGTGCTATTGGTTTCATGAATTGAGATAATAAATTGTGGGATTAATTTTTCTAACATTAAATTTTTATTAAAAATTATAAATAAGTACACCTAAAATCATTCTCAAGGGGGGATATAATGATGAAGAACCAATTCATCCCCTTGAATCACCACACAACCCTCCATAGTGAGGGAAACTAAGCTATCATTAATCTATAGAGCATCATGAGGATTCCCCAAACGAGCAAGTGAGTATACTTCACAATTACCCTACCTCAAAATATTGGGAAGGTTCCGTACAAGATTGAACAATAAGATGAATATTTGAATCAAATAAATCAAGTTCCAAGGATCTTTCCACCATTTCTGAATAAGAGACACCATAATTTATGAGTCGGACACAATCTCCTCCACCTGGATGTCCTAAGACCTGAAAATATCCAGACCAGTAACTGGGGCCTTCACATCTACACCAAATGATTGCCCCATACCATAGAATGCACTGAACCCGAATAGGACTGAATATTGTTGGTCCTGGAGCACCAATACTCCTCTCATTTGTCCCCCCCCATACAGGATCCATCCACATTCAACTTACAACCCCTTATTGGAGTTATCCTCTTGATCCACCTACCCTCATTTTTCATGAGGCTACCTGGCCAATGAAAAGGACCACACAACTGATCGATAACCTGGTTCCCTGGAAACAACAATCCCAACTCCTGTATCATTGCCCTCAACCGTACCAGCAAGAGCTGGGGAGACTACCTATTACGAACCCTAGTCTAATTACAAGCCTCTCGAATGACCAAGCATATTGATGCCAAAATGACCGCCCGGACCATGAATCCTTCAACCCAGACCTCAATGCCATGAATCATGGAATTGGTGATCACCTACATAGATATCTATTCATCCACGAGATGATATTTTGGAGAGAAAAGAGCCCACAAATATTGTGGCCATCTTTTTTGAACAAAATGGTGGTCAATTGATTCCACTTGTGGCTGCTCGCAGCAAAAGCAGCAAGACACCACAGCGATCCCCCTCAGCTATATGTTCTCTTCCATGGGTAGAGATTTATTCATAATCCACGAAATGAGAAAGTTAATCTAGGGATGAATCTACTTACGCCACACCTTGATCACATCCACCTCCTACAGACCCTTAGTGTTTTCCATTCTCACATATTCATTAGCACAGAACATTTCCAAAGAAATCCATGTGAAGAAAAATGCATCTCATTCTTCATTCAATATGATGCCTCATTGTATCCACCTCTGTTGATCATTGGCAAAGGAAAGTATCAAATCAGATTGGAGGTAGGCCTCCTTGTACAAAATATTCGGGTGTGGAAGGCCAGGAAACTCCATCTTCTCCCCCGCCCAATTGGCCTTCTAGAATCTTAAATTCCCCTTGCCATCAATCCACCAAGATGAACCTGAAAGAGATTCTATATGGGACACCATGCACTTAGAAATCCATGTAAAATGTGACCAAGTAACAGGTGCATCCCATTGATCTCCATATCTTCCCCAAAAAAACACATCCCACAATAACTCACCTGTGATAATCTCCCGTGCTAGTCTGCCAGGGATGCCTTGCATAGCTCCCTTAACATCAAGTAACCCAACTCACCCTTCTTCCTCCATTCTTTCCATGAGATCTCAAGAGGCCCAGTGATCTCAACCGGGCTAGTTGGAATCCCACACAGTGGAGTTCAGAATGTTCTCAACCTGCCTAACAACCCCTTTGGGTGGTTGAAGTACCAAAAACCAATGCATGGGAATTGATGACAACACACTATTAACCAAATCCACCCTTCCACCAAAGGAAATAAATTTAATCGTCTAGTTTTGAATCCTTCCCTACAGCCGAGAAATGATGTCCTCAAAATGATTCCATCTAATTCACCCAAAGAAAATAGGTAACCCCAAGTAGAGAATAGGTAGTTGTCTTCGCTGACAACCCAAGAATACCATAAAGCTCCTATAACTCCGCTACAAACAATTGTTGGAAATGAATTCAATGCTTTTTGAAATGTTGATAACCTGCCTGCTCAACCACCCATAAGTGCCCAGAATCATCATGACATTCAACAAGGATTGTCGTCTCCCATAAGTGAAAATTAAAATGACATCGGCGAACATTAAGTGAGAGATGCTTACCATTCCACCTATACTGCGGTAAATAGACAGCATGGCCTCCTCTATACCTTTACGGAGATTGAGAGAAAGGAGTTCTTGGTCCAAGAAAAAAAACATTGGGAAAGGGGATCCCCTTACCTCACCCCATGAAGTAGCATAAAAACTGAAGCATTTCCCCATGATCGATACAGAAAGCCAAGAAGATGAGAAACACATGAATCAAATATTGAAGAACAATTCATGAAGCCCACAACTCCTCAATGCCTGAATAATGAAGCTCCACTTCATTCTATCATACAATTTTTCCATGTCCACCAATAGAATAACATTTGAACCCAAAAACCTCTTATTGATATCATTCACCAATTTACTCGCAATTCCAATCGCCCCCTATATACTACATCCCATAATAAAGCCATGCTGCTCCCTTTATACCAGCCGTGGAAGAACACAGCTGTGCCTATTTTCCATAAGAGAATCCAAAATTTTATACAAAACATTAGAGAGAAAAATGGGCATGTATTTTATGATGCCATTTGGATCCATGACCTTCAGATTAAGAATAATGCGAGAATCAAAAATCGCTCTATTTAATGGACCCTCGCTAATGTTGTCGCGATCCGCTTCCACAACCTGATGGTCGACCACTTCCCAAGCAACACCATAGAATGCCCCAGAATCCCATCCGGGCCCAGAGCACTTTTTTGAGGCATACTGAAGACCATCTTCCTAACTTCCTCCTTTGTTGGTAATGATTATAACCTCGTATTGTCCATATCATTAAGCATCAGAGATAAACATACCCTAAAATTCTCCTCGGTGCTAGATCCCGGACCTCCCACACACCTCCCAACCACCTCTTCTTTCAGTAGGATTTTAAAGTGATATAGTGCCTTCCTACTAGCCACCTCAACATCCGAAGTGTATACACCATTGCCCATATTCAGATTAATTTGTGTTCACCTCCGCTCCTTCAAACAAGCAAGAAAAAAGCACTATTCTGATCACCTTCTTTAAGCCTCTTAACCTGAGACCGATGTTTAAGATATCTCTCCACCTCCAACAAATTATCAACCAGAATCACACGCTTATCACAAAGTAGGACAAAATCAATATCAACCCATGCCTCCAGAAGACCCTCCTATAGTCTATTGATATTATCTTCTAGACTCACCACACCAAAATTATACACCTTTTAATTCTCTATCCAACTCTGGATATCATCTTTTAGGTGCTTCAACCAGCATGTTAGACTACTCCATGACCTCTCTTCCCCTTCCTTGTCCCAAGTGAATTGAATCTTGTCCCTAAAGATCTCCTCCTAGTCCAAATTGATGTTATAATGGAATTCCCACCTACGCACGTCCTCCCTGCTGATGTCCAACATCAATGTAGCATGATCCTATAGTGCCTGAGGAATGTGAGTTTCCATCATTGTTAAAAATACATCCAACTGCTGAATGTTGTAAAGGAACCTATCCAGTCGACTACATACCCTGTTTTTTCCCCATATATTGCAGCACCAAGTGAACATAGGACCCAAAAACCCCAAATCGAGAAGTCCGGCCTTAGACATGAAGTCCCAAAAATCATCCATACCCTCTGAACTAACTATCAAACTGCCCTTCTTTTCAGAAGTGTCCGCTATCTTGTTGAAATCACTCCTACAAACCATGGTATACCATTTGTTTGAAAAGACTCCAGATGATGCCATAGTAGCCTTCTCTCCTGTACAATGGTACTCGCATACACCATACTATGAATTATCACCAGACCATTACCAGAAATCTTGAGATCCATGCACTATGATGAAAGCCCAACCATCTCCACCACAAGACTATTCCTCCATCACACCCATATATGAGAGTTTTGTGGATGACCATGAAAAAATATAGAGTATCCCATCATTGACACCTTCAAGGGAAGCCTATCCGGATATTACTTGGTCTCGAGAATAGCCTCAAGGGAGGTCCCATGTTTGCAGGTCTCGTTTTCCATGAGGACACACATCGCTTGTGCTCTGATACCCCATGCATTCTAGATGAGGAGAGATACCATAATCACATGCACATCCAGTCTTTCTGACCAGATCCATTAGGAAATAAAATGAACAAGATACCACCAGACTCCTTCGATATTGAATGGGTGATAGTCCTTGTCGATCCTTCAGGAGAGAATTCCCGTTTTGGCGTGAGGGCAGCCTTCCTACTCAAGACATCTGAAACCTCTAAAAGGGACAAACCACTAGACCTAGGAGGCAAGTGAAAAAGACACTCATCCAGCTCTCCATGCAATAACAATACCAAGAGGATCCTAAGAGCAGAATCATGTGCCACCCTAAGCTTCCCCACTAAAACCTCAGACAATTCTCCCCCAATCTCTTTCCAAAACACCCCCATGGATGGGTTAGAAGATAGAGACCTCTTTAGAGATTCCAGGGAAAGTTGCGATGAAATACAAAATGATGGCTGAGAAAAAGAAAAGGTCCTAGGAATTCGCTGAAGCATGCTAGCTGGTAGGGAACCCGAATCCAGAGAGATCCAACTGTCCCACACTGGGGAGACCATTGGTATCTAGGTCTAATCGCCCCTAAAGTATCCCATCTGAAAAGGTTGCAGGCATTCCAAAAACTTTTCCTTCCGCAGCACGAAGATGCTCAAACCCAAAGATACCGTTAGAGAATCCTTCGACATCCCGTCCTCCTGCACCAATGATGTCACGTCTAGTGCATGGGGCCTATATGAATAATTGTGAATGAGATAATTAATGTTGAAAAATAATTATGGAATTTTGTGTTGTGAATATTGGACAATTAGTTGTTAAATTAGTCAATTTGATAGATGAATTAATTTATTATTGAATTAATTAAGGGTAATTATGTGAAAAACTAATTGATGAATTAGTAATCAAATAGGTGTTATTAATTAATTAATTAATCAATTAATATTAATAATATTATTAGTAAATATTTTAATTAACAAATGATATTTTTGTTTTTAAATTAATCTTGAATTACAAATGGAATTTTTGTTAATAATTATTTGATTAAGTAATTATGTGTTTATAAAGGGTATCATTGTCATTAATATATGAATTAAATATTGAGAACATGGTCATTATAATGTTTTTTTATGAATTATAACATGGTAATTCAAGTGTGAATTAGTGAATGATAACATGGTTACCCTATTGTGTGATGTATGAATGGTTACATGGTCATTAAATTATTAATTAATAGATGGGAGCATGAAAATTATAATGTGTGTAGTATGAATGGTAAAATGAGAATTAAATTAAGAACTAATGAATGGTAACAATGGAAATCCGAGATATGATATTACTTGAGAATACATTAGGTTTTGACATTAGCCGAAGTAAGTTTTGAGATATGAAATCTCCTCGAAAAACATTGGGTTTCCACTTGATTCGAAGGATGTCTTAATATATGTTATTAACTGGGAACACCTTGGGATCAAACTATTTAATTAGGCATTATACATATGTCCTTATTAAACCGCATGCACTATTTGAATGGAATTTTTTAAAAATAGTTGGTGGAAGCCTAATGAGTTCTATTCAAACCCTACTCTCGCTTCCAAATTGGTACCCGAATAGATTTTATTACTGGAAGATAGGTTAAGGGGAAAGGGAATGTGTTAGATGGATGAGTTAGGGCAGAGCATGGATAGGGGAAACAAATGCTGTTTGGGACTGGAAGGGGAGTCATTAGTTTTTATTATCATTATTAGTTTTCATTTTGGATACTCAACACATTCATTTTCATGGAATTTTTTCATGATTAGATATAAATTTTATTTTTCTACGTTGATTATCTTGAGAAATTTGTATTGTTTGTTGTTGTATATTCTAATTCTATTATTTATTATTTCTACCAGTGTATTACTCTGATAAAAGATGGAATAGGCTCCCTATGATCAACATATCAAACCCTAATTTCGAGATAGAAGCCTATGGTCTATATGGTGGTCTACATGAGGTCATGTGACTGACCATCTTGAGGGATCAATGTGTGGTACCTAGGTCTAGATGTTACCAAATTATACCAGCGATGTCTACATTTCATTCAATTTTTTCATTACCATTAGATAAATGTAGAAAAGAGATTAGGGAGAGTCGAGCCTTGGTAGTGAGATCATTCATGGGAGTTGAAAACCCATGAAAAGGGATAAACCCTTGTACCAAGGGTGGGATTACTTTTATCACTATTTTCGGTTATAGTTGAATATTATTTCACCATGGGATACCCACTTGTTGTGTGATGTGAACATTGTTTTTGAATTTTTTTAGAATTTAATCATGTCCTAGAATGGAATGTGATTTTAGTTTTCATGCATCATTCTAGGAACTCAGAATTATTGGATGAAATTCCCCATTTCAGGAATGGATAGATAAACTGGTTTTGGGTATGATGTTGAACATATAATATTTTCCATTTCTTGTGAAATGGAACTGAAAAATGGTGCCTAATGGGGATTTAAAATTGTAAAATGTTGAAAAGATGAATACATTTGTGTCCAATGGAATGTCATTAATGATAATGATAATACGATTTTCTAACCAAAAACTAGGATTATGATAGTTAGGGGTTGTGTTAGCACCTCATTTTTAACCGTGTCGTGATATGTGGTGAAAAGACTTATTTTGATATGTTATTATTTACCACTTATGTTAATGTTTAAAAGTTTCATTATGATCCCTAAGACATGTGTTTGGCATTGTAGAGATATTACTCCATGATGATGTTTGTTGAGAGGAAAACAAAATTATATAGCTTTTGAGGCTCTGCTTTTAGTGGAACCTGATGTACCTTTAGTACAGGGTGAGGACGTAGGGGAAATGTTATGAGTAAACATGGATATATTTAGGAAAATCATGGGAAGAGACATAGGGAGGTTTGAAAAAATCATGTATTACCTAAAAATAAAGTTTTAGTAGCAAAACTGTCTGACTATCACTCGAGAGGTTAGAACAGAGGGAGAATAGTTTTGGGTTGAGTTCATCGAGATGATACTTGACCATTTTGTGACACCTACTAAGTGGATGGTCAAGACAGATGATTATATGCTATAGTTATTAGGATGGTGATGGTGGGACATTTAAGTGCATACTGGACAAACTGACGATATGTTTTGGAAGGAATACTAGGATAGATTATTAGAGAACTTCTATCCAGAAACATTAAAGAAGGTGGGAGAAGTGGATTCGATGTGGCATACTTTTAGGGGTATGTCAGTGATGGACTATGGTGGACAATTTATACACCTGGATCGTTTTTCTCAATCAATGGATAGAGATGACATATCTATTGGGAGAGAATTTTAGGATGGACTTAAGTACAATATTAACTCCCATGTTAATATTTTTTGGTGAATGAAGTTTACTCAGGTGGTGGATGAGGCTCTTATAGTTGATGGGAACAAGAAGATTACTTCTAGTACTAAATAGATAGTTTCTATAGGATGATTATGAGGATCAACATTTGATTGACGGAAGAAACGTTATGATAAATTTATCTAGGTCTGTGGGAAGATGGGTGGATAGAGATAGGTATCAGTTTCATGGGACCTTATATGATTGATCTACCATTCGTGTGGTAGAATGGGCCATGATCATCGATACTATCCTGAACCACTAGTAGAGTGAAGCTCATAGGAATTATGAGACTTTTATAAATATTCTTTATGAAAAAACTATAGATGATCAGTGTTGAATGTGATTAATAGTACCCATGAGTGGGATGCAGATCTTATGATCCCTATATTTCTGGAAGGTAGAGTTCTACTGGGAACTATCTCTTCGTAGTCCAATGCCAAAAGAAGATCTCTACAGATAATTATCAATGATACCTTGATTTTAAGGGTGGAGATATGGTATTCCTATGATAATCTCAATGGAAGTGGTGTCTCAAGTACATCGTCCCCTATAAGACTCCTGATTGTTTTGGAGCTATGGCCTATCAACTAGCTCTTCCACCCACCATGTATCATATATACTTTGTATTCTATGTATCCCTATTTATAATGTATATTACAGATCCCTCACTTATACTGTATTCATAGGTGGTATAGTTAGAAAATGAAATATCTTATGAGGCTCATCCTGGGAAGATATAAAAATATAGAGATAAATTTCTACACAATATGACCACTCACCTAGTAAATGTACTATCGAAAAATCATATTTATGAATAGGATAATTGGGAACCATATGAGGTGATGAAGGAGAAGTACCACCATATGTTTTTTTTGTAATTTGTAAAATGGAATTTTGAGGTTGAAATTTGAATAGGGGATGAATGTAGAGACCCGTAATTATTTTAGTGGAAATAGCTTTATTATTAATAAATCTTATAATATATATTACATAAAATCAAATATATAACACAATACAATTATTATAAATGAATAATTAATGTATTAATAGAAATTAATGAACCCTTATTGAGGGAAAAGTAACTTGAACTATAAAATAGTAACATTGCCATTAGGAATTGTAATCCATCCAATAGAATAGTATCCAAATCTATGAATGTATAAATAATATTTAATCATATAATAAATTTAAAGATTAAAAGAATTATACATAGTATATGTAAATAAATTTCAGAGAAATGAGAAATTATGTTTTATTATTTTCTTAGAAAAATGTTTAATTAATATTTTGAAATTAATATAATGAATTAAAACAAAATATATTTCAAAAAAAAATGGGGTTCATATTTTAATTATAGGTATTTAAAAATTGTTAGGTTGAATTTCTGGGATTTTTCTAGAATATAATATTTTATTTATCTAGTAAAATACGATAATTTATGATAAAAGATAAATACTTGAATTTTTGATTCCTTGTTAGTGTAAGGAAGAAGCAGTCCCACAATGTCAAAAAATAATTATTTATTTTAAAATATTTTGTAATAAGGATCAAATTATACAATGTATTGTTCCAAAATAACAAAATATTGAATAACATAATGATAAAACACTAATCACCTCTCCAATAAATACCACCCCTCAACACCCCTTATACTCACACCGCCCAATATTTGATCATTTAAAAATCCCCTACCTCACGTATATGAACCATTTCTCTCACCAAAAGACCAAAACCTTTTTCCATTAGAGGTTCTTAAGGAGGGGAAATTCAAGAGGTAAAATCCTATTTCATTTTCTTTTAATTTCTTTTCCATTTCATTTCATTTATTATCATATCCTCATCTCAAATTATCCAAGTAGAATGATAACTCTAGTATCTTTTATTTACTATGATTTTATTATTTTAATGGGATAAATCATCTTCAAATCACTTCCAGTTTTATTTTTTTCAATAATTGAAAATATCATTCGTGGTGTGTCAATTTACCACTAATATGGATGAAGCATTCTCAGTTTTCACTACTTCCTTGAAGGATGTTCATAAAATGATTGTTATTGTTAGATAAGATTAAATTATATAGTTTATAAGTTATATAATATTATGGAACAATTATATAAACTTGATGTCACACAAAATGATATAATCTCATAATGGACAGAAAAAACCGCCAAAATATATTAATTCGTTTTCATTAATGTTATATATAATAAATAATCCTCATACCACACTACCAAATGATATATAAGATGGATTAAAATTGTTCATGTACATTAAACAAATATAACATCAATTCAGGTGAATCATTCACATATGACATGAACATTAATAATCACAAATAATAAAATCGATCACAACAACCATGAAAAAGAACACTCATAAATGATGAAATTGAACTCTATAACTCATTAAAAAGTCCATAAATGATCATAATAAAACTATAATAAATCTAATATATGTCTACGAGGTAATTTTTCTATTAAATATTTAATTGAATTTTAATATCCATGATATTAATGTAAATACAGAATTTTGACATAAGATAAGGGATTCTCAAATCCAATTTTGTTTCTTTGGGTTATTCCTCAATTTTACCAAATTTGTGTATGGTTGTTTTAATAAAAATAATAAAATATAATTTCCCATTTTTACCATTTATTTTATGGGATATTAATGTTAAAATTATGATTTTTTGGAAAATACAATGATTTATAGAAAATAATTATTCTTTCTCAACACCACATCTTTTAATCCTCTTGAGACTGTTTATTCATCACTCAAGATCTATTTTTTTTATTCAAAATAAATTATTAATGTTTTATTTTTGGAACCAAATTTTTTATTCATGAATGTATGATCTATGAAATTTTCATAAAACCAATTTACTTTCCATGAAATATTTTATCAAAAATGTTGCAATACGTTCTACGTGGAAGGAATGATTGTGTAAATATTATGATGTGACAGCTGCAACACAAATTATATAGAACTCAAATGATATGTAATGTGATATATCTCATTGTAGTGATAAATACCTATGAACATGATGTTATTTTTGTTCAGAATAATGATTTTATGGTTATTATGATATGTTAGTTATGAACATGATGCTACCTTTGATCACAACTATGTCTTGTATTTGACAACTAAGTCATGATGTTTCATTTTTATGCATTAACACATTCCATTATTTATCTAATGATTCCTCTTATGATTATGACAATTATTCGATGACAATGTTATGATCACTACGATTATGATCACCCGATTTATATGGATTCATTTTTTAATATGTCATCTTATTAGGGTTTAAGCTCGCCCATTTATTTGATGTGTATCCTCAGGTGATTACTTATACTATGGATTACACTAGGGCCACTAAAAGTAGATAGGAAGGAATTAAATATTTTTTAATGTTTTATTATGTAAATTTTAGGTTTTGTCCTATTTTATTCTAATACACTTTACTTTGGAATCCTGGTATTCTAACACTATTATATATTTTTATTTATAATGTTCTAATTGTAAAGTTATAAAATTAGGGTCACAATACATATTCACATGAAACGATTCACATGTATTTGATACAATCATATTATATCCTTAGTATGCCTCCTATACCTAAATATTGTCTTAATAACTATCCAATATTGTTCTATTGGGGTTTTTTGGATATCATTCAACCATTCATAGGGTGTTGGAAACATAATGTGTACTAAATAGCATGGAATTATGAGAGATCCAATTAATTATTCTTAAGGGATCTTAATCCCCATTTCTCAATCATTTTATTCCAATCGATATATTTTCATGTACGTATGTATTCCATTAGGCATTGAAAATAATAAATTCAAGAAATATTCGATACAGAATATATTTAGTACATTATTAATCAATGTACCCTAACATGGTCCATCTATCCTCTTAGATCTATCATGAATTATCATGATACCTATAATGTATGGTACTTCACCTTTTCTTTTATTGAGTATTTTTTTAGAACCATGTAATATATATATTAAGATTATCTTATTTTCAACTAATAATTTATTATTAACATATAATCTAAGGAAAATGATTGTAGTCTCACTAATTATTTCATAGAGACATAGATCATATTCATTCTATATGAAACCTGTATTTATTATGAATTCAAAAAAATTAACGTTCAATGATATTGATTCATTATTTATCCTAGAAATCAATCTCTATAGATTTTTTATATTCTCAAAATAATTTCAATACCACCGTCTTTCTATTTGTTTAATATAGACATTTAAAAAAATTCTCTCCATGGAAGGATGTTTTAACAGATATATTCCAAATTTCATAATCATGATTTTCTATTATGTAATTAATAATTATGATATACATCAAAATAGGATTTGGAGACACTATTTATTCATAATATATTCCTTGAAATTTCTTAAATACTTTAGTAACTTTCAATTCCTTACAGTTATGTGCTTTACCATCCATGTCCAATTTTTTTCTTTAATACCCATATTTTTTATATAAATTTATATCCA
Organism: Viscum album; assembly: GCA_963277665.1. Classification (NCBI taxonomy): domain Eukaryota; kingdom Viridiplantae; phylum Streptophyta; class Magnoliopsida; order Santalales; family Viscaceae; genus Viscum; species Viscum album. The sequence goes on along the minus strand of OY728122.1, from coordinate 245,600,519 downwards.
CTATCGGATATAAAAAAACATACACATGATTTTGTTATATAAAATCCTTATTAATAATAATGTCAACATTACACCATAAATCTTTTGAGTTAATTATTTCTTCCCCGAGGGGCATTGACTCATAGATTTCAACAAAAAACAAGTCCATATCTTCAGTGAGTATCAAACCATATCTATTAGGTTGTTTATAAACACTAGTTCTCCAGAGAATTAATTATTTCTCTAGTATAAGAAGTCATAAAAGGCCTTATATAATTTTTTCCTCTGTAAAATATTATGAGCTATTCACATCCACATCATGTAGTTTAATCTTGATTCCACTTTCACTTTTGTAGATGTGTACCATCTCTAGACAAGTGTGATATTTTTCATCCATTATTATTTTATCAAAGCTGTTATATTGAAAATATCCTTTATGTTTATTTGGATTCATTATAACTATTAAATTAGTTCCCTTGATTGAATTCTTATTACATTAGGTATACTTAACAAATTCATTACATCCCCATAATAGAATGTGATAGAAAACTAGATTATTCCTACAAAAAACATTCATATGGAACTCAATTTTCAACATCTAGTAAGAAATATATTTATTTTTTGGTTAAATAGTTTTAATAGATACCATAAAATGGATAATGGATGAATTTCAAGACCTGTTATCTATTACACCATGTATAACTAGGATCATTCCCTCCTTCCAAAAATACCATTCTTCTTTTGTGTTTATGAAGTATTCTGATATGATAGAATTCCAAACTCCAATAGATAATCAATGAAGTCAAAATTAGAAAACTCTATACCATTATTTGAACATTGGTTCGTTACATTATTATAATTTCAATTATATAATTCATTATTAAACTCTTTGAAATTTTCAATGAATTCAATCTTATACTGGATAAATTTAACAAACCCATATATTGTAAATTCATTAGCACAAATTATAAAGTAAGTGTTTCCACATCTATCCACAACTATAAATGGACAACATAAATCTGTGAGAACTTACTCATAAATATCTATTGTAATTTTCCATGATTAAAAAAATGGGGGTTTATTTTCTTTATAGTGAAAATTAGTGTAACACATATCAATTGGTTTTAGTTAAAAAAAATATATATAACATTCCCAAAATATCATTATTATTCATAACTCATTTACATGATGATGTTAGAGATGTCATTGTTTTGTTTCAAATGAGTATTGTGAACATGATACAATATATATTTTCATAAAATAGTTTTCTTAATCATCTACATAATGACCATTATTCAATTATGACAATACTAAATATATAATTTTTTAAAAGGAACCAATTATTATTTGTTAAACATGATAAAAATGGTACATATCTAAAATAAAAAAATATTTTTTTAGTAAACATAGGATCATAATAAGAAACAATTAGGTGTAAATTCTATCATATTAGTAATGTAACATGGTAATCTCTAATGGCCAGTGCAACATGACTTTCTTTGTTGTCCACTCGAATATCAAACTAACATCTAAAAATCTTATTGAATTTACTTGGTTCCAATATTAGGATACAAAAGTGAGAACAACTATCTATATTTGATTTCAAACTTTTTTTATTATAGAGATAGTATATGACATCAAAAAAACTATAATATTCCTATTTATTCATCATTGAGTTTCACTTTTTCATACAATGGATCTCTTTGAACATGCAACACATTTTTCATATTATCCATAATCCCACATATTAATCTTATAATTTTTGGTTGGGAATTAAAAATAATCCTTAGATATGGTTCTAGTAATGGAGTATTTACCTATCTTTTTATTTATTAGGATTAGTGTTATTTATTTGATATAACCTTTTATTTTGAGATAATTGGTTCAAGTAAATATAGGGGTGACCTCATAAAATTATTCAAACCAAAATTCTGAATAAAAATTGAGATGGTCTGAGTAAGAGAGGAAAGAACAAGATTAATAGTGAATTCATTATGTAGCATGATAAAAAATCTATGAACAACCAATATAGATATTCAACATCACATGAAGATGTTCATCTGGTGTACCTTCCCCAATATTGATTGCAAAAATTGTGGTAGAGATCTTTCACCTCTATATTGATCAATGACATGATTAATATAATATAGATTGGACAACTTGGTTTATTCTTTTATGTTCATATAATGATTCTAGATCCCGGTAGTCTTGGTAAATAGCTCACATAATTGGACCTCAAATTCATCATCAATATATTTCTAGAAGATCGAATGGCCCCCCACATTATCCTACATTAAGTAATTTTATTTTCAACTAAGGAGTTAATCCAATTTAAAATATATAAGTTCTGAATGAGGCGCCTGATTTTTTTGAAACCATACAGGCCCAAATAGATAAAAATATAGAAAATAGTAGTGAGAATAGTTTAAGAAACACTAGATGCACGATATTTATCCAAATTTTGTGTCCATCAAATTGGGGTAGTCCCACTTAGGCAGTATCAATGACTATTCATCACACATTTGATGAACAATTTGGGTAACCATTATTCCCAAACAATGCACAATGTTTTTTCTTAGGAAATAAAAATAAAAATAATATAATATAAAAAACAAATATAACCTCCCCCCTCCATACTAATGTGAGACAGAGACCCCTCCCTTCTCTAGTGGTGACAGTGAAACTCCTCCTTCGCCTCCTCTCTTCATAGAGATTCTACTAGGTTTTATACGGTTTCTTGGATCATGTCTTGAGGAAAGACTATTAGATCACTTATCATCCCTTGGTTTTTGGATTTTCTCTCTCCCCGTCACCTGATGTTATTTTTCCAAACCCACGGTATAGTGTTAAATAATTATTTTATTTTTCTTTTATTTCAAGGGTGTGCTGTGGGACTATTGGGCTATCATTGGCCATGTTTTCGCAATGACCACCCACTTTGAAGCAATTATGTCCACCCACCATCAATTTTGGGATGGATTTCATCTATTTTTCATCATTTACCAATTTTTTGGGGATATTGTTGTTTCTATTTTTTGAGTAAATTTTTTAGTGCATTGGACCATGCCATAATGGTCTTAGGTTTCTGTTGTCAAAAATATATGTTCATGTGTATTTATTGGTAGTAATGTTCTTTTATAAGTTTACCTTTTTATATATTCGCCCATATCAGGATTAATATATATAAAGTGGATTGTTCTGCTTATATGGGTATATTAAAATGCATCAATGGGTATGTAAAAAGTGGTATATGAAAGTATACACATATATTTAACGATCACCAAGTACATAAATGGCCACAAAAATATATACATAGGGGTTAGTTGCCCATAAATATCAGAAAATTTTATATGAATGAAAGGGGTAAAGGTTTGTTTAGATCTACCATTTTCAATTTCATTGAGTACTAAAATGTTTCATCTTGGTCATCTTCATGAGGTTGAGTCCCCTTCAATTTTCCCATTAAAATTAATATTTCATTAATTGTTATCTTTTTCAATTTTATTATATATTAATTGGTAGAGTTTTATTTTTAGAATAAATCCATCTTTTAAATGAATGAATTCTGACTCTTTAAATTAGTATTAATTATTTTAAATGAATTTTTTCACAAATAATATGATATTTTTATAAAAAATCCCCTCAACCGAGGTGTTTTTTCATTAAAATTACAAATGGGCAATTAGTGTTTTTCATTCTTCTAGGACATATGACAGGGGGATTCACCTACACCAATTTTTATTGTTAGAGTTATGTCATGTCATGTGCATGTTTTTTTTAAATATCATTTAATGAGATTTCCCTCTTTGATAGAGAATGTAAAATTAACTAAGGATTCAACTTTGTTCCTAAACCAAAACCAAATTAGAAATACCCCTCTAGGTAATTCTCCAATTTTACAATGAGACCTCCCATCTGAACATTTATATTTATAAATTGATTTCACTTTCATTAATTAATTGGAATTACTTTTCAAGATGGTTTCCCATCCCTAAATGAATTGGTTTATTTAAATGAAATGGGTTATGAAGAATGGTATGCAAATGCGTTTAATTATGTATTATTAAATTCCTAACTAGTATTATAACACCTTTCAAAAAATTTATAATGAATAATAAAAAATATGAGTGGAATTTCCTCATTTTTTATATTATGATCCTGAATATTCATTATGTATATAGGCTTGATAAATAAGTTTCATGAGATTTTTTTACTCATGTGATATGTTACAATGATACAACCTTATATATGATATGATATGTTAGTGGGGGATCATGGACCATGGAGGATAGTTGTGCTCCCTTACATCAGGTTGTGATTATGGAATCTTACACCAATGATACTATATAGACACTGGGATGATGAACAACATTCTTGGATTAAGGTGATTCCATGATGGCTCACTCTCCATCCCAAGTGTTGTAGATGAAATATATCACTCTATTGGGATATAAGTAATATACCCATTTTCATGTTCAGATAGGATCGTTTGGCTAGTTATGGATGATAGGGTTATTCCCCTATCTACCCAGAACCTAGAATTCATGGTATATGGACACTCATGTCTGTATGTAATTGTTTCATATAGGTGAATGTGATATTGAAAAATATGATATACAGATATATTCTTTCTTTATAAGTATGGTAACAGATCACACATTTTTTCTAATAGTGAGATGGAGATGGTAAAGTCATCCATGTGTCCCATTGGAACCTAATTCGACCAATGTTATTATTTTTGTATTTTTTATTGTTTCATATTTCATGCACACTAATTAATTTATATTGCATGAAATATGTTGGGTTAAACACCATGGGTGATGAACTGCTGAGATTTTATCTAACACCCAACTCATGTACCATTGGTAACCAAGTTGGCATCATGTCTAGAAGTATTGATTAAGGGAAGCATGCTTAATCGAACATTTTATTTAGATTAATTGGATAGAGTTGGGGAAAGTAATGAGTGGTTTGTAAAGATTCTCATTGATATTATCATTTGTTAGTTATTATTTTATTATATTTTATTTCAATTTGAAATTTTTACTATTTTTTGTTATTGCATCATATTTCATTCTTGCATTTATCTAAACTGTCATTGGACACTTTTATTCAAATATTATTAATATTCCCATTCTAAATATTTCATTTATTTCTACTTCCACTATTTCACTTTACATATTATTTTTGAGACAACTATGATACCCATATCATAAGGGTATATTCTCCCCTATATTACCTCCTTACACCCCAACTAATAGTAAGAATCCTATTTCATATCGAGAGGCACTCTTGAGGCCATGTGACCAACAATCCAGTAATCGTATTAGTGGACATTCAGGAAGGGACATTTCATAGTGGTATCAGAGTTTTTTCTTTTCCTTTGTCTTACAATTTGGGGTTGGTAGACATCAGACAAATAATGTTTCGATGAATGGAAAATAATCGTGTAAAGGACCGATCACCCTCAACCAAAAGGAGAAGTCCATGTATCCAATTTTGGGGTTGATGTTCATGATATTTTTTTATTAACATCAATATGATTTCACTTTAAGGGACTAGTTTACATTCTTTATTATAAAAAAAATTGGAATTATGGAATTTTACCCTTCCCACTATATGGTTAGGATGTTACATTAGATGCATCATCATAGCCACATTGAAAATTCCCATTCAATGTATATTCCTTTCCATGTAGTGGTATCTATATATTTCCTAATGATTTTGATGTGTGCCTCGAGTGTTGTACCATGATTTTATTTTCGTTATCATGCCTGATTATATTGCATTCTTGACTGTTTATTTAGCATGTTCTAACTTGATTATATACAATGAATCTATGTTTATCTGCATTATTTCAATGTTTACTACCTATAATAACATTAAATATTATGATGTTAATATGTACATGGTTACATTGTCAAAATATATGCATTGTGATTAAACGAGAGATTGTTCTTAGTTTTATGGTGTATAGTCTCTTTTTAATTGGGAAAAGGTGAACCTTATACTTAAAACATCTCTTGATTTTTATAAATAGTTTCATATACTATTGATTAAAATTTTAAGAAATATAGTAATTTTATGTGTAAAAGTGAATTGGTTGTGATTACTGGGTGCCAATTTTATATTAATGGAGTGTGAGGGAACTTTATGAACTAGTATAGGAAAACCCTTATAATCAATCAACTATATATACAACCATGATATGAATTTTAAAATTTTTATACTTGTAAAGTATTTATTGAAAATGGTTAAGATTGTTTGATTTCAATTAATGGGATCTAAATTCAAAACTGTAGTGTTTATGGGTGCTATTGGGATTGGTAGATAGAAACCCATATAACCGAGCCGTTGAGCTTGGCCATGGTATATTTTGATGTGGTTATAAAAGTAATGGATATTTAATTTTAACATAAAATCAATTCATATATTTTTAAAATTCACATTTGGACCCTTGTACGTTATTTGGGAGATGATTCTTATGAGATGAACCATTTGGGTGTTTGTATTTCCTATAATTAACCAAATTTTATTGGGTTACATTCTGATGATAACTGTTTGGCTTAACGAGACCCTTATTGGTCACCTTATCAAATAAAAAATAATTTATATGAAAAATTTACTAATTGTGATCAGATTTAAATAAATTGATACTGTCTAAGAAATGGATTTTGATAAGATATTCTAGTTCTTCCTTATTGTTCTAGTTAAATCAGGTACCAATTAATTTGTATTATAATGGGTCCATTATATAGTATTTGAAAAAATTAATTTTTTTAAAAATAAAATGAATAAATTAATGGAATTAAAATGGATCTGTAGGTAGTGTCATATGTTTAAAACATTGTGTATTTGATGTTTAATATTCTATTTGGGTATCCTTGGAATAGAAAAAAGAGAAATTATCATAGCACATTTTCCTATTATCAGTGGATTAAATGATAGGTGTTGGATATAGTAAAATATATTTGTCTAACATAAAAATAAGTTTTTTGTTTTTTTCTTTTTTTATGTGGATATCCCACGGCAGGTATCCACCTTTTAGCATACAATCCTTACCTAAAGTAGTAAGTTCTAATGTTTGGTACTGTTCTGGTGCCATTTTCTCTTGTATGAATTTGAGCTTCCTAATGACACCCTTGTTCGGATGGGTGGTCATGTTTTTCATGGAAATTGTTGTGGGATTTAAAAACAAGTAATGCTTGGTTTCATCAGGGTATACATACCTAGGGTATGATTGGATTCTTTATATGACTTTTGACCCATTCTACTTCCTCAATGATCGATGACATGATATCATGCCATCCAGGTTAATGCCTATTTGAGTTAATAAAACTCTCAGTTAAATCTCTTATATGATATAGCTGATACTTAAAGCCTATTTTTGGAAAACCTTTGAATAGTATTTAGGATGTGACTTCCTTTTTTCTGAAACCTTGAGATAGTATGCGTTCATGTACATGGTTCCCATCGATCACTAAATGATGTAACAAACCAGTTTTCTTCAATGAAATAATTTATCGTTGGGAAGTTGAGTAAATTATCAGGACATCCATATTGTAGTGTGACCTAGGAGCTAAAGAAATTAGTTCATTCCAATGTTTGGGAATTATTTCCAAGAGGATTTTGTGCTTTGACATTCTAGTCATATTTTTTTTGGATTTCTCTATATGATTTGACATATGTGATTGTGACATGGAGGTGCATCACACATCCATTAAATGATATTTGGACCTAGGGTGGATAGGATATGCAATTATATGTCTTTTATTTCAGAATCTTGGACACTCCTAATGTGGGTAGCGTCACTTTAGTTTTAATGGTTTTGTTCCCTTCTATATAAATGGAGAACAACCAAAAAGGACTATGAGAAAACGATTGAGTATTCTCAACATCCATTCTATATAGAATGGTTTAAATGACATTGGTACTTTATTGAAAACATGAATTTGATGGTCTTGTCTATGTATGCTACCATTTGAAACACCATTTTTCATTTTTTACTTCGGTGGCTACATGTGAACAATAATGAAATTCTATAGGTGGTGAAGGATTTTAATCCATTTGTTATGATACATCAGTCGGCGAAGCAATGCTTCATTCCTCAGAAGTCAACTAGTTGTGGTTTGACTGATCTTTTTAGTAGAATCAAAAATCATCTTACTTTACTATTGTGAATGAGATGATCATTTCCCCTATCTTGACATCATCCTTGTTGCACTAGGATACTTTCGTCCTTACACCATACTAAAGATTTACAAAATATTTTGGGTATCTTTGGTGGTTTTATTAGTGTTTGATGCTGAAAATCGGTTTTTATTTGAGGATTGGTTAGTGATGAGTGATACTTTTGATCCAAGTAGGATTGTCTTGGACATAATCATAGACCACAAACATCCTTTCCTTTGAATCAACCATGAGGAAGATGCGGTTTGGGGCATAGTTAATGATCAAAGGTGGTTGTCTTGGCCTTGTAGCAACAACTTTTGGTATATTGGGAGTATGTAATACATATGTTTAGTCCCCTAGAAAACCAATTTTTTGAATTAGACATTATCTTAGAAATTTTTTTAGGCTCATAGGTGATTTTTAAGGGTAACAATTTCAATGGGCTATAACTATGTTATCCCTCTCAGTCGTGATGAGGCATGACAATTTTAATGACCAGGTGAAGATTAGGTAAGGAAAAAAAATTAGGAGTTGTGTATGGGATTCAATGGACGTTCTTTCTATAAAAGTGAGATCCCTTGGATGAATTCATTGTTGTTCCGTTTGAAAAACGCTGGATTTCTATGTTATGAATATTGGGAAAAGTTAATCAGTGGTGGCTCAATCAGTTTTCATTTTAGTTTTTGGAATACAGTTGGGGAAAACCCACTTTAATAAAGTCATAAGGTTATGGAGGGTGTCGTTTTATAAGGTTTAGATACATATTTCATGGAAATATTGCATGAACTCTTTATTATGTTTATTATGGAATAAACCATTTTACCATTTCAAAAACATTTAAGGAGAATCAATAGATTCCTTATAGGCATTCTTTGTTAGGAAATTATAAATGTGGAGGCACCGTAGTTTAGGATTGGCCCCTACTGATGCTAAAATACTATGGTGGGGAGCACATTTTCGCAGATATTTAACGAGAATATGACTTCATGATGTCTCTAGCTAAATAGTCTTGAGTAAGCTATATTTTGGTGTTTAATTCGAAAAACACGAATTGACTTTCATTTCAGTGACATATGTTCCATATGATAAATTTAATATTGGATGTGAATTGGGTGTTGTATATGAAAAAAGTCCATTACAATGGAACTAAATGATCCTTTTAGGATGTGCATTGTTTTCACTGTTCCAAAAGGATTCCCAGGGGAAAGATGCTCTTTAGTGGATAGATTTTATCAAATTAGGTTTTAATCGAAGGAAAATATGAAGGGAATTTGAAATCTTTCATTTACTAGTTGAAATATTTTTGAAACTACGTATATGAATGAAATTATATGATTTGGAACACCATTATATATGGTTCTTAGACTTGGGTAAATTTAGAAGGGTTCCCTTGTGTGTCTTATTGAGTATTGGGAGTGCCGGAACATAGAAATATATAGTTTAGATTGTCTACATCGGGAGAATGGTTTGTCAAGAACCATGTGGATCCCAAAATAAAACCACGTGTATTATGGTAGTATGTAGATTTGAAGAGAATATTTTGCACATGGTTTGCCCAAACATTGAAACTAGACCACTTAGGGAGTTCGACTTAGGAAGTACCTATGAATTATTCATCACATGGTTGTCACGTAGTTTGGCTAACCTTTTGACCCAACCCCTGGAAAAAAAATCTCTTTTGAAATTTAATTTACCATATTAAAATCAAAATAATGTTATACCAAAACCAAATATACCCTCTCCCTCAATTCCTGTGTTTGGAACCAACACCCTCCCTTACCTTATGGTGCACATGACATCCCATCCTTGACCTCCTCTCATCATGATGATTCCACAGTCTTTTTGACGGTTTCTTGGTTTATGTCTCAAGGTAAGACACATGTATACCTTCTCCTCCAACGGTTGTCCAAATTTTCCTCTCCATGTTTCTAGTTTTGATCGGCCAAACATTATGTCAAGGGGTAACCAATTTTTTTGGTTTACTTCTCTTCCGATGGTGTGTGATGTGACTCTCATGTTGTCATTCATCAAATTTTTAGTAGAAGAAGTAGATGGAGAAGAATTATAGATTCCTGGCCATAAATTTCATGTAGGGTTTCCTCCATTATTATTTATTTCTCAATTTTCTTTGTGGTTTTTGTTGATTTTTAGTTTCTGGTAATTTTATTTTTGTGCGTTGAACGTTTCCACAGAGGTTTTGGGTTTCCATTGTCAAAGGAAACTTCGTTATTCTTGAATTAGTAGGCATTTACCTATATTAAATCTCACATTATATAAATTTACCAATGGAAGGATGAATATATATAATGGGGATGGGTGTGCCTATATGTGTTTATTAAAATTCATACATGTTTAAGTAAAAAGGGGTATATGAACATATAATCATATATGTACTGATCCCTTTGACATACATTTCCCTGAAAATATGTAAATAGGGGATAGATCTCCCTGTATATATGAAATGGTGCAAACGATTTATGTAATAAATGGATGTTTTGAGTTATCTTTGTCAACGCCATCAATTGTTGAAAACTTAATTGGAATTACTAGTGTATTTTCCAATTTCCAATGTAACCTCAAATTTTCCCATTGGGATTTGTAGATTGATTTATTTTTCATTAGTTAAATGTAATGCTTACCATGATGGTCTCCCTTATTTAAATGAATTTTCATTATTATATGAAATAGGTAATGATCTTTGTTAAGGACATGCACTTAATCATATATTATCAAATGATTATCTTGATTTGTAACTCCCAGAATGGGATTGAACAATATTAATGGACATATTAGAGTTTATCCCCATTTATTGTGCTATGTACATGAATATGCCTTATCTATATATATATAATTGATAAATAAGATTCATGAGAAGTTTTTCCTCACACATTATTTAAATATACTACACCCTTATTAAGGGTTAGATACATTGGTAAGGGTCTATTGAACAAGGAGGAATGTTACTCTACCTTTAAATTGGCGTTGAGTATGGTATCTCACACCGATGACATTATACAGATGTTGGAATGAGGGACCATGTTCCATGATTAGAGTATTTCCAAGATGAATCACTTGTCATCATTAGTGATACTACATGGTATATCTCAATCTATTGGGATGTAGGGAATGTTCTCTATTTCTTGAGCTTATATGTACATTTTGACTGGTCATGGATGACTGATTTACTCCCTAGTCTAGATGACACCTAGTATTCTTGGTATATGGCCACTTATGTTTTCCCATACACAGTTTATATCGGTTGATGTGATGTAGACCATTATTATAAACACACATATATATAGTTACTATATATGTCTGGTAACTGATGAGATACTTTTTCTGGTAGTGAGACAAAGTAGGTAGGGTCGCCTAGGTATTCAATTAGGACCTATGATGACCTATTTTATAATTTAAATACTCTTGTTTTTCTGATATTTCATGCACAATAATTAATTTATATTTCATGAAATGGATTGTATTAGACACTGTGGGTGGCTGAATATTAGGATTTTATTTTAGAACATTCTTAGGTACAATTTGTATCTGAGTAGACATTATGTCTATTGGTATTGATATTGGGAAGAAGCCCACATATAATGCTTGATTCATATTATAATGATATATTTGTAGCATATGATCGAGATGGTGCTTGAGATGCATGAAGAGATAGTCCTTGGGAAGTTATTATTTTATTACTTTTTATTTCAAATTTTTGTTTTCACTAATTTTACTTGTAGAATATTTTCTCATATATGAAATTTTTTAAATTGGTTTTGGCCACTTTTATTCATATATTAATAATCATACACTACACTGTCTCTCATTTATTGTTCTTATGCTCATCAATATTTCTTATTATCTATTATATCAATGTTCTACTATGATCATGATCTTGTAGCCTCACCTCTATCACCTTTTTACACCTTTACTTCTAGTGGACAACCTCTACCATATGAGGAGGTGCTATTAAGACCTTGTGACTACCGGTACGACTATTTTATTAGTTTTTAGTTAGGTTAGGATGTTAAAAAATATGTGGCCGGTTTCACAACAAATCAGTTTATAATCATCTCTACTCTCATGAGAGCTCCTCCCATTACATAATCTTACTCACCCATAGGTTATTTGAGTGAGGGGTTTTGAGAAACATAAAGCACTGGATGGACAGAAAATCTTATATATAATAATGATCAAGGTATGATACTAGGAAAATCATATTTAAATAAAAAAACTATATTTTTCAAAAAAACCTACGGTAACAAATATATTAGTTAAATTTAAACTAAACACACACACACACATACATATTTATATGTATGAAAATGATGCTTATGACCTTCTAAACAAAAAATAAACCTTTAAAATTATTTATCCTTAATTTAAAATCATTATTTTGAATGTTAAATATTACGTTCGAATAATTTATAGTATTGTTGACTAATTATTAAATATATTTTAATTATTTATCCGAATATTTTGTGACCTCCAAAAAAATTGGAATATAATATAATCATATTTTAATTTAAATTTAATCATGAAAATAGTGTGGAATTGCGGTTGCACAAAGTGTACTATAAAATATGGCCATTTTGTCTATCAGGCATGAAATACCATTCCATATAAAAAGCATTGACAATATAATTAATATATAGTAACTATTAGTATTATTATTCATTAAGAGTTATGGTAACGTCTAAATAACATAGATTAAACAAGTGATAAACTTGACAAATAAGATCATACCCTATGAATCCCACTTATCCAAGCCTCCAAGGGGATAACATCACTGTGAATTTCCCTTGACTATGCCTAATCTGATATTCAATAATCAGAATCTCAGTGAAACCATTTATGGGTGAAGTTTAATCTTATCTAGATCATGACCGAAAATATATTCTCCAAACCACTATAGAAATTTAACAACATCACACACATTACCCTTAGGGTGTACGCAATTGTAATAAAGGGTTACTTATCTAGACCCTAGTAAAATGGTTTTTTATATTTTATTTTAAATTTACGAATGATAATATTTATCATTTTTCATTATAACTTCACTGTTATACAGATATTTAAAATTATACAATGGGGTTGAATAAAATTTGATATTGAAATGAAGAAACTAAAATTGTATTTTAGGTTAATAATATTGATTCAATTAAAATATTTTTTCTGATAAATTAAATTATTTTTTATATAAATTTTATTTTCATGAATTATTGTTATAAAATAATATTTATTTATATATAAATATATTTTTATTTAATTAAGTCCATTGTTATTTTTATCAGTGTCTTAAAAAGTAAATGTTATCTAAACAAGTATTTTATCGTAATTAAAGATTATTATATAAGTTTCCATTTGCATATATATATATATATATTTAAAATAAATTCTATTTTTTATTTCAAAATGTTGGCATTAGTCACTGTTAATTTTTCATAATTTTTTATGATAGGAATATTTTTGGTAAAAATTAAATACAATATAACTATTCATTATGTATCATGACATCGTAATAGAAAAATTGAAGACATAAATTCTAGAAAAAGAATCAAATAATAAAAATTAGTTTAACCTATAAGAAAATGCGTTTATAAATTATTTTAATTATTTTATATGCCTAAAATGAATCTCAAATAACATAAATTATATTCTGAAATTTTAAAAACATTTCTCTATGAATACAAAACACATCCAGATAATCAATGATATTATTTTAAATATTTAGGTTCACAGGATAATTAAATATTTAACTGAGCCACACATTTGTATAATCATTGTACCAAAACTATGATAATGTTTTTGGTTTTGATTAATTTACTACATGGAGTCCGAAACCTATATTTTGAAATTAATAATGAATTCCCCTCTCATTGGCTATAAATACCCACCAACATAACACTCATATTCTATCAAAAACCCATTGAGAATGATTTTTAAATATGAAAACATCTATAAATCCCCATCAAGGTATTCAAAAACTCTAATTAATCTCCTCCAATGCATTTAGAATCACCCTCTCATTGTAAGGGGTTATCTCCTTTTCCTTTGTATTTTACTACTTTTATTATAATAATCATTTTATTTCTAGTTGTTTACATTGGAATATGTTTTTATGCATCCCTATAATGTCCATATTATTACCATGTACTGATATTCAACTATTAACTCTCACTAATCCCTTTCATGAATTTTTATGTTCACTATTTATGTAGCCGAAATTATCTAGTGATATTCAGTGATAAAATTTTATATTGATAATATGCATCCCTATTTCTACTAAAAGGTATTAACCTAGTTATATGTATCCTACATTTATTGGGGGATTCAATTTATATAACCCACAAACCCTTATCAAGGGACTAAATATTATTTGATAGTTTCGTATTTTTTTGGATCTACGTGGAACACAAATGAATGTGCCTAATATGAATGTGATGGGTGAGACATGAATTATATAACCCTTGAATGAAATTGGTATTTTTTTATTCCATGAGATACCCAATTTGTTTGGGAATTGTTTTTATTCCATGAGATACCAAATTTGGTTCATGGTTAGCTAGAATAAGAACACTATGTTATTTTGAAAAAGTGTTTATACATTACTTATTCTTATTTTGACATGTTTTATATTTATTCCACATTCTTCTGTTTTCTTAATATCATCACCTTTTATCAAGCTACAATTTTAACATTTGTGATTCTCTACCATATTCTTCGACTTCATTTTATTCTTGAAGCACATGTTTTACATTTGTCAAGTTATTCATTTATTAATCCATTACTAGTATTTGTTTTACCCCTTTCTTATGTAGACCCCAAAGATACCCTATAACATTTTAGAATTTCAATGGAATTTATATGCAAGTTATTGAGTTTTCAAACAATGTTATATTATCCCTACTTCATGTTTTTTGACATTTATATAATTACCCAAAAAAATAGGCCTCCCTATATTTTGTTTTTTTTATTATTTGTATCCAAATGTAATTAATAATGAAATAAATGGTTTTATAGATATGGGTTATCCGAGTCCTCTAGGGAATTCAGTTAGTGAATGCATATGTATACCAATATTCAAAACAAGATACTTTATCTACTATATTGGTTTTTGGTGATTCAAAGAAGGTAAATTTCATTTTTTGGATCCTAATTTTTGATCAATGTTTTATAGTGGTTTGGTATTTCATCACCATCCTTATGAATGTGATGTATAATGGAATGGTTATTGAGGAATTTTTGGCAAAGAAAGTAGATCTTGGTGATGATGTGACAATTTAATGTGTTAGAAATTCTGATTCTAAAAGCATGAAGTAGAAACCTGTAGTTAAATACATGTATGGGAAGTCTATAAATATTTGTCCATTTTGTCTTGTGGTTATAAATACATCTAATAATTTTTGTCTTGTTGGATTGCATCATAGGTTTTGTAATCCAATTGGACTTCAAAATAAGAACTCTCAATCATATCCCATATCGATGCAATGATCTATAGTATTACTTCCATATGTGGAGTCCTGATATATTTTGTAGCTTTGGGGTGCACTATATTTTTAATTCTATATTTTTTTGGATATAATTTCATCTCATTAGAAAAAAATTTCTTTTTTCGAATACAATGGAATACATTTGGATCATGTGCTAATATTTTAGTTTATCAAATCTCATTAATTATATTCTTATTGTTTTTTTTCATGATGTTAACCATTGTTAGATGGATTTTTGATGAATTACATATCAATGACTGGTGTGTGGGATTGGTATCCCTAATTAATATTTTTCATTTCAATATCAATCAAATATTAATTATTCATTCAGAGTGGTTAGTGATATGATATATAAACTAAATTTATTATTTCTAAGGTAGTGTAACATATCTTAAAATTATTTATAATTTATTTATTTAAATTAAATAACTATCTTGTGTATTATTCTAATAAAATTAAATCATTGTTCTCACTTTTCAATTATTACTTTAGTTGGTAGGAAGATAATTTTAATAATTATAATTAGGTAAAACTACCATTCTTTGTCATTATTTTTCCTCCCCTAAGGATGTTAGTAAAACCCTAATTTACATTGTAATAGGATATTTTTGTTTTGTAAATTGAGATGATATTATCTTCAAATGCCTTTTTTACTGTTCTTATGTAGATAAATCTATATGTAATTTTTCTTCTTCCTTCATTTTTTCACATGGGTTTTGATAACATCGACATGGGATTTTGTGATGAATAACCAGAAAACTATTTTCATGAAAAATATAAATTTCATGGATTATTATTGTTATAATAAAAAATTTTAAGTGGTTTTACATTGAGTAAATGTTAGATATTATTCCTTTAAAAAATTCTTTTATTTATGTATTTTTTGTTTTAAATACTAATTTATGTTTATAAAATTGTTTTTCATATGAAGTTACACCAAATGATATTTTTATAGTTATTAAATTATTATAATCATATATACATGTTTAATAGAAATAATAATATGATTCTATGATTCCAATTATGTATTAGAGCCATTGGGACACTGTGTTTCATTACAATTCTTGTTTATTTATTACAATGCTTGGGAACATAGGTTATTCAGATTAAAATAGACACTACAATCATGTCTGGATTTATGAATATATATGTTTATGTAAATACATGTTTATGTAAAATACTATAAGGAGAGATACCTCCTATATGAGAATGGATATATATTTGTATATAGATTAATATATACATATATTCTTTCATATTTAAGAGTTCCCCACTACACGAGGAATTATATGTGTGTATATGTATACATACCAACATAAATTAAATTATAAAAGCATACATAATACCAATATATATATATACATTTATGCGGCCTCCTATTTAGGATATTGGTTGATTATTCTTCTCTAGGTAAACAATCATGTATTCTAGGTATGGAACAAATATGGCTTGATAGATATTATGTAGGTCCTGTTAACTATAAAACTAAAGTATGATTAGTTTTCGTACTCATCACTTTATTAATATATTTATTATTGTTATGTCTTTCATATATTTAATTTTATTTTGATTATATATACACCAAACTATATGGAAAATAGGTAGGGGTATCGTGGTGACATCCCATTGAGTTTAATGTACTCAAAATTTGCATGCATTCCATTGGAATTCATGATGTCATTTTGGTATTTGAAAATTATAAAGGTAAATAATCTATTCATGAGGGATGATAGAGGTATGATCATATTGTGTTATATAATAGTAGTATATTGATATTCTCTTGTGTGTAGATAATTTGGGGTATAATTTTGTCTTTTTTGTTTCATGGGAAGACTATAACATAATTTTAGAAGTAGGTTTATTTCTTCCTTTGGTAACGTATTATGTTTGTTGTTGTTATCTTGATTATTTTAGAGATTAATTTTTCTTTTATTGAGATTTTATATTTTATAATATTTATATATTTATATAATGGTAGATGGTATTATTATATTTTTTTTAAAGATAACATTTTTTATAAAAAAAAATTTCTTTATAATGAATATTTTATATCTTTTTAATTTTTACATCATCTTTATTTGTGATGGATTTTTTACAATAGGATTTTTTATGTATTAGACCATGAAATTCTGGTAAATAAATTTCCGATATATTTTGGTTATCCTTAAACATTTATATTATCCCATATAAAATTGGTGGTGGTATTTAGGTCTGGAGACCATTCGATTTAAGTTTGTGGTTAATCTTATTTTGGTCAACATAGAATATTTATTGTGAGTACTTTTTACACCAAAATAATTAGTTCCATTTTTTATATAATAGAAGATGAATGTATAATTTTCTGTTTCCAAATATTGTATGAATAGGTTCAAGTTTAATCCACTAAATATCACACAATGTCATAAAAAAATGCACTCTATAGTAAACCATTATCTTGAGGTATAAACCAAATCCTAGTTTGTTCAGTGTACACTATAATGTAGTAAGAGTTACTCAGATATTGTTTAGTGCATGGATGTTTATGTGATATAAAATAATATAAGGTCTTTTATTATTATCCAAATATATGACATCATGTGGTATTTGAAAATATTATGATTTTGATTTGAGAAGTTTTAACATCTTAATTATTAAATTTATTCTTAAAATATTCACAACCATAAATGTTTCTACATTATAAAGTGTGTCATTGAAGTGAAACATTTTGAAAGATCTATAATTAGTATCATATCCATCGACAATTATTTATAATTTTTGAAGTGTCGTTGAGTGTATTTATAAAGAGGCTCATAGTTTTTTATTCACAATGTGAAAAACTAATGTATGATTTTCATTAAAACACCACAGATTGAAGTTATCAAATTCGATCACTCTCTCATTATCATTATTGCAGCGATCTTAATAGACTGTGAGGAAGAGATAGTCAATCTACACCATTGGTGGATTCGCACACCCTATGGATGACATTAGAGGATGGTGTCTATTAGTTTCTTCTCAGCTATTTTATGAATATAATTTCATATATTTTGATAATCTATATTGATATAGAAATGTAATTATTTCATTATTACTTTTACATATTCCAAATGAATTGATAGATCCTTAGAAATTCAATTCTATATGTACTGTTCATTCTAATTATGAAAAAATTTGTTCTCTTCAAAATACCACTATTTTTTCATATATAAACCTAATTTATTTGGATATTGTTATTAAGAACACATTGAAACTATAAAATAATATTTTCTTGAACTAGATCCCAATTTTATGAAATAGTCACGATTTTCAATGATTTCTACACAATGTTGTTTTCCTACAAATTGTTTTTTTGTTTTTATAATTTTCATGAGACTATAACATGGTTTTTGAAAAATAATAGAAGTAGAAGAATTAAATTGTGATATTTTTATAGGATGGTTTACCAGCGAACTTTTGATGGTTAAAATATAATCAATATTTCTATAAAAAAACCGTGATGTAGCTGGTTGAGACCATGTTGTAGAATTATCAATTCATCTTCTATAAGATAAACATTAATTAAAAAGACCCATTTAAAACATTTTTTATCCCTTGGAATGTATTTTGACCATAGAAAAAAATGATTATATATATATAAATTTTCAGGGTATTGTTATTAACATAATAAATTTATAAAAATTTAAAACTTTCTTTGGTGCTATACTAATAAACACTCCATGAATCTAAGGGGGGTTGAATCTATTCCAAAATATGTTTTTTGGATGAAATTTGGGATTAATGTATATTTAAATAGTATATAGATAACTATAATATTAATAAATAATAACATTATAATAGATGTAACGTATCTTATATTTTTTTTCAAAATTATTATGAATGATTATATGAATAGTTTACTTTAAACATTCCTCCACTTGGATATTTTTACAAACCATTACAAATGGTATTTTGGTGCATTTAAACGAAATATATAAATAACATGAAATATTTTGTATTTCTATAATTAAATTTTTTCACATAAAATATTAAAATATTATATTAATGATTTTCTTCATAAAAATAAAATATTTTGAATATATAGGGTTTCATATCAAATTCTATTAATTTCAATTTTAAAATGGATTATACTAAAATAAAAAATGATATACATATATATATATTGAATTTATATATTTCATTTTTAAATTAATGTAAGTTTATAAATTATTTATTTATCAAATATTCATAAATTTTGCATGTTAATCCATTTTTTGGAATTATTCATTATTTTAATTCCATGATTCACTATTGTTGAATATAAATTTTTCATATCATGAATGGATTCATATATTATTTTAAAGTATTAAAAAATTATTTTATATTTATACCATTCATATAAGGAGTTACATTCTTGGTATGACATATTAATTCATTATATTCAACAATGTCTATGAATACATTATGGAGTATGATATTTAACGTAAATGTAGATATTGTATTTTTTCATAATAGGTATTTGGGATGTATTATAATTAGGGTATCATAAGATTATTGATCAAATGATCTTGGGTCATTGGGTTGATATACTCACTAGATACGAGAAACAATCATTATCTACAAATATTGTGTTCGACTATCTATTTCACTATACTTTACTGTATAGGTATTTTGAATTTATATTCATAAAAATTATTGGAAATAGTTTCATTTTCTATATTCATGTAATTTTTATTGATATGTGTTCATGAAAAATTAATTATCTTCTTATACACTTAACACAAAAATGAGTCATATAAAGGGTTACACATCAACATATTTTGAACACAAACAATTGAGAGATAGAATATTATATTAAAATATAATTAATTAATAGACTTAATATATAAAAAAATACCAGGGAAACAAATGCAGAGATTTTATAGTAGCAAAAAATATTTAGTGTTATAATCCCAGAAAGGAAATATTTTTTAATATCTTGATCAGCCATCCAGGTAAGTTAATTCAAGGTAAGGCTCCCAATAATTTTCTATATAAAGGGAGAAGGTTATGTTTGATTATAATATAGTACGGTTCCCATATTTGGTATCAACTTTCATTTTAAATTAATATTGAATGAAAAATATTTAACACACTAGATTAATATAAGTGTGTTTATTTATAATATATATTTAGGACAATACCTTTCCAATGGACTATATATGTTTATTATATGATATGATTGACATTATGATCTATATAATAAATTTTGAAATGATGGAAACCCAAATTTTTACTAATTACATAGTGAAATAGGGATCATTTCCTACTAATAGTTATTATGCAATTAAAAGGTGACATTATTTTCTCTATAGCATGTTTTCAAAAATCCATTAAGAAAAGAATATATGAAACGATACTTATCTGGTAAATTATTTAATTATTGAAAAAAGTACATTCACTATTATCTACCATGGTTTTGAGATCAATTTTAGAAATGGATAGAACTAAAGGCTGATTTTTTCAAACAAGTATATATTTTCAAAGTAATTTTATATAATAGGAAACAATATTTATATTGAAACTACCCATTCATAACAAGGTGACCACTGAATCAATTTACATGTAAATCAGGATGTGTTTGATAATAATTTAATGTGTCTTATTAATTTATCATATCATGGGATTATTTATAAGGAGTTTATGTCGTAAAATAAATAGGGGTATATGGATGAATTAAATTTTATGGATAACCAATTAAATTCTCCTTTAGGAATAGATGATGCACCAGAGGTTGGAGGTTTCTATGGATTTATTTAGATGCAATACGACAAAATGAACATTAGTATCTCATCATTAACTCAAAAAGGTTTAGTATTATTATAACATAGAGTGTATTATATGTCATTTAATGATTTATTTTTGTATGAAATTTATTTTGAAACCACAAATAGAAAGGATCGAAATTTTCTTTTTCAACTGTAGTATGAAAAAATTCCATAAAAATATACCTGATCTTCTCCAAATTATAAGGATAAATAAGTAGGTCATGGGTGGTTTATGACATTATTTTTTAATCAATGTATAAAATGGTAACATTTTTTACGACGACAATTGGAAGGATTTTTATGGACACAATCACTAAAGCCTTGGGAAGGTATCAAGAAGAATAATATATTCTTCTATTGAGGTAAAGCATGTTAATTAGGGTAGAATTCACCCCATACCTGAATGGTTTCAAGATAAACTATGGATTGACCACATAATTTTTAAAGAATGTAATATTGAATTATTAAATATTCATCTGGAAAATTGTGACATCTAGAGTTGTTATAAGGAAATACTATGTTCAATAGCATATATGATATTCAACAATGAGCATAAATGAAAAACCAAATATGTAATTATTTGAACATTAAATAAAAGGAATTTAATTTTTTTGGATTTAATAGTGTTATATGAATGATGAAATATAAAATTGTCATACTCATTAACAATATATTAATTAATTCTTGTAAAATTAAGCACGTAATTTTGGTAAAGTAATTTTATGCTTCTAAATACTATTTCATTATGAATGATCTTTAATTATTTTATGAGTGAAGAATATAGTTAATTTCTAAAACATTTATAAATATTAAATATATCATTTTTTAAATCAATATATCAAACTTATATAATGTTGAAAATTTGAAATTTTTATGAAAAGTTTGATTTTTCAATGAATAGTGAAACTTATAGTTTTTTCAAAAATTGCTTTTTTCTCAAGTATTTAAAAACTAATATTATAATTTATATTAGTTAGAAATATAACATATTAATTATTATTAAATAGTCCAATTATTGTTTTTATATGGATTTTATAAATACATTTAGAATAAAAACATTTTATGTTTAAAAAGGGAAATACTCTAGAAAACCTCTTTTCGTTTGGTTTTTCAAATTTAACATTAAATTAAATTCTATAAATTATGGGTTTTTAATTTTAATTTTTTTTTACATATTTAGATTGTGGATTTCAAAATTCTGTAAATGTGTCACCTTCATTTTTTGGACAATATGATTAATAAAATTGGTTAACTTTGTTTCAATGGTAAAGGGTAAATCTGGTTATTAAGTGTAAAAATAATATTATAAAGACTATAAATGGACTCTTAAACATGAAAAAAATTATATTATGATAAATGGTATTCCTAAATCATTCATGGTTCATTTATATGAGCATTTATGGATACTTGAATTATATAGTGACATTAATAATATTTTATATAAAGAAAATTCAATGATGTTACATTCTGGATTTTAATAACACTAGTGAAAAAACAATTTTTCGCGTCGGTTTTTTTTAATTTTTAACGTCGGTTATAAACCGACGTCTTTATAGGCGACGTTAAAAATACAGTTTTCGCGTCGGTTCTTAGAAACCGACGCGAAAACTAATTCTCTTATGAGCTTCGGCGTCGCTTTTTTATAAAACCGACGCCGAAGATACATTTAGACATTATTTTCCGCGTCGGTTCATTAAAAAACCGACGCGGAAAATATAGTCGACTAGGTTTTCGGTGTCAGTTTTATATAAAACCGACGCCGAAATATCGGTTTTCCGCGTCGGTTTTTATAAAAACCGACGCGGAAAACCGATTTAAACAGGATTTTCTGCGTCGGTTTTTCTAAAAACCGACGCGGAAAACCCGTTTAAACAGACTTTTCCGCGTCGGTTTTTCTAAAAACCGACGCGGAAAACCGCTTTAGACAGGATTTTCCGCATCGGTTTTTCTAAAAACCGACGCGGAAAACCCTTTCGGCGTCGGTTTTTAAAAAAACCGACGCCGTAAATAATTTTTTTACAATATTCGGCGTCGGTTTTTAAAATAACCGACGCCGTAAATTTTTTTTTTAAATAAAATACATATATTTTCTCCTCCAAACAAATCGAAACCCTGAACAAAAATAACGAAGTATACAAAAACAATTAAATAGCTTTAACAGAAGTACTTGAGAAAACTCAAAGTAAAGCAGAATTAAAATACACGTACCTACATGGTGCATTTTCTTAATCTAACCATACTCAGTATCAATCATTGTAAGTTTCCTCCCATAGATAGCACCAATCCTGTCAAAACAGTAATGAAACTAAGGAGATGTGCGTGAAAAATCAATCCAAGATATTAGTGCAATGAATAAACATTAAATGAAAATGTGTAATTTATTTGAATCATTCATTTTTTCACAAAGTAAATTACCAAAATGAAATGTTACGACTCCTGATCAAAATTCCAGGAACACTCAGCCGATGTAACCTGTTCCTCACCTCCCCCACTGAAGATGTTGGGGGTGTCTTTTCACCATAGGATCCCCACCACCCCCAACCTCAGGTTTTTATATTTGTTCTGTATAGACGTGCATTACCCATTCACTATTGTTATTTGTTTAAGTTATGGAATAACAGATAAATAAGTTTGAGTGCAAAAAATAGGTTAGAAAATTGAAATCAAATGCAGATTGAAGTGACATAAAGAAACATACCTTAAAAATTGACGCCTTCTATTTTATCTTTGTGCGAACCCACTAAGCGTTGTTTCAGGTATTATGTGATATGCTTCTCGGCAATCATTTTTCGATATTTATTTGCAAAAAAAATAAAAAGGCCTAGAAGATATTGATGTTCATTCAAGGGAGACAATTTTTAGTGTTTGTGAATGTTATTTCGCTATACGAATCTCTATGTTCATGATCCAAGTACCACCCTACAGATCTGTCACTGTACAGACAAATGATTTTAAGAAATAACAATGAAAAGAAATATAATAACTAATTTTGAATTAAAATACACGTACCTGAAATATACGACATGCTTATTGTTGGTTATTGTTGAAGGATTCATTTGATTATTAGTAGATTCAATAAAACAGTTTTTGCAGAGGCACTTGAGAAAAATCAGTAAAGCAGAATTAAAATACACGTACCTGAAATATATGACATGCTCATTGTTTGTTATTGTTGAAGCATTCATTTGATTATTAGTAGGTTCAAACACCTAATATATCATAAGAGTTAGTTTTTTAAACCCATATATATTATTATTTATAAATATTAGTATACATACCTCAAATCTTAATCAGACTTAACAAATAGTCCGCAAAAGTAGATTGAATATGAATCATATCAGATTGAGAATATGACTATGAATCATTGAATACCTACAATAATATTGAATGATATGAAATTAATAAATAGAAGAAAGTGGATGAAAATATATAAAAAAGTTAATACAACTAACCTTATGAAAATCAGTAGTTTCCCCAGTTGTGATTATCTCGTACATAAATCGTAGAATATAATAACCACATTCAACGCTTCCATTTTGACGATGACACTGCAGTTATAAAACATTTAACTAATAATGAAACCCAATATATAACAAAAATATAAAAACTAATTACCTGTACTTCCACATATTTGATTTTCGTTGGTTTCTTTTCATTTGTAAATTGTTTCCATGAACTGCATTTTTTTATATAAGAACTAATAAAACTTTTGTAAACAACTAAAATTAATCATAACGAACTTCTAAAAATAAAAAAACAACTTACCTGTTTAATAAGTTGGAAAACAGTTTACGCACTTTTCCTAATAAAGAGCAAAACCAATATAAGGTGCATTCATTTGCGCAAAATATACCTAACATCCAATGCCCCCTATAATACAAAAAGTTCATAATTAATGACATTATAATGATCATGAGTTCAAAATTATGTTGATATTCTTACTTATCAAGAAATGGCAAAAACCAGCACTGAATCTCTGTTTGTGATAATCTCTCGGATATATATTGAACTCTTTCATCATTTTTCACATGTTTGACTTCCAAGGAAATGTACTCTGGATCTATAAAGCTATAAATGCTTGTAGTTTCATTTTGTAAAAGAATCCTGTATAGATACCTAATTTAAAAAGAAAATATAGTTAGTCAATGACATAACAATATTTTATTAAAGAAATAGCAATTCAAACGTCAATTTACTTACATGGAAAACAACTGCACCACATTCAGCCCGATCTCTTCAAAATTAACAAAATTCATGATATCTTCTTTCAATATTCTCAATTTATAATTTCTTCCACATATATCGGACGTCATCCGAAACTCATAGATAAAATTCAAGGAAGAATAGCACTGAGATAATCTTTTCAACCCAGAAGAAATATCAGAAGTATCTACAGCCGACTGTTTCGGAACATTTTGCTGCATTTGTACAGTTTCTTTTTCTTTCAGATATTCCTATATAAGTTAAATGTCAGAAAACATTATAAGTAATTTGGAATCATTTCTAATTACTAGTTAAAAAAACTCATACCTCATGTGAAATATAACGAAGAAGTGCAGTTGGCCAAAGTAAAAAATGGCCCATGCATTCCCCAACACTGGTGATCTCCGCAGTAGGAAATGGTAGTAGAGCAGTAGGATCTATAATAACAAGTACTGATACTCTAACCTGACCCATCTGCATAGGCTGATGATGTACCGAGTCCCCCAAAAAATACACTTGTCCTAACGCAACAATATGTACATGAGGATCTCCCGCAAACAACTCACAATATAAGGTTCGATCCGATGGAGGAGGTGGAGGCTCAAAGTTAGCAGGTGGGGCAGGGTAGTCAGGGTGAGCAGGCTGAGAAGTCAGAAAAATGAAAAGGGTATATTAGTGTTTAAAATTTATAACATAGAAAAATTGATTAAAAATTAAATAAAATAATATAACTCAAATGGTTGCGCAGACGGGGCAGGGTAAGCAGATGAGGCAGGGTAGTCCGGGTGAGTTGGCTGAGAATGTTGAAAAATGAAAAAGTTATATCAGTGTTTATAATTTATAAAATAGACAAATTGATGACATTAAATAATATACCTCGGAAGGCTGCCCAGACGGTGTTGGGTAAGCATATGAGGCATGATAGTCTGAGTGAGTAGGCTGAGAATGTTGAAAAATGAAAAAGTTATATCTGTGTTTATAATTTATAGAAAAGAAAAATTGTTAACAGTAAATAATATACCTCGGAAGGATGAGCAGACTGTGACTGTCTTGCCAAGTGTTCTAATAAAGCCTTCTGTACTGCTGCTTGAATTTGATCACCCATAGACCGTTTCATATCCTGCAGCTCTTCTTTTAAGGATTCGATTTCCGGGTCTCTTGGTTGCTTACTCTTACCAAAAACCTTCCGAATACTAACACCCACCTGATATCCTCTAACACGGCCGGGGTGTTCAGTCTTTCCCAAAGCAGTGGCTAGGATATCCATCCTACCCTCGGGGATAAAAGAGCCCTGTGTCTCTTTCTCCTGAAGTTCATCCTGAAATGAAAAATAAAAAATTTATATTAGTGTTTATAAATTATAAAAAAGGAAAATTGTTAACAAAGAATTAATATTTACTTACAATTCTATCAGCCACTTGATGAGCTTCGTCTGTAAGATATTGTTCATTTTTTCTTCTTCTTGCTCATTTCCATTTCTCATGGCGAGTGGGAGGAGATGGAGGACCATACTGGACCTCTTCTGAACCACTACTTGATCGAGCTCTTAATGCTTCAAATTTTTCTTCAATAATTTTCTGCTCCAAATACGAGTATCCTCCACGTGATAAAGTATGAGGGTATACGTTTTTCAACTGGATCTCCTGATGAGATCTTCTGGAGGCCTGTTACATAAAAATAAACACATAAGTAAGAAGGAAAATATAGCATAAATTTTAAAATATAAAACAATTACAATACCTGAAATTTCTCTTCCTGACGACTGTCAACAAATCGCTTCCATGTTTCTTCATCTATATATGGATACTTAAGACATGGGCTTTCAAACCTTCTCTTTCCAAAAACATAATCTTTCGTCAGTTTGTTTTTAAAATCTATCCATCGAACCGCCGCTAAAGAGAGATGTCTTTTCCTAATTTCTTTGGTTTCCTCAAAATTGAATGTCATCTGTAATTGAAAAAATTAAATATGTCATTTAAACTATATAATATTAAAAAAATGAGATAAAATAAATAAATAAAGATATTTTACCATCACGGCCTCCTAAAGCTGTTGCTTCGCCGTCCTGTCCACTGACTTCCAATCAGGATATAAAATACTAATCCTGCAACGGCTCTGCATCGCTATATAACTGACAAACTGAACTGCATTTGGGCCAACTGCATTATTATTATCATCAAAACGGATGTGTAATTTGTTATCATCACGAGCGAGTGATAGTTTTGGTAAACGTGTAATACCACGTTTACCAACTAGAGAACTTGATTTTTCAGTAGTAACTGGAGAAGTCTCCTCCACCGAGGACGCATCAGTAGTCCTGCAATTTTTTTTAATAAATTAACAGTTTTATTTCATTAAATATGTATATTACTGAATATTTAATAATATGTCAAAATAGATATACCTCGGTAACTGCTCATCTCTATCTGTATTTGACATTTCTACTATAAAGTGTAATGAAATTTTGGGTACCTGCATATCATTAGAAAACTGAATAATTAGAAACAAGGAAATGAAAAATAAATATGTAAAAATAGAGGCATGGATTTGTAAGTTTTAAAAATAGACACAAAATATAAATATTTACCAGAAAAATTAGGAGACTAATTTAGTGTTTTCCCACGTCCCTTCATCATGATCGGTACGTACTGCATGCACTATGTCTGTCTTATATTCATTGTAATCATCTGAAAATTGCATAATAGATGAATAACGCTCATGTAAATCACTAGCATCATCAGAATCATCATCATCACCCAAATGATATCTTTTACCTTGCAAAACAACTGACCACTGATCATTCGACGGATCAATGACATAAAATACTTGTTTTGCATGTGTCGCCAAGATAAATGGTTCCTCATTGTGATTAAATCTTTTCAAATCAACCAGTTTAAACCCATATTCATCATGTTTCATGCCACTATTACTATCAACCCAATTGCACTTAAAAATAGTGACTCGAAATTTAATATAATCAATTTCCCATATGTCTTCAATAACTCCAAAATATGATGTTGATGCAGAAATTGGGTTTTTATCTTTGGCACTCGAAAAATGCACTGCTTCAGCGAATACCATCACACCACTATTCTGAACGGTACTCTTGTCATCCAGGTTTTTTGTGTAAAATGTGTAGCCATTGATATCAAAACCAGACCAAGTGATCACATTAAAAGATGGTCCCCCTGATAACCACTTCAATGTTTCTGATACAGATATATCTGAGGTGACTTTCTCTTTAAACCATGAAACAAATGTCTTCTTATGCTCAATCATCAACCACTTTTCATTTCTTTTCTGATATCGTAACTTTAATTCAGCAATATGTGAGGATATATATGGTTGAACCTCATCTGTGTTGTTCAAAATGTATAAATGAGCTTGCATCACTTCATCACGTGGAATGAACTTTACCTTTAAGCCTCGAACCCCTCTACCTTCTCTGTCAACTGTCATATGTCGAGATAGAGGGAGACCAATATGCTCCACCTCATTCAAATAATCAGTACAGAACTCAATCACCTCTTCTGATACATATTTTTGAACAATAGAGGCCTCTGGTCGATAAGGATTTTTAACATACCCTTTCAAAATTTTCATATATCTTTCAAAAGGATACATCCATCTTAAATAAACAGGCCCACACATTCTTATCTCACGCACCAAATGAACCAATAGATGAACCATTATATCAAAAAATGTGGGTGGGAAATACATTTCTAGTTGACAAAGAATAAGAGTTGCTTCATTCTCCAACAAATCTAACAAATTTGGATCAACGACTTTGCTACAAATGGATTTAAAGAAATTACATAACCTGATGATTGTCTTCCTGACAGCTTTAGGTAATATACCACGCACTGCTACTGGTAGAATTTGTTGCATTAACACATGACAATCATGTGATTTCATACCTATTAATTTACAATCCTTCAATGACACAAAATTATTCACATTTGAAGAAAAACCGCTGGGTACTTTAATACCATGAAGACAATGACAAAAATTCATCTTTTCAATCTTGCTTAATGTGTGACAAGCCGGAGGTAAATATGTTCTTTTTCCTTTCACAGCGGGAGCTAACTCCAAATGAATTCGCATTAATATCAAGTCCAATCTAGCATGTAATCCATCTTTTGTCTTTCCTTTTATGTCTAACAAAGTTCCAATCAAACTATCACATATGTTTTTCTCAACATGCATAACATCAATGTTATGTTTTATCTCTAAAAATCTCCAATAAGGTAGTTCGAAAAAAATAGACTGCTTCTTCCAGATATGTTTTTGTAAACCAGAACTTTTTCTCTTTCCAAATGTTGAATCAATATCTTTCACTCTGTCATAATATTCTTTAGCTGACAATGGTTGAGGGGGGAGGTTGTATTCTTGTAAACTGTTAAATGCTTTTCTCAATCTACAATAAGGATGATCAATTCGCAAAAATCTTCGATGTCCCATGTACACTGTCTTTCTTCCATTCTGCAATTGATAATATGAAGTTTGTTCTTCACAAATTGGACATGCTTTATGTCCCTTAACACTATATCCAGATAAGTTTCCATACGCAGGAAAGTCGTTTATAGTGAACATTATCATAGCACGCAAAAGAAAATACTCTTTCTTGTATGCATCGAAAACTGTAACACCTTTCTCCCATAGCAGTTTTAAATCCTCAATCAATGGTGTAAGATACACATCAATATCATTTCCCGGTTGTTTTGGTCCAGAAATCATCAAGCTCATCATAACAAATTTTTTCTTCATACATAGATGTGGGGACAAGTTGTAAAGTACCAGCAAAACAGGCCATGAACTATGTTGGCTACTGAGGCTCCGATATGGATTCATTCCATCAGTACACAATCCCATTCTGAGATTTCTAACTTCACTTCCAAAATCATGAAATTTTTTATCAAAACTCTTCCACTGTGGTGAATCGGCAGGGTGACGTAAGTTACCATCAGAAATGCGCTCATCTGAATGCCATCTTAACCTTTTTTCATCATTTGAATTTGAAAATAGACGCTTCAAACGAGGAATAATTGGAAGGTACCAAAATGATTTAGATGGAGTTTTGATTTTGGTACCTAAAAATAAATCAGAATTGAATTATCAGAATTGTTTGAAAAAAATATTGGATGATATCATTGGAAAGTAAAAAAATTGTTTTTTCATAACGTTACATGACATCACCTGAAAATGAATCTGAGTTGACTTTCTCATCCATCTTATAGCGCGATGTTCCACATGTAGGACAACTTGATAAATGTTCATTTTCTTTCCTATACAGTACACAATCATTGGGGCAAGCATGTATCTTTTTATACCCCAATCCCATTGGGCATAATATTTTCTTCGCCTCATAATTGGAATCTGGAAGCCCATTGCCTTCTGGAAGAAGCTCTTTTAAAAGCTCAAGTAAACTGGAGAAACTTTTATCACTCCACCCATTTTTTGCTTTTAAGTTAACTAATCTCAAAACTGCTGATAACACTGTATATTTACTGCAACCTGGGAATAATGGTTTCTCAGAATCTCCATACAATCGTTCAATAGTTGGTGTTTTTTCGATGGTTTCAACACCTAAATCATGAATTAATTCTTCAATACGATCCTCTGCCTCATTATGAATATCGTCATCAACATTGGATGTTGAATTTTCAGTTCTTTCACCATGCAAGATCCAACGTGTATAATTAAGGCTAAAACCATAACAAATGAGATGATCTTTGATTTCTCTGAAGTTTAACTTTCTCATATTTACACACTTCACACATGGACAGAAAATCAAATCAATATTTTGATTATGCCGTTTAGCAAATTCCAAAAAATTGTCAACTCCTCTTTCATATTCACTAGTAGTTCTTCGTAGACAAATCCAATTATGATCCATTAATACCTGATATCACAATATAATTGTTGAATATATTAAAACATAAAAACATTTAAATATCTATCAGATAAATTGTAAACAAAAACATATTCCATAAAAACTATTGGTAATCAGATAAAAGACATCAGATATGAAACACGTTTACAAATACAGTAAACAGTTAATTTTAATATTATATACATGTGTGTTATATTGAAATACAAGGACAAAATGGTTAAATCAAAGGTTTCATTTTTTGAAAATAAAGTTTCATGATATAAATATTATATGAATGACATACAAGATAATATGATTTCTCACTATGACTACTATTGATCACACTATATTTATTTTTTTATTCATTTGATGTAACATGAATGAATCATTGAAAAATTAATGTGAAAAATAGTGCAATAACTATCCTTATTTAAGACAATGTGTATTAAGAGACATGATACAATTTTTGATGACTATGATAACTCAACTCCCTCAATCCATGAGTTTTATAATAGGGAACTATGAACATATAAATTCATTATGGAGGGATAAAAATTCCATTGCATATTGTAGGTGACAACTTACACCCCCATCCATGGGTCTATTGCAGCAAAACATGTCAAGGAATGGATCAACATGAAGAGAAATATATTATCCATCCATGAAAGATTAGATCATGAGAATGTTTTATTTGCAGCCTATGACTTAGAGGGGGAAGTAAATCATTTCATGACTATTATTTAGAGGGAGAGAAAGATGAATACATATAATCAATGGAATGAGATTAGTTTAAGAGGACATTTATTAAAAATGCATGAATCTAACCCCACATATGAAAGTGGAAAGGTATTTTTGAACATTAATAGAGGGATAATGATTATATTATTATCTACGAAGAAATAATTACAATACATTATGATTCTAGTCGTATTATGGACATTGCAAGAAAAATTATTTATTATATAATGGCATGAAAATAATTATTCAAATTTTTTTAACATAATAGATAGTGGTAATTATTCATATCTTAGTTAAATGATGAGACCCAAAAGGAATTGAGGAATTTGGCATGGTAAATCTCGAGAAGGAATGAAATAACAACAAACTACATGCAAAAATGTGAGTGAATTCATTTAACACAATAAAATTATTTTTTTGAAGAAGAATTTATTAAAATGGAAATGGAATTAAAAATATTGTACTTCATAATGTAATGAAAGATCATTTTAAACAGGAATAATGATAATACAAACAAAAAATTTGATGTTCAACCCGAATGGAGATGTTAAATCGAAACTACGACCGGTATAATTACTTCCAAAAACAAACAATATCAAATCTACACCAACAATGATAATAAAAACAAAAAATAATGATAAATTACAACTAAAATCTAACCAATAATCAAAATCACGCAAAATAGGGTTATTGATAAAGAAATAAACAATGGGATATGAAACAAGAGATAAATAGGAAGAACACATACCCAAAATCGTGCAGACGACAAAAAACCTTCAACAATGGCCGTCCAAGATCGCAAATCAAGTTCGAAGGTCGTCGGGAGTCCGAAGCGCCACAGCGGAACTCGATTTCGACGAACGAACAAAATGAGGGTTTCTGACCGTGAATATTTTTAAAAGACTTTCGCGTCGGTTTTCCTGAGAACCGACGCGGAATATATTTTTTTAAAAGTTTCGGCGTCGGTTTTCATGAAAACCGACGCCGAAACATTTTAAAAATTTATTTTCCGCGTCGGTTCTCAGGAAAACCGACGCGGAATATATTTTTTTTTAGTTTCGGCGTCGGTTTTCATGAAAAGCGACGCCGAAACATTTTAAAAATTTATTTTCCGCGTCGGTTCTCAGGAAAACCGACGCGGAAAATATGTATACTAATATTTTCCGCGTCGGTTTTCTTAAAAACCGACGCGAAAAATCAACGCATAATATTATTCGCGTCGGTTTTTAGGAAAACCGACGCGGATAATATGTATACTAATATTTTCCGCGTCGGTTTTCCTAAAAACCGACGCGAAAAATCAACGCATAATATTATTCGCGTCGGTTCTTAGGAAAACCGACGCGGATAATATGTATGCTAATATTTTCCGCGTCGGTTTTCCTAAAAACCGACGTGAAAAATCAACGCATAATATTATTCGCGTCGGTTCTTAGGAAAACCGACGCGGATAATATGTATCCTAATATTTTCCGCGTCGGTTTTCTTCAAAACCGACGCGAAATATCAACGCATAATTATATTTTGCGTCGGTTTTTTGTAAAACCGACGCCAAAATTTCCCCACACAAACTATTCGCGTCGGTTTTTAAAAAACCGACGTTATTACGACGACGTTAAAGCCCGTATTTCCACTAGTGTAAGTGTTATACTTTTTGATATCATCATATAAAACGTATCGATTCGACTCGAAATATTATATTTGAAGTATTTTTTTATATTCATTATTATAATTTTATTTTATTTTTTACTGAAATAAATAATTATCTTAAATGACTTCACAAAGCTGATGTAATAATAATTTAATTTATTGAAAAACCAAATATGTGATATTAAAAATGTTAATGTAAATAAAATATGAGATATATAATTTGTTAATATAAATTTATATATTAAATTTTATTTATTTGATGTATTAAAATATTTTTTATTTGTTATTGTTTTTATTCATCTACTTAAATGTTAAGGAAATGAATAGTGTTTAAATTAACATTAAATATATTTTTTTAAAAACATTATTAAATGATATAAAATTATTAAAAATATTAAATTGATACATTTAATTCAGATAAGGATTAAAATATCAACCATGATCTATTTATGTGTCTTTTAGAATGTTATTGTTTCAATATTGACCATCAAAGATTAAAAATAAATGTTGTCCTTGTATGAGCTAAATGGATCGAATAAGGGTTTGAACAAAATTTTAAGGTTTATAATGAGAAATAAACATTTCAAACAATTATTATAAGGATGTATATAGACCCATAATAAAATTATATGGTAAGTAATTACATTTGTATCTGTTTGAAATTAATAATTAATTTATACTAATTTAATATTTTGGGTAATTCGAAGTGTGCCCCTCCCCACTCTTATAAAAGGGACCCACATCCTATAATTTATTCACACTTAATAACCAAATTTATTCACCCTTTATCTGGCCAAATAAAATAATTGAATCTATTCAATTCATTACAACTCCCTTATTTTAGGAATTATAGTATCATTAGTATAGTTTTGGATTTATGATAATTTGGTTATCTTGAATAGATTTATCATTTTAAGTGTGTTTTTCTAATTTATTTATTTGTCTACCACTTTGAAATCTACTTCAACAATGATAAAATAATAAATAATTTTCCTTCCCCAAAGATATATGTTATTAATCTATTTTAATGAACCACATCTACTTGAACTTCAATGAAATAGGAAAAGAATCGACTATTCGCGTGTAAAACAAAATACCACCTTGCGAACAGTTGTATTTTTAACATCTCCATATATCATATCTGGTTATAATGATATAAATAATGTTTATATATGAAATTATATTTTTTAATGACAAAATATACTTACCTTTCTATGCATATAAAAATGATAATGTCATTTGTGCGTATGCATGGACTACCGCCTCTCCAAAGCGATGTGATTTGTTTTCATCACCGAGTCACATGAATGATATAGGTAAGTAAATTTAAAGATGTAATATAATATTTAAGATATTATAA
Organism: Viscum album; assembly: GCA_963277665.1. NCBI lineage: Eukaryota > Viridiplantae > Streptophyta > Magnoliopsida > Santalales > Viscaceae > Viscum > Viscum album. The sequence goes on along the minus strand of OY728122.1, from coordinate 245,565,293 downwards.
TATTTTTTAAATTATAAAATATAGTTATCTTTTTTTATAATGATCTTTATGAAATTGGAAGATTACTTATGCATAAGTACAACCGATAGTCTTCATGATTGTAACATAATTCATTTTTCATATTATTATTTAATTATTGGATTAAAAATTAATATATATATATATAATTGGAAATTTTTTCATTAATATTATATTGCATATGGTGGAATAATGATCACTTTGACCACTATCCACATGCCAATGTCATTTGGGACTTCTGAACTGAATATCGTCAAAACATCCAACATGAACAGAAATAAATTTTTTATTGTAAATAACATTATAATAAGTGATATAAATGTAATAATAGAATTATTTTTTAATGAACTTTTATATTAAGATAGTTCTATTTTCCCAAAAGATAAGGATTGCATATGGCCATTCAGACTCTAGGTTGCGGAATTTTTTTTCTAGAAAATATTATAATAAATGTTTTATGGATTTTTTTAAATATTTCTATTTTAGGTCATTATTTTTAAAATTATTTTAAATAATGTATTTAAAGGTACATGATTGGTTTAAAATTTTAATTTACAAATTAATCTCAATTTCTTTTGAAAAAAAATAATCTATTTATGGTTTTATTAAAGGGAATTTATTTCAAAAAAAACTTTTTAAATTTATTATTAAAAAATAAAAAATTATTTTTTAACTAGAATAAATTGTGAGGATTTTATTATATTCACGAAAAATTAATTTTTTAAATATTTCTATGCTATATAATATCATTATTTTCAAATATAATGTTTTCTATTGTAAGTGTGTTGAATTCATTTAAAATAAGTAACATTCATTAAGGAATGTTTTTATGATGAAAGAATTCACGATTAATGATTATTATATAGTTCATGGGAATTATTTTTGATGATGGGTTGATCTGTTATAAAGAAATTATAGGTTATTTTGTGATAAGTTAATTAGACATGGTTAAATTAATAACCAATTAATGGAGGTTTAGTTATGAATTATGTGTAGGTGGTTATTTTATAACTTCTAATGCATTGGTTATTCTAGAGTTAGAGATTGGCGATATTGGTTACTCTATTTGTTAAAATGATATGGAAAATAATGTCCCCGGTAACTGAAATTTCTTTTATATTAATTCTTATGATTTTATATGGAAATATCTTTATTTTAAAATGGTAATATAATGATCTTTTTGAAAATATTATTCCATTTTATGGGTAAAATTTATGTTTTTAAGAAATTTTTTACAGGGCTTCACGAGTATAATATTTTTCATTATTTTATGTCCCCTACTAAGAATTTTGTAAAAATAACACATTTTAAAAACCACATTCACACGTTTTTTATGTGTATTATGGATATTAATGAGGAAATATCATATAATTGATGATATGTCATGATAAGAAAACATGTTTAATTTTATGTGGGTTTTATTGGGTTGAATAAATTGGCACTGAGATTAAGTTTACACATGTAATGTATTAGTTTAATATGTAAGAGTATTAACTAATTTTATAAAACAATGATCATTAAATATATTTGGTAAAATAAATTGATCTATATTTTAAAATAACTATAACATGATTTGTTTCTACCCTAGTCCTTATAGTTGTTATTAGGACATGGTTTAAATAATATTGAATATTATGATTTTTTTTCTTGAGATGTTTTCATAGCAGTTATGGATATAATCATTGGTTTATAACATTAAATATTTTCATAATCTCAATTTATTATAATCCCATTTTGAGTCTTTAGATTATGAGATAATAATGTAACTATTGGTTTTTTTGGAGACGTTTATTTATTGGATGTAATTCTCGCACATTACTTTTTGGGATTATAAATGAAAATTATGTGACAACCATTGATGTTAATTTTTTTTAATTTACACAATATTATGTTTATTTTTAGTATTTTGTCACATTTTTAGAATGTTATAAGAAATATATAGTTTTAGAAAAGGAAACCCCACAAACCATGTAATAACCCATCACATAGGATAAGGCCCAGAGATTTGAACCCTGAACCATAGGGTGACACTGCTAAGACACGTACCACTTGCATAAATGAAGTCCTAGTCAGTATGAGAATTTATTATTAATTAAACTATTTTATGGATGAAGAAAAATATTATTTTTGGGACATATATATTATCATATATTATACCATGGGATTTCAATTGATTCAGTAATTATGTGATTAAGGTTATTTTGGAAATGTTTCACTATAATTTTTTAAAGAATTATATGAATAAGGTAATAAATTGTATGATATTTTATATGAGTGTTACATCCCTCCATCACTAAGAAGAAGGATGGGCCATCAAACTAACATACCATTTCTTCATAATGTTGAAGGAGAGATAATGACCACTGAGTCCATCCTTCAATAGTCCCCGGAGTGGTGACTAGCACTAGGGGTGTAGAATATCATGTAATATGGAAGGAATTAAACTTTTTATAGGACAAGACTGGGAGATAACATGGTAAATCCCAAACAACTCCAAAAACTGAATGTAAAAGTAAAGACGAAAGAAATTTCATTCCCATATATTTGTATAAAATAAATTGATACAAAGTTCACGAAATATCTCATGAAAAGTAGAAATGGAATAAAAATAAAAATGACCACCCCCAATGCCCGAGCTAGTATGTTCCGTCACAGTCCTCAATGTCCTACGAGAAAACTGAAAGTAGTTTTATATACATAATGTGACAATACATGTATACTAAGTAGGGAAAACCAAAATCTCTCAATCAAAACCGGGGAGGAATTCTAATGGCAATTGAGAAAAGAGATAACCAAATCACCAAGTAGGTAAACTATCCACCCACCCTCATCCTAGAACGCTCCCTAAATAATTCATGTCAGGTAATGGAATAGTAATATCCCAATGATATTTTGGTACCCTGAGCAGCTTTACCACTGGTTATTTAGGAAATACTATGCATCAATCCTCCCACACAAGTTCTACTCAAGTCCCACTACTACCCGACTGAAAACCATATGGGTCATTACAACCATGTGTCCCAACAAAAAACACATGGTCCACCATAACCACAGATATACATGCTCCTAGACACCTGGGACACAAAAACCACCGCTATTCATGAAGAAATCTTGGCCAGAACAACCATTACCATGACCGAAGACACCTGGGCCAAAACCTGAAGACAAATGGGAAAAAAACCTATCCTCACACACCTGGGATAACCCCCACAACAAAAACACCCTAAATATTATTGGTCTATAATAAAACTTTGGCCATCACAACTTTCCCAAATTGTCTTGGGATACATGGGATATGGATCAGAAAGGATCTAAAAACTATACACTCCTAAAAATGTTAGAAAAAACCATCCCCCATGAAATGGGGGTGTTTGACACGAAGTGATTAACATTGGTGGGGTGGGTATATGAGAAAAAACCAAATTGTATGCATTTATTTAAAAAATAACTCATCCCAAATTAAGGGCCCTGATATAGACAAACATTATACACACAAAAACTCTTGCTGATATCCCTACATTCACAAATACACAATAACCACAACTAGAGAAAAACCCATTTATAGAAAACAATTCCCCATTGTACCCATTCTCATTATAATATTCCCATGATTATATTTAAACATTCATCCATTATGAAGCATATAACTGAAATATACAAAAACCAAAACAACGAATGAAGGAAAAATAGCCAAATAGATAATTATGTTTTCAAACCTTTTTCTCTTGTTATGTTACAATATAATAATGTATCCATGAAATCCCTCAGAGTACATTATCCAAGCCAATCCCCAACATATAGGCTCCTCATAGCCCCAGATTCTAAATCCAACAAATTCTCAACCAAAGGTTTCATTCACCTCTACATCACCTCACAAGGCATAAAATTGAGAGAACATGCATATCACTATAACAGAGTATGATGTTTTTAGATTTATAAAACAACAATAATTATGTCCCCCTTTTCCTTTTGGTTAACATAGATGATCACACAAGGATTCTTTACAAGGTTAACCTATTTCTATGTTGCGGAAATTTAATCACAAAAAAAAATCTATTAAAAATAGAGCTTTATTAGTGCTATAGAAAGGACCACCAACAACCATGATTTTTATTGGACCCAAGCCTATACGATTCACAGAATAACAACAAAGGTAAAAAATATGAATCATCATCAACCTTCCCACCCATTCATTTTCTAATAATCTGTTTATTATCTTCGTTCCAGCTGGTATCATCTATGTCCCAAGAGAACATCATCATACCTACCACGCATGATGAAAAATAAGGAGAGATGAATATGCCCTTCATGGATGATAAAGGATAAATGTTTTCTCCTCCTGTAAAGATCTGGAGATAGAACAATTGCAGAGAAAGAACTCCAAGGACTCCTAAGAGAATCAAAATGGGCTCCATCATGGGTGCATGATTCGTCTCCAAAAGATGTCTTTAGGTTCACTAAGAGAAAGAAAGAGACCAAGAAGAAGGTCCCAATCTGATAAAAGCATGATCCTAGATTTACGAGATGCATAATATCGAAGTGCGTAAAAAAAATATTATGGTCTGACCAGGCAACTATGAAATTTTAAACATTGGATTTATAATGATTTAATTATTCCCTCAAACAATGTTTTTGTGGACTAGTGAATGGCTGTGTGTTGATAAATCATCTTTAAACCAAGAAAACATGTAACATGGAAAAACATGAGAGATATGGAAATCATGGTAAAGGGTGTGAAACTGATTGAAATGACACACATTTCGGTATGTCAAGGGTCACCATACGCATAAGGGATTTAAAAAACCCTTTATGGGCATAAAAATGACCTAATCCCACTTTAAAAGGGTAAAAAGTCTTAAAAGAGGCGTTACAAGAAAACTAGGTAATGAACCCCAAAACCCCACAATGTCACCGATTGGGTTCGACATCAATTAGTGGAACCACGATTACACCCAACCACCAACACTGAAGCTCTCTTGACTCAAGGAGTGTGTCCAAGACATCCCAAACAACAAAACGTGGCAATGTAATGGACTAGGAGGGCTTGTTCCATTACATTGAGAAATAAAGGGTTGAATTATCTTTTTGTGCCTTAATGATGGATGAAAATTATTGGTATATCTTTCAGATCACGTGATTTGGGTATATACATTTATGAATATGAGTAATTGATTTTATTTTGAGAAAATAAAAATAATTATATAGGAAGACTATGTTTTAAAGCCCTATTTTTTAGGTTTTAATTTTAGTTTAGAATAGTTTTATGGAATTTTAGGGAATGTTATTTTTCTAATGATCGAAGTAAAAATTTGGATATTACAATCGAATGTGACATATTAAGGCTATTTTTTAATCATTTATTATTTTTGGGGAATTATCTTATTTTTTCTTAAACATTTTGGTTTTCAAGGCCAATAAACATGAGGAAAATATTTTCACTATTTTTTGGATTTATTGATATGTATGATTTCTTATAATGCTTTAGGCATGAAAAAACCATCTTGAGTACACATCGTTTGGATATAAATGATGAGATTTCAGTGGACATAGATTAAATGAAAAATCTCAATTTTTATTAAGATTATTTTGTATTTATATATTAATAGAGAGTAATGTAATTAATCAAATACTGGAAAAAGATATTTAAAAAATTGTTACCCATTTAGATTTCACACTAACAAATCAATAGACATTTAACACAAAAATGATTTTTTTTGAGAATATTCACTTTCAAATGATCATGTTCTATAACGATCTCTATAATTCAATGTTTGAATTATTTTCACCTACATGTCCATTTTTTCCATCATGGATTCCTATTTATGTGCTATTCTAGATGACCATGGTACTTACCTTACGTTCTTTTAATGTTGATGTTTTATTAGTACATTTTCCAAGATGGTATTTCAATAAAGGTATTTTGAAAAGTCAATACTTGGTTACCAAACATGAATTCAATATTTATATGAGCAAATATCAAAAATTTGCGGTCAATGTAACATTGCTACTTATTTAATTGAATGACTAGGTTTGATAGTGTACAAGATATGCAAAATCGAGCTTAAACAAAATACCTAATTTGGTTATTATGTGACCATAAAAACCAATCTTCTAAATTAGATGGAATGAAAATAATTAACTATTTAATATAAATCGTTCTTACTCATTAATAATGTATAAATTAATGATTAAAATAATAAGCACTTAATTTTTACAATGTTATTTTATTCTTCAAAAAAACATTCTTCAAGAATGTGTTTTATTTCATTTAGAATAGAAAAATATAATTAACATCATGAAAATTTATTATATATATATATATATATTAAATATTAATATAAACATTTTATTATGGTAAAATTTTGATAATTTTATAAAATGTTTTACTTTTCAATGAATACTAAAAAATGCAGTTTTTTATTAAATTTTGTTTCTTTTAATGATTTTACAAAATAAAATTATATTTAAATTTTATGAATATTTTTGTTCAATTTTGTGTAAAATAATCCAATTGTGGATATATATATATATATTATAGTTTAAATTATTATAATGGATTTTAATATTTTAGAAGGCCATTGTTCCAAAAAAGGGTTTTTCAGTGTGTTTTGCTGATTTATTTATAATTTTAATTATGAAACCTCTAGGTTACAAATTCTGAAAAATAGATTCCCTTTTTATATTAAAGTGGTATAAATTTATAAAATACGTCTCCCAAATATTTTGGCACTATTAATAACTGCCTTTATAGAATTGTTTACCATGGTAAAGGGTAAATGAGGCAATTAAGGGTATTACAAATATGATATAGACTATAAATTGACACTTACACTAGTTTTTTTGAGGTGTAATATGAGTGCATAATAATTTATTATATTGTTATATGAGCATTTATACCCACTTTCATTATATTAATTCGTTTATAAGATATTATTTAAAGAGAGGTCAATGATTACACATTCTTGTTTTTAATACATGTTATATTTTTAATATTTTGTTATCTAAAGGGTATTATTGTCTATTAATTGTTTTTATAAATTTAAGATATTTATATTATTCATGGTAATTTATCTTTAAATTTAAGTGTATAAATAATTTCCTTAATTGTTTTGACAACACTAATGTAGTAATTATTTTAATAATGATTAAATAAATCCAATGATATCAAAAATATTAAAATATATAAAACATGATATAATTAATGAAATTAAAGAAATTTATGGAATAAAATTAATTTTTTTTAAATTTATTAAAATATTTGGTTCTATGTAATCTTGTTTGAGTTATAATTTTAATAGTCAACGTAATGATTATTGTCAAAATTTACATTAATGTAATTTTAAAATAAATAACATTTTATTAAATGATAAATAATTACTAAAAATGTAAAATTATATAATGGGATTATGATATGGTTAAAAATATCATCCATTATGCAATTATTTGTATTTTTATATTTTATAGAAACAATATGGACCCTCAATTAGTTAAAATCGATGTTGTCATGGTATGTGTAAATGGGATTAAATAATTGTTAAAACCATATGAAAAGGGTAATAATGTGACCTAAACTATCTAAATAGTTATTTTCTGTGATTATTTTTACCCATAATCCTATTATCATATATATAATTTCCTTTGGAGGCATTTGGAATTAAAAATTAATTTATATGAATTTAATATTTTGAGAAATACTAGAGTTCCTTACCATATCCTACAATGGTGTACCTACTCATATCATATATTCGTACATTAAAAACATATTTGATTGGATAAAATAAATATAAATACCCAAAAATAATCCCTAAACCCATTATAGGGGGCTTAGTTTCGAAAGAACTCCGACCTTAATGGTCTTAATGTGTTATGAATATGGGGTAGTCTGATGAATATGTGTCGTTTTAATCAGGAATTAATATATTATTTATTCTTACACATCCTTAAAATATTATTTAACCAAGGTAAAATATTAAATAATTTATCATTAGTATAATGAGATGTTATTTAGTTAGTTTAATGACCCATATCTATCACCACTTCCAGCAAATGGGAATAGAATTCTTCATTCGTCTGTGTGGTGGAGTATCATATTGGGAACATATTTTATTTTTTTCCATCACCATCACTCATGACATATCATAATTAAATAATTATTGTTTATATATTATACACAAGAAATATTAATCATTCTAAAAATAGTATATATGCCCTACCTTATTACCACACCATGAATAGAAAAATGATTATGTCGTTCGTCCGATTGTGTGGACAACCACTTCCACGAAGAGATGTGATTAATTTTCATAACCACATCACATGAAAGATATATATCATTATATTTTAGTATGTGAAATCATATTTGTGACATTATTATAATAATTTAATGATAAAATTATACTATCCTTATTTCCATAATGATGGTTCAAAATGGAAATTTTACTCATGTGTACGCACAACATACCATCTCCATGATTGTAACATTAATAATTTTACAAAAACATATTTAATGGTTGTATTTTAAATTATAATTTATATATATAATTAAAAATTATATCATCAATATTCGTCAGGAGATGGTGGATTGATGATCAATTTGAAAAAACTAATCATACCAATTTGATTTTGGACATATAAAATGAATATCATGAAACCATCCAATGTGAACATAAAAAATTAAGTACTTATATATAACATGGTATACGTGATATAAAATAAATAGTAAAATTAATTTTTTTGAACTATAAAAAATTAAACTAATTGTATTATTTTGGATTTTATATATTATACGTGATGAGTCAGACTCATGATGAGAGACTCTAACTAAAAAGGATCATTATAAATATTTTATGTATGAATTTTCTAAATATTAACCTTTCATAAAAATATTTTTAAAATTATTGTAATGAATTTATTTATTTGGAAGTTAATTTTTTTAAAATTTAATCCCATTTTCCTTAAAATTGTTTCAAAAACTGAAATATTATTATGGTTTTATGTAAGGTAATTTAAAAAAAATCTTTTAAGGATTATTTTCTAAAAAAATTATTAACTACAATTTTTAACTAATAAAGAATTAGGGAATTTTCCCAATTTCAAAACACTTTAATTTTTTGATGCATTCCATAGAATATAAATTTTTTATTTCAATTTTTTATTTCATTTTTATGGTTGTAGTATTCTTTTAAAATAAGTGATTTTACGAAAAGAGTGTTTCTATAATGCAACCAATGATTTTTTTATGATTATGACATAATTAATGGGAATAATTTCAGATTATGTTTTATTCCATTATAATAAAATGAAATTTTCATCCATGATAAACCATGTATAGGTTGTTACCTTATTAACGAATGATTTGTGGTTTCTTGATAAAAAAATAACGAGTGGTCATGTTATAACATCCAATGCATTGGGTACTATAAAAATTGAGGTTGCCCATATTGGTTTCACCATTTGTTAGAGTGATATGGAAAATGATGGACAATATACTAAAATAAATTTTATATGATTTATAATGTGTTTTAATGAGATAATTTTTTTAAAAAAGTTACAATAATGATCTTTTGGAAAATATGCTTACCTTTTTCGGGTAAATATATGTTTTTTGAATTTTTTTTTCACAATTTCTCTAGATTAATGATTTTATTTATTTTACATACAATATTGAGATTTCTGTGCTCAGAAACCATTTAAAAAATGAATTTAAAATGAATTTAAGGACATCTAACTAAATTGATGATGTAATGATCAAAATTTAGAAAATATTTCCTGAAAAGAAAAAAATATTATTTGAAAAGAGTTTCCTTTGATAGGAAAATGAATTATGATAGTAAGGGAACAATTGTTATATAATGTTTTACAATGTAGAACTTTTTTGAAATTAACTAAAACACTAAACCTAAAAGATTTTTTGGAAAAGTAAGAGATTTATAGATCTAAAATATCTACAATCTATATTTATTAAGTTTGGGTCATTATGGTTGGTATTAGAGTAGGGTTTAGGTAAATTTGGATATTTTAAAGTTTTATTGATATATTATCATTATGGTTGTTGATAACATCATAAGTTTATAATATTAACATTTATCATATATTCAATGTCTCAAAAAAACTTTTTTGGATTTAAGTTATGAAATTATAATGTTACTAAAGGTATTTTTGGATGAATTTATATTTTTAGGTAATTATGGGTAATTACATTTTGGATAAAAGGTTAATATTATGATATATCCTTTAAGGTCAAAAAAATTATTTAATTTTTTAAATTTTAAGGTTATTTTTATAAATTTACAATATTTTAGGGAATTTTATAATGAATATACAGTATTTCAAAAGGAAAACCAGGTGATTTTGTGACAACCTTCTGTATCACGCATGCCAAGAATAATTGAACCCACAACCAATGTGTGAGAAGGTTGAATCACCTGACAATAGCCTATATGAAGTTCAAGTTATTATGAATTTTTATTTTTTGTTAATCTATTTGAATAATAAAGAATATTATAATTTCGGGGACATATCAATTATCATATATAATACCATGGGATTAAAAATTGATTTCTTGATTATAAGATAAATGTTATTTCGGTAGAATATAACTATAATTTTCTTAAGTATTCCAAGAATAAGGAAAAAATTACTTTGAAATATAATTTTAGAAATAACGGATGAATTTTATTTTTTTTAGCATTCTAATGTAAAGAAAACTAGTTATGGATTATTTTAGATGACCTTCATACTTCCCTTCATTTATTTTAAAGTAATAGTCATATTAATCCTTTATCTAATGTGGCAGTTTAATAATAGTTATTTGAAAAGTAAAACCTTGGTTAAGAAGACCGATTTGAAAATTATGAGGAAGTAATTTCCAAAGGAGGAAGAGAGAGTAACATGCCTTATTTTTTTAAAGGAAATATTATACTCGATAGAGTTCAAGATACACAACACCGAGAATAAGCAAAAAATAACAATTGTTTTTAAGTGAACATTAAATACTAGAGATTAAATTGGTGGGAATGAGTAGTATTAATTGAAATTGGAAATAAAAAATTTTCCTACGCATTAATAATTTATAAATTTGGATTAATAAAATTAAGTAATTAATTTTAGTTGTCATTTTATTCATCAAATACATTGTCTTCAAGAATCTTTTTATAGATTTTCTGAGAAAGCATATAATTAATTTATGTAAAATTTATAAAATTTATAAATATAATTTTTCAAATCATCAAAATAAAACGTATCCTCGGGTCAAGTTTTATGAATTTTATGAAAGTTTGATTTTCCAATAAATAGAGAAAAATACCGAATTTTATATGAAAATAAAATTCATTTTCAAGTATCTAAAAAATAAAAATACATTTTTTATATATTTTGAAATCTAATTTTATTCCTTTGAATTAAAAAAGTGATTAGTTTTTTAATAGGTTTCATACTTGAATTTCTTATAAAACATTTTATGATATAAAAGGTAATTTATCCGAATTTTATTGTTTCATTTTTATGATATCAGTATATATTAAATGATGAAAAATATATGTTTTTAACATTGAATCATTTATTCTATTTTTGGAATCATACGTTTTGAATTTTTTAAATAGGTAACATTCATTTTTTGAAAAATTGACTAGAAACCATGGTTAATTTTTTTAGAATGATAAAGTTTAAATCAAGTAATTTCGAGTTAAAATATTATGAAAAACAATATCAAATGATCATTTGAATTGAAAATTTTTTTAGATGAGAAATATTAATCCATAATAATTTCGAGTAATGTTATATGACTATTAATAGCCATATGGATTAGAATATGAAATTTATAATATCTTATTTAATTAAATGCCACTACAGTCACACCTTTGTTTTGAATTAGTTTTATATTTATTACATAGTGTTATAAAGAGGTTATGTTGAACTATATATAATATTTTTAAATATAAAATATTTATCTTTTTCATGTTAGTATCTTTTTAATTTTTAGTACAAATATATTAAACACAAATTCTAGTGTTACAGTAATGTTGTAATTATTACTTTAAAACAAAAATAACATAAATGATATTAAAAAATTAATATAAATGAAATATAATATAATTACTATAATAAAATAATATTATAATTTAATTTCATATTTTAGTGATTTATTGAATCATTTTTTAAAATTCATCCAATTATATATTTTTTTTAATTGTCAATTTCATGAATAGTGTCAAAATTGTAATTAATGATATTTGAAAATCAATAATATTTTATTAAATGATATAAAATTCCTAAAAATATTAAATTTGTAAATTTATAAGGATAATTTTTAATATATATTCCATGACCCATTTATTGGTTCTTTATCTTTCTATTTTAACAATATTTCCCTTGAAATAGTATACATCAATGTCTTCTCAAAAAGGTTCAAACAGATAAAATAATGGTTAAAACAAAAAGATAAGGGTACAAATGTGACGTGAAGTTTCTAAAAAATTATTACATGAGTTTATTTAATCCCATACTATTGTTTTCATTGAAATAAATTAGTTTTTAACCATTTAGAGTAAAATACTATTTCATATTAATTTAATATTTTTGCTAAATTTCAAGAGTGCCACTACACACTCCTATAAAATGGAAATTGTTATTCTAATTTATTCACACTTAAAAACAATTTTTTTCAGAAAATATATGAATAAATACCTTAATAAAAACCTAAAATAATTCCTAATTATTTTATGTAGAAAATAACATTAGCGGTCTTAATTTGTTATGAAAATGAAGTTGTCTAAGGAGGATGAGTTATTTTAATCATGCATTTCTCTTTTATTTCATCATCCCCAACCTTGAAAATATTTTCCCGAATTATAAAATAATAACTATAGTATCATCCAAATAATTATATATCATTATGTTAGTTTCAATACCCAAATCTATATCCACATGCATTATATTTGAAAATAATTCTTCATTCAAGTGTATGATGAACTATCATCTCATGAACCAATGTAATTTTTTTCCATCACCGTCTTTCATAAATGATAATAATGATGGAAATAATATTTATAATTGATATTTATGACATATTAAAAATTATAAAATGATAATATATCACTTAAAGTCTTACCATTCAAGGAAGATAAAAATGAGGATGTCATTTATGCATATGTGTCAACTACCTCCTTCACAAGCGATGAGATTCATTTTAATCACCATATCACATAAAAAATAGATATAAGTAATTTAATATAAGTATTATAAGATAAATTATATTATTATAATTATTTGATTATAAAATATACATACATTCATTTAATAATGATCACTTTATAGTAGAAGCATTAATAATGTGTATGTATGACCTACCTCTATATTATTGTAAAGTAAATAATTTTATATAACTATATTTAACGGTTGAATTTAAATATGTACATGATATATAAATGTCATAATAATTTTATGAATATTATCCAAGATATAGTGGATTAATTATCAATTTTACCACTTTCAAATACCGAACAAATTTTGGACTTACGAACCGAATGTTGTCAAAATGTCTGATCTAAACATATATAATTATTTAATTTTATATAACATGGTAGTAATTGATATAAAGGGAATTATAAAATGACTATCATTTCATAATCAGTGTTATATTATCCAATGTTCATTATTTAGGATTATATATATTGAACATGACGAGTATAACTCGAGCTAAGGGACTCTTACTTAAAAACATTGTTTTAAATGTTTTAAATATTTATTTCACAAATTATTCACCATTATTTCATTTTTTAAATGATTTAAATATATTAATTTATATTAAATAAAGGGTTTTAATTCATTATTTTCATGTTTTTCCCAAATTTTTTTAGATAAATAATATATTTAATGTTTTATCTAAGGGAATTTATTTTAAAAATAAACTTTTAATGATTACTTTTACCAAAGTCCAATGAAATATTGTTTTAAATTATATTTCGTGTGTGGATTTTCCCATATATATGATAACGTAATGTTTTAAGAAAATTAAAAAATTCAATGGATATTTCCAAACTAAAATTATTTCATTTTTATGTGTGAAACATTCTTTTAAAATATGTGATATTTCTAAACTAATGTTCATAAGATGAAATCAATCTTGTTTTATGATTATGATATCTTTATTATTAATTATGGATGATAACATTTTTTTCTCTTATAAACCATTGAATGGTGGTTTTGTGATAGACCGTGGAAGGGTGGTTACTTTATTAACCAATCACAGGCGATTCCCATAAACTAAGGACATATGGTTATGTTAAAATATCTTATTCATTAGAAACAATGGAGTTAGAGGATGACCATATTGGTTACTCCATTTGTAATATTGATATTGAAAATGATTTCCGAAGACACCCACAGAACGTTAATATTCTTTTTAATGAGTTTATATGGAAATAAATTGATATTAAAAAGGTAAGATAATTATCCATTTGAAAATTTGATTCTATTTTCTTCATAAAAAGATATGTTTTTATGAAAGTGTCTTTAAATATTTTCACTGGTCTAATATATTTCATTATTTTATGTCCCTAAAAGATTTTTTTCTCCATAAATATTTATAAAATAATAATAATATATATTTTTTAAGGATGGGTCATTACAGTTGTTATCAGAGCATGGTTTAGATAACATTGGAATTTGAGATGACTTCCCGATATATTTAATGAAGAGTTGTGTATATAATCATAGGATTATAACATTATGGTTTATCGTAAAAAAATTTCATTGAAACCCATTTTAGGCTTATTTTTTTAATTTAAGTGTGTCTAATAGTAATTTTGGAGACATTTATTTTTGAAGGAACTTATGTGTTATTACATTTTCGAATGAAAAAAATGTATGAGATAACATTGGAGGTTAAATAATTTCTTTAGTGTTGGATATATTGATGTTATTTTGATGATTTTATCATTTTTTTGATATTTTATAAGAATTATATTATTTTATAAATAGAATACCCACATACTAGGTGATAAACAATTACATCCAGAAATTCTGCAAGTTTTGAACCAATAATTGAAGGGTGAAATTGTGAAATACCTACCAAAGGCCATTGTGATGTCATAGTTAGAAAGAAATATTATTGTTAGGAAATTTATTTATACTAAGAATAATTTGATTATATTTACACATCTATTATTATATATAATAACATGAGAATGAAATTGTTTTAGTGATTAAGTGATTAATGTTATGTTGGAATAACATTATTATAATTTTGGGAAGAATTATAGGAATAAGTTAAACCATATACTATGATATTTTATTTGAGAAATAAGGTTGAATTATTTTTTTATGGATTAATGATCTATTGAATTTATTAACATATCATGGAGATTAATTGAATTGTGTATATAACTTTTGAAATGAGAGTAATGGATGGTAATTGGAGATAAATAGAAAAATTACATTTGAATACTATCTGATCAAGTGATTATTATTTTTTTTGGTTTAATTATTTGTATATATTATTTTTAGGACATTTAAGGTCATTTATTTTTCAAATCACCGATGTAGTGCATTGAATATTACTATTTAATTTTGTGGATTTTGGTAGTTTTTTTATTCAAAAAATTAATTTTTTTGTGGAATTATATTATAATATCTTTATTATTTTTTGGTTAATTCCTATATTCAAGAGGAATATATTTTCATCCTCTTTTGTATTTATTCATCCATAAAATTTTATTCTAATGCATTAGGTATGAAAAATCCATCTTGAATACATTTTTGGAGAAAAGGAGATTAAATTGTAGTAGAAATAGTTTAGATGATGAAACAATACTTTTCAAGTATGTATATTTAATTATGATTTTAGTAATGATAATTAAAGAATTCCACAACTACAGTAAATGATATTTAAAAAAAACATTATCATTTTACCTTTCAGTCAGACATATCAATAGGCTTTTAACACTTCATTAGTTAATCATTTTTCGATTTTTCAATATCTCAGTACTTGGATCCCAATCTCTCTCTATAAGTACACTAGTGTCAGATTTAATCTTCCACATATATATCTTTTTCTACATGGAATCATAGTTATATATATTTTTTTGTATAACCTTGAAATTCCATTCCTTTCTCTTATAGTGGATATTTTATTAATTATTTTCCTGATGTGGGATTTAAATAAAGGTATTTTGAAAAGTAAATCCTTGAATATAATGAACGAATTAAATATTTTGAGGATGCTATGGCCAATGGAGAAGTAGTTAATTAAACATCCCTAGTTTTTAATTGTAAGTAAAATGTTTGATATCATATATGATATGAAACCCCATGCTTAAATGGAAAGATAAATATATATTAAAGTGATCATTAAAACCATTCCATTAAATTGGTGTGAATGAATATAAAAGAATGAATTATAAAATATAAAATGGTCATAATCATTTATAATTTATTATTTTATTATTATATATTTAAGAACATAATTTTAGTGTTCATTTATTTCTTCAAATACACTTTCTTAAAGAATAGATTTCATTTATTTTGTGACCGAACAATATAATAATTTTTTGGAATATTTTAAAATACTATTAATATAAATTTTGATATCAGAATATCAAAACTATTATGTGGTGAATGTTTTTGAATTTTATGAATTTTTTTATTTCATAGTGAATTCTTAAAAATAATAAATTTTATTGATTTTTTTAATTTCATGTATTTACAAATTCAAAATATATATAATATATTAGTTTTAAAACTTTATTTTTTAATTTAATTTTAAATAATCCAATTATTGTTTTCTCTGTTCATCTTATACTTGACATTATTATAAAAACATTTATGTTTGAAAATGACATTTTTTTCGAGAATGTCTTTTTCATTGCATTTTTATGATTTAAATTTAAATTAAATAGTTCGACTTTTATATATAGAATTTAGAAAAATTGATTCCATAATTTGAAAAAGGAGGTCTAAATTTGATAAATATATCACTTTTATTTTTAGACAATATGAATATTAACATTGTTAAATTTTGATAACATGGAAAAGGGAATATTATATAATTAAGAGTAAAAATAATTTGATATGTACTATAGAATGATCATTTGTAGGCACATATATTATATTTTGGCTTGTATAATTTTTATTTATAGAAAATTCAATGATGTGACATTCTTATTTATAGTAAGTGTTATATTTTTAATATGATGTAATCCAAATGATATATTAGAGTAGAAATATTATTTTGAAAAATAAAATTTTGAGATTTGTCATTGTAATTTTTTTTTTAGTGAAAAAATAATTACCTTAAATGTTTTTTAAAGCCCTAATGGAGTAATAATTTAATTAATATAGATATTAAAAAAAATAAATTTAAAATATTTACAAAAAAATAATATTATATAATTAATATAATAAACGAATTCTATATATTAATTTTACAATTTTGGGATTCATTAAAAGATTAATTTATAATTTTCCCTGTTGTATTGACATTTTTAAAAGTTAATGTAATGAATAATGTCAAAATAGAAATTAATGATATTTAAAAATAGATAATATTTTATTAAATGATATAAAATTAATAAAATAATAAATTTACCCACATTATTAGGATATGATTTGAATTATCCTAAACTATTTAATTATATGTATTTTTCATTTTATAGTAACAATATTGTCCCTGAAATTGTAAAAATCATTTCATTGAGGGCAAGAGTTGAAGTGATTAAATAAGTGTTTAATCTAAATGATAAGTGCTATAATGTGATGTAAACTTATCTAAAAATTATATTATGATATTATTATGACCCAAAATTATATTTTATTCCAAATAAATCACTTTTGAGACATTTTTAATTAAATATTAAATAATATAAATTTAATATTTTTGGAAATTCATAGAGTGTCCCAACCCTCTCCTCCAAAAGTGAACCGATTATTCTAGTTTATTTGAACATAAAAAAAATTTTGTATATGAAAATACCTATACATATACCATAAAAGAATATCAAAACTCATTCTAGTAGCCATTTTTTAGGAAGAAAAACAACCATAGTGGTCTTAAGGTGTTAAGAAAAGAAGTCTGTCCGAAGAAGATGCATTATTATATTCAGTAATTTCTATTTTATTTATTATAAAACCTCTTTAAAATGTTATACAAGAATGATAAAATAAAAAATATAGTTTCCTAAATATAATAAAATATAACTATTTCATTATATTTCTTTATATCAATCTTCATTTCCATAAAATGGGAAAATAATTCTTTATTCATGTGTATGGAGGACTACCGTTTAACGGACTTTTGTGATTCATTTTCCATATCCACCACTATTTAATTATTATAGTGATATAAGTAATGATTATATTTGATATTAATTACACATTAATCATTAATAAATGATATTATATCAGATATATTTTTAAATTTCCATGCATTAGAATATGCTAACATTGTTCGAGCATACGTGTGGACTATCATCTTGACGAATTTATGTAATTCGTATTCATTAACATATCACATGAATGATATATATAAGTATATTTAAATATGTAATATAATATTATAATTATTAAATTAAAAAATAATACTTACCATCTTTCCAAATGGATTGCTGATAAATGGAAACGTTACTCGTGCGTATATATGACCTACCATCTCCATGATTGTAATATAATTCATTTTCCATAAACATATTTTATGGAATGATTTAAGAGTCTAATTTATATTTCAATGTGATATTTATGACCTTAATATTATATTGGATATTGTGTAGTAATGATCATTTTGGCCATACTGATCATACTGAAGAAAATTTGGACTTCTGTACCATATATCATCAAAACATCCAATGTGAACATAAATAAATAACTAATTGTATAAAAAATGAAACAATTTATATAAAAGGAA
This sequence comes from Viscum album, assembly GCA_963277665.1. Classification (NCBI taxonomy): domain Eukaryota; kingdom Viridiplantae; phylum Streptophyta; class Magnoliopsida; order Santalales; family Viscaceae; genus Viscum; species Viscum album. The sequence continues at coordinate 245,546,380 of OY728122.1, read as the reverse complement.
TAATAAACATAATTTTTTATGAAATCATATTGTATCATATTTTTATTTTTTATGAAGATAAATATTGTACAAGATGAGTCTGACTCAACATATGAGAGTCTTTAACTAAAATACCTCAATTTAAATATATTAAAGATTTATTTTATAAATCATAAAATTTCATATACATATTTTAAATAATATTTTTATTACAATATTTATATAGACATGAATGATTTAAAAATGTAATCTTATAATTTCACAAACTTTTTTTTCAAAAATGTTATTTTTTGATTCTTTATATAAGGGATACTTTTTTAGAAATAATATTTTATATATTATTTTTAAAAATGTTAAAAGGAATGTTTTTTAATCATACAGAATGCATATATATTCAATCTTATACTGGATCATAGTGTTTTAAAATATTATTATCAATATTTCATGGTTATTCAGATGGTAATTTTTTTCTATTGTATGTACACAATATTATTTTAAAATAAGTGATTTTCATTTCGGAATGTTTCTATGATGCAAGAATTAATTTTTTTTATGAATATGATGTGGTTCATGGGAGTTGTTTTGGATGATAAGTTATTTTATTATAAACCAATGAACGGTTATTCTATGAAAAATTGAGGATGATTGGTTACATTATTTTGTAATGGTGGCTGGTTCAGTGATAAACCAATGGTTATTGGTTACATTATACCTCCAATGCATTAGGTACTCGAGAGTTAGAGGTTGACCATATTGGTTAGTCCAATTGTAATAGTGATATAGAAAATGATTTCGCATGTTACGTAAAAAACATTTACAATCTTTCTAGTGAGTTATTATGAAAATATTTAGATTTTAAAAGGCAATATAATGAACTTTTTGAAATGATGATTCCATTTTATTAATGGTACGTATTTAAAAAATTTGCTTACTTGTTTCCACTCAGATAATGGATTTCACTCATTTATATCCATTAACATTCTTTTTATTCTAATCCTAAATCTTTGTTTTTATAAATTAATTGGGTTTTAAGTATATTTAAATAGATGAGATCAAGATCAAATTTGTAATGTTATTTCATGGAAAAAAATAATTTTTTAATTTAAAACGGTCTTATTTGTTGCGAAAATGGATGGTAATTATAATTGTATATTGGTTAGGTATTTTTTTACTATTTAAGAGTTTATCCTAATTATCAAAAACTCTAAACATAATCTTTTTGACCAAATAGATGAGTTTTATTGTTTTAAAATAACATGAATATTCATTGTTTAAGGTATTGTTCTTTTAGATTGTTTCATAGTTGTGTTTAGATAACATTGGTGGTAGGGTTGCTTTGTTTAGAGGTTTTCTTCAGAGTTGTGGATATCATCGTAGATTTATAATATTAAGGTTTATCATTATATTTATGTATTATAAATACATTTTGGGGATTTGAATTATGTTTTTTTAAGGTGACTAATGGTATTTTTCGAGTCATTTATTTTGTCGAGGAAATTCTATGTTATTACTTTTTTTGATGTAAAATGAAACGTATTGTCCATCCATTGAGGTTAAAATATTTCATTAATGTTCAATATATTAAGATTATTTATAAAATTTTATCAAATTTATGGGAATTATATAAGAATTATATAATTTTAGAAAATATAACATCTAAACCGTGTGACAACCCATTGCATCTGAAAAAGCTGTTAGGTTCATACCCACAACCAAAAGGAGATACGGTTTAAGTGCTTACCCCTGGTATACATGATGTCTTGGTTTATATGAATTTTTATATTTAGATAAATTATTTGATGGATGAAGAATAATTTTATTTTGGGGAGATATCTATTATTATATATAATACCAGGGGAGTTAATGTTATCCAGTATAGCATGATATCCTTATTTTTATATTATTTTGGATAATCCCCCTTTTAAGGGTAGAAGGGGAAGTCTTAAATGACTTGTAGGCAAGAAGCACAATGACCACATCACCCAAAGTCCAATTAAATGGATAGAAGCCCAAGAGGCATAATATTCACAATAGATGACCCATAGACCCAACTCTATAGAGCTTCCCCACACTATGTTCCACATCATTGATTTAATAACTTGCCACCATGCATTGCTGATCAGTTAGCATTCCCCCAGGCAATGAGTTCACAACACGTGGTCTGGAAGGCGGTTTACATACCCTATCATTCTTCAAACATGGTAACCTCACCTCTGCATACTTATACTCTTTTCAATTATCCTCTTCTAGGTCATGGCCTATGGGAATTGGGGAACTCCATAGTCTCAATGGCCTGAAGGCCCTGAGGCTCAATGGAATTTGATGTCCCTAAGGCCCTGAGACCCATAGGCCAAAACCAGTGGCTCGGGTGAATAGTTTTGGCAGCTATAATACCAAATAATACCTATTATAGTACTACTCCAATAACTACTACACTAGTGTTACAATAGTGCTACAATACCCATAAATTTGGCTCCATCGTGTATCGAACCCAGCTGTCTTGGATTCCAAACAGGAGTCATTACCACTTAGGTAGGGGCTCGTTGGCCCACTATATTTCAAATTGCTTTGGTTATTTTGTGACAACTAGTATTTTTGAAAATGAATACAAATATATTTGGAAGAATTATAGGAATAAGATGAATATGATATAATGATATTTTATTTGGGAAATAATGTTTGTATTATCTTTTGTTGGCTTATTATGTATTGAAATCATTGAAATATCATAAATATTACATGGTTTTGAGTATATAATTTTTTTGTATTAGTGTTATAGATGTTATTTATACAAAAATATAATGTTTTTTGGAAGCCTATATAATCATATTCTTCATTTTTTGGGTTTCAATATTAGACTAGAATATTTTTGAGGAAATTTAATGAAAATTATATACCAAATGATATATGTTGAAATTTTTATATTATAGTTGAATTTAGTTTTTATTTATTTAAAAAAATTCCTTATGAGGTATTGTCATATGTTATCCTAAACATTTTGGGTTTTATCAATGCCTGAAGATGTGATGAATATAATTCATCAATATGTGGATTTAGTGATCTCTAGAATTTGATTCTATTTTTCTAGTATTGAGAAATTCATATCAAATACTCTTATTTCGGAAAAAAATATGATATTATGGCAGAAATATATTAATGTAAGAAAATGTACTTTTCAATTAAGTATATTTCCTTATTCAATTAGTATAGGATGTAAAGGGATTCCTAAACTCTAATAAATGATCTCTAAATAGAAACACAAATGACTTACCTTTATTACGGAAAAATCAATTTCTATTGAACCCATCATAGATATATGATTTTTTATTTTTCACTTTCTCATGACCATGTTCTATATCACTCTCTTTAAGTAAATCAGTGTTATCTTTTCTCTTCCTTGAAAATTTTTCTGACATGGAAACTCAATTATGGGTTATTCTAGATGAAATTCATACTTGCCTTACCTTCTTTTAAAGATGATGATTTTTATTGTTTTTTTATGATGTATTTTATAAATGCTTTTTTGAAAAGTTAAACATTGGATACCAAGATCGAATTCAAAATTGTGATGATGAAGTTATAAGGGGGATAAAATGTAACATTATTAGTTTCAAAATGAATTATAATGTTCAGTTGAATACAAGATATAGAACACTGATCTCAAAACAACTAAATATTGTTATTATGTCACAATTAAAAAATGAACCATTAGAATGATGGGAAAAAATATTATTAACTAAATTATGAAATATAAAATGGGCTTACAAATTAGAAATGTTATTAAATTAATCACTTAATTTTTTAAATAATTTTATCTTTAAGATCCACTTTCCTTATGATTTTATTGTTATTTTTTTAAACAAATAATGTTATTAATTTCTTAAATTTTAGAAATTTTATTGTTACAATTTTTATAATTTTAAAATCAAAATTAAAAAATGATGAAATTTGGAGAAATTTCTGAAATGCTTTATTTTTAAATGAAAAATGAAAGAAATCAAATTTTTATTGAGAATGTTATTTTATTTTACTAAATTTAAAAATTAAAACTATATCTCAATTAGTTCCATTTTATTAAAAAAATAAAATTGTGATTTTAAATGTATTTTATACATAAATTTAGTACAAAAATTTTTTTATATGAAAATGCCATTTTATCAAAAAAAAATATTTTAAATTTTGTATTTATGATTATATTTTAAATTAAATGTTGAAACATATATGTTATGAATTTTGATAAATGAATCCAATAAATTGAATAATTAGTTCCTAATTTAGAAAATAGTTCTCTAATGTCCCTGATCAATTGAATGTGAAACTAGTAGCTAGACCCTAGGACCTATGGTATCAAGCATGCCTACCAGTATGTTGTAGTTTTCAGAATAGCTGCGAGTGTCTAATAATAGTAAATTTGGGAGAATATACCTTCATAATTAGAGTAGTAAAATGGATTATCAGGAAATAAATAATAGAGAACAAAGAAAGTAATATTAAATGAAATAAATATCATCATAAGATTAACATAAAAAAATAAGAGATGGAAAAAACTAGTATATGATAATTCATGAATGTCTAGATGATGATACATAAACTGGAATAGTATACAAACAACATGAAATAAAAAATATTGAATTACACAAATATGAAAAGAATAAAAATCCCCAAGGGTGATCTCCATCAGTATCCGGATCTATGGATCAATCCATTTCTCAAAACTACTAGGTACAAGCATGAAACAATATGTAATAAACCATGGTTCGGTGAACATGAGAGTAACTTATGTACCCAAGTGCAATGGGGGCCAAAGAAGGGTGCGAGATAATAACCAAACAGGGGACCACCATTGGGGTCTAAAAAAATCTAGTTCATGAATATAAGGTTAATCAATGTGAATTTAAATAGAATAATACATAAAGATGAATAAATAAATACTAATCCACATAGGTTTTAAAAGAACAACTGGAAGACTCTATCTACACCAGCTAATGAATATAATGAGGGACTTGTATATATTTTTATAATATATATATATAGTGTGGTTATTTATTTTATCCACTTATATGGACTACGTATGTGCAGATTCAAGTGGATATATACATAGAATAATGGGTGACAGTTGGGTTGGTGCATAACTCATTTATTCATATCTAGTATGAATGAGCTCATAATCCCTGAAAGAGGGTACAAGACCTAAATAGCATAATGATAGAGATAGGACGTGGTCATCACTTGAGATGGTGGATGTCTCATCCTTGAAACACATAAAGTAAGGTATATACTGCATCCTTCCAACCACCCAAATAGTGAAAATGGAGTGATATTTCATGCTCAACACCCGATGTAACAGAGCATGAAATGTCATGACAAACATAAACATTTCCATCATTCCACAACCAATATCAATGGAGATTTAGTATTAATAATAAGCAATTTACATTTAATAAAATATATAAGCCCAATATAACCATGTGTTTCAAAATTCATTCAAAGCCTGTAATGATTGATGCTAGATTTCTACCCCTTCCAATTCATTTCAATTAAGCCATTTAATTAATTTTGGCATGTAAAATACCATGAAGTAATCTGTTCAGTAAAATGATTCCATTTCACTTATCAAGTAATGAGTTTCAATAATTAATTCATGATGACCCACATAGATGGTGGTAGTTATTTGGATCAATTAATGACTATATGTTCATATCCCATTTCTTCAATTAATCTATGATTATTAGTTGGGGGATTATATTATTAATCCATATATAGTTAAAAGTAATTCATTTAACACAAAAAAAGAAACACATTTGTAATTCAAATCTCATTTACCCTAAAGAATAATTTTAGAATGTCACCAAACATGGGAAAACAATTTTTGGGTTTATAAAAAAATATAAATTATGTAAAATCACTAGGAAGAACAAATGGTCTGTCTATAATTGAGTAAGAAAATCTCTAACTACATTGAAAATCCCAACAGTTGTAATATGTCATGCATATGACTATTTATAAGAGTAGAAATAATTTTAGGTTGACACACACCAATGGATGAAACATGGTAGAAAATAAATATTAATAAATAAAATAAAATCATTGAAAATTTTCTATATCGAGCATACTTTATACCCTGGAATCTTTAATTGTCTAATATCTAGTTTTGATTTAAAATGGATCAAGAGAAACCGAAGAAAATAGAATTCTCCCTGAAAATACGGTGATTCATCTCAGACTGTGATAATATGGTTGAAATAAATTTAAAGAGAAAATGTTTCAAGAGGAACATATATCTCATTAAGAGGAATCCATCGAGTCTGATAGATCCTGAATTGGACTTCAGATGAAGGAGATATCACCATACCTAGTGGAGGAAAGAGGAAGAACCCTTGGGAGAAATGAAGAGCCTCACATTACTAGAATAGAAGAATGAAATAAAAAAAGGGGTTTAATGTTCATAAATGAAAAAATGTAAAATTCACCTAAGAAATATGGTCTTATTGTTTTTCCATCTGGTTGGAGAAACCGTGTAACAACCCTGCTTAAATAACTTCCCATGAATCCCACTCACACGGGTTGGCTGCATGTTTTGGATAACCCTATGAAGCGAATAAAAAATTCACTATCAAGAACCTCAACAATAGATCACATCCATGAGACTACACTCACATAGTTAGATGAAATCATGTTTAACCTTATGATCTATTAGATTAGTTAAAAATTTCTTCCAGACGGTTTCTTGGATTCCAACAAACTGTGCACTCCTGTCATCCCTCTTCGATTTGGTGTTTTTTGAGATTGATGCTCCCAAAATTAAAAGAAAAAATTTGGTGTACCTCTCAGGCCTCTATTCATGATAAAATACAATTTTATTATTCAAAATATTATAATTATTTTCTCAAAATCATGTCAAAGAACAAATCATCCATAAAACACCAAAATTCAAATTTCCTTGCTATTCTAACATGGCTTAAAAAATCGGCCATTACAACCTCCAAACCATAGAATATTTTATCCAAAATAAGACTTTTGTAAATCAATGAAAAAATCACCTAAACTAGAAGTATTATGAAGACCCAATCAAATGGTCATGTTTCATTCTCAATTTCCCAATTCCTCTCTATGAATTAATCTAGCGTATGAAATCTAAGCTCTCAAAACCTGAGCCAACACTTGATTTTTGATTGAAACACCATAATAGTTCTTACCTAATGTAATTTAGTAAGAGTTATGATATATAAATCAAATCTTTAAACATCTGGCTGATTATGCTCCCCACCATAGGATTTAAAATAAAAAGTGTCCACATTTTAGCTACAGTACCTTCACCATCATAATTTCCAAAAAGGACCACCGTAAGAATTCTTGCAACATTTCTGGATTTATTTTTCTCTTTTAAAATGGTAGATTCCCCAGTATCCTCATTTATTTAGGTAAATTGTTCTTTTAGGAAAATACCAAGCCGATACATACTACACTCTTCTCCACCTAATGATGTGCCAAAAATGGTTGTTCAATGATAGTATTCCTTTATAAAATTAAATAAGTCATGCTACCTTTGAATGACCATTATAAAAATGATAAGCATAGATGACTAATTTATTACATCCCAAATCCTGAATACTTCCTCAAAGTAATTTTATATTACCCTTTATCTCATCCATTGAAGATAATTTCAAGATTTCAGTGATTCTCCAATAAAAAAAATCCATTTATGTTTTTAGGCATCAACATGAATGTGGGTGTACACATGATGTGGTATTCATGGATTAACACTCTCAATACAATTCAACCAATATTGAATGGAGTTCAAGGTAATGTAAAAATCATCAACTAGAATATGAGAAGTGCATCCAGTTCCAGACTCTACCTAGAAAATTACAAGTGATACGATGATGCACAACAAAGACATCCATATTTCCAAAACATTAACTGAGCCCAATGGTAGTCATGTCAAGAACTGACTAGTGTCCTTGAGTCCATCTATTGAATTTCAAATTAGGAAACCAAGTTTCACATGGGACTAACCATGACTGTTTAAACATCCAATTATAAGAAGAATAACTTTTAATTATTTTACTTATCGGTCCCAACATCATTTACATTTTTCATGATGTATTATCGATGCTCTCTCTATATACCTAAAAAAAATTTATAAAGGGGACATGATCGTTATCAAATAAAGAGAACACTAATATGATATCAAATATTGTGAAAAATATTTGAGACATTAATATCATATCAATTATGTAGTGTTCTATTAATGTACTCCAATAACATTTCAACTAATTAAAAGTAGAGAATTAAAATCACTACAGGTCGACTTCTCCAGAAAGTAGCATAGCATCACCTACTAATGCATCATAACTAATAGATCATAATACCATTATCACCAAAGTAGTACAATGATCACTCCATATTTATATATTACTTCCTACAATGACCAAAAAAAATTTCAAGAGCATCAGACTCATTCATCCATTTCAGATTCATGCTTTATTACGAGATCTAACACATTACAAGACAAATCAGCCTAACAATAATTCAAAAACAGCACCGACCATTTTCGAATAGTATTCCCTGAGTTTTTACCTTCTACTAGATGGAAATATATTCATTGAAATTGAAATGATGATCCCCACCTATTGAGTTTCCACATTGACAAAATAAGAGATAGAATATCTACTCACAAAAAATTTAGATCATATTCACCTTAAACACATGTGTGACACATCTTTTTGTCACACTCACATAGGTCATAGAATTTGATATTAAAAATAAAACCAACTTTATCAGAATATAAAAACACTATATCCTATTGGAACATCGTCTAAGGAATTGGAAAAAATTTGATTCTATAAATTTCCAGGTCACTCAACTCTTTAGATGTCTCAATAATGTCATAAAAAACACAAGGTAGAACGATTACACCGTACTCGACTTGTTTTTTTATCATTTAGAAAATCGAGGGGTACTACCTATCTAAAAACAAAATAACCTAATGCATTAGAGTAGTGATGGAACATCATTGATATTATATATATGAAATCCAACCTATGTATCCATGTATCAAGTGGTCTATAAAATAATTTTAATATAGAGTATTATTTCACCATATTAATGTTAATTGGGATGACAACATATTATTTCATCCATAACTAAGGGAGGAGACAAGGTCACATGGGATACTAAGTATCCAATCTTTACCTAGGGATGTATAACCTACTAAAACTATGAATTAATTGACTATCATTCTTGTAAAAAGGTTGTGGATACCAGAAACAATTTGATAAAAAGGGAGACATTAATAATTTATGATACCTACTTGAGACAAAGTCAACAAAATATAACCAAACTTTATAAAGGTAACCAAATTTAGAAAAGAAATTTAATATCTAAAGATACTTCCTATATCAGGCTGACCCCTTATGAAAGTATAATCATTCAACCTATCACTAGGTTACACCTAATACATTTCACTAGGCCCAATCCCCCTCACATGATTCATCAATAAAAGGAAAAAGGTTAATAAAAACGATTAGGTTCCCATTCCAAGGGAACTAAAATACAGAGTGTCTCCTTTATTACTTTTTTATAAGATTCTAGGGATCTCATCAAATAATACAGACTATTTTATAAGTCTTAATTAAAAAGGTGAATACACGATTCACATTTTAAATTGGAAATATAAAATATATAGCTTGATAAATATTCTCCCATAATTGGTATTATTAGTAATGTACTTATTAATATCATGTTGAAAATAATTCAAATAAAGGTTGATAATGGATTACCGTTAATGGTTACATATAATGGAACATATCATGAGTATTTAATGCATAATCAATAAATAAAAGTGGATAATCTGATAAAATTCCATTCAATCAACATATGAGTTAAATGAGTAAACATCAATAATATAAAAATTTAAAACAAAATGAGAATTAAAAACAAATTCTTAATATAGGAAAAGAATAATTCTAGAAATTCATAATCAAGGACTCATAACAAATATATGAAGAATCTTACCATCATGGACTCTCAATTATGACATCATTAATAATAAATGTGTAAGTGTAAAAAAGATACCTATCTAATATGGAAATATAGTTTTTTTCATATGAGACCCATCGATGTATTGAGGGTCTATCTATAATCAATCCCCACCTATCACTTTCACTTCCAATGCATTATTTATGTTTCATATGATAAATAAAATTCATTAATAAGATGTCTTATAAGGTATGACTTATCAATATTGAATCAATTATATAGAAAAAAAGTAATGCATTATCATAAACCATATAGAGAAAGAATAAATATGGTATCATTAGATCATAAAACTGATAACATCAATTGATGTTGGAAAAGTTGAAAATACCTCTAAATGATCTCTAAAATTTTTTATAATTAAAATACAATTTTAAATTCGAATTAAATTATTAATATAAAAAAATTAAGTAATAATAATTCAAAATTTTTATTCAACAAGAAAATTGGTGGCTTGTAATTTAAGAATCATATCATTGAGTGGTCATTATGGTGGAAATAGATTTTCCATTCTATATGTGAAAAACATAAGATTCATTTTTCATTTTTGGTAACAAGTCAAAAGTACCAAATTTAAAAAACAGAAATAAGATTACTTTTAAAAAATCTTATAAAAATTTATCCATGGGTGAATTTTATTTCAAAAAATCAAAGGGGAACATAAAAAATATTATGGAATGAATTTTTAGAAAACATGTATCTGGAAGAAAAATATTCCAGACTAAAGATAAAAAATAATTGTTTTTATTAAAAACATTTTTTAACCTTTTAAAGTACACCACTGAAAAAATTGTAGTCTAACATGAAAATTTTATTTAAAAATAACAGGAAATAAAATAAGTGCATTTTTTGATAATTCTTATAAAATTTTCCTTTATAGAAATTCCAATATAAACTATTACAAAATAAAATTATATTATAAATGAAATCCAATACATTGAGATCCACTTTCTTTGTAAGTGATGTTATGCTCATGTATATAAAATTTATATTTATTATAATTATATAATATATTATTCTAGAACATATTATTTAATATGTAATATATTTATACAATATCAATCACCCATTATTAAAAATATGAAATTAAAATTGTCTTTCTCATGTATTAGCTGTTTCTTTTTTTTCATGATAAGTCCAATTAAGTAGTTTTTGTCCATGTAATTTGATCATGGTTCCATCATCTGTAGAAATTTAGTTGTGAAAAAATAAATCAAATTCCTTATATATATATATATATATCAGTCATCCATAGAAATTAGGGAGAGAAAGATGAATTACACCATTCATGGGGATGATAGGCCCTATATATGGATATATACTATTTTAACTTTTGGATGGGTGGAAAAAACAAATGTAAATTGTAATTAACCTTTATAAAATCATTATTATATCATATATATATTATCTAACCACCTGTCGAATAAGTGTCGAACAATGGAAATGACACAGAATTAAAAGTGAGATAAGAAATCTTCTTACCTCATTGTCCGACTGGACCAGTTAATTATTTAATCTCTTGAATAATAAACTAAAGTTAATTTATACATTATTAAGAACCTTTTTCAAGTTTTTTATTATTTTTATATCAATTATTACCATGTTATAAACATTTTGTAATCATTTAAGTTAATAATGGTCATTTTGTCAATATTTGGTACTTAAGTCAAAAATAAATTATTATAACTACAAATTGTTCATGTGGTATAATATCCATTATCTCTAGAATTATATTCCTCAAATAGATATCATATATATAATATATATCCATTATATCTATGTATTTATAATAGAACATAACATTTGGATATAAGAAACAAAACGCATTGTTCATGGAGGTGGTATGTCGTACGTACACATGAACGATACTTTCATTTCTATTTCATATTTTAACAAAATTAAAACATAATTATACAAAGGTATATTATAATTTTGTTATAATATAATATATAATAACATAAATTCTTTCCTTTATACGTCACATGTATGTCATGAACAAGTCATATCACTTTGAGGGGGCGGTAGTCCACACTTCCTCAAATGAAATTATCACGTTTCCCCATTATGGAATCCATAAAGGTATGCTATAAATGAAATATACAGAAGAATAAAGAAAACATAAAAATAATATATATCATATATAAATTCATTACCATATTAATGGCCACCATGATAGGAAGTAGGAGATAATCAGACCATCATCGTTTCATGAGGCATTAGTCTGCCATCCACAAAAACCGTATGTTCTTCACCCATTAGACGGAGGTGTGTGTAAGTGTAGATAGAATCATTCTTATAGAAACATCATATTATATTTAGGATACTGGTTTTCCAATAAAATAATGTAATAAAATGTGTTTAGGGGGTTGGAGAAGTAAAATAAAAAAAATAAAACAAAACAATTTAAGAGAAATTGTTACCTTTAATTTGGCTAACTTCCTTTGGTTTTAACCAAAAGGATTTCTTAAAATGACTTCTGCCTATGTTAAGGATTCTAGGAAGAGAATATGTATGAAGGGATATTATTTTGGAAGATTATTTAAGAGACAAAAGTCTTGAGAGGTGTGAGGAATTGGTAAGAAGTGGTTTCCTTTTATAAGGGGGAGGAGGGGCTCTTTTTGAAAGGTTGAAACAAATATTTTATTATAAACATATCTTTTGTTTAAAAAGGTGAAAAAATCATTACAGTCTAAGATAAGATGACACATGGTAGAAATAAAATAATCCAATAATAATTAGACAGGTTTTGTATATTATTTTAATATTTATAATAGTATTTATTTAAATCACTTATTGATGACGTAAATTCTGCATCATTATTAGGTCATATATAATTTAATTTATTTGATGTCAAAAAAATTATAATAAAAATACCATGATTTAGTAAATATTTTTTTATTTCCAATGAATAATTAGAGTCCAAACGATGACTTATATAACCCCATGTAAAAATTTATTTACTAAATGATATTTGTTTATGACATTTTTCCTTTACTTTTAGTTAATTAAAATAAAGTGTCATAATCATTCATAAGTGGCTCCATGGGGTCTTAAAACTGACCCAAGGATGCCTATTGTTGGAAATTACTCATCCAATATGGTTAGTCCCATTGTTAAGGTAATTTTTTTTTTATTATGATATTCTTTTTACCTTGAATTACAATATTGACCTTTCACTACGGTAAATAAAAGTCAAAAGTTATGATTCACCAAAAATTATTTTCATCATATAAAACTACATTTTACATACTAATAACAACCATGTATGTTGGATTTTCTAAATTCAATTAAGAGAATCTTTAAAATTTTATTTAAATGAAAAGGTCAGGTTTTGAACTACTACTAAGTGGTTTTACTATTCATAACAAATTAATATTTTTCTGAAAAATACAAAACATTCATCCAAAGATATATTTGATATTCTGAATTTAAAAATGATTTCTATTTTACCAAATTCAAAACCTAGAAGTTTCATTTATTAATTTGAAATTAATTTCCGTTGTCAAAACAAATAGCGTATTTTTAAGAAACAATAACTATCAGAAGATTGACACTTGTTTATGTCCAATTTCAAAGTGAAATTAATTCCAATGAAAAAAATTGGATGAAATGGAAAAAAATAATTAACTTACACTTTTAAACCAATAAAAAAAGGTAATATAACCATATAAATATATTAGACTAGAAGGTAGTTTTCAATTAAAATACATTATTTTTGACTATTCATAGAAAAATAAAATTTATCAGAAAAATACAAAAAAATTTCCCAAAGTAAATTTTGATATCCCAATTCTAAAAAATAATTTTAATATTTCAAAAAGATCATATAAAAGAGACCATAACTATATTTAAAGAGGGTTCTCCATTAAAAGGCTGTAAATCGACCTTTTAAAGAATATTAGATTATTTGTGCTTAAATTTAGATTCATTCACATTTTAAGCCACTAACATATTTTGGATAAATGTAAAAACATTTAACGAACATATATAATCGTATTTTAGTTATATCTATTGTAACAACCAATGTATTTTTAAAAATAAGTAAAAATTCATGTATCTTTGTTTTATGTAGATATTTTTAACTAGCCTTTAAAACATAACTTTTCCACTTCTATGTTTTGAGTTTCAAAAAACTGTCATCTACAATTGTTTTCAGTATATTATTTGGAGTCTATTAGAACCAACTTGTTTTTTTGGTGACTATTAAAATACCCTTATGAATAGTAATATGAATATTAATATGACCCTAATGAATAGTAAATTTTATTAATATTTAATTTTCTTAAGGATTTTAGATAATAAAATCTATGTAAATTTTTCATTATGATATAGAAGTAGTTACAGAATTGGAAATGTTAATTTTTCAATTAATTAATATTTTATTTAAAAATTAATCTATTAATATTTATAAAATTATTTTCAAAAAATGGACTTCATTTTTTAATTCTAGACGTTGATAAATGGTTATGGGGAATTTTGGAATTTTCTTTCAAACAGTTGATTTTTCGATGAATTGTGAAAAAATACAAATTTTAGTTTCGGTGTGTTAATGACATTATTAATGATATAATAATGATGTATTAAATCTGGTCAACTTGTGTATAGTTAAATAATATGTGAGGTGTCCCAAGTGTCATATACCATGCGCAACTACCATGGGTAAGCCCTTGGTTTTTCAAATACCACCCATGAGGTGTCCCTTGGAAATTATTAAAATATTTCCTTACTATTTCTATAAATACCAATTCATTTTTCATTAAAATCTTTCCCAATTCCTCCTCAACAAAGATCTGTCCTCCCTACCTTCATATTAGTCCTCCTAAGGTTACCTCAAGCCCATATGGTCCCAACCTTCATGTCCTAAGGGATACTCTACAAGGTAAGAAAATTATCAATTTCATTCTTTTCCAATCGTGTTCTCTTTTATGTGGTATAACTTTAATGTTTCCATACCATGTTCTTATTTCCTTATTCTTATTGATCTATTCAATATTATGATTTATTTTTGGAAGGGTGACCTTTTTCCCCTCTCTTCTTAATTTTTTCTTAAACCCTATCGCATAGCTGTTGGGCTGCCGAATATTTGTAAGAGATTTATCGCTGATTCTTTTATTTGGAGTACCTTATTATTTCTTCCTATATACTTACCCAAGAGGCATGAGATATCCATAAATCATGTATATTATGGATGATATCATGTTAATGGAAAATTTCTTATCATTATGTTTTTCCTCTCCCACTTATTCTAGGAATAGAAACATTGTTCGTGATGTGTTGAACTACCGACACCATGGATGATGTGATTTCACTTTCCCCTAGTTCATTCACGTATAGTTATGAAAACATTTATATGGTTGAACTAGATTCTAATATATGTTTTATTACTCACCCATTTTTATGGAATTCTATTGTACTCATGGTTCTAATTTATAGGACAAACCGAGGTTGTTATTATCAAAGAACTACTAAAATGATCTAAACGACCGTCATTAATGTTTTAACTTATGAATCATCATCATATTAAACACCAAAATGATAAATGGTATAAATTATGGTACTGGAAATATGTAAATACCTTTCCATTCCAATTCTGGAATTTCACTTCCAATCGACATGAACATCCACCATGAACCAATCATGGAAATCAGATTAAAAACTCACCCAAAAACAATGCAAGGAGAAAAATAATAACAATTAAAGGTTGAAATGATTTTATGAAATGATAATATAATATGTTATAAAGATGAAAATATTTCTGTAAAATACTAATAACAGTCTTTTAACCATTATACCGGATGTTTAAACAAGTTGGAAGAAAGAAAACCCATAGGTAAGGGAATTATTAACCCAATTTCCATTCATTGGGTTAACCTTCTACTTCATTATTTATGTGCTATTAAAATTGTTTGTGAGGTGGGATCTGTTTATAATATGTTTTATTATTTTTATTTACATTATATATACATATTCCATCCACTCTATTAAGTCTCTCTTCAATTATACAATATTCATAAGGGTCTTTTCTTAAAAAAATACTCTTTTTAAAATTTGGTTTTACGAAATTCCAAAGTAATGTTGTTATGGTATTATTCATATTGAATGAATATGTTTTGGATCTTGGGAATTATTTATGATGAAGGGTGGGACCGATATCTACCTCCATTGCATTGGGTATTTATATGTTGGAGGTCGGTCGTATGGTTACTCCACATGTAACTACGATGGTTACACAATGAAAGGTTGTCATGAGGGTTACATATTATAAGGTTTCCAAGAATGGTTACAAGATTGTATAAGTAATTCTACAGGATACCTTTATGATTATATTTATTTTATCAGGATTTTTTGGATCTTGTGTAAATTTCATGTTACACAAAGTAAGTATATATGAGTGACAAGAACGTCTTTTGAAAATGTTTTCATACTTTACAAGTATTCATGTACTAATGTGCTCTTTCATTCTTTTTTCATACCTTACTGAGCTTTTCTGCTCATCCAAAGTTTTTAAATGACTTTCAAAGGTTAATGTATGTGTATGAAATGGAAGGAAGCCTTGTTAAATGTTGAACAATTGTCCAGGAGTCTTGTTTTATGTTTTAATGTTTTATATTTTAAAAAAATGGAAAATTATTTTATTGTACGCACTCTTTAATAATGTGTATTGTTATGAATGTATTGTAATAATTCTCTAAAACTCTAAATTTAAAAATATCATCAATTTAAAAGGAACTATTTTCATAACTAAATTCAAGATTATGTTTGTAATAAGGTTGGGTTCTTATAGTTGGTATGAGGGGATGGTTTAGATGACTTTAGGTTTTAGGGTGATGTTAATAGATTATCATAAATGATTTTCACTCTATGTTTAATTTTAAAATTTTTACCCTTTAAAGATTACGATGTGGATTCATCTAAGACATTTTTGTTCAGAATGGTTGTCCGTAGAAAGAATATGGATGCTGAAGAGGAGAGGCACTGTCATAATGACATCCTTATAGAACTACAACCTGGAATGGAAGGTATTGGAACTGAGAAGTTTGTTATAGTAATGGCTCATATAAAGAAGACACTAAATGGTGGTGGAATCCATGCAAGATAGCCAATAGAGGCACCACAACAAAACATAATAGTAGTGGATCATTTCATGAGACAAAATCCTCCTACATTCAATGGATCTTCTGACCCAGTTGCAGTTGAAGGATGGATCAAAGCCCTTGAAAAGATATTTTATGTTATGGGATGTTCAGAAAATCACAAGGTATGTCCTGACTTTTATCATTTTGAAGGGGAAGCTGATCAGTGGTGGTCAATGGAAAGGAATATCATGGGTAGAGAGGATTTTGATGCCTTATAGTAGGATGAATTTAAAGGTTTTTCCCTTGAAAAATATTTTCCTAAGGTGGTGTGACTTAGGATGGAGATGAATTTTTTTTAATTTAAATAGGAGGATGATTCTGTGGCTATGTATGAAGCTAACTTCACTCAACTGGCATGGTATGCTAAAAAATCTTATTCTGGATCTTGATAGAAAAATCAACCACTTTTACTCAGGAATGAAGCCAAGGTATCGAAGGGTGTTGTCCTCCAGTGAATTAAAATGTTATGAGAAACATGTATGATGTGCTGAGAGGGTAGAGATAGAGTTTGATGATGATCACGTGTATTTTAGAAACAAAGACAAGAACGGGTCCAGTTGGCAAGCAATGGGTATGAATCAACCAATGAAATCTGATGGTAAGAAAATCCAATTTCCAGTTCCTGAAAACTGTGGCAAGAAACACCATGGGGAATTTCTTAGAAAAACTAGGAAGTTTTTTAAATTAGGTACGATTAGGCATATGTCTTGAGATTGCAATGAAATTTATCCTAAGACTAATCTGGAAAAGCAGACTGTAATGTGTTTTAAATGTGGTGAGATGGGTCATTATGCAAATTCCTTCCCAAAGAGAGATCAGAATGATGCCAAAAATATAGACTACAAGAAGAAAGGTGTAGTGAGATCCATTGTGACTATGTCCGCAGATGTTAGGACTTCCAATGAAGATGTATCAGGTACATTGCTTATTCACTCGGATTTTGATAATGTTTTGTTTGATATGGGGTCCACAGATTCCTTCATCTCTGAGAAATTTTCTGTTAAATTGGAAATATCGCCTCATCAAATGTGACCCAAACTTGATTTGAAAACACAAGGGGGAAATGTTATAGTAAAGGGGAATTATAAGAATATTTCTATAGTGGTCTATGGAAATACTTTACCTACAAACCTTGTTGTGTTACCCTTAGTTGAGTTTGATGTTATTTTGGGGATGGACTGGATTTCTGATTATCATGCAATGATTTACTGTAGGGATAATGAAGTTGTTTTTTAGAAAGGGTTTTAGTTTGTATACAAGAATGAAACCATAAAACTGATAACATATCAGGAATCTGAGAAACTATTGAAAGATGGAAAAATAGTTATATGGAATATATTTTTGAAAACAAGGGAACTATTTAAATTAATGATGTACCAGTGGTAAATGAATACCTTGATGTTTTTACTAATGAGTTACCTGGTGTTATACCTGATCAAGAAGTAGAATTCACAATTGACTTATTTCTTGATGCTAAGCCAATTTTAAAACCCCCATATCTTATGGATCCAATAGACCTTCTTGAATTGAAAACTCAGTTGCAGGATTTTCCTAACAAAGGCTTCATTCGTCCTAGCACTCCACCATGGGGAGATCTTGTTTTGATTGTTAAAAAGAATGATGGTTCCATGAGACTTCATATTGATTATAAAGCATTGAATAAAATCAATATTAAAAACAAGTATCATTTTCCTCATATCGATGACTTGTTTGATCAGCTCTAGGGAGCTCAGTACTTTTCCATGATTGACTTGAGATCCGGATACCATTAGCTAAAGGTGAAGGAGGATTACATACCAAAAAAACCTTTCATACTAGATATGGGCATTATGAATTTGTATTTATGCCATTTGGATTAACTAATACATCTGCTATATTCATGAATCATATGAATAGAGTACTTCATGAGTTCTTGGATAAGTTTGTGGTTGTATTTATTGATGATATTCTTGTATTTTAATAAAATAAAGAGGAGCATGAAAAACATTTTACGGTTGTTTTGCATACATTAAAAGAAAAGAAACTGTATGTAAAATTCCACAAGTGTGATTTTTGGTTGCAACAGATTTCTATTCATGGGAACATTGTAAATAAGGATGGAATAATAGTTGATCCTGCCAAAAAAATTAGTTGATTAATGTCAACGACCCACAAATGATACAGAGATTCGTAGTGTTCTGGGCTTAGCAGTTCATTACCTGGGTTGTTAAGAACATTGCACGATTATCTAGACCGATAACTAAGTTAACACGAAAGGGGGTTAAATTTTTTTGGACAGAGGAATGTGATGTTTTTTTTCAAGAAAAGAACAAGATATTGGTGAATGATCTAGTTTTTTAGTTAACTTCCCAAAATGGTGAGTTTTCATCTATAGTGATGCATCTTTGAAGGGACATGGATGTAATTGTCTATGCTTTGAGGCAACTTAAACCTCATGAGCTAAATTATCCCACACATGATTTGGAATTGGTAGCTGTGGTTTTTTCTTTGAAAATTTGTAGCCATCATCTATATGGAACCAAATACCTAATATATACTTACCATAATAGTCTAATGTATATATATTCAGTCAGAAGGAATTAAACATGAGGTAGAGAAGATGGCTAGAACTGATAATGTATTATGACTGCATGATCAATTACCATCCTGGAAAAGCAAAAAAAGAAGCAGATGCCTTAAGTCGGAAACATCATTCATAATTAACCATGTTAAGTTTGGAACCTGATCCCTTGATTAATGATTTGATGATTTTTTTTTAGAATTTGTTGGTGCAGGGACTACATCTGTTTTGTTTCAAATATCTGTGCAGTCTTTGTTGTCGGACAGAATTAAGAAAGTGCAGAAGAAAGACCGTGAGCTATAGAAAATGGTAGAAATGGTTAAAATGGGTACGTTTCTATAATTTATTCTTGATAATTATTGTGTTAATAGATTTGAAAAAGGTTGTGTGTGCCTAGTGATTCATAGTTGAATAAATATAATTTTTTCGAAGCTCATAGTTCTTCATTTTATGTTCATCTTGGATGTACTAAGATATACAAAGACCTTCAGGAGTATTATTGGTGGGATGGAATGAAAAGAGATATTTCTGATTTTACCATGAATTGTTTGACGTTTCAACAGGTCAAAGCCGAGCGGTAATTACCGAAGGAGATGCTTCATTCTTTTCCAGTTCTTGTGTGGAAATTGGAGATTGTATCCCTGGAATTTGTGGTGGGACTAACAAATACATATCGAGGTAACAATGCGATTTGGGTTATTATTGATCAGCTAACAAAGTCTGCACATTTTATTTCTATTTAGGATATAATGACTTTGGTTCGGCTTTCTTGATTATACCTCAAGGGGATTGTCAGGTTACATGGAGTTCCACTTTCCATTATATCGGAATGAGATCCCAGGTTTACTTCTAACTTTTGGAAGGGACTTCAGAAGTCGTTGGACATAGAGTTAAATTTCAGTACAGCTTTTCATCCTCAATCAGATGGGCAGTCAGAACAAAAGATTTAAACATTGGAAGATATTCTTAGAGCTTGTTCAAAATACTATTAGGGAAGTTTGGATCATCATCTTCATTTAGTTGAGTTTTCTTATAATAACAGTTTTCATTCCAGTATTCAGATGTCACCTTTTGAGGCCTTGTATGGGATGTGGTGTCGGACTCCAGGGTTTTGGGATGAAGTCAGTGAAAGAAAGTTGATGGGGCCAGAATTAGTTGAAGAAGTGGGTGAGAGAGTGAGGATGATCCAGAAACACACGCAGATAGCTTAGAGCAGGCAGAAAAGTTATGGAGATAACATAAGGAAAGAATTCCCTTTCGAGGTAGGTGACCTTGTTTTCCTTAAATTCTATCCTTGGAAAAGTGTGATGTGTTTCGGTAACAAAGGCATGCCAGGTCCATGGTTCATTGGTCCATTTGAAATATTGGACAAATTTGGAACATTTTCATACCATGTAGCCTTCCCTTCGAGTTTGTTCCAGGTACACAATGTTTTTCATGTTTCAATGTCGAGAAAGTATGTGCTAGATTTATCACATGTCTGGTGCCCAGAATAATTTCAGCTAGAAGAGAACATTTTTTATGAATAGAAAACAGTTCAAATTCTTGATCAAAGGGAACATGTATTGTAGAATAAAGTATTCCTCCAGGTAAAGGTTATGTGGAGAAACCACATGGTTGAAGAAGCAACATGGGAGTCTGAAAATTCTATGAGAGAAAAATACCCTCAGTTGTTTAATAAGTAAGTAAAATTTTGAGGATGCAATTTTGAGAAGGTGAGGATAATGTAACAGCCCATGCTTCTATAAAAATAAATATAAATTCATGGAACTTTGTTTTATGTAGATATTTTTAACTATCCTTTAAAACATAACTTTTCCACTTTTATGTTTTCAATTTAAAGAAACTTTCATCTACAATTGTGTTCAGTATGTTATTTAGAGTCCATTAGAACCAAATTGTTTTTTGGTGAATAGTAACACACCCTTATGAATAGTAACATTAATAGTAATATGACCCTAATGAATTTTAAATTTTATTAATAATTTATTTTCTTAAGGCATTAAGATAATAACATCGTGGTTAATTTTTCATTGTGATATAGAAGTAGTTACAAAATTGTAATTGTTAATTTTTGAATTAAGTATTCATTTATTTAAAAACAAAATTAATAATATTTAGAAAATTATTTTCAAAAAATGGACTTCATTTTTGAATTCTACATGTCGATAAATAGTTAGGGTGAATTTTTGGAATTTTTCTGAAATAGTTGATTTTTTAGTGAATAGTAAGAAAATAATGTTTTTAGTATCTGTGTGTTAATGAAAATATTAATGATATCATAATGATGTCATAAATCTGGTCGAGTTGTGTATAGTTAAATAAGATGTGAGGTATCCCAAGAGGCTTATACCATGGGAAAATACCATGCACAATTACTTGGTTTTGCAAATACCACACATGAGGTGTCCCTGAGAAATTATTAAAACATTCCCTTACTTTTTCTATAAATACCAACCAATTATTCATTAATATCACTCCCAATTCCTCATAAACAAAGCTCTATCCTCCCTACCTTCATAGTATTCCTCCCAAGGTTTCCCCAAGCCCATATGGTCCCAACCATCATGTTTTAAGTGTTACTCTACAAGGTAAGAAAATTCTCTATTTCTTTCTTTTTCCAACCAGGTTCTCTCCTATGTGGTATAACATTCATGTTTTCGTACCATGTTCTAATTTCATTCTTATTATTGATATATTCAATATTATGATTCATTTTTCGATGGGTGACCAATGTCCCCTAACTTCTTAATTCTTTCAAAAATCATGTCGCATAATCGTTGGGGTACCGAATTTTTGTATGAGATTTCTCACTTATTCTTTTATTTTGAGTTCCTTACTTATTCTTTCTTATATCTCCATACACAAGAAGATTGAAATCTCCATAAATCATTTATATTCCGGATGATGTCATGTTTATGAAAAATTCCTCAACATTATTTTTTTCCTCTCCCACTTATTCAAGGATTAAAAACATTGTCCGTGATGTTTCAAACTACCGACATCATGGATGATGTGATTTCAATTTCCACTAGTTTTTTCAAGTCTGGTCAGAAACCATTTATATGGTTGAACAGGTTATAATATATGTTTTTTGACTCACCCATTTTTATGGAATTCTTTTTTACTCCTGGTTCTAATTTATAGGGCAAAATGAGGTTGTTATTATCAAAGAACCACTAAAATGATCTAAACGAACATCATTAATTTTTTGACTTATGAATCATCATCATATTATACCTCAAAATGATAAATGGTATAAATTAGGCTAATTTAAATTTATAAAAACCTTTTCATTACAATTCTTTAATTTCACTTCTAATTGACAAGAACATCAACCATGAACCAATCATGGAAATCATGTTAAGAACTCTCCCAAAAATAGTGCAAGGAGAAAAATACTAACAATTAAAGCTTGAAATGACGTTATGAAATGATAATATAAGATGTTATAAACATGAAAATATTTCAGTAAATACTAATAACACTCATTTAACCATTATATAGTATGTTTAAACATGTTGGAAGTAAGACAAACCAGAGGTAAGAGAATTCTTAACTCGATTTCCATTCATTGGGATAACCTTCTACTTCATTATTTATGTGCTATTTAAATTGTTTGTGTGGTGGATTCTATTAATACTATGTTTTATTATGTTTGTTTATTGTATATATATATACTCCATCCAATCTATTAAGTCTATTTTCAATTTTATGATATTCATAAGGGTTTTGTTTAAAAAATCCTTTTTTTAAAACATGATTTTATTAAATTCTGAAGTAATGTTTTTATGGAATTATTTATGTTGTATGATTATGTTTTTCATCTTTGGAATTTTTTACAATGAAGGGTAGGACCGATATCTACCTCAAATGCATTTGGTATGTGTATGATGGAGGTTATATGTATGGTTACTCCAAGTGTAACTGTGATGGTTACACAAAGTAAGGTAGCCGTGAGGGTTACAGATTATAAGCAAGCAAAGAATGGTTACAATATTATTTAATTAATGCCCCAATATACATTTATTATTATATTTATGTTCTCATGTTTGTGTGGATCTTGTTTAAATATCATGTTACACAAAGTAAGTTTATATGAGTGACAAACGTGTCTTTTAAAAATGTTTTTATATGTTACGAGTATTCATGGACTAATGTGCTCTTTCCTTCTTTTTTCACCCCTTACTGAGATTTTGTGCTCATCCCAAGTTTTTTATTGATTTCCACAGGTTAATGGAAGTGTAATACAAGGAAGGAAGCCATGTTAAATGTTGAAGAATTTTCAAGGAGTTTTGTTTTATGTTTTAATGTTTTATATTTTTTAAAAAATGGGAACTGTTTTTCTAGAATCCATTCTATAATAATGTGTAATGTTATGAATGTATTTTACTAATTCTCTAAATCTCTAAACATGAAAAGATCCTTAATTTAAATGGAAGTGTTTCTTGACTAAATTCAATATTATGTATGTAATAAGGCCGGGTCCTTATATCTATCCATTTATTCCAACAAAACGACTATGCTTTAACTACCATTTTAAATAATAATATTATATTATTAGTGTGCAACATATGATTTCAAAGAAACCTGTTGTTGCGTATTTGGTATTCCATAAATCATACAATCCCCTTTGAAGTAAAATAAATATTTAATACAAAAAATATTAGTAAATATGAAAATGTCCTATTATTTATTTACCGGGGATGTTACATCCTTCCCCCCTTTAGAAATTGTGTCCTCACAGTTTTAATATTGGGCTCAGAAACATGATTTAATGTTTCAAATTGGAAAAAGAGTCAATAAAAATATCACTTTAAAAGAAAGAAAAATAAAACCAAATTTTACACAAGATAACATATACTAGGATTCCATGTAAGAAACCATGGATATGGAAGAGAAAACAAACCATCAAGTTCAAATTGATAGTGATAGAAATCACGATTTAGAGAATGTTAACCAATGAA
Organism: Viscum album; assembly: GCA_963277665.1. Classification (NCBI taxonomy): domain Eukaryota; kingdom Viridiplantae; phylum Streptophyta; class Magnoliopsida; order Santalales; family Viscaceae; genus Viscum; species Viscum album. The sequence continues at coordinate 245,521,700 of OY728122.1, read as the reverse complement.
AAATCACAAAATTATTATATGTTAAGCGATCTTTGATTACCTAGTAGGAAATAAAAACGGACAACATTTTTTTTTGTTTTATGTTCCTCTTCATAATTTGAGGAATTAATTTACTACATAGAATATGAACATAAGAAAATATACCTACCTTCAAGTAGAGTTTCAGCCTTTACTAATTTTTGACCGAAAACTAATCTTTTCTCCGAACAAAGGGCATTCAAAAAGACTTAGTGACATCAAAAGCACTAGAATCAACTTCAATAGAATTACATAATCCATAAAAAGCTATATATTTTCCTTGTATTTAGACATTAAAAAAACCCAAAATTGTTAGTATGAGGTCATGTAATCCCTAAATGGATAACCCTTTATAAAACGAAATTCTACTCTTAATCTCCAAAATCCAATAAAGTTACCGAAGTTCAATAAAGACCATTAAATATACCATTGTCCTTAAAATTCATCAAAATAACCCAAACTAAGACTGTAACCCAAAAAACTGAAGGATTTAGTCACATAGTCTTCCACTGTAAATCTTATCATTTATCTTCAAATAGAAAATCGATTACCCTTAAAGTCTCAAACTGAAGTGTAATTAACCAAATCACATATTCTCTATGATAGGTTAATCATTTTCATCAAAAAAAAAAATCACCATATGTCCATAATAAAAACATAGACTCTCCCCAAATAAAATTCCTCCATTACTCATCAAAATAAATTATAATTATTCCGTGAATAAAATTTTCATATATCAAAATTTAGAGTTACACATACTAAAAAAATCTTGCAGTATAATCCCATCATCAAAAGAGTGTTAATACATTTAAGTATCTCATCATATTAAAATCTTCCATAACTCTTGAATCCCTTATATGTTGACTTCTTAATCATTCAACATTATTTATGTTCCCTTAACCATTATTTACCAACTTGTTCTGAAATACTTATTTCCTACAATCAAAATCATGAATCATATAATTAGATTCAACAATCTGAAAACATATGTTATTAAATAATCCATACCTATCATTGGTCATTTTCAAGTTCTTCATCCTTAATTGGGATGGAATTAGGTATAAGTAAACATATTTTTTTATGATACTAGTGATCCCATTCTCGAAACATCATTATAGGACATCTGTTTGTATAATGACCATGCACACCCCATTAAAAACATTCAATTGATCACTCAGAATGAGCTTCATTCCCTTTCATAGAGTCAAATGGATGCTTCTATTTTCTATTGCAGGTTCTTGATTTTGATCATAATTCCCACATCTATAGCATCTTTCCATCCCATTGAAGTATTTTCCTTGGTGTTTCTTTCCACATCCTTAACACATATGTTTTTGAACATACTTAACATTAAGATTATTACCTAAACATCCATAAGGATTTGTTTCTCGCATATAAGATGCCTTATAAAAATCACCAAGGTTGAGGTTTTCAATTATGACTCCAGATAGTTGGTTGAGAAGAACCACAAGAGTCCTCATTGCAGCTCCCATTTCATTATGTTGCTCATTCAGAAAACTGTCACAGTTTTCTTCACATCCACTATTATGTTGGTGCCTACTAGATCCATCCATTTACTGAATCCAAAATGGTCAGTGTGCATATATCATCATATAATATCTTATGATGGGGGTAAATACAAATATATACTTATTAATTATATATTAATCTCATTAGAAATAACTATGACTTATTATAATATTTTAACAATTATGGTTATTTCACTTTTGCTTAGATAACACCCTAACCGCTACAGTTATCTAAACCGACCTCTAATACCAACTATAAGGACAAGACCTTAAACATAGCATAATATTGAATTAAATGAATTATTCACATTGTGGATAATTTCAGGTTTAGTGTTCTAGAGAGTTAGGTCATTAATATTAAATTACATCTCAAAAATTACAAATTAGACACTTCTACTCAATATCAATTTTTTCATAAATAAAAATTCTTGAAGAAAAAGAGACATGTCTAGTTCCATGTTTTAGAAAGCATGAATTTTCCTTGATCCATTCCTTTACCCTATTCCACTTTATGTCATGAGAAAAACATTTCAAAAAATCTGGGATGAGCATAAAAATCATAGTAAGGGATACACAAAGTAGGAAAACTGTTAGTCTTTTCAAAACAACAAGTAAACCATTAATACTTTATCATTTTTAATACTTTTCACCATTACGAATTAGTGAATACTCTTTGCTAAAAAAAGATCATTTCCTACCCTTTTGTAACCAAAAGATTACCATAAACCCATATAAAAATACATAACATATAAAGGTATCCTGGTACATAAACATACAAAAATGGAGTAACCATACGGTGTACATCCACACATATCACTAAATGGAATAGCCATATGGTTCACTTCCACACCCAATGCATTGGAGGTTATAACGTAACCACCCGTCCTAGTATATCATGGTAGCACCTGTCATATGGTTTATCACATAACCACATTTCAAATGTCCAAGTACCATCATAAAACATAAAATATTTTAAATACAAACATTTCACTAATAAGATTTCATTTTCAATCACAAGAAGTAATTTCATGATATTGAAATAATCAATCCATTTTCATAAACGATTTAAAATGTGAGTTTTGATTCAAAGTGTCTTAAACCACTTTAAAGTGTTTAATGAAATTATAATTTTAAAACATTAATTTCCATATAAATAAATACTCAAAACAATTTTTAAAACATGGAAATTAAAGATTAATATTTACAATAATAAATCTTTAAAACACATAAACTGATATTTTAGTTAAAGAGATTTTAAAAAAATGAGAGACGCTTGAATACAAATAATTGAGAAATAAAATTTAATCATTACTTTATAATATCATTTGAATAAAGGTATTAATGATATAAAATTCCAAAGGATAGTATATACATTATAGAGAAGTTAATTGGTTTATAACAACAACGAAGTCTCAATGGAATGTAAATTGAGATGAAATCCCTTATAAAGAAAGTATCATTTGATTAAGGATAAATCAATTACATAATTATGTGTGAAAAATAAGAATACAAACAATATTAGTGAATATTAACTGTAAAACAAATCGGCATAATTCACACATATTCATATGACAACATATTCAAGAAGTACAAGTTTAACCTAATGAATTGAAATTGTGTTCAGAAGTTCCCTTGAAAAAATTTGACTTCCTAACAACGCCACATTAAAATTCAGAAAATGAGTTGATGAGATAAAAAAGTGTATCTTTTCACTTGGATAAATAATTTAAATTAATAAGGACATATAATAAAATATCCCAAAATAAAAATATGTAAATTAAAATACATAACAAAAAGAAGTGTTTCTTAAAAAGTGGAGGGTGAAAGGATCCCTTACCGATTTGGTAACTTATGAAACATACACCCCAAGAAAGAAAAATCATACAATGAAGATGTAAATACCAATAATTTAAATTATATTATATAAATAATACAATCATGGGCAGTACATACACTACAAAAAAGTAGATAGTGGAAAATATTGCTAGAATCTCACGAGAATAAGAAGTGAGATGAAATCCCCTTACCACGTTGTAATCAATCGAGTCGTATGACCAAAATTTAATAAACACCAACTGAATCAACAAATACCATGTATATAATGAGAATAATGAGAATATATATCAAATTAAAGTACAAAATACACCACATGTAATGAATATGTGGTGAAAAATGGAAATCTCACAAAATTAAAAGTGAGATAAGAATTCTCCTTACCTCGTTGTCCGATTTGACCCGTTCATTCTTAATCTCCTGGATAATTAAAAAATGTTAATTTATAATTGATTAAGATCCTTTTTCATGTTTATTATTCTTTTTATATCAATTATTACCATGATATAAACATTATGTTATCATTTATGTTAATAATTGTGGTTTTTTCGATATTTGGTACATGAGTCAAAAATGAACTTCTTAAAATTACAAATTTTTCATGTCGTCAAATATTCATTATATTAAAAATTATAATCATGATGTAGATATCATATATATCATAAAATTCCAGTATATTTATGTATTTAAAATAGTACACAACATTTGGAGATAAGAAATGACATGCACTGTTCATGGAGACGATAAGCCATACGTACGCATAAAGGCTACATACATTTCTATATCTTATTTTAATGGAATTGAAACATAATGATAAATTGGTATATTGTAATTATTGTATAATATCATATATAATATCATTAACTCATTCTTTTATATGTCCCACATTTGGCATGAACGAGTCATATCACTTTGAGGGTTCGGTAGTCCGCACTTCCTCAAATGAAATTATTGTGTTTACCCATAATGGAAACCATTATGGTATTCTGTAAATGAAAAATACAGAATAATAAAGAAAACATAAACATAATATATATCATATATAAATTTAGTTCCATCTTAATGGACACTATGATCTACAGTAGGATATAATCGAACAATCATCGATTCGTGAGACGTTAGTCTTCTATCCACAAAAATAGTATGTTTTTCATCCATAATATGGAGGTGTGTGTAAGTGTATTTCTAATCCTTCTCATAATAAAAACTAATATATTTTGGATAGTGGTGTTGTCAAAAAATAAATCAATAAAAAGAGTTTAGGGGGTTGGAGTAGTAAAATAAAACAAAATAAAACAAATGAATTTAAGAGAAACTATTACCTTTAATTTGGGTAACTTCCTTTGGTCTGAACCAAAAGGACTTCTTAATGTGCCTTTTTCCCAAGGTATGTCTTTTAGGAATAGTATAGGGATTTAGGGAGCTTAATTGGTCATATTTTGGACGTGCCAAATGGCTTAAGAGGTGTGAGGAATTTGTTAGAGGTGGTATCCTTTTTAAGGGGGGGGGGGGCTCTTTAAGAATGTTTGAAACAATTATTTAATTATAAACTTGTATTAGGTTTCAGAAGGTTCAAAAATCATTAACATATAAGATAATATGACTCAAGTTAGAAATAAAATCATCCAATAAATACTGTATTGGTTTTGGATATTATTTTAATATTTATAATCTTTTTTATTTAAATCATTTATTAATGAGGCAAATACTGTATCATTATTGTGTCATATATAATTTAATTTATTTAATGTCCAAAAATTATTATAAAAATACCATGATGTATAAAATATTTTTATCTTTCCAATTAATATTTATAGATGAAAATATGTCTTATATAACCCCATTTAAAAATTGATTTACTAAAAGATATTTGTTTCTCTCATTTTTGCCATTATTTTAAGTTAATTAAAATAATGTGTCATTATCATTCATAAGTGGCTCCATGGAGTCCCAAAATCGACACAAGGATTCCAATGGTTTTTAATTACTCATAAAATAAGTTTAGTATAAGAGTTAAGGTAATTTGTTATTATTATGATATTCGTTTTACCTTGAATTACCCTATTTACCATTAACTACGGTAAATAAAATTCAAAAGATACAATTCCCCACAAAAATATTTTCATCTTACTGAGCCAAATTTTAATTACAAATAATAACCATGTATGTTGGATTTTATAAATTAAATTCCCACATACAGTAAAATTTCATTTAAATGAAAAAGTCAATTTTTGAACTACTATTAAGTTGATTCACTATTCAACAAAAATTGATGTTCTTATGAAAAATACCGAAACATCAGCCTAATCTATATTTGATAATATTAATTCAAAAATAAATTATATTTTACAAAATTATAATTATAGAAGTTTCATTAATTTATATAAAATTAATTGATGTTGTCAAAACAAATAGCGTGTTTTTAGGAAAAATAACTATTAAAATATTGACACTTGTTTATGTCCAATTTCAAAGTGAAATTAATTCAAATTACCAAAATTGGATTAAATAGTAAAAAAATAATTTAATTAAACTTTAAAACAAAATCAAAAGTTAATATAACAATATAAATAAATAGGATTAAATGGCAGTTTTCAATTAAAATAAAGTATTATTCACTATTCAAAAAACACTTTATTAGAAAGTTACAAAAAATTTACCCAAATTAAATTCGGATATCTTGATTCTAAAAAATAATTTTATTTTGGAAAATATATTTTATAAAATTGAGCACAAATATATTTAATGTGGGTCTCTATTAAATGGTGGTAAATTGACCTTTTAAAGAATATTAGATTATTTGTGATTAAAATTCGATTCATTCACAATTTAAGCCACTAAAATTTATTGGATAAATGTAAAAAAATATTAAAAACATATATAATCATATTATAGTTAGTTCTATTCATTCACACCAACAAAATGGCTATGTGTTCACTACCATTTAAAATAATAATATTATATTACTAGTGTGCAATGTACGATTTCAAAGAAACCTTTGGTTGCGTATCGGGTACGCCATCTATCATATCATCCCCTTTAAAGTAAAATTAATATTTAAAACAAAAAGTATTAGTATATATGAAAATTTAAAGTTCATTATTTACCTATGATGTTACATTTATACCCCAATTAACCATGTTGTCAATTTCGATAATATCAATTTTTTTTACAATTTAAGGGTTTAGAGTATCTACATAAAAGGCAATGTCTCCCACAGATTAACTATTATTGATATTTCAATCAATATAAAATTCACCTAGTCCTTTATATTATATTTATTTTTTTAAATAATTTAATAAAATTTTATTATTTATTAAATAAAAAATGCCATTTTTTAGACAATTGTTTTATTTAAATTTAAAGAGATAAAGGAAAATATGGATATTGAATAAAATCAACAAACATTTACCATTGGGTAATATTTATATAGAAAATTAATGTAAAACAATAAATCTTCCAAATTTTATTAATTTTAATATTATTAAAATTATTTATGTTATTTTTTTATTAATTTCTAAATATTTTGTCAGTGTTATGTAATAATGTAATGTTATTATTCAATTATGAAAAAAATGAAATAAGTTATCATCATAAAACACTAATTGAAATTTCAAATAATATTTTAAAACTAAACGTATCAATACTTTATCCCAATTAGAAACCATTAGAGATAATAAATTCAATTGTGTGACTTTTTATTTATCATTTCCTTAAAATAATATATATGATAACATCAAATAGAAATGGATACAAGTGGATTTATTTTTGATAAATGAATGTTAATGGGGGAAATAAATCGATAAAATAGGAGAATTAAATGTTTTATAGTAATTTTAAATCCTTATCCCAATGTTTTAACCGTATTTTACCCCATTTTACACATTTCGAGGTGATATATATTTATTAATGTTACTATTACTAATAAAAAAACCAAAGGAACCAATTTAAAAGATTTGGTCCCAAAAAGATTAATTATGGAATCCATTTTACTAAATAAAATTCATAATAGTGATATAACTTAATATAAAATTGAAAGGGAAAAATTTGAAAAAAATGAATTTCCTAGAAAATGCATTTTATGTATATATTGTCTACATAAAAATGTATTATAATATTGAATAAAATAAAATATTTTGGATTTTTTAATGTAAATGAACCAAATAAATTTTAAATCCCATTGATAATATAAATTTACTATTTAAATACTTAAATGGAAAAACAGTTTCAATAAACATCATTATTTTCAACTATTCATTGAAAAATAAAATCTTTTAGAAAATTATCAAAAAAAATAATAGGATAATTTTTATATGATAATTTTAAAATGATATAATTTTATCGAAAAAATTTTATAATTTCTTTTAGAAATTAATTATTATTGTTTATCACAAAATCATTAAGTACTATTTTTTAAGAAAATGTATTTTTGAAGAATAAAAAGACAACACTGGGAAATTGAGTTCTTATTTTCAAAGCATTAATCAATACATTTTTAATTATCAGGAACATTATATAAATATTCCATAAAATGATGTTTATATTTTATATCAGTAATTTTATTAAGTATGTAATAACAATATACTATATAATAGTTCATGTATAATAATGTTGGATGTATCACAAGCTACTATAAAAATTAATTTTTTATGTTAAAAATATATTATAAGATATTGGAGTGTTACATCGCCAATTAGTATGTCACTATTATATTATATTTTATGAATTATCAATATGTTAATGTTGAGTGTCCTAATTGATATAAAAAGTGGAATTTTTGGAGGTATTGAATGACTTTTTTTATCTTTGTAATTGATTAAGGTATGAGAAACCCTACTTATGGAAGAAGACCTAGAATAAAAAGGGCCTAACACACATTAATTGTTCTTGTATGAAATTAGGGAAAAAAGGTATAATTAGATAGTGGGGAATCCCAATAAGTAAAAATAAATCCCATCACCCAATATAAGACAAAATAAGGGATACAATTTCGTTGGATTATGGAAATCAGAATGTTAGAGGAACAAGATCATTTTTGTAACATGGATTATTAAATTTAAAGGAAGGGGAAGAATTTAAATAAACAATAATAACAAGTATATAACATAAAAAATATATAATTGTGTATATAATGGAGAATAAGAGGTGAAGTTCACACAGTAAATTGAAAAAATTAATGAAAATGTATGGGAAATCTATGGAGAATAACTCCACTCAAACAAAATCACTATTGAGACTGTTAAGTTATCATCACAATGAAGGATGTTGATTTTATGGAATTCTACTACAAAAGGGGATTTAAAGCTATAACACAAAAAGATTTAGTGAAATATTTCTCTTTATATTAATTTAATTTTTTAAAAATATTTCTTTACACGACACGTCATGTTTAAAAGAACAATGATATATTATTGAATTATTATTGTCTAATATGTCAGTCATCATAACGAAATTATATTTGATTTCTTGAATATGATTAAATAAATGAAAAAATTATATTTTTTAATGTTGATATAAAATCAATTCATATAATATTAAATGATTATATATACAAATTAATTTAAATGTTGAAAAGAGTTATTTTTTATAAAATAGTTTTTTAGTACATAATGAGTTTTTAGAAGAATAAATTTTACAAAATAATTTTTAATTAGTGGTTTTAATTAAATGTTTAGTATAAATATTTTATATTATATATTTTATTATTAATTTAATTATTGTTAATAAAAATTCATAAGAATAATATCATTATATGCTTCAAAAATATATTTTCTTCAAAATCACATTTCCATTAAAAGTGGGTTTTTTTTCATTTGTTATGAATATATTATACTTCTATTCTAATAATTAATGATATTTTATTTCAGTTGAAGGATATTATTTTTGAATATTTATAAGAAAATTTTATTGAGGTGATATTTTTGATTTTTTTGAAATTTTTAATTTTTAATTGAAGAGTGAAAAATAATAAATTTATAGAAGACTAAGAATATTTCATGGAAGTATTTTAAAAGTAACATTTTATTTTGGGTTTATTTTAAAATTTCATTATTTTATTATAATTTAAACTATTTCAATTAATTTTATTATAATAAAAAATATGAAAATTGTTTTTTTAACATATTGTATACTTGAAAATGAATTTTTCTTGAGGTCATTTTTCACCTAGATTTGCGGGTTTATTATAAATGTAATTTCACCCACTTTTATTTATTGAATTTTATAATATTAAATCTATTTTTATAATTTTTATATCTAATATTATTTATTATTTTCATCTTAATTTTTGGCTATAACGTAAAGAAAATGAGGTAAAAAATAATTCTTATAGTAATCATAAAAAGGGGAGAAAGTGGGGATAAAATATTGATATACATGTAAACAGAAACTAAAATTGTTTCTAATTAACACTTGGTGTAAATATTTACCCAATATATCATGTAATATTTAATAATTATTCATTGAGGAGCCAATTTTCTTATGTAATACATTGATAAATTTTAATCATTTCAAAAATACCAAGTGTTTCCTCTCCATCACTTATAAAGGGAAACCACATATTCTATATTCCTATCACTTAAATAGTACCTTCCCTTATCCAATTCCATCCAGTATCCATTTTTATAATCCCACCCCATGTCTTATAGTTCATCGTTAGATCCGATAACCATCCTTTAAAGTGTTAAGGGGTTAACCAATAGAGGGTTCTTAATAAAAAGGTATAACTTTTATTAGAGTAATTTCAATTTTATTTTTCATTCATCATAATCTATACGTTATATATAAACAATATCCAAATTATTTAATTATTAAAAAAATATTTATATTTTTTTGTTTCTAGAAAATCATTTATTCATCCCCTACTCCATAAAATAGGGAATGAATGCATCATATGTGCATATGAGTGAACTACTTTCTCTTATAGTGATGTATTATATTCTTTATTAACAAAATTAATTATTGATTATTATTACAGATTTAAAAAATTATATATTCTATTCATGGAATAAATATTAATATTTAATTATAAAATATTATGTATCTTTTTAAATTTCGATCTATTGGAAAGTGATCACATCACTCAAGAATGTAAGAGGAATACCACCTCCAAAAAGTGATGGGATTTGTTTATAAATTATAATTTACCTTGATATTAATATAGATAAATTTAATGAATATATAATATTTATGATCAATTAATATTTTTTTATAATGTTAATTATTATTTATCTATCTTTTTTTATCCATTGATAAGTGGTAACACCACTAGTGTGTATGTACAAACAACCGTCTCGATGAAGTGATACAATTCATATGTAAAACTAGATTTATATGAATGAATGTAGATGTTTGTTTTACAAAAATTTAAGATACATAGAATCATATTAATATTTAATATATTATTAAAACGTGACCAAGTTATAAATATCAGAACCAAAAAAAAAATTAAGGGAAAAAAATAAATTTTCACGAATTATCATTTTTACTAGGAATTTTCTAATTGAATAATAAATAAAATTATAAATGAATTAAATATAGAATTTACTTAATAATATTATTAATTAATATACATATAAAAAATAATATTTATTATCTGGGATATATGAATAGTTAAATGGAAATACATGAATTTTGGTATATATTGTGTATGAATCTTATTTCATTTCAGGATTATATGTGAAATTTTTTTGAGGGAAATTGTGTTGGTAATATCATTTAAATCCCATATATTTTTATCTATTATATTCATTCCTATAATTTTTATGTATTCGAATCATTTTCCTCCATTTCATTCTTAAAATGATCAAGGGTATTTTTTTAAAAACGTGACATTCATTCATTTTTGGTAGAAAACATTCCCTTCAATATTGATAATAAATAAAATAAATTTTTCAATATTTTTGTCAAATAATATAAATTATTTAGAAAGTTAATTTTCATTACCTTGTAATTTATTTACAATGGTTTAAATTTAATATTTTATAAAACATATTTTTCAAACAATTTGTTTTTAATTTTGTTGAAAATGTGTAAAAAAGATGTCTTCTTTAAACATAAACTATATTAATATAGTTTTTTATCTAAATAATTATCATCGATTTTAAGATTTCAATATAACATTTTTTAGTTTTTTAAAGTAAAATTATTATCTTAACATTATAATATTTTTTAGTTATAATTTTATTACAATAAAATGATATTTTTTCATGTTTTCAAAGAGTAGATTGAGTATAATTATAATTAATTTTTCATCTAGGTGAGTATTATTTAATGACAATTATTCTTCATAAGGGTGTGGATCTTTTGATACCTTCCATTTTTTCTTTGTATATTTAATGATTAAAATTATTTAAGGACGATTCTAAGAAATGAATTTATTTCCCATTGGATAATTAGGTTATGATTAAACAATTAAATAAAAAATTATTTTCCATTTGTTATTATATGAAAAAATGATGAAATGTCTATGAATTTTGTTTCCATTACAATAGTCATAATATAATGATAAGATAAATGATTCATGATATCTTGAAATAAATATTTATGGTTTTACTTATATGATGGGTGGTCTTGGAATTATATATTCCTCCCATGCATTAGGTTTATATAAATATCATATAAAATAATAAGGACTACAATGGGGATTGAACCCATTTCAATAAGTAACTCTGCTGAAAAATATTTTCTTTCGAGTAAACCATGACTAAGAAAAACCAGGAATCGGGAGTGATCCCAATCCACTTTGATAATATTGGAATCGTATTTTGAATAATGAAATAAGTTTATAGGCATATGTGTTATAAAAAACATATGTTTTATTCTTTTTATCTTTTCCCATCAATCATGAATTATTATTGATGATTCATCACATTCAAGACTTGTATATTTTTTCATGAAAATAATAATGATATGATTTATTATTAATGATATTTAACTGATTATGAATGATTATTTTATGTATAATAGTGTTCTAATATGATTTTGAATATCATATAATCACTTATTCTCCTAGATTTACATCTCTTATTCTTTCCAATTATGGGAATTTTATATCACCATTTCTAAAGTTTACTTTCACGTGGTTGTGAATAAATGTTTTATTTATGGTATTTCTAATAAAAGTATTATGTTATATGAGTTTTTAGGAGATATTTAAAATATATCAATAAATAATATTATTATGTATGTGGTTATAAATTAAACTAAACCCACAAAGTCATCTGGCATGTAATATTACAAAATGTACTAATTATTAAACATTTAGAATTTAATATTTATGTATTTAAGGATCCTGTTTTCTTATACGGGACACACATTATATTTAGAATTATGGTTTCATCCACATAGTATGAGAAGGAAAATATAGTTATTTTAATCATGTGGAGTAGAGAATAAACCCACTATTTTTGTTCCCATCTTAGGAAACCAAAGCAATAAACAAACTACGGTTATTTTCAAAATATGTCATGGATGAAGGGGTATAATGTGAACTTCTAGTTTAGAGGAAACAAAAAAAATTATATAATTTTATACCTTATTTGAATTAATTTATTAGTTAGGTATAAAATTCCATATTTAATCCAACTATTTTATTAAACCCCGTAATTATATATTGTATGATCATGCAATCTCATTGTAATTTAAATAGGAAGAATTTTAACCAAAATAATTGGTAGAGGTACAATTATATATGGGGATTGTCAAATATAATTTTATTATAATAATTATTTTATGTAATGAATTTATTTTAATATTTTTTTCAACCACCATTTAGCTATATTGGTTAGAAAATCTTGAGAGGTAATGTGTAGGGGGATATGTAGAATGTGTCCCAACATTAACCTTTTATATAACAAAATTTTATTCAAATTATTTAGTGTAAACATGATCAGATGAATTAATTAGAATAATTTAGAGGAGTTCAATTATATGATTATTAATGTGGAGTCTAACTATAGAAAATTAACTTTATTGAAAATATTTTAATTGTTTTGGTTTTTGACTTTTTGAATGATAAAAAACTCATAACATCAATTTTAAATTTTAAATATATATGACTGTTTATTTGAGTACTTTAAACATGTTCTGTACTCTATTAATGTATTCAAATATGGAAGGCCAACTTGTGTAATAAATATGTTCTAATTAAATTACATCAACAAGGGTTCAATTATATGGATGAGTTTTATTTAAAATATTTAATTTAGGACTTAACTATCACAAATAGTCCCAAGGGGAATCATATATATGAATTCGTACTTCTACATTGTCTAATGTCATCTCGAAATTCTATTTTAATAAATTTGATAGAAAATAACAAATAGAAAATAGTGTCTTATGTGAGTCAACCATAGGATAAAATGGATGGTTATTGTGTTTGAATTCCTAAATAAAGAATTTGATATACGTTTATCAGTTCAACATATAAATATATTCTTTTGATGTGAAAAATATCAAAATGAATCCATTTTCGTTTTTTACGATGGGGGGTGGGCTATGGAATTTGATTAATAGTTTTCCAAAAAAACCACTCAAAATCAATGTGTTTTTATTATTTGGAATTATATTATTTATTATTGTAAATATATGGAATCCTTTTAGAAACTTTTACATAAATGATTATGGATAATCATGGATAATGTGTTTTTTGGGGTGGAGCCCAAAACATAATCTAATGTTTCCATTTATTTTAGGGTAATTTTTGTTGATTTCACACTAATAACCATGTACACATTTTGATCCACAAGTTTTTTTTAATATAATGAATTTTTGGAATTGAAATATAAATGTATAATTCACATCATTTTCATCAAATATTTAAATAAAAATAATTTAACGCATTTAAATCTAATCCAGAATAATTTGATTAGCAATTTTGATCTTTTATTATATGCATTTTATATTAATTCATTAACTTAATTAATTAATTATTTTATTTTTTTATGTATATGAAATTTTGGGTTATCATGTTTAATTCTTGGGTTTGATGTTATATATTTTTTTAGTAAACCAATTTATTAACTTCTTTGTATATAACTCTATGTTAAGAGGCCAATATAATCATGTGTTAATAGTCTAAAAGTGTCAGCATAGAAATGTATCCTATAAGTGACAAGTGATAATGGTTTAAAGGTTGAATTATTCATCATAAAGATTCATAAAATTATATTTTCATATAACATATCCATATCAAAATCAAAAATATACATTCTAAATGAAATTCAACCTCACGTAAAATAACTCCATTCCATTAACCAATCATAATTTCACTATGACATAGACTAAGAATACATTACAAGATCATCATATCTTATATCAACTGGATAATTTTCTAAAATTCATAAATTATATCCCAATGATTTTATGAACACTATAGAAAAGTTAAAAACTTCTTAAACATCTATATGACCCCTGTAAGAGGGAGAAGTTCCAAAAATTGATTAAGAACACCTTCCTTTTGGATTTCATGCGTATAATGTGGGGACTAATATCTTATTATAATGGAATATCTATTATAATAGAGATATTATCCCAATAAGTGAACCAAATTTATGTTTATTCATGAAATATGAGAGATCATGATATATTAGAGACAAAAAATAAAATAAATGATGGTTGTATTACATTATTTATATTGAGGCATTTCATGTAAACTATATTTCTTAATGGAACTCATCTAGGATCAAAATTATTAAATTACAAATGAAAAAAACAATATGAATTAGAAGTTGATTATTGGAATTAGGATACATGGATTTCATTCATATTGACCCATGTGAGAATTATACATGCTATAGGATGATTCTGTTTACATAAATTTTGATTTACATGAGCCAGTTGATGATAGAGGATAACATCATCATCTACAGGTGAAATAAAGTGTCTCTACATGAGTACAATGATTTTATCTAACCTATTTATAATTTCAATTCTAATTTTTTAGGGGAATTCATCATTTTATATGTTATATTTTATTTCTAAATATTTTACCATTCTAAACCATCTCTAAGTGTATTATATATGGTTTTTTCCTAATTGTGAGAAGTATTATAAAACAACTCGTATATTGGTACCCTGTGACTAGTAAGAGGGGAATCTTATTGTCTCCATCATGTATAAATATTTCTAAAACATTGTAGTGTTGCCAAAATTATTGGTAAAATAAGAATTAGATAGCCATGCTATACACAGTAGATAATACATTATCGATCCTAATGATGGTACAATAAGAAGTGACGCCAACATAAAATTGACTAATACTAAAAACATTATGATTCTGAAAAAAATAATTAGGTGGACGATGAATAACAATACCCATAATTTAAAATTTACTTCTCATAGTGATAACAATTATGAAAACTTATAGATACTAACATATTCATTCATAGTTCTTGAAAAAAATCACTTAGGGGGAGGGTCTAGGTTATTTTTTTGTGTCCTAATTACTAATTCATTACCATCATTTAAGAGGGTATGATTTTTTTTCACGAATAGTTTCCTATAAATTTTTATTTAAGTGTAGTGTATGTAAAATATCTTGGTTTTAAACTTTATGGAGTATAATTTCATTCCATAATAATCACTTATCACATAACACAATGATGTCAACCATTATTATTAGGTTTCTATTATTACATGACTCAACCGAGATAACTAATATCATTATTCTTTTGTTTTACCTGGATCCAAATTATAGAATTGATTTATGAATAATTATAAATGAGTAGAAAATCTGAACACTTTATGGTTATAATTGACTTGTGGTGGTTTAGGGAAATCACTAATTATATATAAAATTCTTCAACATAAATGGAAGTAAAAAATAAGAAGGGGAAGCATACGAAAATACCCATTATTATAACAATTTAGGTAATTCTATTTTGTTCATTTTTATATCTTTTATTAATTGAATTAAATAATTAGTATTTTACTATATTATTTTTGTTGTTATTATAATTATGATAGAGTAGAGTGTCCAACATGATAAGACATGTGTCATTTTTAATGGAACCCAAAATTTATTCTAGGATTTCAATGAATTATAAAATAATCATCCCCACCTAAGTAAAAATTACACCATGATCATTGGATCAATAAGCGTGAATTGATCATTGAAGGAATTAAAGAAATCATGGACGACTCTCCTAGAGGGGATTCCCAACTGTGAAAACATAACCTAATCATCTAGTACAAAATAAAAAAATTGATATCAATTTTGATGGGTTAAAATATTAAAATATAAATCTATAAGAACATGTTTAGAACCTAGAAAATAAAATATACGTGGATCAAAACAAAGTGAATGAACTAGTTGAAAGTCAAGAAAAGAATGTTTTTTTTGAAAAGGGTATCTAGAATTTAAAATAATAGAATAATTCCATGATATATGTGGCAAGAAGCAAAGAGTACTATAAATCAAAGGGGAATATCCATAGTTGAACAAAAACCATTAGGATTACTAGTAAATAACCATTATAATATAGGATTTTCAATATCTATTGAATTTTATTTGAGAAAATACCTCTAAGGTATATGTATTGTATTTTAAATAATAGTTTCTACAAAAGACTCATGCAAGTATACCGTAGTTTTATTAATATCAATATTTAGAGGAGGAATCCATAATCTAGATTTATAGATGTGGACACCATACCCCCAATCGATTGGCGTGAGTATATAAATAGTTTCTGGAATAAGGGTAATATTTCCATCCATTGGTTTGCTAGGAACCCAACAATATTTGAGATAGTTCTAAATTTTAGGTTATGTTTTACTATTTTTGTTTATTTTATTTTATTAGATAGTAAGCTCACTATATTAATCCTTTCTATTTTATCTTTTAGAATCCTATAGTCTCTCTAGAAGTTGAAGAATAAGATCATTCCCCACGTCTTGTAATGACGTGTCAATCCCCTGAGTGGATTATTATTCTTACACATATTATTATATACCATTCATGATATTAATTTAATTTTATTTATAGTTTCTAAAAAAATTAGATCATATTATAAGAAATTTCTAGAAGACATTTAGTGGTGTGGTAGATTTTGGAAATTTTCACACATTTATGTTATGTACATAAGGGTTTTAGGAAAGATATTTTTTCAGATTTTAATGATCCCTTGAATTTTTTATCTAATTGTATTTTGATTAAATAAATTCAAATGGGTGTGTTATTATGAATATTTAAAATTGTATCAATTGGTAGGCCTCAAATTGGGAATGTTTAGTGCTTTTAAAAGATAAACATGTCATTGAATAATTTTAAATTATAAATATACATGTTTTTCTCAAATTATTATTTAGTTTTATAATAAAATAATTTTAAATTTTCAAATAAGTAATTAAAAAGTGTGTAATAAAAGTCTTGTTAATTAATTTGATCTTTGAATGTTCAATATTCGTTGTTATAAGGTTGTACAACCTTGATTTCATGATTTTAATTTTGTAAATAATTATTATATCTTTTTATACTTGGATTTTCTAGTTACAGTTTATCTAAAGTTATATAAATTAATTCTTTTCAAAAGATGGTTATAAAAATAGAAATAGAAAGAGATTATGGTGTATCTTACTATCCATTTGAGAGAATACTGGGATATTCTAATTCATCTCTCTATTGAATAATTCAAAATCAATATATAATAACAATATTTAAATTAATTATTTTTTTCTGAACTAGATTATAATTTTTTTGATGAAATTATCAAAAAATAGTGGATCATTATAATTAAATTAAATGTTTATAAAAAAATCGAGTAAAGATATATCTATTTCAAATCTTGTGAATTTTTTCTCATTAATTGTTTGAAGTTGTGAAATCCATGGAAATAATTATGAGAATCATAAAAAAGTTAAGGATAATAAATTAAAGAAGAGAATGACACAGCCAAACTTCATTATTCTATTATATATATTATATATAATATATTTTTATTATTATTATATCATATATAAAAGATAAATAATATATATTATGTCTATAGTCAAACAATATGCTTCCTAATTCTAAAACAATTGTCACTATAATTTATTACATCCATTATATATTTAATTTAATTTTAAAAAATATATACATGGTATATTTATAGTATTTTAAGTAAATTTTTCATGAAATAAGATTCCTATGAATCCTGTATTTTTTTATCTTGAGGATCATAGGTGGAATCCATAAGATATGGTAGAAGCTGAGGAAACCACACACACACACAATTTCGGTTAATACACGAAGATATTTTGGAAGAAGTGTAATAATCTCAAGAATTGTTTAGGAAGAACCCCAATAATTTGGTAGATCTATCTATTAATTAAGTTATGTTTTACTATTTTTAGATAGAATTTTTCTTTTAATAATAATCCCAAAATTATTATCAATTTTATAATCTTGTAGGATCCAAGAGTCTCTCTATATGTTCAAGAAGAAATAAATCTCCCTCTTATAGTGGTGGAGTTTCAATCCCATGGTGAGAGTATTATTCATTTCCCACATTTTTCTATACCTTTCATGGTTAAAATATAATTTTATTTATAAATTCTAACACATATTATAATCATTTAATAGATATATTCAATAATCATTGAGTGGGAGAATTACTAGAATGTGTACACATTTACATTGTGTAAATAATAGTTTTAAGAGATATGTTTATTTGGATAATATTTATCCTTTCAATTTTTAAACTTATTCTATGGGTGATTAAATAAACTACAATGGGTGTGATATTTTGAGTGCTGAAATGTGGTCTGATTTAGAGGCTTCAACTTCGTTATGTTTAACAGTTTTTAGACGTGAAAAAATTAATAAAATAATTTTAATTGATAAATAGACAGGTGTTTTTTCATAATATTGTACTAAAAAATTATATAATCATTTGAAAATTTCAACTATTTAATTAAAAAATGGCTTGTAAAATTGTTGTCAAGTAATTTATTAATTAGGGTTCATGATTGTTTTTGACAAAGAAGTGAAGCATTGCTTTCATGCCTTTAGATTTTCAAATAGTTATGACGCCTTCCTATAAGTTAATTTTTTGGATCAAAATTAGCTAAAACCTTGTAAGTAATTTTTTTAGAAAAATATCTAAAAAAATATAAATAGAATGAGATTTTGGTGTCTATTTAGAACTATATGAGATAATAGAGGGAGAGTGAGATCCATTACTAAATGAAGAATTAGAAGCCTACATATCAATATAATATATAAATATATAATTTATTTGTGAACTAGATTATAATTTTTATTGACTTTATATTATAATATTGGATCATTTGGATGAAATTAATTTTTTGGGAATAAATCCTATAGAAATATATATATTTAAAGTCATATAACTTTTGTTTCTTAATTGTGAAAAAATGTAAAATCCTTGGAACCAATATTGGGTTCGATGTTTGAGGACAAGCATGGTCTTCATGTTTCTATGGGTATGAGTGAGTATTGTTAAAAATGTTCCCCAATAAATTTGATTTTTGGATAATTTTAATTGAATTTCATTCTAAGAACTGCAGAACACATTTAGGATCACACATGTTTTAGTTTTTGAAAATTATTTTTTTGAAAGAATAACATAACTGAATAATTTGGATCATTTCAAGAATATATTTAATGAACCATTTGCGATTATATTGAATTTCATGCCGATATATTATGATTAATTATTCTGATATTTTTTAGTATTTATTTTATTTGAATTTTTCTCAAATTATATAAATTATTTCAAAATATTATTTCTCAATTAATTTGGTACTAACATATTTAATTATATTTTTATAGAACATAGACTATACACATTAAATAATATAGTCATGTGGAAGAATAGAACAATACATTCTTAAGTCTATGTAGTCTAATGTTAAATGTTGAGGAGGGGTTATTATGAGACTATTTTATAGAAAAATTAGAGAAAACGTGTTAATGGTATAATACATCCCCATAGAGATGACTAAAATTTTATTCCCACTTCTATATACACTGACAGAGGAACCCCAAAAAATTCCAATATTTCAATATATCCATGAGATCCTATAAAAATTTTATTCACCCTAATGTCATATTAATATTTTGATGCTATATTTTACGCTGGTTTAACCATCACAGAATCAATGATTGAAAAGTGCTAGTGTAGTCTAAAATCTCCTCAAAATATCTATTTATCTGAGAACACTCTATGATTTAAAATCAATACATACCACCAGACAATCAACACTTCACTATGACATGGATGGAGAATATAATTGATGTCTAAAATTACTATATAGATTAAAGAAGCCAATAAAAATACTGTACCGTATCCAAAATCTTTCATCAACTATCTACTTGGGTGAATAAAATTTATGATGATGGGTTTCATCAATGGAAATGAAAGAGTCGCACTATAAAATTATTCTGATGACTTTAAATATTTCATGGATTCCCATAATGTTGGTAATAACCTCATAATGCATTACATTTTCAATCCAAATCATAAATTTCTCTAAAATACTATCCACATGTAAAAAAATCTATAAAAGGGGATGAATTATGAGATTGTGGAGTAGATAAAATAAATAAATTATAGATTAATTACATTTTCTATGTGAATTCATATAATGTAATATCCTATACCACATAATATTCATTAATGATAAATATGAAGAAATTTATGAAGGGAATAGTTATATAGTGGAGAATAATATCATTGGGATAATAGTGGGTATTTTGGTTTCTAGTTAACCCTGGGAGGTATCATAGAGGCCAGAGGAGGAATTAATCATTATGATATGATATTACTATGGATAAGTTGAAGATGTTGGAGAATATCAACATTCAAGGGATATTGATTGATTCTTCACATGATTCATGAATATTCGTCTATGATATTCTTCACATCAATATTTTCTTATTTTCTGGTTTAGCTATTAGTTATTATGCATATGGGATTTTAATTTTTAAATATTTACCTCTATTTGGAAACAATGATTATATTGTTGTGTGATGTGGCCTAATTTCCAAATCCTACAGAGTATCTTGTCTACTATGTGGAAGTCATCGATGTAATGAGAGTAGAATCTAAATGTCCCACTTTTTATATGAATATATGTTTCTATATATTTTTTTTGTGATATTATTGTTAAATAATAATATTTGGCCAATGATAATAATATTAGGAATTTTTTTATTATATTTTAATATTTTCAAGGGAGTGATACCCACACACAGGTGACTAAAAATCACACAGTTAAGGTCTTGAAAAACAAAATATGTACAACAGTTTTGAGATAATCCCATGAAACACATCATTCAAAATTAAAAACTCATTGAACATATTGATAATAGTTATAAACAAATAGGGAACAATATAATAATTTTGTTTGAATATTGATCATATCTTACTATAAGTTCATAAGTAATCATTGGTCATTATTTAGGGATTTTTCTAGGAAAATTTGTCAGTAAAAGTTATTTTGGATAATCTTGCAACAACCACTATATTTTGCAACCAACACATTATAAGAAAGGTCACATTTTCAACAACTCTATATAAGATTATATCAATCCTTTTAATCACCTTCTCTACATAGACGTAACCTTTAACAACTTATTTTATTTTTTTCAAAACTATGAAATATGTTCACTTGTATAATTGTCCATGTGTTCGACCTGTGTGAGCACCTGTAATTTGGAATCGGTTTTAATTTTCAAATAAATTGAAATTTTCTATTGTTGGACTATTAAAATTTTAAATTAAGAATTTGAATGAAAATATGACATTTAGAACACATAAAAATGTTGTTTTTAGAAGGGGGTTTTGACTAGGGAGGTGTCTCTGGTATTGAAATAAGATTTGGAACCAACAGGCTTCATAGGAAAAGTTTTTTTGGAAATCAAAAGTATGGTATATGGTGAAACAAATTTAGTGTTAACCATGACCCTAAACTATATGGGGGAATGTCAGTGATTTAAAGGTTGTCAAACTATACACCTAAGGTTCCATGGTTATGCGTGACATTTTCCCAAAACTGTAGATCCAAACCACATAGGTTGAACATGGTTTTACAAAATATTCACATACCCACCACGGTTTGTGTCACATCAACATTATTGACTAATGGTTAGGTTCAATATTTAGAAACATTTTTAGCCAAAACATTATCCATTTTAAAATTGGTTATTATTATACTTTCCCTTACAATTATTAATGTCTGTTCGTTTATTTTCTTCTCCAAATATGGCATTAAACTACCCTAGTCCACCTGAACTCCTTTATGTCCTATAATGAAAGATTTAATATATATACCCCAGTTGAAATATTATTTAATCATTGTTTTATGTGTTTGATGAATTGGTAAGATTAATTATATTCATCTTTAACCTCATTTTTATCTTACAGTATCAAATTCTATTTTCATGCCAGATCATATGCCCTATTTTTTAGAGTGTTTGATGATTCGTCATACTATTATCATTCCAGATAAAATCAAATCCTGATAATTTATAATTTTAAATTCCTATGGAAGTTATTGGTGGTTGAGTATATTTTCCTTAATGATTTTCTATTTATAAATTAAAGTCGGTATTCCACATGCTGGGCATCCCATGTGTTGCTACATAAAAATAAAATGCCTTAAATAGAATAGATGGACCTCATTTTGACATTCAAGGTGACCCATAAAAATGTTTGGAGGAAAAAGAACCCAACTCAATCACCAACCATTTTTGAGTTCCCTAAAAATTATTGTAATGACCATTGCTTCATTTTTTGTTCCAAATCATCACTTAGGTGTGTTGATATTTACAGAAGATAGTTTGTGCAGGGAATGCATTAAATGATATATTAATTGGTTAATAGTTTGGATTGGGTTGAATTTTGTGTTACTACCTAGATAAATTTCATGATATTAAATGGTTATATGCATTGAACATAATTCTTTTAATTTTAAGTTAAATTAAAAAATGGAGTTTATTGTAATGACCATGATCTCCACTTGGATTCTATATATTATTAAACATAATTCTTGACTCATCTCACTTGATAAATGATATTTGATAAATCAAATATGGAATTTATGCTTTCATGTACTTATTATTTCATTTTTAACTGGTTTGAAAAAATGAATGATTATGATGAATCATATCTGTAATTACATTAGTAATTCCCTTGGAATGTGAAATAAATTTTCTCAGGAATGCATATAACTATGATGGATAGTTTAGAAAGAACATATATATCATTATTTACATAAGGGTGTGGTTTCCCTTATAATTTATGTTACCCTGGCATGACATCCATTTTTAAATATGATACACAGGAAATCCATCCTTTATTACACATGATACTCTGGCATGGAGTCTCTTTGTACACATGGTACTCGTGCATGAAGTAACTTGTAACACATGAAACATAGGCATGGAGTCCATTATTTCTCATGACTCTTGGAATGATGTCCCTTATTTCACATGATACTCAGGCATGGAATCCCTTAATACTCTATGAGATCCTGCTGAATATTCATGATCGCATGTGTTACATCTTGAGTACTATCTGGCACTACACCCACATGTATATGTGCATATATATGTTACTATGAACATAATGCATATATATTAATACAAACACAGACACACACACACACACACACATATATATATTGGTAGGAATCTGGAGAGACATGCTCATTGGTATCCCGACATAGGACAAAGGTGTATGTGTTATCATGGTGTCATTAAGGGTCCTAAGCCTACACATTTATAGTTGAATTTATGATTAATATTATTATACAAACATAGATTTTATTTTAAATTCACATCATAGATAGTTATTTTATTCCCATAGTGATGGAATAATGAGTTTTACTCCCACATTTTATGGCCATAGATTGGTACCCAAGTTTATCAATTGGTTCGAGGTTCGATCCTCAGATTGTGAAAACTTACTGCTACTTCATATCAACTAGGAAACGACATTGATATAGGGGTTGAGCATGTGATTTTTATTCCTACTTGAGGTTGGAATTTTATTTATGTATTTATTCCTTTTCATTTTAAACCTATCTGTTTTTTATACTTTATCTTGCTCAAGGATGGGTGTTCATTCATTATTTATTAACTATTAGTTATTGTCATTATACTCGTTCCCTATATATTTCATTTCTTTTTCAATTAATTTAGTTTTATACTATTTTACTAATCTGACTATGATAGAGTATTCACCATAATATACTACCTTTATGCTATTATTTCTAGTTTGTTTCCTATATCATTTGGTGTAGAGAGCTTGAGGCCATGTGCCAAATAAACTGTGGACTTGTTTTAGTGGCTCATAGGTTAGGACATTAAAAAGTGGTATCGGTGGTTCCTTTTTTTTACTTTACCTTTTCGTTTTATGGATGGTATACATGAGAATAAATATGATTCACTACATTATAAATAGCTTTTTTATGGATATGGATAGCTTATTATTTTGGTAATTATCATAATTATAGGGATAATATTGTAGTTCGTAATGATCTGTTATTATATTGGATTATTATTTCACCTTGAGTGATATATGTACTTATATTGGTTATTTATTTATTGATACATACACATGTCTTGGTATGAAATTGATGTATTGTTACATGAATACTTATAGGAGCATAGAGATTCACATGCCACGCATATTCCCTAATAAGTAGATTGCATTTTAGATTTTATGATCCATAATGATATGTATACCATGATTATATTATTTCTTCCTTATTTTTATACATTCTGATCTATGATTTCATGGATTAATATAATTATAATATAGGATTAGATATTAAAGTGTCTTCATCAACATAATGGTTGTATTCATATACAACTTGACGGGGTCACATTAACTCACCATTCATGGTATGTTTGATCTATGAACACTTAGTTTCATTGGATGAAACATTATTGGTTTTGATTAAATGGGAACCAATTGTATAATTTATTAATTTTATGAGTATTTATTTATTTGAAAGTGGTAACCTATATAATTGAACATTAATATATATATTTTTATATCCAGAGAAAGAAAGTAAAACCTAGTTTTAGTTATATGATTTCCTTTTGTAACATATAATGGAATGTAACATTATAATTTTGGAATGGTAAGGAATATAACAAAACTATTGTATGTGATTAATTAATATTATTATAGAAAATAGCTGGCCTTTTGAAGGATCGGGTCTCTATTATTTTGTTATGGTGAATTGTATGACCAAATTCTAAAATACACTACTCTAACCAATTATGTGTGTTTGGGGAAGTCAATTATAAAAGCAACCCACTAAGGGTTTTATTATTTTTAACAAAAAAACAGATACATGGTTTACTTTATTAAGACTAATGAAGACACGATGAGACCCTCATAGGTTGACTATATGCATATATTCACTGGTTATTAACACTATTTTAATTTACTTGTGATGAATATTGGATGGATATTTAATGTGTCTACAAACACTTATATTGTGTTACATATTAATGTATTATGGCATATTTCAGGAACATTACCCTTAAATTGATAAAGGACTTGAATTTTATTTTGAGAAGTAATTTTATTAGGATTAATTTAATTAAAATTCTAATTACAACCTAAATAGTTTGTTCTCTATATTTTCAATTGGATTTTTAACTAATGATATAGTGATAATTTGGTTGCTAAATAATTTTTTTATTAAATCATTAAGAAGGAAAGTTTTTTATAATTTTCATATTATTTTTTCTTTCATAAACTAAATAGTTTTCTTAGAATCATCATCTTTATAAATAAAACATTGAAACTCATATTTGAGTCCATTAAAGTGGTTCAATTAAATAAAAATTGACAGGAAAAGAATAATTAATTTTTTTTGGAGATATTGAACATAAAAGGACCCATATGGAATGGTTCACCATAAAATTGATTTGAATTACCCTAAAATGGAATGTGACAATTACATATAGTTTTCATTGATCTTTTAGGTGTATCTCTACGTTGTTGATTCCTTTTGAATAAAAAATTGATGGGTTATCCATTGTGGTAGCTACCTCAGAGAAAGGTAACCAGTTGAATTTTGAATTGTGTTCCAAGAATGATAAATTGTGTGTATTTATTATTCAAGGTGGGTAGAAATATTTGTTTATGATATGATACCCTCATGGTTGAGGTGTGGTTTTATGGTATGTTACACCTCAAGGGGATATTACCATACTTGTATTCCAAATGCATGTAATTTTTTTATCATTTAATGATGTTATTATGACCCTTATAGGTTAATGATATTTTACCTACATTCAATTATTCCTATTTAGATAGTGTTTACATGAGTTTTATATTCCAAGAAATAAATTCAATTTGATGGAATATTGTTATCACGTGGGATTCCATAGTGTAAGGTGGTTAGACCTAGTGACCCAGTTTGAGATTGATCGAGAGAGCCATATAAATACATAGATTCTCTTAACATAAAATTAGGCCAAAGATGTCAAATCCATTTATTTGGTCATGGGATACTTGAAGGAGTTGTTTTCTTTCATCTATTTTTTTCTATTTACCTAATGCGATATATTATACAATTAGTTTCATACCGATTCTCATGATTTGATCAGGTTTTAAAATATATGATTGGTGACACTTTTGGATTTCTAGTAAGGAACTAGGGTGAGGGAAAATGAAACATTATTTGATAACAAGAATATTTGGGGGACCTGATCTAGTTGACTAGTGGGTGCATGGTTAAGGATTCCTACTCAGAAATGATATTTTGGGGCAAACAGTTAGTCTATAATTCATGGAACATGTGAGTTTCAAGATTTTTAAGAGGTGTTACAAGGGACCATATGAATTAATTAAAATAGACATGTTGTGTAGCATGGTTATCATGACCTTATCAATGGAAAACTCAAGGTATCTTGTGTTCAATTTTGAACTAGGTTTACAAGATATTCACCTTCTCGATATGCCAACAATAGATGACACCTATTACACATGTTATGTTATTATAATTTAACAACATTGAAAATATTGTTATGTTCGGCAGAGGGATAGTTTCAAATTTGATTCTTGCGGGTAGGGTGGATAGAAGCATTAGGAAATTAAAATTAATTGACCAGTATTGAGGGATAGTTTTTAAAGATATGGGTGATGTGAAAATGTTAGCCAGTGAATGATAATTTATATGAATTTATAGGTTATTTGGATTTTTATTTTGACAAGGGAAAGTGAATCCATGTTAATGTGGTAATGGTTTGGGATAGATATATAAGCCTATCAGAAAGATATTTGTGTACTAAATGGTGGATATTATATTGCACAATATATTGAAATCATACTCGGTATGAAGAGAACAAATAAACTATACAATCATATACTTATCTAAAATTCATTCCTCGTTTGATGAAATAAATCGTTTTCACGGGCCCTCAAGGAGTAGTTTAAAATATATCCCAATAGTGTGGGGTGCAACACCAATTTTTTTAAGGGAATTGACCCTATTTATGCATTTTAGTTAAACATTCACCATGGGAACTATTCTCAAGAAGATGGAATATGCAATGGTAATAGTTAAAATTAGATCTTGGGATGGAATATTTCTTAAGAATTCCAATGGAATAAATATATAATAAGAAGGGGTAATATCATTATATTTTCATTATACTAATGAAATATATTCATATTAGGTGGGGTGTGGGATGAATTTCACTGGTGTGAAATAGTCATGAGAGAAGGGTCTCAAGATCATGATTTCAGTCATTGAATGGTCATTTTGGATCTTATATTCCATTGAGTAAATGGAAACATGTATTATGGGAATCCCTATTGGATTCTCGGTATAGGTTCAATTATGAATTCGGTTTAAATATAGTTGTGTTAGTTAAGACCAATAGTACCTTATGAAAATCTATGGATGGTAGATCATGATAGTGTTGGTGCTTATGCAATATAATAAAATGATTTTTTTGGGAAATGGTTTTGAAATCAAATATCACCAGATGTTGGGTACATGATTTGATAAGAGTTATCAGAATATTCTCAAAAAGGAATTAGATAAGGCTTATAAATATGGTTTTGGTGATGCAACATGTGTATGAGATAGTTATTTTCAAAATAGTCTACCGTAGGCAGTTTATAAGAATTTCATTCAAATATTTGGATATTGTTGGTATGGAATCTCATGAAGAATATAATCACTTTGAAACATGTTCATCTTAAAGATTTTATCAAATATTTTCATGGAAAAGATGGCACAGACAGGCTATAACTGGTCAATTGGATTTGAAAAATCTTTTTTAATTGATAAATTTGATAGGTTCCTATCTAGGATGATAAGGTGATTTGTTAGTAGGCGACTCTGGTAGTAGGGGTACTCTTACATGGAATCATCCATTAATGCATGCTCATATTGTGGGTAGACCCATAGTTCAAATTATTTATACAATAAAAGCATGACAACCTCTTAGGATAAAAGGGATTGGGTAAGAACCATCATTATGATTAGTCTTTGGATACATGAATTGAATCGTGTTTTAATTTATTATATACCATATGTTTTCGTTAGGACCACATTGGATCGATACAGATGTAAGAGGAGTTATATTTTTTAATGTTTTTTATTTTCTTTACAAAGAGAATAAATCAATTTACTTTGTAAAAGAATTTTAAAATTAGATGATAATGAAGGTGATCAATCATTGGTTATATGTAATGATAGAATGATTTCATGATGAAATCATATGACTGTGAATAATATTGGATGGGGTTGTAGAAGAATATTTTTATGGTGTCACTGTATTTAAGTGTTTTCCAAATTTTTTGGTCAAAAATAAGAGAATGGATAAATTGTTTTTAGAAACTAATGTTGTACCCAATGGTTAAGGAGGTTTTAAAGTTACGTGAAATGAATATTTCATGACTAGTACCTCAAAATATTGAAAATTTTAAAAGGTTAAACATTTTATGGAATTTTCAGACAAGGTTAGTTTGTGAGAAAGAGACTTCCATGAATTGACATGCATTCTTGGGGAATAGATACATGATATATTCATAGGGTATTCAAAATTCCTATAAATATAATGATACCCCACTCATTTAAAAATATAAACACTTAAGATAAAATAGGATTTTTGAATAATGCATGTATGTTGGTTATGCATATGAAATGAGTGGTGTTTAAGAAGGGTGGGGCACACAAGAAGGGGTGTCGTGTAAGAAGTGAATAAAATGAAAGTTGTGAGTTTTTCATAAGCAAGGAGCAGTGAACACGTTTTAAGATTCATGTGGGGAAGGATTGGAAGACAAGTTGTGAGTTTCCATTAAAAATGGAGTTCCATGCATCAAGGCATTTTTACAAGAATCTGGGATGGAATGTGATGAATTGTTTTGATATATAAATTTTAGAAAATTCATCCAGAAAATCTAATGCATGGTTTTTCCATATTTTTATCTATGTGGTAGCACAAAAAATATTGTAATGTTTGTAAAAATCCAAATGAGGGTATGGGTATGTCCTACAAACCGTATTTCACATCAAAGGATTTTGTTTTAGAGGATTGTGTTGTATTGGATTTTTTTCCAAACAATACCAATGACGTAGCTACTCTTGGTGAGTAACATATATTATAATGTCTTGTGTTCCTATGGATACTTGATTTATATTTTTTATGAAAGGAAAGAAATATTTAACTGTTTGTTAATGATGTTTCAAATATAAGGAAACATAAAAGTAAACGATATCACTGGTTTCACCTCTCCCCTGCCACCCGATACTAGAATCCTGACTAGAAAACATCAGTTTTAAAGTCAATTTTAATGTGCATTATCCATGAAAAATATATCATGACTATATGAAAGGATCATGAGGATCATGGTAGGTTAGGTGATTTTTTTACCCCAAGGCGTCTTGACATGAGATGTCATTTGGTGGGGATATTGTAATATCTTGTGCTTTGGATCGGGAAAAAATTCATATTGAATTTTATATTATCATTTAGTGGGATATCCAAAACATAAATTAAACTGGATAATGTAAATCAAATATTTCGAACAATTAAATATTTTTGACATAGGTGGGTTATAAGAACCAAGTCTATTATTGGATAATTTGGATGTGTTTGGGGAGTGTTAGGATTTCTATGCCCAATTTTTGGAAATCCATAGTGAGGTTCCCAATTAGATCATATTTAGAGATCACATTGAACCTAAAATATTCCATTCATGGTGGGTGTCATAAGGATTTTCATAGTGTACCTAATGAAAAACTGATGTGCAAGGCATCTATTAAAAGTTGTCAAGCTGGACCACATGGTCTATGAATAGTCAGAGATACCATGCCCCAAGACTACATGGATAGTTATTGATAACCAATATGTGTTCATGGATTGGTTTATGGTTTATAAAACCACATGTTGAAATAGTGATCCCTTTAAAAAATTGGGGGGGGGGGGTTTAAAACCATTTACCCCTTCCTTATTTTTGGGGGTTTTTAACTTTTCATCTCCCACTCATGCAAAAGATATCCCCCAGCTACAGGTCATACTATTTCTTCTCCAATGATGGATTTAAGATACCACTATCACTTGGGATCTGATTTCATCAATGTTGTATATATTAGAATCCTATTAGTTATGCTAACACTCCTCTTTTAACATTTCATAATTTATATTTTTTTAGTAGATACTATTTCCATGAGAGATCATATGCACTATTTTCTGGACATTTGGTGATTGTTTTGAATTATCTATTTTCAACATGAGTGAAATTGTATCAATTTATGATATGAACCTCCTCAATATGAGGTATGTGTTTGAGTTGTGTTTCCTTTAAAATTACATTGATTATAAATTATATCCATTGTTTCGTATGCTATTTTTCTCATATCTTTATCATAATCCATAAAATGAATTATATTTAATAAATTGACCTTCATTAGACTTGATATGATATCACCATTACTGGTGGGAGTAGGAAGACCCCTTCCCAAACCACCACATATGGTTAGTTTGGTTAAAATACTTATAATTATCACTATTTCCATTTTTTGCTGAATAACCCAATGGGTTTGTTGAGATTTATACTTGAGGGTGGGTGTTGTTATTGTCTTAAATAGTGTGTGAAATTGTTTTTATAATAGTTTGGTGTTGGTCAGAGTGGATACTCAAGAGGGGGGGGGGGTGAATTGAGTTCCAATTAAAATTTTCATAAAAAACATTAGGATAAAAATCCCCCAATGCAAAACAGCCCAGCCAATTAAGGCAGTAGAGATATAAATGTTTAATTAATCAAAAAGATTCTCTATGGTTGATTTGTCCTCAGTTGAATCAATGCAATCACTAATTCAAATTTTGAAACAAGTTTACTAAATTAAGCATATATACACACTATCCAAAATTAACTATCAGATTGAATGTAAAAACAATTTTCTGTCTTTGAAAAAATATAAGTAGTGGATAAAATAAAACAGTGTGTATGAGGATTAGCAAAAAATATAAATAAGAGGTTCAGTCTCATGCCAAGACCTAATCCTCTACACTTGGTGATCTCCTGCCACCATGCAGTTCATATTTGTAATAATCATGATACACACCCTGTACCGGGCTTTACAACAGTTTTCACAAACTCTCCAAGGATCACAACCTCTACCACTATTCTTTGTGGGAAAGACAAACAAAACATACCACACATGGTCTCATCCACAGATTTACATGGGAATAATATGTATGTGATTTTTGATGTAAGGATATTTAATATCCTCCAGTTGTAGCATAGGTGATAGTGTGTGAACCACACAAACACACTTCTCAAAAAATGTAAAAGAATTAAAGAATCACAAAAGAGATATTATGATGTGATAGAGTTTAGAAGGATATATATGTTTGTAGTTCAGCTCTTGACTCCTTATAGAATTTGAAGCCTGAATCTATCACTAGAAGTTGTCTTCAAAACCGAGTGTCACAACTCTAGGTAATGGAGTTCAGAAATTGAGTGTTCTTCTTCTTGAGTTGATTGAATGTTTATGAAACACAGAAGGTAGCATCAAGTAGTTTATCCCAAACTAATTTTCTTTTAGTTCCCGGTGTTCACAGTGAAGGTTATTAGAAAAGGATCATCCTTTGTCTTCAGTAGTTTATACCTTATGAATTCAACTTGTGAACATCACTTTTTTGTTTTTTCTCTGTGCCTCTATATATATATATATATTTTCATCGGTCTTTTTTCTTTTGTATTTGAGGTCTGAAAATAAGAGTGCGTACATCACGTGAATTCTTTTGCGTACCTCGTACTGTCAAGATATGGTCTTCGAATATATCTACAAAAAATATTAATTATGTAGGAAGCATTAAAGTTAGTAAATATGACCATTAGAAAAATATAACGAATTTGACAAAGTAAGGGTATCAGTAGACTGGTAATGGTAGCCTTCGCATCGGTAGGCTTTTATAGAAGGTGCACATCAGCAACCTACAACTGTAACCTTCCATCGGTAACCTTCCACAATGTCCTTCAATAGTAGTCTTGCATTGGTGACCTTGTAATGGTGAACATGTATCAGTAACCCTGTATCAGTGTCCTTTGTATCAGTGACCTTGTATCGGTGATCTTGTATTGGTGAACTTTGTACCGGTGACCTTGTATCAGTGACCTTTTTATTGGTGACCTTGTATCGGTGACCATGTATCGAGGACCTTTTTATCATTGTCCTTTGTATCAGTGACCATGTATTGGTGACCTTGTACTTAGATAAATTCTACATTGTATGCTTAACCAATTAGTAGTTAGATAGAGAGTATATGGAAATTACTCTATAGAAACATGAAACTCTAATGAAACATAATTACCATAGAATGAAAACATGGTTCTCACTTAAATGAAAACATGATTTGGGATCAACAAAACATGATTTGGGATTATCAAAATAGGTGAGTCCAACAATGTCCCCCGTTTTGATAATCACAATTCATGTCATCGAATCATTCGATTTAATAGTTTTGAATCAAGGTTAAACACATCTGTTAATGTATTCAGTGATGTGATCATACACAAATATGATGTAGAACACTAAATTTATTTCAGAACATATAAAAACACATATAGACACTTCATTATCTGAGAGAATTCATGTTTTGAATATTTTATCACCCTTGAATATCTTCTCCCCCTTTGTGATTAAAAAAAATACAGAAAAAATAGTGAAAAGAGGGGTATTTATTAATGAAACAAGAGTACAGTATACAAAAAGAGATACACCCATCCCTATAAGTTAACACAGTCTACACTCAATCCACATCATTGATGTCCATTAGATCTTTGTGCTTAGAAGCTGAGGAGTTAGGTTCTGAAGGAGGAGGGATAGGCTGAGGGATAGTAGTAGGTACTGTGGGAGGAGCAGCCACTGAGGCATCAGTAGACCTCTAGTGAGTAGATCTCTAAGGAATAATTGGGATCAAACTTCAGATGGCCTTATCCGGGGTCATCAAAGGAGCAATACTTGTGGAAATTGTGGCAGGAGAAGAAGCAGACAATGCAGGAGGAACAATGATGGGAGTGCAGTATACATGGAGGAAAGGAAAGAGAAGATTCCTAAAATCCATAATAATGCTTCCCCCTCTTTCCATAGTAGAAATAAAATCATCTTTATTCTCCATGAAATTTTCCAAAGCAGGATTCAGTTCCCAAACCATGCTCACTTGATCATTAAATGCCAGAGTGATAGGTGGAATCATCAAGTTTTCCATCATAAACATGATGTGTGCATCCATTTGATGCTTAGTGTAAACCCGTTTTTAATAGAAGTCAACTTGATCTATGATGTACTTATAATCTTGAGAATATCCCCTTAAATAATTTCCTACAAGATTATGAATTTCCTTGGTGATAGAAGTGACCTGAGAGTCGTAGGTATTAGCACTAGAGAAATTTTCCACTTCTTCTCTAATAACAGTCTTTAAAGCATTAATGTCAACTGGAGGAGAGGCTGAAGTGGAAGTAGATGCACCCATAAGTTCAATAAAGAAATACATAGTCTCTTTAAATTATTTGTTCAGGACACTGATCATCCTTTTTTGATCATCATCATGGCTTTTCACTTGTGCTTCCATAGACATATTAAAATCCACAAACATTGTGACCATTTGTTGAACCACACTGTTAATATATATAAGGTCTCTGTCGACCTGAGATCTTATAGCCATAGATGCATCAAATATTGAATGAGACTGTTTCATTGAATCCATAGACTCTGCCAAATCTCTTACCTAATTTAGACATTCTTTGACCTCATGTGACATAGATGAGTGAGAGGTAGAGACTATCCTTTCCACTGAATATGTAATGAGTTCTTGATTGTGAGATACTGTTCTCGCTATCTTAGTGTTTTTTCAATAGTATAACTCTTCTGTTCTGATTTCAAAGAATCCAATTCATCCTTCTTTACATAGTCTCGAGGAAACAAAATCAATGGCTTCATAGTGGTAGTTTATGAGACAATTGGAATTGCAGGGCATCTAATTGGCATGTCATATTCAGAGTCTCCATAATCTTGCCCTAAAACCACAAATCCAGGAGCTTCTATCCAGTCTTCTATCTCATGAACAACAACAAATGATCTTGTAGCAACAGATTCATCCCCCTCACTTGGAGCATTCTTTTGTAGAACAATATCTATCTCTAGCTAACCTCCTTGATCAACTTCATCAACAGGAAGGTTCACTGCCACTTCCTCCACAGAATCTTCAACAACTTCCAGAACTTTTCTATCTTCAACTGAATCAGAAACTTCTTCGTCAATATTTTCTACCCATTCTGTATGTCCTATTAAAGGAATAAGACTTAGATATTCCTCTTCATTTTCAGCAGTAGCTATCTAAAAGTCAACATGACTGGATTCAGAGTGCTCATCCTCACATGAGGTATCTCTAACTACTCATAAGAAATTTTCAACCCCTTCTTCTTCACTAGTTTCCTAGTCATTGTCCCTTAGGACACCCTCCCTTCTAGGTAATCTCTTTGGTTGTCTTGGATCACCAAAGATATAGTATTGGCACGAGGATTGGAGGGAAGGTTGGGGACACTCCTGTAATCTATAAGATAATCCTCTATTTCTTTCTCAACAACATATTCTTCTCCTTCTTCATCTGAATAAGATGGATCTACATCATTAGGATTAAGACCAGGGTCTATATTATTCATAGGCATAGTAGGATGAGTCATAGGATTAAACACTTTATACACCATAGCCACATTATTCTCCCATCTCCTCATCCATCGATTCCAGTTAATCATAATCCGCTTGCAGATCACTTTGGTGATGTAATGGTTACCTTGTACAACAATAGTTTCTTCTTTATCTCCAGCAACTCCTTGCACTTTCAACATAAGGGATATCAGCTTAGCATTGGATAGGGAATTGGATTTGGAACTAGGCCTGGTCATATCTTCTAGTTGAATCATCAATAGCCTATATAAGTTGATCTTTTGTTCATGTTTTAAAATATACAAGAGAAAGAAATCCTGATATATTAATGTTTCAAAGTCCCCTCTCCTGGGAATTAAAAAATGTTTAATAGACATGAAAATCCACTTATCTTCTCCTACCATTTCTGTAGCAATGACATTCCAAGGAATTCCATTCCCTGTCAGTTCAGCTAATGATTCTTCATAGCAGAAGAAATCACTAGTGGGAGGTACAACTTTTGAGTAAAAATCCAATATCCCATCATGTGGAACCCGCAATCATTCAACCCATTCAGTAGAGGAGACGCTCACACTTACTCCATTTACTCTGCAAATCATTCGATGCTCATCCTCATACTATTTGAACATGATGTACTCATAAAATACCTTCACTATCATTGCATAAAAGGGTCCATTGTGTTTTGAAAAATAATTCAACACAACTCTGAGCTTCCAGTGCCTTAAGTACTAATGACTGGCTCAACAGTAGCCACTATGTACTTAAATCCTTCTCCGCTACTATTTACCTCTTGTATAAATGCAGGTTCAAGACCTTTTCCATTTTCTGGCTTCTGCTACTCGACATGGATCTAGGTCTCTTAGGATCAAGTGCATCTCCTTCATCATCAACCGACAACCTTTTGACTATGGCCATCGATCTGGAGAGGTTCAAGGTTTTAGTAAAGTTTTAGGTTCGGATATTGGGGAGAAAATGTTTCGGTATAGGGTTTGATGTGGATTGAGAAGTGATCCTAGATTTAATTTTATCATTTAGGGATCAAAAAAATAAAACAGATAAAATGAATAAGAAATATGAAGAAAACGTTTCAGATTCTGGCTGAGAGCACAAAAACCTAAATTCCCAGATTCAAGTCTTCTATTGGTAAGGAGGTATTTGTAAGGTCTAACAGTGAGTTCCTATCTGTAAGGTCTAACAGTGAGGTCTTATCGTTAAGGTCTAACGATGAGGTCCTATTGGTATGTTCTAACAGTGAGTTCCTATCCTCTAATAGTTTATCATACCTAAATCATATTTGATGTAATTTAACCTCTCATCATTCATAGGATTTGTGAATATATCCGCCAATTGGTGTTCAGTACCAATGAATTCATGAGTGATATCACCTCTTTGACAATGATCTCTAAAGAAGTGATGTATTACATCATTACGATTTGTCCAAGAATGAGATACTGGATTATTAGTGATGTTAATTGCACTTGGGTTGTCATAGTTTATAGACAAATGTTTGAAATGATATCCATAGTCTAGTAAAGTGTGTTTCATCCACAGAATTTGAGAACAACAACTACCAGCAGCTATATATAAAGCTTCGATAGTAGATAATGCAACAGAATTCGGTTTCTTACAACACCATGATACTAGTGACATTCCTAAAAGGTGACAAGTTCCATAGGTGATTTTTCTGTCTATCTTGCAACCAGAAAAGTCATCGTCCGAATAGTTGATTAAATCAAACTGGTGTCCTCTTGGATAAAATAGTACTAAATTTATAGTGTACATGAGATATTTAAAAATCCTTTTAACAACATTTAAATGAGACTCTATGGGATTGGATTTAAAATGATAACACATGCATACATTGAACATAATGTCAATTCTACTAGCAGTAAGATAGAGCAGACTCCCAATCATTCCTTGGTAATTGGTTTGATCCACTGATTCACCATTTTCTTCAACATCCAACATGCAAGTGGTACTCATAGTTGTATCACTAACTTTAATATAATCCAATCAAAAACATTTCAAATGATCCGTAACATATTATCTTTTATTTAAAACAATACCATATTTATTTTTAAATATATAATATTCAAGGAAATTTTTATGTTCTCCCATTAAACTCATTTCGAAATCATTTTGTATTATTTGTGAAATATTAGTAAATAAATAATTTTTAGAATATCAAAAAATTATCTCATCTGCATAAATTTTTACTATCAAAACATATTTGGAAATTCATTTAATGAAGAGAGTAGGATTAGCTATTTCATTAGTAAAACTTTTTGAAATAATAAAAGAGATTAGCCTATCATTCCAAGCTCTTAGATCTTGGTTTAAACCATGTAAAACTTTTGAATGTTTAAAACATGATTTCGAAAATGGGGATTTTTAAAACCAAGGGGGTTGTTCAAGAAACACATCCTCAACTATGTACCCATTTAGAAAATCACTTTTAACATACATATTATAATGTTTAAAATTAAGAAGACCTGCATAAGCAAGTAGTATCATAATGGCCTCTATCCTAGATATAGGTGAAAAGGTCTCCTCATAGTCTATTCCTTCCCTTAGAATATTTAATTGTGAAACTAACCTAGCATGGTTTCTAAATATCTTTCTGGAATCATCAACTTTGTTCCTAAAAACCCATTTAGTTCCTATTGTCAATGTTTCCTTAGGACTTTCAACTAGTTCATAGACATTGTTCCTGTCAAATTGATTTAATTCTTATAGCATAGCAATCAACAAAAATTCATCATTGATAGCATCATTAATTGTTTTGGGTTCAAGCATTGAAAGAAAAGCTTGATGTTCAACTTGGTTTCTCGGAGAAGCTCTAGATTATGTCCATCTATTTAAATGACCTACTACAACATCTGAAGGATGATTCATGAGAGTTCTAATACATATAGAAAGAGTTGAACTAGACTCATGATGGTTGTTTATAGGTTTAGACTCAGTAGGTGTAGATTCTGGAATATTCCTAGAATGGGTTACTTTTACAGGGTCTTCACTATCATTATCATTAAGGTCCAGAATTGACCTATCCTCCTCAAGATATTCAAGAGAGGTTTCGGGTTCATGTGGATCAGTATCATCAATTTTGACATGAACTGACTCTTCCAAAAATTTGGTTTTCTTATTGAATTATCTATAGGATTTACTAGATATTGAGTATCCTAGGAAAAATCCATCAACAATTTTGGAGGAAAACATGTCATGATTGTCCTTAGTTTTAAGAAGGAAGACGTTGAAGCCCAAAACTCTGAAGTAGTTAACCTTAGGATTCCTATTTTTCAAATGATCATAAGGTGTTTTCTTAAGAACAGGTCTAATTAAGACTCTATTGACAGTATAACAAGCTGTATTTACAGCTTCAACCCAAAAATAAATCGGTAGATTATACTCACTAAGCATATTTCGGGAAATCTATTGAAGTGTCATATTTCTTCTTTCTACAACTCAATTTTTTGAGGTGTTCTTGGAGTAGAGAAATTGTGACTATAGCCATTGTGTGACAAATAAGATTCAATCTCCTAGTTTTCAAACTCATGACCATGATCACTTCTCATGGTTTTAATTCTAAGTCCACTATGATTTTCTACAGACATGGAATATTTGATAAAATAATAACAAGCATTAATTTTGTGGTCTAGAAAGTATACCCAAGTTTACCTAGAAAAATCATCAAGAAGAACATAAATATCGTGCTTCCCATATAAACTTGAAACTATTGATGGTCCGAACAAGTCCAAGTGAACCAACTCAAGCTATTGAGAAGTTGAAACTTATTTTTCGTTTTAAAGAAACATTTTGTTGTATTACCTTTTGACAAGTATTACAAAATTTGCTAAGAGGAAATTCTAATTTAGTTAAGTCTCTAAATAAACCATTCCTAGTCAGTTTCCTAAGTGAGTGCACATTGCAGTGTCCAAATATTCTGTGCCACAACCAGAATTCCTTATGAAAATCATTTAAGAAAGAAACATTTTTCTTGGCCATGGAATTTAAATCAATAGCATATACATTATAATTTCTAATTGCAGAAAATATTAAATCATTTTTAGAATTAAAAACATTACATGAATCATTTTCAAACATAAAATTAAAATCATCATCACACAACTGAGAGATACACAACATATTTTATTTTAACACATCAACAAAAAGTAATTTTGAAATTAATACAGCATTAGGGATACCAATCTGTCCTAAGATGGCGATCTTCCCTTTATCATTATCACTAAATGTTACATGTCCATCAGAAACATTGAATAGGATCCAAGAGCATGAGTAGTATCTTGTCATATGTCTTGAACATCCCCTGTCCAATTACCACAGAGTTTTATAGGAACTGATTAGAACATTTTCCTGTAAAACATATTATGTGTAGGGTATCTTTGGTAACCATATTTTCATTGGTCCTGATAGGTTAGAAAGTACTATTTGGGAACCCATACTTGTCTCACAGATTTCCTATAATCAGAAGATATGTTTTGAGACACAAAAAAATTGTTTGGTCCTTTAGAGAATTGTTTTTCAAGAAATGGTCCAGAACATGAACTAGTTTTGAATTGTATAGATTTTGGAATAAATTTATTTTTAATGATCATTCTATATCATGGTTGATATCCTAGACCAGTTGTTTATTTTAGAGGAATATGTTTTCCTAGAAACGGATTCAAGGTATCTCTACAAACAGTAAACTTCTTAAGATATCTCTTTATTTGATCATTTAATAATTGGAGTCCAGTATTTTCTTTTAACATTTGGGCACATTATTCTTTTTCAATATCTATATCAGACTTATAATTTGCATTTAATCCATGCTGTCTCATTAATGATTTATATTTTTCGTTGAGCTCATTAATGGTATCCTCAAGAATTTCATAGTATTCAAATAATTCATCCTTAGTCATATATTCTTCATTATGTGACTCACTCATATTCCTAGAATAACAGGCATTATGTATATGAGAATTTAGTGTTACCTTAGATGATTCTGTAATGAAACATAAGTTTTCATGATTGTTCTGTTCACTATCAGAAGCATCAAATCTAATGGAGCCATCTTGTGAAGCACTCCAAGTATCTTTCATAGACTTTTTATAACCCTTACCCTTATCTTCATATTTATTCTTAAATTTTATCTTGGGGATGTCTTCCCTCACATGATCTTTTCGTTTTTCATCATAGCAGATTAATTAGTTTTGTTGCCTCCCCATTTTCTATCATTATTCCTTTTTTCCTTTACTATCATACTTTCCATGTAGTTTAACTTACTAATGAATTTATTATTTCGGTAGAACTTTTTGAACCTTCTAGTAAGATGATCCATCTGCTCGTCACTCTCTGAATCTTACTCTTCACTGGTGGAACTCTCTATATGAACTTGAACATTTTGTTTGTCTTTTATATTTGACGTTGAATTCTGGAATGCTATTAACATCTTCCTTATTTCTCCTCCAACTTCTTCTTTCACATTATGTTCTTCTTCATACATCATAAGCATTCCAGTTAGTTCCTTCACTAGATGTTTTCCAATGTCACAGGATTCCCAGATAAAAACAGAATTTCATCTCCATCGGTCAGGTTGGCGTCGGAGCAGTCTCATAATATGGTCCTTGGTGTCCACTGGTTTTCAAAGAAGACTCTTAGTATTCACTATTTCATTGAACATAATATACATTTCAGAAATAAGTTCATCAGGATTCATTTTAAAATCATCATATTTAATCGTATATGTATTTAATATTATTTCATTAACATTGGTTGTTCCCTCGTGAGAGATTGCTAAAGTATCCCAAATTTCATATGCAGTTTTTCAAGAAGATATTCTATTGAATTCATCATCACCTAGAAAATAATACAAAACATTTCTTGATTTATAGTTATTATTATATGTGGATTTAGTCAAATAAGACCAATTATCCCTAACAGTAGCAAGAAATACTTGTTGTTATTCAATTATGTCCCAGATTTCTGGTCCCATGCTCTCAAGAAACATTTTCCATTTTAATTTCCAGTGAGCATAGTTTTTACCTTTAAGAAAAGGTGTCCTGTTAGTAGCATCACCCTCAACTATATTTTCCTTGTTACATAGAATTTATAGAACTAAAACTTTAGACATGATAGAAATTTTAAGATCATTATGATACCACTAAAATCACAGTTAAAGAATTTGGTAGGTTTCACAATAGTTCAGGTAGTAGAAAAATAGACTAAACCTTCCTCTGATAACACATGTAGGTCGGTGTGGATACTCAGGGGGGTGATTTGGTTTCCAATTTAAATTTCTATTAAAAAAATTATGATAAAAATCCCCGAATTCAAAACCGCCCAGTCCATTAAGGCAGTAGAGATATAAATTTTTAATTGATCAGCAAGATTCTATATGGTTGATTAGTCCTCAGTTGAATTAATGCAATAACTAATTCATCTTTTGAAATAGGTTTTTTGAATTAATAATATATACATACTAACCAAACTAACTATCAAAGTGAATGTAAATATTGTTTTCCTTCTTTGAAAAATTATATGCAATGGAAAAAATAAAATAGAGTATTTTAGGATTAGCACAACAACATAAATTAGAGGTTCAGTATCAAACATAGACCTAATCCTCTCCACTTGGTCATCACATGATACCAAGAAGTTTATATTAGAAATAAACTTGATACACACCATATATCGGGATTTATAATAGTTTTCATAAAATTTGCAGGGTTCACACCCTCTACCACTGTTCGTCATGGGAAAGACAAAGAACACAAACCACTCACCTTATCCTCTATAGTTTAACGTGGGATTAAAATGTAAGTGCGGTCTGATGTAAGGATATTCAATATCCTCTAGTTCAAGAACATGAGATACTATGTGAAGCACGTAGAAACACATCACATAAATGTAAAAGAAAGAATGAAACACAATTGATAAATTTTGATGCGATATAGTTTAGAAGGTTCTCTGTGTTTGCAGTTCAGCTCTTGACTCCATGAAGAATTTGAAGGTTGAGTCTATCTCTGGATGTTTTCCTCAAAAAAGAGTGTCACAACTCTAGGCACTGGATTTCAGAAATTGAGTGTTTTTCTTCTTGAGATGATTGAATGTTTAAGAAACATATATGGCAACATCTAGTTGTTTTTTAAAAATGATTTTCTTTTAGTTCATAGGGTTAAAAGTGATGGTGCTTAAAAATGGTTCTTCTTTATTCTTAAGTAGATTCTTCCTTATGGATTTGACGTGTGAACTTCACATTTTTTTATTTTCTATGCACCTCAACATATAGATTCATTTTCTTCGGTCTTTTTTCATTCGTATTTGAGGCCCAAAAATATGAGTATGTACATCACATGAAATATTTATCGTACCTCATACTATCAAAATATAGTCTCCAGATATATCTACCACAAATATTAATTATGTCAGAATCATTAATGTTAGAAAATATGACCGTTGGAAAAATATCAGGAATTTGACAAAGTAAGGGTATCGATAGAGTGGTAATGGTAGCCTTTACATCTGTATGATTCAACAGTATGTGGAAATCGAAAACCTAAAATTGTAACCTTCCATCGGTAACCTCCAACAGTGACCTTAAATAGTAGGCTTGCATTGGAGACCTTGTAACGGCGAACATGTAACATTAACCCTGTATCACTGACCTTTGTATCTGTGACCTTGTATCAGACATCATGTATTAGTGACCTTTGTACTGGAGACTGTTTATCAGGGACCTTTGTATCCATGACCTTGTATCAGTGACCTTGTATCGGTGAACTTTGTATCGGTGACCTTTGTGCCGGTGACCTTTGTATTGGTGACCTTATATCGGTGACCTTTATACATAGATAAATTCTGCACTGTATGCTTATCCAATCAAGCAGTGATAATGAGAGTATATGAAAATTACTCTAGAAATAGGAAACATTAATGAAACATAATTAAGGGAGAATGAAAACAAGTTTCTCAATTAAATGAAAACAATATTTGGGATTATCAAAACATGATTCGGGATTATCGAAAAAAGTGAGTCCAACAATTGGGTTTGTAACGACCTGAATCTTTGGAAAATGTATGGATCATTATTTTTTCTTTAAAATAATTACTTTAATATTTTTTAATGTGTGTAACATCATAAGGAAGGTTCGGGGAGTGTGCGGGGATGGTTTGGAGCCCAGGAGTTTGAGAAATGGTCTTACAGGCAGTGGTACACGGCCTGCACACGGTTGCACATGGTTTGGGATAAACCGTGTGGCTGCAGACATGGGCACCTACAGGGGCGCACGACCATGTGGACTAGGCTGCACGACCATGCAGCTTTTGTCTAGGAGGCAGTGATGTAGGACCCCGGGACACCCTGAGAGGGGAGGGGTGAATCAGGGTGACCACTTTTTCTTTTAAAGTGATTGATCTTGTTCCCACATTGGTAGGAAGTTGTTAAACCTGTATGATGATTATGATTAGAAAGAAAACATTCACATGCATAGAGAAGACACGAACCTTTTTACTTGGTTCACCACTAAGGGATACGTCCAAGGAGCATACGCCGACAGGTTTTCGGTCGTACCTAAATCCACTATGCTTCACTAGCTGTAGATTACAAGGGTTCGGGTACAGTCGCTCTGTCCCAGGCTCACTGCCTTTACAAAGGTTCAGGGATAGCTCGCTGCTTCCCTCGGGTCACTCCCGTTCACTCCCCCTAGCTCACTGCCGTTGGTGATGTCCCACTCAATTTATAGACATGAAGGTCTCTTCATCATTTGCATAAGAATGCA
This sequence comes from Viscum album, assembly GCA_963277665.1. Taxonomy (NCBI): domain Eukaryota; kingdom Viridiplantae; phylum Streptophyta; class Magnoliopsida; order Santalales; family Viscaceae; genus Viscum; species Viscum album. The sequence goes on along the minus strand of OY728122.1, from coordinate 245,477,383 downwards.
TCCTTTTGTTGTATGTAGATGCTCTATTGAAGTCCGATTCTCACCAGAAGAAGAATATCACTTTTCCTCGAATGTATCGAGTAGTCTCTCGGATTTCGTGCATCTCCAAACAGGCCGGTGGGCTTCAGCAAAACCAGGAGCGCTTCTCCAAGATAGTCGCGCAAGTCCCACTACGGTGCACAAGTCCAAACTGGCATGCAAGTGTCATCAACGCACCTACACGACGCTTCCTTCCCCGACTTCAAACATGCGCGGTCCACTTCCTTTATCTTCCAAACCGCCATGGGCGCACAGCCAACACTCGGCGCGCAAGCTCTACTTGCGCGACAAAACTACCACCTGCGCGACTCGACCACCTGTGCGACGAGAGCTCGAGCAATCTCGAAGTCTTGAGCTCTGTCAGAAATGAGAAGGGGTGGTCCAGTATTTAGAGGCAAACTCGACCCCCTGCGTGGCGGTGCGCAAGTCCCCCGACGGCGCGCAAGTCTTGTCTCCAGTACGATCTGTCGCGCAACTCCTTTGCGCGACCTTCTTTACTTAGCAAAATTTTGTTGTTCTGATCCTCAAAAACATATGGCACGCAAGTCTTTAATCCTCCAAGAGCAAGGCGCGCAAGTACCTCTGCCAACAGTTTACTTTATTGAAAATTATGATCTCTTTGTTGGTACATATCCTGAACATCCACTGAGGATTGACAACAAACACAAAAAATATGCCAAATCATGCTTTGAAGACCCTGGTTCCAACAAGTGAGGTGTGCACGGTTTTTTCACGGCTTGGGTAAACCATGCGCCTATACCATGCGACCCTGTTCATGGTGAATTTATCATTTTTCCCTTAAATATATTTTAAGGCATTCGGCCTTTATTTTTCCTCCTTCTAGCAGACAGAATAGAGGGGATACCTCCATGATCTCCAAAATCTCTCTCCCTCTCCTTTCATGGTTTTTCTTTCGCACAGTTTCTGAATCTTGATCCGTCAAATGCATTGGACCACCCTTTGTAAGGCTTACCTCATGAACCCTTCATTCCTCAGTGAATCTTGGTATCAGTTGTGTTATTTTACCGCAGGCTCATAAGCTCTATTTTCGTGGATTTGGACTGGAACTCAGATCTCATCCAACCTACTGTGAATTTGAGGTCGATATCAAGCGATCCTACATCTACAGATATAAGGAAGGTGGTCTTGTGGATTCCATTTTGGGTTTTCATCATTTTGAGTTTATATCGTCGTGTTGGGGGTTGTCTATTTCCAAACCCCCTGTTTATATTGACTTCTTCATGTCTAAATGACCTGTGTGGCATGAGATAGATGAATCTAACCTTTTTGTGGTGTTTAGATGAGGTGTGGACTGGGAGTGGTCAACCATAGGTGATATGCCTTGATATTTGGCCCTTTATCACCATTGGACTTTAATGTTATGTCTTTAATGGGATTTTCCTTGTTAGGAAAATAATATTTTTTGGTTAGAGGTTGGCTAGGATGAGATAGGATGAACACTTTAATGAATTGTGATGTATGTTTTCCTTATAATGTGACTGGGAAATGTCATGCTTTGTTAATTTGATATGATATAAGAAGGATTGACTTATATATTGTGATGTGAATGGTTACGACATACTGTGTTGACATGTTTGTGATATGCCATGTGTGGGCGGGAGGCATTCTTACCCCATGCCAGCTGAATCTTTGTGTAATCAGACGAGAGGAATTCATACCTCGTGCCTATATAACCTTTATGGGTGGGAGGCATTCTTCCCCATGCAAGCTACAGTGCATGTGGACGAGAGGCATTCATGCCTTATGCCAGGGATGATTATACGTATGTGAGAAGCATGGAAGAGAGGCATGCTTACCTCGTACCAGTGATAACCAAAATCTATGTACTTACACACTGGTGATTTGTTTAGACTACCAGCTATGAGATGAAGTAGGTTAACCTGCCAGGTGTCCTTTCGGAACCTGAGCTGGAGGGTTGGTTATTTACTTTGCATTACTTACTTGCAGTCTATTACTCCATGTTACTTGATAACACCTATTTTGGATTTCACGTAGACACTGTTGGTGGTGGCCTACTAGGACTTGTCTGACACCTTACCCAGGTGGCCTTTGGCACCCGTGTAGACTTTGTAGCTGCATGTACTAGTAGGGGTAAGGGCCCTTCTTTAGGTTGTTGATACATATATATTCTAGCTGGAGTTCCAGAGCAGTGGATCGAGGTTGGTTAGAGATGATCGTGGAATACTTTTCTTCTTCTTTTTATTTTCGTATTACTGTATATCGTGATTTCCATCTATTTCCATTGTATCAGCATTCCATGCATCCATTTTTTATCAGAAACTGGCTATGTGGATTTTCTATATTTATTAGGGTTTTCCTTATTTCTGTTGTTTGGTTTGTATGTTTCTCTTTTTCTCATGTTTATACATTAGTTGTGCTTCCTATATTTAATCAGTTGCTACTATACTACTGTTTAATGTGACATGGGGGTACCGTCTACCCACTGACTCACCAATACACCCCCGCTGCTAGTCGGAAACACCTGGAATATGGGGAGACGATCCATGGGTCATGTGGCCAACCGGGCTCGGGGATCAGGTTGAGGGGAAGCAGGGTCCGGGACATCACAAATTGTCATCAGAAGTTTTTTATTTTTTGATTTACTATTTGGTGACGATAGACTTGGAGACTGGGAATGCTTAGGGACATGTCCATGAGCCATACTTGGGAATCACGAACCCATTTATGGGGTATGTGATATGTTTCCTATTTTATGTTTTTGTTGATTATTCAATTTGTTGTTGATACCTTTTCACACTTGGGTGCTTCAGATGTTTGGTGATGTTTTTGAGATTTTCAATGTTGGAATTTGGATTCAGGGTTCGACCCGATGAATTGAGGGTTATGAATTAGAAAATGGATCATGATAGGAACAATATGATTATTCCATGTATCTTTCCATGCCACATTTAAATTTTTAGCAATCATTGTTTGTTTTTTGTTTCTATGCCCTGTTAAAATGTGTGCAACTATGATTTCCCTTCTTGCAGGTTGTGAATTGAGGAATGATGTGGTTTTGGTGGGTGTCACTCTTTGGTTCATATGGTGTATGGGCCCTTATGTATCAGAAAATGACATTCCAACTAAACAAAAACTTTTCTTTAAAGGAAATTAAAATACTTGATTAGGAAAATTAAATGAGAAATGACATCCAAGTGTGTGTCATCTTTCAGTTCATGTGGAGTATGGGCCCTTTATGGGCTTGGAAATTCCATATCACTAGATTAAGTTAAATTTGAGCAGTTGCAGGTTTTACTAAGAATTCTTATGGGTGTGGATATGTAATCTTAAAGGTAAGAAGTCTTAGTACCTGTCATAGCTTATAAAGTTAAACCCTTAATTTGTTGGTTTCCTCTTTTGAGACATTCGTTTGGCATTGTAGAACTATGCCTCTGAGACGTCCTCGAGTCGCGTGTGCTGAAGGCTTCGACGATGATGTTCCTGAGGTGGTGGGAACTGATCTGACAGTTGATCTTCCTATCAAGCCACCCATTGCTCATTTTTCTATTCCTGATATGGGTGTTGATGCCCAATTCCATGAGGGCTTCTTCAGTATGATGAAGAGTATGCAAGGGGGAGTGAGACCTACCCCGAGCATGGCAGAGTAGACCCGTGAGTTTTAGTCGTAGCATCCTCCTAAATTTACAAGAGATGGAGGACCACTTGCTGTGGAGTACTGGTTGGAAGCTATTCTGACCATCTTTGAGTACCTTGAGATGCCTCTAGAGAGGAGGGTCTAGCTCGCAGCTTATATGCTATGTGGTTCAGCTAGGAGGTGGTGGGATGTCATCACCCAGTTGGGACAGCAGAGAGATATGATCTGGACTGATTTTCTAACCATATTCTATGATTATTTCGTTCCCTAGACATTGAGGGCTGACATAGCTAGGGAGTTTATGAATCTTTAGTAAGGGACCATGACAGTCATGGAATATTTTTCCTGTTTCACTGAGTTACAACATTTTTCTTCTACACTTGCTACTGATGATCTCACGGCCTCTAGGCATTTTGAGGATGGGTTGTGTTAAGCCATCCGGTCTCATGTTATCGTGTTCAGGTTGATGACCATTTCAGAGATTGTCAATCAGGATTTGTTCACAGAGGGGAATTGGAGAGAATTGGACAGTTTGAAAAGGGTGGTTCAACACCTAAGGTTTATAATGGATCTGATTCTTGGAATAAGTGGTGTTTTGAGGACTCTCGGGGTGTTAGTAGTGGTCAGACCCTTTTCACAGGTTGTACTACTATCTGTCACCAATGATGGGTTCCAAGACATATGAGGGGGAAGTGTACACAAAATCCAGTGGAGTGTAGAGGTTGTGGTAGGTTGGGTCATCTCCACCGTTTCTGTTGGAATATTCCCCCAGGGAATAGTGAGTAGGGATCTGTACCTACTCCACGATCTAGTGCTGGATCTGCAGGATCACATCAGTCAGGCAGTCATAATACCGCCGGTCGATCAGGCCATGGAAAACGTCGAGGCAGAGGTAATCTGGTGTATGACTCTCAGCTCTATCAAGGAAGGTCTGCTCTGGGTAGCCAGGCTATGACCTAGGGTCGTGGTACCGACCAATTGTATGCAGTCGAGCCTATGCCACACGAGCAGTATGCCAGACCATCAACTGTATGAGGTACGATTCTAGTTGCCTCTACGTTAGTATTTGTTTTTTTTGACACATGTGCTTCTCACACTTTTATATTGGAGGCAGTTATTAGAAGGTTGGGCCTCGACGTTGAGTCATATCATGGCATGATCATGTTACATACCCCGTTAGGTATCAGTTCAGAGGTCATTTTTCTTTGTCAGAATTGTCCCCTCGAGGTGGGTGGTTACCTTTTCGTGTGAAACCTATATGTTTTGGATATGACAGGTTTTGATATAAAAATCATGATGGACTGGTTAGTTCCCTATAGATCCTCAATTGAATGCTATCATCGGAGGGTGGCATTTAAATAACCAGAGGGTGACACATATATACATATGAGAGAATGGGATCTTAGTGTGACATGAGTTGGAACAGAACATGAGATTTTATGTGGTGTCACAACACAGGTTTCTAGTCTTTATCTCGATGACTAAGGGTTACAACACTCTGTTTATCCTCCAGTAGTGGTGCTTTTTAGTGATTTCTTTCCTGATGATTTCTCTGGTCTACCTCCAGTGTGAGAGTTGGAATTTACTATTGATCTTATACTAGGAGCAGCACCAGTGACCATTCCTCCTTATAGGAGGTCACCTAAGGAACTTCTAGAGCACAAGAGTCAGCTGGAGGACCTGGATGAAAAAGGATTTATACATCCCAATACTTCTCCTTGGGGACCATCAGTTCTATTTGCCAAGAAGGAATATTGTACCCATTGTCTTTGCATGGATTATTGTAAGTTAAATCAGGTGACTATTAAGAACCGTTATCCTTTACCTTGAATTGACATCCTCTTCGATCAGCTATGAGGACTGAAGGTGTTTTCAAAGATATATTTGAGATTGGGATATAACTATGTGCGTGTTAGGATTTCAGACATACCTCACACAGCGTTCATGAGCAGGTATGGTCTCTATGAGTACCTAGTTATGTCGTTTGGGCTTACGATTGCACCAGCATTGTTTATGGCTCTTATGAATCGGATTTTTCACCCTCACCTTGATTCTTTTGTGGTTGTATTTTTGGATGATATCTTAGTCTATTCACGCTCGAGACACGACCTTGCAACCCATTTTGAGATCGGGCTGAATACACTAAGAGAGCATCAACATTATGCTAATCTCAGTAAATGCCACTTTTGGATAAATAAGGTTCACTTCCTTGGTCTCATTATTTCTAAGTATGGTGTTTCGGTTGACCCTGAGAAGGTGAGTGCTATAATTTCATGGGAGTATCCCAAGAACTTCTTTGTTATCAGGAGTTTCTTGGGGCTTGCTGGATATTATAGGCAGTTCATTCAGGACTTTTCACACCTAGCAGCACCTCTTATATCTTTGACCAAAAAGGGGGTCAGATTCGATTGGTCGGAACCTTGTGTCGTAACTTTTCAAGAACTGATGGGCAGACTAACTGCAACAAAGATATTGATCATGCCTGATTCAGGCAGAGCTTATACGGTCTATTGTGATGCATCAGGTGTCAGTATTGGATCTATCTTGATGCAGGATGAGAGAGTCCTTGTGTATGGTTCTCATCAGTTAAAGCCTCATGAACGGAATTATCCAACACATGACCTCAAGCTCGTAGCAGTTGTACATGCCTTATGCTGTTGAAGACACTATTTGTTGGGAGAGAATTTTTTGGTATTCATTGACCAATAATCCTCAAACATATCTTCACTCAATGGGATCTAAATCTTAGGGAATGCAGCTGGGTCGAGTACCTGCAATCCTTTGATTTCGAACTAGCCTACACTCCTGGGAGATGAAATTCAGTAGCCAATACGCTGAGTCAGAAAACTCAGTCACATGTGGTTCGGGAATCTAATGAGGAGTGGAAGATGATGGCCCTATTTTCATTGATGCATGTTGAGGTTCAAGAGGGTCAAGGTCAAAATGTTCTCTCGGCCTTAGGGGTGACATATACTATTTTGGAACGGGTCAGGGAAAGACAGTTATCAGATTCGAAAGTCCTTGTTCAACGAGCAAGTGTCGCTGATGATGCCTCTACATATTGGACCATGGATGAGGGTGATACTTTGTTGTTTAGTGGGCATGTATGGGTCCCAGCAGACATTTTAGAGGTGCTAATGTGGGACTTACACACCTCAGCATGGGCAGTTCACCCTGGCATCACTAAAATGAAGCATGATTTGCGAAGATAGTACGGATCGCCTAACATAAAGCGGGAGATAACATGTTTTATCATGCATTGTTCCACATGTTAGCAGGTGAAGGCAGAACATCAGTGCCAGGAAGGGCTTTTGCAGCCATTTTCCATTCCGGAGTGGAAATGGTATGATGTTTCTATAGACATTGTGACCATTTTACCCAAGTCACCTCATGGAAATGATGCAACATGGGTTATAATTGACTGTGTGACGAAGGTCACACATTTATTACCTGTACGGGAGACCTTCATGGTTTATGACTTGGGAAGAATGTATGTCATTGAAATAGTGTGCCTTCATGGAGGACCATGTTCTGTTTTCTCAGATAGAGATCCTCGTTTTACATCTCGGTTGTGGCAGGGTTTACAGAAGGAAATGGGTACGTAGGTACTTTTGAGCATGGCCTATCACTCACAGATTGATGGACATACCGAGCAGACTATACAGGTACTAGAGGATTTGTTACGTGCATGCGTTCTCGATTTTGGAGGTTCATGGGTGAAACACATTCCTCTAGTCGAGTTTACTTGTAACAATAGCTTCCAGGATACCATAGAGATGGCTCCCTATGAAGCCTTATATGGTAGGCCTTGTCGATTGACTTTGTGTTGTCTTGAAGTTCGTGTGGTAGCTATTCTAGGACCACATCTTGTGTAGGAGACTACAGAGCAGATACAACTTATTAGGAAGTGTATGCAAACAAATCAGTCTAGACAGTAGTCCTATGCTAACAAGCACTGAAGACCTCGTGATTTCGAGGTTGGGAACCGATTCTTCTTGAAGGTCTCACCCAGGTTGGGGAAAAGACGTATACGGAAGTAGGGTAAGATTTCATCGAGGTTCATAGGACCCATTGAGGTGATGAATAAGATCAGACCAGTAGCTTACCAGCTTGCACTTCCGCAGAGATATCATGCCATGCATGATGTTTTTCATGTATCGCATCTACACCGGTACTTTTCCGATCCGATTAATGTTTTTCAGCCTGATGAGGTTGAACTGGATATTGATACTTCCTTCGAGGAGTTTCAGATGCGAATTGTTGACCGGAGCATGAGGAAACTCTGTGCCAGGTCTGTTCCTCTTGTACGGGTGTTATGGAAGCACGGCCGGGTACAGGATGATATCTGGGAGTGGGAGTCTAATATATGTTATCAATGGACAGATCTTTTCATTGATGACACCTCAGTACCGTCAGAAGGCCAACTCGGGGAGGTGTTCCTTTAAGGAGGGGAGGTTGTGAAGACCCGACTCATTGGCCAAGGTACAGATCGTTTGTTTATATTTCAAATATTTCATTTAATCTTGTATAATATGAGTAACATATTATGGAAGGTATGGGGAGTGTCCAGGTTTGGTTCAGAGCCCGAGAGTTTGAGAAATGGGCTTACATGCAATGGCACACGACCTACGCACGGTCTACACACGATTTGGGATAATCCATGCGGCTAGAGACAGGGGAAACTATAGGGGCGCACGACCATGTACACCAGGAAGAATGACCCTACAACTTTTGTTTGGGGGGAGGTGAGGTGCATACGGTTTGTGCATGGTTTGGGTAAACCGTGTGCGTAAACCGTGCGAACCTATTTTGGGTGAATTTACCATTTTTTCTTAAATATCTTTTATCTCCATATGCCTTTTTTCCTCCTTCCAACCGACAGAACAGAGGGGGTCCCTCCTTGAGCTCCAAAATCTATCTCCCTCTCTTTTCTAGGTTGATCTGTCCCCCAGTTCCTGAATCTCGATCCGTCAAAGGAATTGGATCACCCTCAGTAAGGATTACCTGACGCACCCTTCTTTACTCGGTGAATCTTGGTATCCATTGTGTTATTTTACCGTAGTCTCATAAGCCCTATTTTTAGGGCTTTGGACTGGAACATAGCTCTCTTCCAACATACTATGAATCTGGGGTCGATATAAAGCGAGCCTATTTCTCAGCTATAAGGTAGGTGGTCACATGGTTTCCATTTTGGGTTTTCCTCATTTTGGGTTTATATCTGCGTGCCATGGGTTGTCTTTCACCAAACCCCGTGTTTATATTGAATTCGTCATGTCTAAATGACCTGTGTGGTATGATATTGAGAAATATAACCTTTTTAGGGTGTTTATATGAGGTGTGGACCATGAGTGGTCAAATATAGGTGATATTCCTTGAGATTTGGCCCTTTCTCAGCTTTGTATCTTAATGCTATGTCTGGAATGTGATTTTCTATGTTAAGAAAATGAGATGGTCTGGTTAGAGGATGGATAGGATGTGATAGCCCGAACCTTTTAAAGAATTGAGATGTATGTTTTCCTTATATTGTGATTGGGAAATGCCATGATTTGTTAATGTGATATGATATAAGATGGATTATCTTATATCTTTTGATGTGAATGGTTATGCAATACTGTGTTGACATGATTGTGATAACCCGTGTGTGGGTGGGATTCATTCTTACATCGTTCCAGCTGAATCTTTGTGTAATGGGACGAGAGGCATTCATACCTCGTGCCTATATATCCTTTATGGGTTGGAGGCATTCATCCCCATGCTAGCTATAGTGCTTTTGGATGAGAGGAATTTGTACCTCGTTCCAGTGATGGTTATACGTACGTGAGAAGCATGGATGAGAGGCATGATTACCTCATTCCAGTGATAACCTATATCTATGTACATACACTCTGGTGATTTGTTTAGACTTCCAGCTATGAGCTAAAGCAGGTAGACCCGCCAGGTGTCATTCCATAACCTGAGTAGGAGGGTTGGTTAATTACTTTTCTTTACTTACTTGTAGTCTATTACTAACTATTACTTGTTAACACATATTTTGTATTACACGTAGACACCGTTGGTGGTGGCCTACTGAGACTTGTCTCACACCCTACCTGGGTGGTCATTGGCACCCGTGTAGAATTTGCTGCTGCATGTACTAGGAGGGGCAAGGGCCCTGCATCAGGTTGTTTATATATATATATATGTTCTAGCTAGAGTTCCAAAGCAGAGGACCGAGCTTGGATAGAGATGCTCGTAGACTACTTTTTTTCTTTTTTCCCTTTTTGTATTACTGTATAGCATGTTTCCCATCTATTTCCATTGTATCAGCATGCCATGCATCCAATTTGTATCAGACATGGCCTTTGTGGCTTTCTATATTTATCCAGGTTTTCCTTATTTATGTTGTTTGGTTTGTATGTTTCCCATTTTCTCATGTTTATCCATTAGTTGTGCTTCCTATATTTACACACCAGTTGTTATACCGCTGTATACTCTGACATGGGGGTACAATATCCCCACTGACTTACCAATACACCCCCACTGCTAGCCAGCAGCCCCTGGTATATGGGAAGACGAGCCAGGGGTCATGTGGCCTACCAGGCTCGGGGCACAGGTGGAGGGGAAGCCGAGTCGGAGAGGTCACATGGTTTTATCTTGAATAACTAATTAGACAGATTGGATTATATTTTCATATGGTAATATTCATTGAATTGACTATGTAAAATTGAACATTAAATTGATATATGGATTGAATCCTGAAGTCTTGGATCTCTAGTTGGCATGGTTCAATTATTAAATGTAATTCTAGACTCATCTCACTTTATAAGTGAATTAGGATAATTTGACAGTTTTATATGTGATTTCATGACATTTTAATTTATTTATGAATTGATTTTAAAAATTTAATGATAATTATGAGTCCTATCCACTCAAACATGATACATTCTCTATGAATGAGATATACCTTTTTTCAGGTATTTTACCAATTATAATGTATAATTCGACTGTAAATTATCTATTATTTTTTTATTAAAGCATATAATCCCTTATTATTCATGTTCACCAGGTATGGAATCCTTTTTACATGTTATTGAAAAACATGAAGTCCCATGTGACACATGATACTTACGAGTGGTGTCTCTTTTTACACATGATACAGAGGCATGGAATCCCAAATTACACATGATATTCAAGCATATAGTCCCTTATTTATCATGATATCTTGGAATAGTTTCCCATATTGCACATGATACATAGGAATGGAGTTTCTTATGACACATGATATTCAGGAATAGAGTCCCTTATTACTCTATGAGATATTATTTACTATTCATGGATGCTTGAGTTTAGCCTTGGTTAATATCTGGAACAAAGTGTCTATGTATATATATATATGAATATATATATGTTACTACATATATTTTGAATATATATATATAAATATACATATATATATAAATGTAATATATATATAGTGATACATGTTCCGATGTATTCTGACTTAGGTGAATGTGGGTAGTGTTATCTTTGTTTCCTCTTGGGTCTAGAGAAAACTCGTTTACCACTATATTTCTACCTAATAATTTTTATACATGTAGAATAATTTTTTTTATATTCATTTGATGGATATGCACTAGAAACCATTAGTGGTGGCTTACTTAGTTATACTCAAACCCTGTTTGGGCCTTCTATAGGTACCATAACTTATCTCTTTGTTGTGTGTTAGGTCCTTCGATTGTGTTTACATATTGTTACCCCATATGGAACGTGATTTGACATGGTGTTGTGGGATGTGCATTTTCTCAAGATACCCACAAGATTTCGGCCTTTTATTTATTTATTTATTCCGTTTTATTATATGTTGGTGTTCGTGTAAACTATAACATGTTCATTCTTGGTTATTCATTCGTTATTTATTAATTTTCAATTAATATCATTATACTATTTTATATTAAAATTATTATTTTTCAATAAATTTATTTTCTTATAACCTATTTTAATAATATGAATTAAATGGTATTTAATCCCCACACTAGAACCTTTAGATCCTTGGCTCTAGTTGACATCCTCTGGCATGTGGGGAGGAATGCTTGAGGCTATATGGAAAACCAGCATGATTAATTATTTTAGTGGTTCCCGAGTCAAAACATTACACGCTTGACCTCTAGTACAAAAATATCTAGGTGCATGATTAGACATCAAATAATGAGATTGTGAAAATTATTTTATCCCTTAAAAAATGAAAATTTCAATAGTCATAGAAATGTTTTCTAAGATATGTTTTTGTAATTTATAGAGATATATCACCATGATGATCTCCCCTCGAGTGAATTAATTGTTGGGATGATATTCCAACTAGATATAAAGGCATAAAAATATATTCTACATGTTTCACCTATATATTAGCAACTCAAAACATTACTCAATTTGGTTTTAATGTTTATGGTTAAATAGAAGAAGATATTTCATCCTATGACGTAAAGATTTACTCATGAGTTCTGGTTACTAGGGGCATAAAATATTGTTTTTTAGAGTGGACCCTTCGATATTGAGTTCAATATAAGGTATATGGAGACCATTTTCCATCCACATAGAAAACTCTTAGAGTGGTGGCTAAATATTTCCACTTATATTTTTTAGTAAAAAGGAAACATGTGTGTGATTTTCTTTTCTAGGTAGAGTAATATCTAGGTCTATATTGGATGAACATTTAGAGAAAATTCATTGATAATTTCTCTCCAATAGCTATGTTGTCAAATAAAGATTGTGAGTTCTTAAATCTAGTGTATGGAGGACTGAATGTGAATGTTTTTTCAACCATATTTACTGATATTGTTTTATTCTCTCATGCATTTGACAGTGATGATATTTCATTGCTCATGAATTTTTAGGTGGACTTATGGAACTCAATATGGTCACAAGTTAATATTATTCAATATTTACAGTTATCAAATTGTTTGATTTAGTATTTTAATGTGGAAAAAATAATATTTATTACATATAATTTTTTTAAACATAATTCTTATTTCGGGGACTGGAGTGGGTTTTTGAGCGGTATAATGATGATGATTAATGAGCCTCTATTGGAATGAGAAGTATATCATCGAGGAAGTTTGATAATCATTTCATATTATAAGTATTTTACATTTTATTCTATATAAGAGTATCCAACAGTGTTATATCTATAATTATTTTTATTTAAATATAAGGGACATCCATATATATTTGTTGATGGGAACATGTAGATGTTTTATTTGGAATTGAACCATTTCTAGTAGGAAAGAATTGTTTTGATGGGACCAAATGACCAAGAGCTGGTCTAAGATCATAATATGTATTTGATAGTTGGGGATTCCTTATTTTTTTACTCAGAGAGGAGGATTTTCATTCTAGGTATAAGGGTAGAAATGAATGAAAGGTGGCATCAAATAGGGGAGGTATGAGAAGAGATATTTATGTAAGGGTTTAAGAAAACATCATGGCATCAAGTATACATTTACCAAGTGAAATAGGATTCCATTGATTATGTGAGGTATTATTATTATCGAATACATCTTGTCATCTATTTTATTAAATATGGGAATCACTCTCATTCGTATCTACACACCTATCAAATTATACCAGGCTTATTAGAGAGTATCATAATGGGGTGTTGTTTTTTAATATAATTATAGGGGTGTTATCAGATGGAATATAGAGAATTATAGAGTGGGACATAGTGAATAATAAACCATATATTTTCTAGCACGTATTCAAATTAGATATGTGTAATATTTTGTGAACCATAAGATGTATTAATTGAATCAGTGTCAGTCATACCTCGAGAACTATCACAGATAGTTATATTTCATGTTTATAGACCTAGATTATTATACCGAAGATGATTAGGGAATTTATAGGAAACATATGCGAGACTTGGAAATTTGTAGTTGGTGGTGATTTTGAACCATTAGTGAATAATTTCATAATGGAATTAGGAGTTTTGAAAATTGGTTCCTCCTATAGTTAATCAGTTTTATGATATTTTAGATAGGTAATCCTTGAAATTCAACTTGATCATGAGATTGACTATTTGATCATGTTTATGTATATTATAGATTGCATATTAATTACACCTTATAGGATAGATCATTCAAAAAAATTACTACTGAAGGCTTTTCATAATGATTTAGAGGTTATAGGTTTTATTCATATGAGAATATACACTTATATAATTACATTTTTATTTTATAGTTGTAACACCCGAGACTTTTATGTTATATAAATCATCAAATGAATCTTTTTCTAAACAACACTTGCTTGGCTTGCTTTACACGCAATTGCGACCTTCCTCGATAGCTTGCGTCGTACGCAATACCGAGTTTCACTAAACAACAATATGCTATTAAAACTAGCCGTTATTAATAGTAATAACCACTTTTTGAAATTTTATAAATTTTATTTTTCAAAATGGACTTCATTTTTGGACTCAGAATATCAAAATTAGCCTAGGGTGAAATTTTGGTATTTTTCTGAAAACTTTCAATTTTTGATGAATAGTGAAACCACTAAGTGGTAGGTTAAAAATATGAATTTTGCATAAAACATAATTTTACCGCTTCTGTGAATGGAATTTCGAAAATCTGACAGACACGGTTGATATCAGTAAGTAAAATGTGGTTCAATGAGATAAAAACAATTTTTGGTGAATAGTAACTTTTAACTTTTTTTTACCGCGGTTAATAGTAAATAGGGTAACTAAGGGTAAATATGATATTACTATTACCCTAACACATGTCCTAATTCTATTAGACAAGTGTAATTCGACCAAAAACAAACTTAGGAATAAAATATGACCATTTAGGCCCACTTGGATTAGATTAGGACATTTATTATTAATTTATTTAAAGAAGAGTTAAAATAGTTAAAATCAAAGTTTATTAAGTAAATAATTTTTAATATGGGGTAATACATAAGATAAATTCGACTATAAATATTAATTAGAAAGATAAGAATCTTTCCTAAATAATGGTATTTTATTTGTAATTTTTAGACATTAAATAATTTAATTTATTTATGACACAATGATGATGCAGTAATAATATTATTAATGAAATATTGACATAATTGATGTAATAAACACCAAAATAAATGTAATTTGAGACTTTTTATGAATTAAAAAAATTTTATAGGTTACTATGATATATTAGTGTTGATTTAATAAACTTGGTTCGAACATATAATTCTGTTATGACTTTCAAAAAAATCATATATCAAATAGTGTCAAAATTGACACAAAATAGTTTTTAAATCAAATATTATATTATCAATTGTTATTTTATTCCTAAAAATCTAAGGTTCGTCCAAATGACTTAGATGAGGATATATATATTAATAATAAACAATTTGGGGTTCGTTTGGGATGTTATAGTAAGTGTATTAACCATATAGTGAAAGAAAACAAAAAGACACGGTAAAAGTTAAATTATTTAACGTAGAGTTAAATCTAATTGATAAGGTTAAAATAATACCCTAATCTTGTCTAAATCCTATTGGTTGATAGGATTTCGACCCATCCCCACTTTAGCTTCGAAATAAGACCCTTTTGAACCATTATAAACTGATTTTGACTTCAATATAAAATAATATTTTGAGATATTCCTAAGGTGCCCCTCTCCTCCCTTATAAAAGGGCACCTCCTCCCCCTCCTCCTCACACCAATTTGAGCACTCAAGCTCATCCAACCCCTGACATTTTTTCCTCTCCACTTCCCTAGAATAATCCTAGAGGTCCTGGTCTTCTTCAAAGACCAATCTTAGTTCCCTAAGTGGAGGATTCAAAGAGGCGTTCCAAAGAAGAGGTAATATCCATTACCGATCTTTTCAATTTCTTTCTTCTTCAACTTATTCTTCTTTAGTTGTTTCATGATAAAGTAATAACATCAGTATTAATTACATACTTATATGTTATTTTAAATATGAAACAACCCTAATTCACCTTCTATCCATCCCACGGAAAAATGAAATCACCGCGCGTGCGTACGTACGGAATACCGTCTCCACGCCGTGGTGTAATCTATTTTCCACCATCACTTTACAAGTATGGGTATAATGGTGTAATGAGTAACTATTTATGATTATTATAAAGTAATATTGATACTAAAATAATATATATATACTCCAATACAGTTCCACGATCATAGGAATGATATCATCACTCGTGCGTACGTACGGAATACCGTCTCCACGATGTGATGCGACTCGTTCTACATGATCATCATTACATAGTAATTATATAAATGAATTGAATGAATGAATATGATATATGTTACACTAATACCATTCTGTATATAAGGTATCTATAACCATAAAAGAATAATAAGAATTTATTCGGCAAAACACGCATAAGAGCAAAAGGCAATAAAGACCCGAGTAACAAGTAACAATGAAATATTACTAACAAGAAGCTAAGAATATGACCATATATGATATCATATCAATATGTATGATTCTGGAATAAGTCAATAACATTATTTAAACCATTATACAGGAGCTTCGGACACGTACAAAGCAAATTGGACCTAAGGTAAGGGAAATATCACAATCTCATTTTTATCCGAGATTGTTTATTCGTAAGTATTTAATGGGGTGTATTTTATCATCCACATCCATGTTTCATCAAAATGTAATATTATTTCCATCCACCTAAAATTTTTTAAATCCATTTTTACCCTTCGGTGAGTTTTTAGTAATATGTATGAAAGGAATCTTTTGTCGTACGAGGTACTTTTTGACTTTTCTGACAAAAGTACGAAAACTGTTTTTTTTAACTTATACGGCATGAATGGATTTTTAAACATTATTTCCATGAAGCTTACTTTACAAGTTTTCAAGTTTATTTTTAATCATATTCTTTTATTTTAATGTTTTATGACATGTTATGAAAGGAAAAATGTTTTTGATGAAGAAAGGATATTTTCCTCAAGAATGGAGTTCAAGTGTTTTATCAAAATTATTTTCCATATAAGATAATAAAGGGTTCTGTTTTTATCCCTATTATTACATTGATTTGATCATGTTGTGATGGAATTATTTTTATGAATTCCTTTATCTTATATGAATTGATTTATGATGTCATGATGTTTCAAGAATCCCATTTTTGTTACATGTGTTATGCGATGATGTATGATTATGTGGCACACATAAGAAAGGATTCATTATAATATGGGTGGGACCTATATCTCCCTCCAATTCATTGGGTAAAGATTTTATATCTCATGAGATAGACATGGCTGGAACAGTAGGTTATACCGGTTCAGTGAAACAGGACTGGAACGAGGGTGACTCGGTTCAGAAAGGGACTTTGTCCACTAAGATAGTCTTGGCAATGAGTCATGACTAACAAGAAATGATTTTCCATGATTATGTGTGCATTCCACAAAGTTTCAAGTTTTATGTTATGATTATGGGGATCTCATTTTCACTTCTATGATTTATTCCATGTTAAGATATTATGATCTCTTTTGCAGGTTTTGATTTTCAAAAAGATATGATATGATTTTTATTTCCTTTATTTGCCCTTGCTGAGCATTTGAGCTCACCCTTTTATGTTTTCTTTTCCCCAGGTCAGGAAGATGGATATTAAGTAGAATATGCTAAAAGGGACCCTAGATATGATGAAATAAATGGGAGACACTGTAGAAGATTTATGAACCAGTTGTTTATGTTTCCCAGTTTCTAAAGACACTATACCTATATGGTCCTTTGTGGTTTTGTCATATGTTGTAATAAGTGTGCTTCAATTTTGAAGTATTAACAATGTATGTAAATTATGGGTCGTTATAGTTGGTATTAGAGGAAAGGTATAGTCAACCTTTGGAAACTAGGATGTGAAAGCCATAGTAAGAACCCTAAGGATAAGTCTAAGCATAGAACACAATCTTAGTGTTTTAGAAATGGCCATGAATAACCTAGGATAAGACCATAAGCATGAAAATTTTATTCTTGAATTATGTGGATTTCCTATTATAATTAGTGTTGCTCACAATATTCTTCTTTGTTTTAGTCAATGACTGGAACCCGAAGGAACCGTGTTAATGCGGAATGTGATGGGCAATGCAATGATTGTCCCCCTGACCAACCAAATGATATGGGAGCTGGAATGCACAATCTTGTAGCCATGCTCACACAACTTTCTCAAGCTATGAATCATGCAGGACTTCCAAACGAGCAAAGGAAGGAGCAACATTCTGTTGAATCCTTCATGAGGCAGCGTCCACCTTCTTTCAGTGGGTCTACTGATCCATTAGTTTCTGAACAATGGATTAGTACTACTGAAAAGATATTTTCAGTTCTTCAATGTTCTGAACATGATAAAGTCATCCTAGCAGTGTATCGTTTGGAAGGAGATGCTGATCAATGGTGGAATCTTATTAAGAATACGAGGCAAAGGGATGAAATTGAGTCTATGGAATGGGACGAGTTCAAGAACTTATTTTTCAATAAGTACTTCCCTCGTATTCTCCGAACAAATATGGAGAAAGATTTTCTTGAACTGAAGCAATGGGATGATGAATCTGTTGGTACCTATGAAGGAAATTTTACAAGACATGCAAGGTACGCTTCTGGTATTATTATCCAACCTGAGAGTAAGATCGATCGATTCTTTAGTGGCTTAAAACCAAGTCTTCGAAGGGCGTTAGCCATAAGGGACTTCAATAGCTACGAGGAAATCAATCTATGTGCTCTCAAAGTCGAGATGGAGATTGGAATAACCCATCAGTCACATGGGTTTGATAAGAAGAGGAAGGTGGAATTCAAATAAAAATCTAAAGAGCACACGGAAAAGAAGATGAGCTTTTCCTTATGCTCAAAGTGTGGAAAGAAACATGGAGGGAGTTGTCTTAAAGGGACAAGTAAATGTTTTAAATGTGGAAAGGAAGGTCATCGGGCATTTGAATGTCGTGATAATGGGAAGAAGATGTCTAATGACGCAAACAATGGAAGGGATACACAGAATGAACCTACTACACTTCAATGTTTCAAGTGCAAGGAGATGGGGCATTATGCCAATCAATGCCCAAATCCAAGGGTTTATGATGATGGTCGACGTCAACAAAATCTTAAGACTAAAGACAAAGGAAAGTCACATGCAATTTCTATCAGCGATGTGGAGTACGATAACGAAGTGGTGAAAGGTACACTTACCATCCACTCTAAAGTAGGAAATGTTTTATTTGATTCTGGATCCACCCACTCTTTTATTTCTAAAGAATTTTCTAAGGGTATCACAGTATTACCTCAACAATTAGATGTTGAGTTAGCTGTGACAACACCTAATGGCACAACAGTCGCATCAAAAGTTTATAAT
This sequence comes from Viscum album, assembly GCA_963277665.1. Taxonomy (NCBI): domain Eukaryota; kingdom Viridiplantae; phylum Streptophyta; class Magnoliopsida; order Santalales; family Viscaceae; genus Viscum; species Viscum album. Next base: position 245,458,401 of record OY728122.1, on the reverse strand, counting down.
TCTTCTCCGATCGAAGTTTGTGGGAAAGTGCTTCCTGCAAATCTTGTGATCCTTCCTTTAGTGGAATTTGATGTGATTCTTGGCATGTATTGGCTTTCTCTACATGGAGCTCATATCAATTTCCAAAGAAGGGAAGTCACATTTCATATTCCAGATCAATCTACGATCGTCTATCAATGCAAGGATGCACATAACCTTCCAGTGGAAATTCCTTCCATCTTATGGGTCTTGATTCCACTAAATGAAGGTTATTTATCTCAAATGGTTGGTGAGAAACTCACGATTAAGAATATACCCATTGTACGGGAGTTTGATGATGTCTTTCCGGAGGAATTACCGGGTCTTCCACCAAATCATGAAGTTGAGTTTTCAATAGAACTCGTACCGGGTGCTTTGCCTATTTCAAAGACACCTTATAGAATGGCCCCAAATGAGTTGCAGGAATTGAAGAAGCAACTCCAAGAGAATCTTGATAAGGGATTCATACGCCCTAGTGCGTCACCTTGGGGAGCACCTGTTCTATTTGTTAATAATAAAGATGGATCAATGAGACTGTGCATTGATTATGGAGAACTTAACAAGATCACTATCAAGAACAAATATCCTCTCCCACGCATTGATGAATTATTTGACCAACTATGCGGAGCTCAATACTTTTCCAAGATTGATCTTCGTTCAGGGTATCATCAATTAAGGGTCAAAAGGGAGGATATACCAAAGACGGCTTTCCGTACAAGGTATGGACACTATGTATTTATAGTGATGCCATTTGGTCTTACTAATGCGCCTGTTATCTTCATGGATCTAATGAATTGAGTCTTTAGAGACTATCTTGATCAATTTGTGGTAGTCTTTATAGACGATATTCTTGTCTATTCAAAGAGCAGGGAAGAGCATGAAGATCACTTGAGAATTATATTGAAGACCCTGAGAAAGGAGAAGCTTTATGCCAAATTTACCATGTGTGAATTTTGTCTTCAAAAAGTTACATTTTTGGGTCACATAATCTCAAAAGAGGGGATATCTGTGGATCTAGCAAAAACAGAGGTTATCGAAAGATGGTGGAGACCAACAACAGTAACTGAGATCCGAAGTTTTCTTGGTTTGGCTGGATATTATCGACATTTTGTGAAGGATTTTTCACGATTATCTAATCCACTCACCAAGTTGACTCGGAAAGGAGTTAAGTTTGTCTGGACGGAAGAATGTGAAGAGAATTTCAAGGATTTGAAAAGAAGGTTATCTAGTGCACCTGTGCTCACACTACCTTGTAGTGGAGAAAGGTTTGTGATATACAGTGATGCATCCAAGAAGGGATTGGGGTGTGTTCTTATGCAAAATGATATGGTGATAGCTTATGCCTCACGATAGTTGAAAATCCATGAGCAAAATTACCCAACACATGATTTGGAGTTGGCTGCGGTAATCTTTGCATTAAAGATTTGGAGGCATTACTTTTATGGTGAAAGGTGTGATATTTATACTGATCATAAAAGTTTAAAGTATATTTTCACACAAAAGGAGCTGAATATGCGCCAAAGAAGATGGTTGGAGATGATTAAGGATTAGGACTGCTCAATCCATTATGGGAAAGCAAACAAGGTGGAAGATGCATTAAGTCGACAAGACCATGCTAGTTTATCCATGATGAGGATCACAAAAGATCCAATATTTATGGATTTACAAAGGATGGATCTTGGAATCATAATGGAAGGGGAAAAATCTTATCTTTCTCAAATGAATGTTCAACCATCTATACATGTGAAGATTAAAAAGGCACATAAAGAAGATGTCGAGTTACAAAAGAAGGTGAGAAATGTTCCTGAATTAAACCTTGGTTGTGATGGGATAATAATGTTCAGGAATCGGGTTTGTGTTCCTCCCGTCCCCGAATTAAAGAAGGAGCTGCTGGATGAGGCTCATAGTTCATCATTCTCTATTCATCCTGGAAGCACGAAGATGTATAGGGACCTGAAAGAGTACTTCTAGTGGGATGGCATGAAAAGAGATGTTGCTGAATATGTCTCTCGATGCTTGGTTTGTCAACAAGTTAAAGATGAGAGACAGAAGTCTAAGGGGATGTTACAACCATTACCCATACCCGAATGGAAATGGGAAAACATCACTATGGACTTTGTCACAGGACTTCCTAAAACATCCAAAGGCAATAACGCTATCTGGGTCATAGTTGATCGTCTTACAAAGTCTTCACACTTCATTCCTATTAGAGAGGATTTCTCTCTAGATCAGCTTGCCAGGATATATGTAAAAGAAGTGGTAAGATTGCATGGAGTACCACTTTATATTATATCTGATCGGGATCCGAGATTTACCTCGAAGTTCTAGCGAAGTCTTCAGCATACTCTGGATACAGAGTTGAGTTTCAGCACTGCTTATCATCCCCAGACAGACGGTCAGTCTAAGAGAACAATTCAAACCCTAGAAGATATGTTGAGAGCTTGCTATATGGATTTCAAGGGAGGTTGGGCTCAACACCTACCTTTGGTGGAATTTTCTTATAATAATAGCTTTCACTCCAGTATTCAGATGGATCCTTATGAAGCTCTCTATGGAAAGAAATGCAGGACTCCAACTTCCTGGGATGAAGTTGGGGAAAGAAAGCTATTAGGACCTGATCTCATTGATGAAATGGCAGAAAAGGTCAGATCTATTCAACAACACATAAGAGCAGCTCAGAGTCGACAGAAAAGTTATGCCGACAACCAAAGAAAAGACCTAGAGTTTGAAGTGGGTGATAATGTGTTCTTACGAATATCTCCCTGGAAGAGGGTTATGAGATTTGGAAAGAAGGGGAAGTTGAGTACTAGATATATCAGTCCTTTAGAAATACTGGATCGTGTTGGGAAGGTAGCTTACCGATTGGCGCTTCCACCGAATCTCTCTCAAGTTCATGATGTGTTCCATGTATCTCTCCTGAGAAAGTACATACCAGATCCTTCACATGTACTCAGCTCAGAAGTTGTACCGTTGGAGCAAGATCTTTCTTATGAAGAACAGCCGATAGAGATTCTGGATCGTAGAGAAAAAGTCCTACGAAACAAGACCACTCGATTGGTGAAAGTTTTATGGAGGAACCACCAACATGAAGAATCTACATGGGAGATTAAGGATATGATGAGGGAGAAGTATCCTCATCTGTTTGTTACAAAGTGACTAATTTCGAGGGTGAAATTATTTTTAAGGGGGGTAGAATGTAACACCCGAGACTTTTATGTTATATAAATCATCAAAGGAATATTCTTCTACACAACACTTTCTTGTCTTGCTTTACACGCAATCGCGACCTTCCTCGATAGCTTGCGTCGTACGCAATACCGAGTTTCACTAAACAACAATATGCTATTAAAACTAGCCGTTATGAATAGTAATAACCACTTTTTGAAATTTTATAAATTTTATTTTTCAAAATGGACTTCATTTTTGGACTCAGAATATCGAAATTATCCTAGGGTGAACTTTTGTTATTTTTCTGAAAACATTCAATTTTTGATGAATAGTGAAACCACTAAGTGGTAGGTTAAAAAACTGAATTTTGCATAAAACTTAATTTTACCGCTTATGTGAATGGAATTTCAAAAATCCGACAGACACAGTTGATATCAGTAAGTAAAATGTGGTTCAATGAGATAAAAATAATTTTTTGGTTCGAACATATAATTCTGTTATGACTTTCAAAAAAATCATATATCAAATAGTGTCAAAATTGACACAAAATAGTTTTTAAATAAAATATTATATTATCAATTGTTATTTTATTCCTAAAAATCTAAGGATCGGCCAAATGACTTAGATAAGGATATATATATTAATAATAAACAATTTGGGGTTCTTTTGGCATGTTATAGTAAGTGTATTAACCATATAGTGAAAGAAAACAAAAAGACACGGTAAAAGTTAAATTATTTAACTTAGAGTTAAATCTAATTGATAAGGTTAAAATAATACCCTAATCTTGTCTAAATCCTATTGGTTGATAGGATTTCGACCCATCCCCACTTTAGCTTCGAAATAAGACCCTTTGGAACCATTATAAACCGATTTTGACTTTAATATAAAATAATATTTTGAGATATTCCTAAGGTGCCCCTCTCCTCCCTTATAAAAGGGAACCTCCTCCCCCTCCTCCTCACACCAATTTGAGCACTCAAGCTCGGCCAACCCATGCCATTTTCTCCTCTCCACTTCCCTAGAATAATCCTAGAGGTCCTGGTCTTCTTCAAAGACCAATCTTAGTTCCCTATGTGGAGGATTCAAAGAGGCGTTCCAAAGAAGTGGTAATATCCATTACCGATCTTTTCAATTTCTTTCTTCTTAAACTTATTCCTCTTTAGTTGTTTCATGATAAAGTAATAAAATCAGTATTACTTACATACTGATATGTTATTATAAATATGAAACAACCCTAATTCACCTTCTATCCATCCCATGGAAAAATGAAATCACCGCGCGTGCGTACGTACGGAATACCGTCTCCACGCCGTGGTGTAATCTATTTTCCACCATCTCTTTACAAGGATGGGTATAATGGTGTAATGAGTAACTATTTATGATTATTATAAATTAATATTGATACTTAAATAATATATATATACTCCAATACAGTTCCACGATCATAGGAACGATATCATCACTCGTGCGTACGTACGGAATACCGTCTCCACGATGTGATGCGACTCGTTCTACATGATCATCATTACATAGTAATTATATAAATGAATTGAATGAATAAATATGATATATGTTACACTAATACCATTTTGGATATAAGGTATCTATAACCTTAAAATAATAATAAGAATTTATTCAGTAAAACACGCATAAGAGGAAAAGGCAATAAAGACCCGAGTAACAAGTAACAATGAAATATTACTAACAAGAAGCTAAGAATATGACCATATATGATATCATATCAATATGTATGATTCTGGAATTAGTCAATAACATTATTTAAACCATTATACAAGAGCTTCGGACACGTACAAAGCAAATTGGACCTAAGGTAAGGGAAATATCACAATCTCATTTTTATCTGAGATTGTTTATTCGTAAGTATTTACTGGGGTGTATTTTATCATCCACATCCATGTTTCATCAAAATGTAATATTATTTCCATCCACCTACAATTGTTTAAATCCATTTTTACCCTTCGCTGAGTTTTTAGTAATATGTATGAAAGGAATCTTTTTTCGTACGAGGTACTTTTTGACTTTTCCGACAAAAGTACGAAGAATGTTTTTTTAACTTATACGGCATGAATGGATTTTTAAACATTATTTCCAAGAAGATTCCTTTACAAGTTTTCAAGTTTATTTTTAATCAACTTCTTTTATTTTAATGTTTTATGACATGTTATGAAAGGAAAAATGTTTTTGAAGAAGAAAGGATATTTTTCTCAAGAATGGAGTTCATCTGTTTTATCAAAATTATTTTCCATCTAAGATAGTAAAGGGTTCTGTTTTTATCCCTATTATTACATTGATTTGATCATGTTGTGATGGAATTATTTTTATGAATTCCTTTTTCTTAAATGAATTGATTTATGATGTCATGATGCTTCAAGAATCCCATTTTTGTTACATGTGTTATGCGATGATGTATGATTATGTGGCACACATAAGAAAAGATTCATTATAAGATGGATGGGACCTATATCTCCCTCCAATGCATTGGGTAAAGACTTTATATCTCATGATATAGACATGGCTGGAATGGTAGGTTATACCGGTTCAGTGAAACAGGACTGGAATGAGGGTGACTCGGTTCAGAAAGGGACTTTATCCACTAAGATAGTCTTGGCAATGAGTCATGACTAACAAGAAATGATTTTCCATGATTATGTGTGCATGCCACAAAGTTTCAAGTTTTATGTTATGATTATGGGGATCTCATTTTCACATCTATGATTTATTCCATGTTAAGATATTATGATCTCTTTTGCAGGTTTTGATTTTCAAAAAGATATGATATGATTTTTATTTCCTTTATTTGCCCTTGCTGAGCATTTGAGCTCACCCTTTTATGTTTTCTTTTCCCCAGGTTAGGAAGATGGATATTAAGTAGAATATGCTAAAAGGGACCCTAGATATGATGAAATAAATGGGAGACACTGTAGAAGATTTATGAACCAGTTGTTTATGTTTCCCAGTTTCCAAAGACACTATACCTATACGGTCCTTTGTGGTTTTGTCATATGTTGTAATAAGTGTGCTTCAATTTTGAAGTATTAACAATATATGTAAAGTATGGGTCGTTATACTAGTAGGGTTCATGGATCAAATAGTAGATTCCTAGATTACTGTTAAATAAACTATTTGGGTGTTATGAACAAGTTACCTCTCCCATATATTGACCACCAATTCGAATAGTTGATAGGATCCCTATAATATCCCATAATCAATTTGAGGTTAGGATATACTTAATTTTTTGTAAAATCCCCATGATATTCCACATACATATTTAAAGAGTAGAAATGACAATAATAATTATCTCATGATTTCTCTTTGGTTGAAAAATGTTCCAATTGGTTTCATCTCCCTAATGAATTGGGAAATCAATCCTGATTTTTATTTTTTATCAAGGTCTTCTTACTTTCGAGAATTATTGAATACACCCAGTTGAGGGAAAACATTCTCTCTAGTTTTAATTTATTCAGAGTACTCTAAGGGAGAATCAGTTTAATTCCAATATATTAAAGTGATAGTTACTTATTATTTAAGTTATCATCCTGGGGAACACTATATCAAATATAGGAATATCATTGGATCCCGTTAATAATACTATTATGGTATCTTGTGAGTATCCTAGGAACATCATCGAAATACATTGTTTTCATGGTTTGTTAGGTTACAACTAATGGTTTATTCCTTAATTAAACTATAGAAAAGTGTTGATGATGTCCTTGGAGAAGAATGATGTGACGTTCATTTGTAAAAACAATCCTATGAGATCAACTTCATAGATGAATGAGATATTAATACCTACATTGTCCTCGAACCTACCTAATAAAAGTAATGATTATACATTGTATAGTAATTATTTATTAGAATGTAATATATTTTTATTGATTAATAGAGGTAAATTGGTTTCTTAGAGGTCAATGATGTAATGTTTATAAGTGAAAAACTACAGACCATATAATTTTTAAAGGAATTTATGGTTTAAATGATGTGATATTTTCATTATTATCATATGTTTAATATGTTTTTCATGTATAAAAACAATATGAACCCAAAGGTTGTATTTCCTAGATGGGACCTTATGATATTGAAAATGAAGTGGTATGTCTAATAATATTCCTATAATTTTGATATGTTGTATACCCATGAGAATTTGAATGTTTTTATATTTTATTAATGTTTGATTAATCAGAAATAGTTTCTATAGGTAGCTAGTAGTGAGTGGTTGATGATAAGACTCTTCAATAACACATGCCTTGACATTCAGGTGTATATAAATAGAGTGAACCAAATGCCATTTAGTACCTTATTATCACTTTATATGAGAGTGAAAAGGAGTTCATTTTCAAACTTTTATTTCCTAGAAATGTGGGAAAATATATATTATGGGGATATATAATTTTTTTACTCTCATGAAGTTGATGAGAACCTTTATGTGTGGGGTAATTTAGTAGTCCCTAAAACCATGAATTATGAGATTATATGGGGATCACATTCCTCAACAATGTCTATATAAAAAATGAATTCTAAGGTGAATCCTAATGCACACACACACATATATTATTAGTGACCAAGGATTAATAAAAACATCATGGGTATTGTTTAAAAATATAAAAAATGATTGTTGGTAAATGTCATTCATCAATAACCCATTTTTTTTCTTTATTATCTATAAATTTCAGACATATAGCGGGATAATGAGACTATATAATTCATGATGGGATTTTTTGGTCAACAAAGTCTAGGGATGTGTTATGTGTTACTACAGAATAGGTGAAATCCATCTAAGAGAACTATTTTTTTTGAAAATTCAAACTAAATATATGTTTGTGATAGAGTGTGTCTACATGTAGTAACATAAATAATTATGATAATTGAGGATTCGATTCTAATATACCTATTCAATTTATTAGTTGGAGAAAATATAAGTCCATGAGAATGTTTTTATACATTGTGTACCTAGGAGATTACATTTTAATCAATGATACAATTTTACCACACTCTTCACGAAAGTGAAGAAATAGAGAATTATATGATTGGGAACTGGAGAAATCCTTATCATCTGTAGAGGGATCTATAGTCTAATCATACAATTTAGATGTTGGAGGAAATTTTTAGATCATTCATCTTTGATATTGTAGGAATATGGGAGAACCAAAAACAACATGTATTGTATTACTATTGTTATTTGGTATCAATTTAGATGGTTCATTATGAGTAATTATAAGGTATATAATTAAAATCATCTCATTATTGAATATGGGATTTAGAGTTAGTAGGTAGTAGGATGAGTCTCAAGTAAGAGATGTTTAACAATTTTAAGCTAATCAAGGCTTGGTTGGAGACTACTCAGTGTAGTGATAGATAATATAATGATTAGTGTGAACATCATCTAATATTTGAGGTGGTTTACTAGGTAGTATTACATGATTAATTGTGTTAGGAATATATTTATATTCAATGGAATGGGAAATTGGATTCTAGGTTTATACGGGTCATTTGAGGTTGTGGATTAATTCTGTATTATGGATTATTAGCTAGAGATTCTTATGAGATATAATTTTGTTTGATGGTATATTATATAAATATTAGGTTTGATGACACAATATCAAACATTAAAATTTTTATAGTGTAGACATTGTATATTTTGGGTCAAAATAATCTTTTGAGGAGAGACTAGTATAGATTGTTGGTAAATGTGAGAGGACTATGTGATGGAAGAATGTCCCTATAGTAGAAATGTAATTGTTATACATGAATATCATGTAGGAAACATGGGAGTATGAAAATATTTTAACATAGTGGGTATAGATTTTATAAAATTTTGATTCATGAATCCTTTTAGATAATATGAATGAAGATATGATATATTGGGTGGTGGTTATAATACCATTTATTCATAAAATGTATGATCTTTGTATAAATTTCACTAAATCCCTTTTATTTTGGTTAGTCATATGTTTTGAAGGTATTTATGTGGAATTGGTGGCATATTTTTGGAGAATAGGAAGTGTTTTAGGATACTATTTTAATAGATTCCATTTGGTAGTGAGTGGTCTTGTACCTTGTACTCTTTCGAGGTGGAGAGTGTGGTAATGGATCTAGGTGGGCCACTAAATAATCGGTAACCCTATAATAGGTATCCAATTCCTAATGTGTAATTGGTGGTTGGATTTATATATTACCTAATGGGTTCAAACATAATTGTTTTTAATTTTTATATAATTATATAAATTTAAAAAATTTATGATGTTGTGAATTTTTTGGCATTTTTCACTCTTGTTACTGAAAACCTCTTTACCCTGTCACACTAATTCACAAAATGTTGTATCATCATTTTTAGTATGATATTTATGTATCATCTATCACAAGATTTCATCACTAGTTAGACTATGACACCTCCTTGGTATATTCATTATTTTATTCGCTATTTTCAAACATTATTTGATATGACTACTTTTTGGGATACTTCAAGATTTTATGATTTGTTCCAATAAATTCGGAATCAACTATTACTTTTTAAGGATCATGACCCTTCATGAACCATTAACATATTCCATTACATTAATATTTCTTTACACTCACAAAATTATTTTTTCAAATTATGGGATGTATCAATTTGTGTGAATGGTGTAATGAAATACTAAACAAATTTTGTTTTCTTATTTTTGATATATTAAGACTATATTTTATTTTTGGTAGTCCTCCATGATCCCTGATATGAAATTTTGGTCACATATGAATCGAATCATGAAATATTATAATATGGAATGGAAACTAATTAATAGTTATGATAAATTGTTATTATGTTTTCATATTTGGAACCATGTTTGGTATCATTGAATAATAATAAGATGGAAAAAAGCATCCCAATGTCATAAATTTGGGGTAATATACCATAATAATGAAAAATAGTAGGGCTAATGGAATAAGGGATAAATATATGAACTAAAATAGATCAATATTATGATATGATTTATTTATATTTTATTATCAAATATGCAAGTGATTAATATCGTAGGACATAATATTGGTTGGGTCGATAGGTCTATGGTTTGAATATATTATTTCAAATAGTATTCCTATGATATAATATAATAGGTTTGTTTATTATTCAATGTATAAGAAATAATTTTATTTCTTTATGATTATCAAGGAAAATTCATTTATGGATTGAAAAAAATGAGGTTATAGACACATTAAATGATTAGGATCTACAAAAAAATAATTTTTAGAAATGTATGTTATATTAAAAGATTTTTTATTTGTTTATATCTTTCCTTTATTGGTCTAATAAGGAATATATAATGATTTTATCCTCACGTTGATGTTGTTTGTCATTCGGTTTAACTATTCCAATGGTTTCTTAATCTCCATTTTTTATTTATTATCAATGATATGATATTATCACACATTTGGAGTCTTATAAATCTTATCATACGGAATGAGGAATCTAGTGTCCTCTTTACTTCAATAAAATGAGATAGAACATAAAGTGATTCTTGGGGATATCTTTTAAACACCCTTAATTTGGACATAACATGTTGTAAATGAGCTATTTTTTTATATTTATGTCTATTATTAAATAGGGATTATATGACGATATATAGGGCATTCAATTTGGTTGGTTCAACTGTAATGATCGTGGGATTATTATAAAAAACCCATCTATCGTATCCAAGCCATATTCATCGAATAAACATGCATTCTACTAATTTACTAATTAGCATGTCTGTTATAGGGATGTTGGGTATACATTGTAATGTATGATATAGAGTGTCCAACTATTGTCTTCTTGATCACTATTTCATGTCCTTAAATTTAGAAAATCAGAAGGTAAAATATAATATGTTTCCTAACAGTATGGTATGGCTACAAAAATCATAATATAAGATTCATTGAATCTAACAAATTTACACTATGTCTCAACATATGATATGTGATGATGTAACATAAGGTTTGAACCATGGAATTCAAAAACCTAATCATCAAGACACAATGATGATATAAGAGATATCATTAAATAAAACTATCTATCAATGATGGATAATAGTGGTATATTTGATAGTATTGCATAATTTGATAGATAATTCATCAATGTATCAAAAAAATTGATATACCATAATAAATATAAGTAAATATTATTATGGTTTATAATTTTAGGAATGAATATGTTTTTCAAACTATATATGGAATACTTTTAGTCTCTAATTAAATATTTAATTTTCATATTAACATCCAATTATTTGAAAATAGATTAAGATTGTTTTTATTTAGTTAATAAATGTAAATATTCATATAAATATTATTTTTATATAGTTTTAATATTATTTATGGCTAAATTATGGATATATATTTGTGATTAAAAAATTATGTATCTATTCTAGAGGAGAAAATATAATATATTGTTTTTATCGTGCACCAATTAATTTTTTATTAATGTTATTTGCATAAATTTATACAATAAATATAGTTTATAATGATCTGGTGTTAGAGTTATGATGGAAGTGTATTATCTATTAGGTATGATTTCCTTTATTAGATGGAATTTTTATATAACTTCTCACTATTTTAGATGATTATGCCTTGCCTGGGATTGTTTGGTATGGAAATATATTGCACCAAGATTACTCTTGTGGGATTGTTGATCTCCTATAATTCAAAACCATTTCCTTAATGAGTTAGTATACCATAATCATTGGATATATATATATAATCTACATTTATGTGATTAAAAACCATAATTTTTTAAAATAATTTGAAATTAATATGGATCGAACATACTCATTTGGTGGATGGAATAGGGATTAAAAAATTAAATAACTATAATCCTACATACCAAAATGAATAATAACTAAATGTCAGTGAGAACTAATTTTAAACAATTTTTATGAGTTTATTATGAATATTATATATATTTAAATTGTAATACTAAAAATATATAACCCATATTAAAATTAGTTTGATATTAATTTAACAGGGAACAATTATCAAGACATCATTCATTTAAACAAGATGGTTCATACAATGATTGTTTCTCTTAGATTATCTTATGTATGTCATGTTGGAAACGAATAAAATAAATAAAAACAAAACAAGTTTTTGATATATGGGTAATAATAATTTAAGAAACAATATGTGGTATAATAATAGAAGAATAAAGTTGATATTTTAACAATATATTGTTTTTTGAGTAATAATATGTCCCCTATACTATCCAAGAGAATATGTGACATGATTAGTGTGGCTTCTTAACAATATAACATTGTTATGATATGAACACTAAACGATACTCATTATTAAATGAAATATGGATCATATAACAATAAATGTAATGATTCATAGGGCCAACATTTTCGGGGATGTACATTCATTCAATATCCTTGATGAAAAGATATAAATCATGGTACTCTACATTGGATTTATATTATTTTATAATATCACATTAATCATATTTATTATTTTGTGGTTTCTTATAGGTATCAATTATGAAGTAATTATTGATTTGTATCTGTGTCTGAGAGGTGTTTTCTTGAGAGGTATATTATTATTATTTTATAAATGAAAATGTTTTGAAAAAAAAAATTCCAACTATTAATGTAAGGTATATGGATGGATTTTAGGATATTTGTATAACTAATGAGTATGTTCAATAATTAAATATTCCATTTTTACATTCTGAAAATAAAAAATTATAACTTATATATTTCATTCATATATTATCTTTTTTCCATTCATGAATAAGAACATGTGTTGGTGGATTATGGAATTGGGAATCTTCTTATTAGTGTTTATAAACTACAATTTGAAAATCTAGGCTACCAGATTCAAAATAAGTAGGTCGACTTTTATTCTATAAACACTTACCACATTTTTTCCATGATGCGCATGTTAATTAGAAGAAAATCAAAAGACTCCAAATGAATTTATTTATTAAATCCTTTTATTAGGAATTGTTTGACACACAAGAATGTTTTTTTATTTAAAAATACTGTTAATTTTTGTGGGAATGTTGATTCTCCAACTAGACTATTTGATATAATATAGAATGATGTATGTTGACCAATGTGTACCCAAGAATGTATTGGTTATACATACATCCTAAACATTGATGATGAATTTTCAATTTTATATTTTATGACAAGGGGGAGGATATAACACATAAGAGGTGCATGGTTTTCCTAAATAATGTTTTGCGTCAATGAGTAAAATTATTAATATTCTATGATTTTTTCCGGATGGTGGATATTTATTCAAGGAATTCAACGATCAATTGAGGTATTTTGAAATGGTATTATAAAAACTCCCCCTAAACAACAAGATTCAATGCCATAAAAAAGTAGTATACTTAACTTGGTATACATAGTTTGATCGATGATGAGTCTGTGTGAAAATATTTTATAAATCTAGGGTTATGTTATAGAAACAATTTTAGTCCTTCTTAAACACATTCCAACTAAAGAAAAAATAAATAAACCAAACAGTATATGCACTATTTAATGTTCTTATATTTCCCTTAGTATGATTTTTGGTTTTTTATTCTATGGTGTTTTGATTCTGAGGAACACAACCCAATGTGTGAGAAATTATTAATTTTTTATCCCATAGAAACTACGTTTTATTATTTATATAGTCCAAAGAATAAAAAATAAGTTATTCTAATGTTTAGATATTAAATTAGAATTAATTTTTTAATAAATAACCAATAGGAGGACATTTGAAAATAACTTATTTCATATCTAAAAATTAAGTTGGTTTCTTTAAGTAAATTTTTTACTAGTTGCATAATGAGTAATGGAAAAAGAGATTACACAATTTAAAAATGTTCCGTGATAGTATAGTAGGTTTCATTTAAAGACCAATTAATATGGATTTATTATAGAAAATAATTATTAATTAATTTACATAGACGATTAATATACTACCTAACAAGAAGAAATTTGGTAGTTTGATTCCTTGATAAAGCTAAATTCATTGAAATATGATATGGAATATATATAATATAACCATGCTTATAGATATTTAATGCACATTAATTAGTGATACCAATAGTATACAATTGCATTTATCTAAATAAAACATATATTGATGAATTGTTTTCTTATTAAAATGATCATAATGATTAAAATATTATTATGATAATTCATGTTATCAACTATTGAGAAATATCATCACTATTTGTGTAAATTATTTCCGTTAAGATATTTCCTTCCACAGAATGTCATTATGAATAAGTGATATATCAATTGTACATTAAAATTTATTCCATGAACCACAATTAAATTTAGGATCTATGTATCATAAAACAGAACTATTTTTATGTTCAAAATGTGGCCTCAATATTTTGAAACTAGGAATGGTCAATTTATTTATTTTGGAAATTATCTTATAGACGTTACCTATAGTTAGATTATGTGATCAATGTGTTCATATTGGGTAAAAATATGAATTTTTCTTTTTATGAAATAATATTTATGCGGGGGTTATGGTAATTATGTTATATTATGCGAATGACATAATATACAAGTGAAATTTATTAATGATAGTACAATTTATTAATGTGGGGTTAAGAAAAATCATCTCATTGAGATAAATTGGTGAAAAATTCCCCATATCTCTAAGAAATATCTATGGATATAGATTGAAATGGTTGTATTAAATAAGTCAAAAATCATCTAAGTTTAGTGTGATGATGAAATTTGAAATCAAGAATTTAATGAATAGTTTTTGATCTATGTTTTATGATATTGATCAAAAGATGATTCAAACACCTTATAAACTATGAGAATGGATGGGAATGATTCCTTCTATGTCATCCATGGTGTCTATCTTGTATAGTATGTGATTTAATCAATCTAATGACATATATGATCTAATAATACTATGAAGAAACCAATTCTATATTATCCAGATTTTTCATATTACTATGAAGAATATCCTTAGTTAGTTATTAAAAAAGGATCTGATATTTTTCATTACAAGATATGTTATGATCATTATTTTTGGTTACACTGATGCTATTGTACAATTCAAAAACAATGATATGATTTCTCAAACTAGCTTCATATTTCGTAAGGGTTTTGAAATTAGTATTATGAGTTAACTAGAGGCCATCATAGAGTATTAGATAACATATGGAATGTACTATCTTCCACGATGTTATATTCAGGTAGCTATTTAGATTATGATGTTCGACATAGAGGATGGTGTGGATGTAAAAATTAAGGGTTAAATTGATCCTTAATATGAAAAATGGACATCATTCTATGGGAAAAGAAATATTTCTCACCAATGTACTACGAACATCCTTCCAAAATACCATATCATTTAATATATTGTTGAGAGGGACCATGTAATGATCTATTTGGTGGAAAAAAATGAAAATGTTGTATATCCTTTGACCAAACCATTGACAATACAAAAGTAAAAGGCACATATTATTTCTTTTTAATTTTATATATTGTATAATGGATACAATTGATAGAATACAGTTTTAGTTTTATAAGAATATAGATAACTATTTATCATTCATACATGTTTGATGTGTTTATATTACATGAATTATTTAAGGGTTATATCCCCTTAAATAATAAATTTAATTTATACTTAATTGTTGTTCATCATAAATATCTTTTGGTTTTGATGCCATTTTAGGATTATCATGAGTTTCAACGTTCTTATGGTAGAAAGAGGTGATTTCAAAACAAAGAATGAAATCATGGGATATTATGTCAACACATATTATCTATATTATCCCTTTGATGTATATAATATGGAATTTCATTCATTAATTGTTATATATAGGGTTGTTTTGTTTTATTAATTCTCAGTACCAATAGATTGTGAGATACCATGAATTAGAACCATTATACTCTAATAACATTCTTTGGCACATTTTTATAATTATTTAATTCAATATTGTTTTTTATTTCATTGATTAGAACATTTATTAATGATATTCAAAGATGTGATTCATCTAATTATTTTAATGTAACATTTTATTATCCCATAATTGAATTCTATAGTGGAGATTCATGGTCATGTCTAGCAAGGTTACATGTGATGTTCTTGGTCACATGGATGAATGACATGGTATTGATTCATTTTAATTATTATGATCATTTCTCAAAATCATGAATATATGAGAAGAATTATTTAATATTATCATGTTAAATATATAGTTCTCCCATGATGTCATGTACATGTGGATTATATATTTTTTATATTTGAAATATATTGTAAATATTATGATGCAAATGTTTAGATAATGATATGATAATTGAGGTTTTTATTGACTCTGATCCTTTATTAAAACAATAAATTAGAGAATTTATATTTATTTTTTATTCTAAAAATGACCTTATGGTTATGTAGTTTGAATTTATTGTAATTATTGAATTTTAGAAAAAATTCATTTTCCAAAATAATGATTTTTGGTGAACCATATTTAATGGAGATGGGATGTATTCAAAATTGGTTAATGTGTTTTAAATAAACTATTTATAGGGTTTATGTGCTTGTAGAAGATTATTGGACTTTCATTTAAATAGGTCAATTATACTTTATGATCTTTTTTTATTTTATGACTAGATATTCAGGTTATGATGATCATAGAAGATAATTAGGCTATTTAATTTATTTCCTATGATTCGTAAATCTAATATAATAATCAGAAGACAATATATGATTTGATTTCAGTGACTTCTTTCATTATTTCAAAATGGCTACCT
Organism: Viscum album; assembly: GCA_963277665.1. Lineage (NCBI taxonomy): Eukaryota > Viridiplantae > Streptophyta > Magnoliopsida > Santalales > Viscaceae > Viscum > Viscum album. The sequence goes on along the minus strand of OY728122.1, from coordinate 245,441,473 downwards.
TTAACTATGAATTATTGAGAGGATTACTTTATGGAATGAATACAAATATGTGATTACTAAATTTTTTATTAATCCAAAAATAAGATAGTTTTAATTTTTTGAAGAATATATCAGTTCTCATGAATTTAAAATCGGTGCTCAATATCATTAAATGAACGATGATGTTATAAATAGGGATATAATCCACCCATTGGTGGTGTCTGTGACATGTTAATTGACTCCAAAGATTTAGTTTTCCTTTTTACCTTTTTATCATTATGTTTAATGTGTTATTTCAACTTTTGAGATTGGTGGATCATATCGTAATGCATGACAATTCTACTGTATGTTGTACTGCTTTGGGAGGAAAATGATTATATGTTATATTATGGTGATCTCACTAGAATATAATCCATAGGGATGGAGTTTCCATGATTAAGATAAGTCAATTTATATTTATGTATTTCATTTCATGTTTATTTATTGATTGTAGATCAGGAATAAATTTGGTTTTCATGAAATATAATGATATTTATATTATATTACCAATCCCCTATGAGAGCATGAGATAATTTTTTTGAATAATTAAATATCGTAGGTGACTATTAATAGACAACAAATAATTCATTATTGTTATTTATTATGTGTTTCTATATGACCCCAAATATAATTTTGTTACATTTTAATCGTATAGATTATTAATGGTGTGTGTATCATATAACCTAATTTGTTATATAATTTATGCAAAATTTTCTATAATATGTTCATTACCAGTTAATTTTCCACTTGATGTTGTCAATAGTGGAGCATCATTCACTGAAGGAATCATATCAGTGGAATTTTAACAAAATTATACTTATATAAACGGTAGACTTCCCATATATGTTCTGTTATGGGTGGCTGATTATCTACATAATAGTTTTAATCATTGGTGCCTCATCAACCTTGAATCCTAAAACATTGAAATGATTTCTATCTAAGAATTAACATTTCTGGTAAATTGATAACTTTGGATTTGATTCTGGAGCACAACATACCCCACTATTTTTATACATTACATAGAATCTTACACATAGTGATAATATTTTTTTTCATATTGTCCACCCATGTGGATGATTATTGATTGTTTTTTTCACCTATGTAATGTTTTACAGGAAATTTATCACCCATATTTGATGTGTATAGATTGAGTATCATCCTCCTTTGATGGGAAATGGTATTTTATAATCCACATTGGAATGGTGATACTCATTCACTGATAAATAACTCATTCTGCGTTAATATTTTTTGGGATATGGATCATTCACATCGACGGAATGGGATAATGACCTGTTATTCAGTTTTCATAATTTATTGGGGGTAAATCATTCCCTAAAATTATTATATGTGAATTGATAAATTGATCATCCATAATATTTGGTAAGGAAATGGTTGTATTTTACCAATTTGGAACTAGATGAATTAGTTATGGTCACATGTTTTTATTTATTTAAGTAGTTCATAGAGTGGAGGACTGTTTATTAATTTTTTATTAATAGTTCATTATATCTCAACCCTCTTGCCACACACCTGTTCCCTAATCCAATTCTCTACAAGACATCTATTTTGTATCCTCATATTCCATAGGCTACTGATTATCAGTGTTGGTCAAATGTTGATATTGTGAAGAGAATATACCATATTTATCAAAAAATAGTAAAAACATTACTCGTAGAAAAAATAATGAACAACTACTAGATAAATACATTAACCAATATAGACTAGTATGACATGATGGACTGAAATATAAAAAACAACCAATCCAATGTTGTAGATGTGTCATGAAGTGTATGTGTCACGTCTCAACCAATTAAATTTTAAGACACTAAAAAATAACAAGTGGGTGCCGATATGATCTCTGGTTCCCTGATACATGATCCATACTAACAAATCCATTAAATATAGTGGTGTTTCCATTATCCATTCTTACAAACATGATTCCTATTCAGGCACCGATCAAAATTCCGAGTAAGGTGTTAATTAAATCAGTAAGACACCATAAATAGTGCGTTAAATAATTTACAGTCTATTACAATGTATGAATTTTTTATGAAGAATAAATTAATTAACAATTAATTATTTGTTAATTAACCGCTTATGTAAATGGGTTCACGATGAAACCCAATCCACCAATATGTAATGAGGCACAAGCATGAGTTTGAACCATTTCTATGGTATATCACATCTCATTACAGTATGAGTTTTCCTTATTCAATTTATTTCACTTTTATTCAATGACTACTATGAACCATAGTCAAATGAAAATATCATATGTTTATATGGCCTTGACTAGATCCTTGTGAGTATTTAGAGAATCATTCCAAATCTCACACCTGTTTCTTATCAAATATGGGCTTTTAAATCATTTATCCCTATTCAGGACTTGAATATTTTCATTCATGTAACTGGTGACTATAACGCCATGTCTAGAACCTCGTGTGTATTTGGAGTATCCTTCCTTGTACAACACACACCATTTATTAATCAACCATATATTTAACATATATAAAATATATCAAGGTTAATCATCATTTACCCTCTTATCAATTATTCACATAAAGGTACCCCATTTCAATTTAGAAAAACAATCATTATTCATCACTTTTATCACATGGAGATTATTTGAGCTTTTCACCATTAATACATTTGATAACAATTAATGATATAGACCACTAACACATCAATAATAAGAAAACCATCCATTAATTCACATTATCAATCAAATTCCTATTCCATTAATTGAAAAAAATCATAATTCAAATATCCAACTATTTACCTAATCTCAATATCTGAGCAATTTCACAATTGAATTAATTAAATAAAAAATTATTTAATTGTATTTAGGATCCCATTTCCTAATGTGGAAATTGAAATTAAATAATAAAATTTATTAATATATAATCAGGATTATTAAATTTGAAATTCAGGCCACCTGACTCAATATCATTGACGAATGCTCTACCAACCAAATCCCTAAATTTATTTAGAAAAATCAGATTAATAATATTAGAAGTGATATTGGACCAAAAACTATATAATTTCTAAGATAATCTATGTATCAAATTGGTTTTTCGAAAGGGGGGGTTAAATAGCCTCGAGTGCATATCCCTATATGCAAGAGGATTTAGACCATTAGTGAGGTTATCAGGAGGTTATAGTGGAGACACTATCGCCTCTTATAATATATTTAAAAAGATATAACAAAATGTATGCAGAAGAAGAAAATAGAATTTGTATATGAGGAATAAAAAAATAGTGGATGAAAGATTTTCTGAAACATAATATTGAGTCATATTCTAGTTTATAGCATATTTGCATTTACATGTATTGATACATATTTTAAATAAACAAATATACCACATGTTGTTCTATATTGTATCGTAAATAATGAAAAACAAGAAATTCCTAAGGGAAATATTCCTGAGAAACCCGAGATCGATCTCATTCCTTTTCTCCAAACACCTAAGTACAATGAATAAAAAAATCAACCAATATAGTTAAATTAAAAGGCTTAATCAGGTACCAAGGGCATTCGAGTAGGGTGTGAGATAAAATATTAATAGTTTGGCACCCACAATGTAATGCCCAATCCAAATAGTACAATCAAAATTTGAACTGTTTGTAGTTATAGATAAAGTAAAAAAAATGAATAAATGAATAGCATCCCATCCATGTTCCCAAGGGACACCTAGCAAAGACACAAATTTCAACATATTTCTGAGCTAAGTGTCTAATAACATCACTATATATATATATCATAATTGTAATTAGTTAAGAATACCTCCCATCCATACCCATTTATATAGATGGAATGAGGTATGAATTCCCCCTTCCATAAACATCTATAATATTTTCATGGGTAATAATGTCTCCAATCAATAATCGTTTATGTAGAATCCATGGGGTAAAAATGTCTCCCATCCAAAATTGATTATATAACTGGGATGGGTAATGAATACCTATTATCCAAAATTATCTATACCACTTTCCCGTTGAAGGAATACACTACGTCCACAACTGTATATATAGATTTAATGGGGTATGGATGTTTCCCATCCAAAAACATATATAATACTGGTATGAGGTAATAATTCATCCCATAATTAATTAATTATATAGATGGAATATGGTAAGAATTAATGGTATATATAAACTTTAATATACCTCAATATATAAAATAATATTGAAAACTATTTATAAGGTGGGAATAAGGCAATACCTATTATGTCTTATCATTATGCCATTTAAAAATACCAAGGCATGATCAAGTACAAAGAATAGAACATGAGGGAAAACCATTCATCTGTTTCTTCAATTATGTTTCATTCTCTCTAAACCACTAAATTTCAAAAAGTATCATTTCATAAGTAATAAATAAAAGGGAATGGTCCTACCTTCCCATGAGATCATTTCATTTAAAACACATTTTTTACTTTTCAGGGAAAAAATGTCAATATGTGTGAACCATCCAACTAAATTCATCTCAGTCAATTCACTTAAATATGGAAAATTGATTTAGGAACAAGGGGCTTGTTCATCCCAATTTAAGGATTCCCTTGTATCATTTAAACTATTATAACCATTCCAATTACCTTATCCATTTCATATAAATCATTATTACATGTCAACTACATTTCTAGGGATCTAGTGTAGAGGAGATGTGTTACGGAAATATGATATAATCCCTCTTGTAAATTTCAACTAAAACAGGATTGAACATCTAAACCAGCCATTTACAATACAAGTAAAAATCATAAGAAATCATCAATGAAATAAACCATGAATGAATAAATGTCTAACTTCTACTTCTTAGCCCGAAGATAGTCTACCTCATTTGGAGTTCTTTTTTTTTCAAAAACATGACCTGGATTAAAAAAATCATTTATCACATTAAATCAATTCACTGCCTTTATCAACAGAATAATTTAAACTGAAAACCATAATTCATTTATTACACATATTTAATGGTGAAATAAGAAGTTCATTAATGCATTAATAAAATTAAAGGGGATAAGAAAGGGTCCCCAGCTCAAATAGGAACACAACCAAATAATTCAGCTCTAGTCTTTTTTTGAACAAGAATATTTTTCTACCCCCACTAAGATAATTCATCTTTACATACAAATAAAAATACCAAATATCTATGTGAAAATCCTATTGTCCATTAACATGTACATGAATGTCCTTAAATATATTCTTATATTAATATACTTATATGAACTCACCTATGTATTCATTTTCATGTTTTTATAAACGTATTCACATGTTACCCCATACATATATATTCACTTCAATGAACGTATATACACATAATTGGGGCACCGATATATATATACACACACAGACACACTTATATATATATAAGTAACTATGAATATGTTATAAAATCACCATACACTTGCTGACTCGAAACTATACAATAGGTTCAAACACCCAAAAAAATATTTACTACCAACCTTAAATTAAAAAAATCATAATTTAAAATGTCTAAAACCAAGAAAAGGTAATAAACATTACCTTATATGGTACTGGTGAACCGCAACAATGCGTACCACCTATCCTTCTACAGTGGTTTCCCCAACATGAACTAAGGAGTCCGGAGAGACCCATCACACAACTTAGAACCAATAGTAAATAAAAAACAAGATCAACCATAACCAATGGTTTTTTGATCCATTGGTAGGGGTGATGGGGAGACCTAAAATCCACTGGAAATAGAGTGGACGAGGTGATTAAGACATTACCGTGGAGGCTTGATGGAAGACCATATGGAAAATGGAAGAACTAATGATCATAGAGGGATCTGAGTGGAGGGTTCAAGTACACTACCACAGGTAGAGACTCATGTGTGCCTCATGATATACAGTGTTGATGGGGAGTTAGTTGCCAAATTTTAATAGAATTTTACTTAATTAAATTATTTAATAAAGTCTCGACTCATGGTTTGGGTGAATGGTTTGAAAAAACATGGACCAACTATGTGCCCCCTTTTTGGACACCTGGGACACCCCGCATGGGCTCGCTGCATAGTTTGGAAACCTTGTGCTAACCATGTGGTTAATAGTGCTTAGATACTATCCAATTTCACTAAGCATGTGGCCTAGGCACTCAGTTTTTAAAACTGTGTGTAGCCCATGCACACTTCCACTTCACCTTTTAAAAAGGACACAATGTTTCCTATAGTGGGACACACAGTTTTAGAGAAATTTTGGGCCCTCTACAGCCTTTCAAAACCTTGATTTTATTGTTATAGAGCTACTAATTCTCCTCGAGCCTTCTAAGAAACTTAAAAATACATTACCCATGTCCAAAAAAACTAACTAGATTGGTTAATACTCTCATAACACCATTCCAAATATCGGTTTTATATTTGGCCTATTCAGTAAAAGAAAATTTTAAAATATAATTCATTCTCATCCAGTTTGAAATTCAGATTATTTCATCCCTCCCACATTTTAACTAATAATCCCTGAAAATCATTCAGGATCAACTTAAAAACCACATAACATTTATAGGTTGTGATTATTTTCTCCAGTTTTTGTTTTGTGTTTCTGAATGCCCAATACACCTCAATTCCTTTCAGTAGAATATGGACCATAAACAATCAAAACACCAACCAATTATTATTTTGAAACCAAAGCACAATGACATCAAATACACAAGCCAGTTCAACAACAGAAATATTCAAATCATTTTCTCATTAAGATCAAGGAAAATGGTACTTCCATATTTAGGTATTAACGTTATGTGACCAAAACAATACTACGTCTCAACCCACCATAGGAATTTCCATACAAACATGTCTCTAAGCATTATAATGATGCTTCATGTGTGATTCCTAAAAAGGATAGTACAATCGATCCCCATCAATATCAAACCCTATTCCAAGAATGATTTTATGAGGATCCCCATATGACACAATCCACACTCATCTCCACACAATGATGTTCGCAAAGATGGTCCATAAATGAATGTTACATTAAACATGAAGAACAATGAGTTGAGAAAATCCATCTAATCACCTATCAAAACATCTTTCTTAGATAGCCAACACATTTCAAATGGACCTAATTTTCCTTCTCCCAAGGTATATCACGTTCAACACTAACATTTCCACTTAATTACAAACCTGGATTTCATTGAAATTGAAATCCAAATCATGATGGAAACCATGCATAAAACATGGAAACCTAAAATATGACCACCTATCATACTTAATAGGTTTTAAAGGATAAGCATGACATAAGACTAATACTCTTTTAGAGAATCTGGGAAAACACCATGATAGGGGGAATGATCATCACTAAACAATAATACTCTATGTCGATTGCAAGGATTCTAATAAATCATACCCAGCTATTGTAAAAGAACATTCGAACAATAACTAATAAATTTATTTTGCAAGAATCTCGACATCACCCACTAACACACCATCATTTAACTGAACACATGACTTTACAAATCAAGGCACCACTTGAACATTAAATCATTACCATTGAAGCACATACATGAAAAATAACATTCCCCAATGATTTCATAAACCGCCAACCTAAAAAATGTGATACTTCATTATGAGTACCACCTTGTAATAAAAACTCACTAGCCTCAAGGGCATTAAAACATGATAAAAACTACCAAAAGATATTTTATGTAATTTATCCGCTACATTGAAGGAAATATTTACTATATTTTACATGACACTCCCTTCAATAAGGCTTTCTATGTTTGTAGGAAGTGAATACTAGCCCTAGACAAGGGTAGTTGGCTAAAAACACCTTAAACAGATAGGTGATAGTCCTCTAAGTCACAATCCCAAATGCAAAGGCATTAGACAATGGAACTAGAACCAAACTGACATTCATGTCAAAATACCCATCATTCGAGAACATCCTCCCAGGAATTGGGATGAACATACTCTTGAACACTCTAGTCACACTACTGGGAGATGACCCAAGACCATATTCAACCTCAAAAAATATTTATTCCAGATTTTTGTATCCCCGAATAACCTTTCACTTGGAAAAAATATTGCCAATTCATTCTCTACCAAGTAAAGGAAAGGGTCAAATGACCTATGATTCAGTAGACCATTCCCTAGGCATTTCTGACCTGCTAAAAACAAGAATTACCTGATGCCCAATCCCATAACAATGTCAAGAAATGCATGACCACACATTCAAACAATGTTGTCATTAAAAACAAAATGGTTCCAATACGGGACAAATGAACAAAAATGACATCAAATTCTAGAATGATCATGGTATTTAGAAAGTCATTAAACAATAAGGGTACTGCCTTACATGACTTTCCCCATACGATATCATAATGTGTCGACCCATAACTAGGTTATTCCAAACAAAGGTTACTCGATCAAAATCCATTCATATTAATCATTTTTAATGAAAATAATCACTATGGTTCCAATCCTATGAAAATCAAGGGAGAAACTAAAACTACCCATATAATAGTTTTTTAAACAATGGAAACCACTACAGGTTCCATATTCAAGCCCTTTGCATTTAATCAAATTAATTATTTGAACCTATAAAATATTTAATTCGTAACATTAAATACCATAATAAGACAAAATATTGGGTACCTGATTTTAAACATTGGCACAAGTTAAAATCCTTAAAGATTCACAAGACATCATTTTAAAAAAATTAAATTTCTCACGATAGCTTGTATTTATTTCGAAATTGAATAAAATAGTTTTATTTAACAACTATGGAGACCAATGATGGTCCCAAAAATCCAAAATGGGTTCTCTAGAGATCAACCCAATATTAATTTCATTTACATTAAAAATATTAACCCAACAAGTAGTTCATCTCCTAAAAAATTTAGAAACCAATCGACTTGGCTCCAGTGGCATATTTTGGCACTTATCAAATATGTTTTAGATTTAAAAAAAATATATTTTCATTTATAGACATTTCAATAGACAATATAGTCACATAGACAAATATTGAATAAATGGATTTCCATTTCCCAACTCACTACGAACTCATACAGTCCATGGATTCAAAATTGCATCACATTAATCAAAACCAATTACAGTTCAGAATTTAACTTTCTCAAATTCAATGGTCCAATTATATAGTTGGCTGCCTGCCAACCTATAATGCACCAATACAGTTTATTGTCTGGAATTTGGATCCATTTAATCCAAATCAATATAACTTTATAGTCTAAACAAATAAACCATTATATTTTATCAACAAAATTAAAATGTATATATATGTCATTCTCAAAATGGTTTGAATATATGGGTTACTCTTTCCATGTAGTAAGCTACCCATACATGTCACAATCAAAAAAAAAAATTTGTTCCATCATAGCTTATATATTTTAATCACATGAAACCATTTTCATATCAACTAAACATCATGTTATAATCATTGATGCTGGAATTTTAATCACATAAACATGTACTAAACCATGTAAAATTGTAGGTATGATAATGAATTACGTAAATGTGTACAAAACTAACCATGGAATAGTGTTCAAGGAAAAAAATAAAATTTGAAAGAAAATAAAAATGAAACTATATGGAATGGAACTATGCATGGCATGTGAATTCTTATGCGCCTAATATGATGCATGGTAGGACTCATCCCTTCCAAAGCAGGGCAAGGAGAAAATACCATAAATGGACAAAATCAAGAAGTAGAATAAAAAACTCCATTCACTCAAGTTGAAGGCATGTAACACCCCAATATTCCACTAGATATGTTCATTTTAATTTCATTGATGTATTGTGTTGTACACTACACCATGATTATCCAACACTACACACAACACCATATTAACTTGTAGTATATGAACCACTATTCATGGCTTGTGTTACACAAAATTTAATGTTCTCTTGATAGAATTCATATCAAACAACAGTTAGCAAATATTTTTTCGATGTATAAAGGAACTAGGTTTCGATTATGTTATACGCAACCCAAAAACAATATTTCACTACATGATACCCTAACTTGTCTTACTATACAAGAGAGAGAGACCTTCATTTATATCTTGCAGTTTATGAGATACCTAGTTTCCCCAAACCAAGACAAAATATATAAAATATTATTATTGAATTGAATATAAACTAGCTGTGATGAGTAGTATTAACTTAATTTTAAATTTTATATCATTATCAATCATCATACACATTTTCTAGAATATACTATGGGAACAATATAATTTTTTTGGATAAAAGAACTCTTTTTAAAAAAATTTAGTTTTACCTTCATTTGATGGTGAACCCATTTCAAATCGAGTTTTTAAATGTTTTATATGTTATATTTTACAAAATAAACTTCTTATTTGGATGTGGGACATAAAAATTTAATTTTTTTTTTGGAAATTTTGGTTTTTTTGACAGAATTTAAATTTTAATGAATAGAGAAAAATACATCATTTTAATTCCAAACTGCCTTTTCATCTAATTTACTTATATTGTTATATTATATTTTTAATTGTTTTTAAAGAGTAATCATATTTTCTATAATTTAATCCAATCTCTATCATTGGATGTAATTTCACTTTTAAATTGGACATAATCACATGTCAATATTTTGATAATAATTATTTCTTAAAACAAACTTTTTTTTGTTTTGAAAATGAGAATAAATTTTAAGATAATTACTAAATATTTTTTGTTTTAAATTTTTGAAAAAATGGATTCCATATTTGGAATCTGAAGGATTAAATTGTGTAAATATGTACTTTTTATTTTTGGACAATATTAGTAGTAAGTTCAGTAATTATTTTATTTACCACGGTTAAAAGGTAAATCTGGTAAATAAGGGTAAAAAATAATATTATTATAATATTAAACTACCCCAACAAATGTCCTAATCTGATTGGTTGATATTTTTATGACCTTGGGAATCCTGGGCTCAAATTTGGGACCCTTGGGATTAACTAGGATGTGAAAATTATATTTTATAATAATTATTATAATGTAAAGATAATTATATCCTAACCATATATCTTTTAATAAATAGATTTTAATATAGGGTTATATAACTGATATCTTTGTTTGTAAATAGTAATTAGAAATCTCAAATGATATCATATAGCATGATATTTTATTTATAATTTTTAGACATTAGATAAATATATATTTATTTGTGACATAATTATGATGGAGTGATAAACTCATTAATAAAATATTCAAATAAATGAATTTATAAATTTTAAAATAAATTTTATTTGAAAATTTTGATTCCAAATAATAATTTTATGGATTAAATTGACATACTATGGATGGGTTAATTCCTTTTTTTGAACTAATCTTGTTGTTATTAATTTTTTAAAAAGTCAAGTTATAATTATGTCCCAAATTGACATAATTCATAACATAAAACATAACATTGTTTATTAAATGATATTAAATTACTAAAAAACTAATATATAGAAAATTGGTTACTATAACTCCCAATATGTCATAAATAACATTTTATGTTCGTTTGATGTGATATGATAATTTCATTAACCCACAACATGTAAATAACATGATATCATGATAATAATAAAAAGGGTAATATAAGGGTTAGACCAAAAAGGTAAGGATAAAAAAATATTCAAAACATGTCTAAAAATTATTGGATGATGGGTATTCGAACCATACATATCTTATATATTAATTTAATATTATTTATACCATTTTTTTTATCGAAATTGAATTTGTAATAAGTTAATATTTTGAGAGTATCCTAAAGTGCCCCTCTCTTCTCTTATAAAAGGGCACATCCTCCCTCTCCACTTAACTCCATTTTTAGACATCGTGCAAAGAAAAAAACTACCCATTTCACTTACTAGATACCCTTGTTAAATTCTAGAGGTTCTGGTATTCTCAAAATACTAACTCTAGTGCACTAAGAAGAAAATTAAAGGTGGCACATTGACGAAGAGGTAATCTCTTCTACCGATTATTCTGAATTTTTTTATTCTTATAATTACTCTTAATTAGTTTGTTAATTTATAAATTAAAAACATATGTATCACTAATATATTAATATTTCATTATAAATATGAAATAACCCAATTTCACCTTCTATCCATCCTACGAAAAATGAAATCACTGTGTGTGTGTATGTACAACTTACCGTCTACACACCGTGGTGTAATCTTATTTTCACCACCACCTTACATGGATGGGTAAAAATTGGAAAATAATAACTATTTAGTCTTATTATAACATTATAACAATTCTGAGATATTATAAACCGTCCACTTCAATACCATTCATCAATTATGGGGACGATATCGTCGCTCCTGCGTATGTACCTCTTACCATCTCCATGAAATTATGAGATTAATTCTCCATAAGAACCATTGAAGAATGATTATAAAGTATATATAATAATTAATCATTAAATACATGCCATAATAAATCAACTGGAATTATGTATATATTTATATGTCATTTACTTACTTCTTTTCAATTTATTAATGAAATGAAAACAACATTCAAGCATACATATGGCCTACCGTCTCCATTAACTGTGTATTCCATTTCGATTATCAATCTATTATATAGAAATTCTCATAATGAATATATAATATATAAATCATATTTTAAATTATTTATGTAATTAAATCATTATATAAGTAATAATATCATGAATAACAATTAAAAAACATGTACGATAAATAAAACTATTAGTACCCAAAACGTTCCTCTATCATGGATTTGATAAATGAACGGGTAATGTAATGTCATATGTGTCACAACCCCCTCCCAACAAGGATGCCCCTCTTGAGCTGGAAATGGTGAAAGGGAGATAATGACCCCCGAGTCCCGCCTCAAGTAGGCCCCGGGATGTAGACTAGCACCAAGGGTATGGGTTTTCACAAATATGGGAGGCATTACCATTTTTATTATTTATGACCAGGAAATAGGACAAGTCAACTACCAAAAAAGATAAGAACATGTGTATATAAATAAACCCAAACCAATCCCATATGAATGTATATATAGTTCTGAAACAAGGTACATGTAAAAGAAATCTCAAAAGTACAATACCAAAAGAAAACACGAGTAAAACAACTGCAAAAAACTCCAACTGTCTGACTAGTAGGGTCCCGCACGTCCCTAGTAGTCCTCCTAGAATCCTGAAAGTAAAAGTTGGGTGAGCATACAAGTATACTCAGTAGGGAAACATAAAGATCTTGTGCACAGGTAGGGAGACATCCTAATGTCCCCTGAGAATAAAAAAAGAAACTTAGAAAGAAAATCTATCCACCCAACCTCACCAGACACACTCACCAAAAACACAATCACAATAGGTAGTAGTATATAAGAACAAGAGTATTGGGTACCCCGCACCATTTCCATTTAATACCATTTATCGTAGCCCCGCTGCCCGTCACCAATATAGCTTTCACACCAACCCAAAACCAATCCAACCGTAGCCCCATTGCTCACCCGATCCACAATAACCCACAAAACACCCCCATAACATGCCATGTATTCAAGCCAGCACTCACATGTTCATTATTCCATTTTGATCAACCGAGTTGATCACACAAGGGTTCCAAATTTAAAATCAGACTACTTTACGTGATTAACCAAATTTCAACATTCAACGAAGTTTACATCAACAAAAAATGGTCTAAAAAGATAGAGAGACATTTAATTGAGCAAGCAAAGGCCCCCAACAACCATGATTTTCAGTAGGCATAAGCCTATTCATTTCACAACATAATATCACAGGATATAAAGATAAACATAACAACTTCTCCATCCTTGTTCTTTAACAAGATATTATCTTTATTTAATGGTTCAACTGTTTCTCATGAAAACAAGAGGATATCCAACCTGCATGATGCACAAATTTGAGAGACGAAGGTAATATCCCTACCTTAATAGGATCTGATCTCAACGCTTCCCTGGATCATCTTTAGAAGACCTCCGTCAGCGTCCGTCACGTCCGTCGAATCCTGGTAAGACCTCCTCGAGAGGAAGTTGGAAAGGAATCACCGAAGGAAGGAAAAAGGATCCAAGATCCGGACTTCCGCCTCATCGTTACGATCCTGTGGCCGCTGAGGGATCGTAAATCGGAGCTCGGATGAAGAAGTTAAGGAAGAAAGAGCCTTTGAGTCTCTTTGGAGAACTCTTCTCAAAGGAATGGGGAGGAGAGGGGTGAGTTGAAAAGGAGGAGGAGACCCCTCCTTTTATAGACGAGAAAAGAAAAAGTACACGGCGTGTACTTTATGGTACACAACATGTACTTGGTTATTTCACACAGTCTCCACGCGACTTCCAACACGACTCCGCGACCGTTGACTGGTCAACACACGGTAACACATACGCGGGGAGGGACTACACGGCGTATATTATTGGATACACGACGTGTACACATTTATTTCACACAGCAAGGAAACAGCTCCAACACGAGGTATACCCGGAGAGGGGGTACACGGCGTGTACTTACACTACATGGCGTGTAGTTTCAAAATTCTGAAAAGTGTGGGAAAAGTCCATTTTACCCTCCAAAACACTTGGTGACTTTTTTTTGACAAAGGAATGGGCCAGAGTGGTCTGGTCCATTACATCAGATACCTCTTAAAACATTCTCTTCCTCGAGAATTCAAAAACCAACCCATAGGAACCCAACAAGATACCTCTTAGGGTCCTCATTATAACAGGAACCCAACCAACAATACTACTCATAGGTGTTAGGAATTCCCTCTCCTATGTCAAGATATTATTCGCTTTAGGCAACACCGACTCACCTACATGGGTTTAATCACATCTGCATTAATGTGTCTCAATTAAGGATTAGGCCTTCCCACTTCCATATATTAAAATTTTCCAACTTGCACTACCCCCAACACTGCACAACCAACACACTGCCCGAACATGTGGTTTGGGGAATATTCCTTCTCCTATGTCGAGATATTATCTGCTTTAGGCAGCACTGACTCACCGCACAGGTTCAATCACATCCTCATTAATGTGTCTCGATTAAGAGTCAGTTTTTTCCTTTTCCCCACAAATCCGGGCATGCCACACACATGCAGAGGACAAGGAAAATGTCTCACAACCGACAAGCCAAGGATTCCATATATCAAAGGTATAGAGTATAACATCAACCCAAAGCTCAGAAGAACAAAGGAAAACACAAGTCAAAAAAACTCCGGGTACTGAGCGTGCATCTGGGTCTCCCGCTCCCAAGTGCTTACCGCGAGGCCTCCAGGCCTCCACAACACATGAACCAACAGAATGGTTCATCCATGGAGCACCTTCTCTTTACGATCCTCGATTCAAACTGGTCGTTCCTCAAAGGTCGTGTCAGCTCCAATATCTAACTCTCCCAAGTCGATAACGTGAGAGTCATCGTGTAAGTATCGACGAAGCTGTGATATGTGGAAGACGTCATGAACCATCTCTAACTAAGGTGGTAGGTCCAGCTGATATGCCACCTCGCCGCCTCGCCTCGGCACCTCAAATGGTCCGATGAACCTGGGTGGGAGCTTACTCCATTTCCCAAACCTCCACATCCCCCGTCGAGGGGAAACCTTCAAGAACACATGATCTACCACCTTGAACTCCAAGGGCCTCCTTTGACCATAATCATATGACTTCTGTCGATCCTATGCAACTTTCAACCTCTCACGTACAAGCTGGACTTTCTCCATGGAGCTCTGCACTACCTCTGGCCCAAGAGCACCTGTCTCACCAACCTCTGCCTCGCAAATGGGTGAACGACATGGTCTTCCATACAAAGCCTCAAATGGTTCCATGCCAATAGTAGAGTGGAAGCTGTTGTTGTAGGCAAACTCTACTAAAGGTATGTGTTGTACCCATTATCCTCTGAAATCTAGAACGCATGGTTGCTGCATGTCCTCCAGCGTCTGGATAGTCCTCTCCGTCTGCCCATCGGTCTGGGGGTGGAAAGAGGTTCTAAGGCATAGTTGGGTGCCAAAATCATCATGTAACCACATCCAGACTTGTGATGTAAGATGAGTATCCCGAACTGAGACCCATAGTCTTCGGGACTCCATGAAACCGCACAACCTTGTCTACATTCTTTTGTGATAAGGTACTCACCGGGCCTGACTCCTTAATTTCTATGATGTGAGCGGATTTCTTCCGTCGACCCACCACTACCAAGATAGCATCATAACCACCATGAGTTTTGGGTAGTCCTGTGACGAAGTCTATTGAGATGTCATCCCACTTCCACTCGGGGACATATAAAGGATGCAAAAAACCACTGGGAACACGGTGTTCAGCCTTCATTTGCTAACACACTAGGAATTTATCCACAAACTCCACCACTTCTCGTTTCACCCCCGGCCACCAAAACTGTTCCCTCAGGCCTCGGGATATTTTTGAAACACCTGGATGTACTGGAAAGTCTGAACTATGGAACTCACAGAGAACTCCCTCACACATTTTCTTCGGGACAAACAATCATCCATAGAAATGCATTCTATGTCGGCTATCCTCTAACCATCCTTCTGGACCGTTCCCCGGATCGACACGATCTAGCATCACTTCCGCCTCCGAGTCCGCCCACTGAGACTCTTTCATCTGCTGCAACAAGGAGGACTGCACCGTCCTCTGAAACAAACATCCTCTAATTCCTTCTACCCTTTCACCCTAGTGCAAGGTAGCCAACTCTCCCATCACTTTCCAAGCATCATCGGATTCCCAAACCACTTCCGTATGCTACTTCCTTCTCAGGGCATCAACCACAACGTTTCCCTTGCCATCAGTGTTAGAGATCTCGAAGTCATAGTATTGGAGAATCTCGACCCATCTCCGCAGCCGTATGTTCAGGTCATGTTGGGAGATGATATAAAGCAGGATCTTGTGATCTGAGAAGACCACAAAGTACTCCCCAAAGAGGTAATGTCACTAAAAATTCAGTGTGAACACTACTGCTGCAAGATCTAGGTCATGGGTGGCATAGTTACGCTCGTGAGGGTGTAACTTCCTAGACCCATAACAGATCACTCCCTTCTTCTGCATCAGCACGCACCCCAGACCAAGGCCATAAGCATCACAAAACACCTCATACAACAACACTTACTCTAGAAACCTAAGTATGGAAGCACTGACCCACTTCTCCTTCAGGTAGTCGAGATCTTTCTGGCACTTCTTGCTCCATTGGAAGACCAGGTTCTTCTCAGTCAAAGCTGTCAATGGAGCATAAACTCGAGAGAAGTCCGAAAAGAACCTCTAATAGTTACCTGCTAAACCCATGAAACTACAAACTTCTGCCACGCTGTTGGGTGCTTCCCAAGAAACAACTGCCTCCACCTTTGACGGGTCCATCGACACTCCATTCTGAGACACCACGTGCCCAAGGAAGTGTACTTCTTGTGTCAAGAACTTACACTTTGAAAATTTCCCGTAAAGCTGGTGGTGTTGAAGGACTTCTAAGACTACCTTGAGATGCTCAACATTCTCCTCCTCTGATCTTGAGTAGATCAGAATGTCATCGATAAACACAACGATGAACCGGTCTAGAAACTCTCAGAAGACAAAGTTCATAAGTCCCATGAACACAACCAGTGCATTTGTAACTCTAAACGACATCACTACAAACTCAAAGTGTCCATACCTACACCATAAATCCATCTTCAAGATGTCACTGTCCTTTTCCCTCAGTTGATGATATTCAAATCGTAGATCAATCTTGGAAAACCAACCTGCTCCTCTCAGTTGGTCGAAGAGATCATCAATCCTTGGAAGGGGGTAACAGTTCTTGACCGTTACCTGGTTCAACCTTAGGTAGTCTATGCATACCCTGAGACCACCATATGCCTTCTTCACGAACAAAACTGGAGCACCCCATGTTGATACGTTGGGTCGAACAAAACCCTTCTCCATTAGATCATCAATCTGAATCCGCAACTCGCTCAACTCCGAAGGTTCCTTCTGATAAGGGTCAATCTAAATCGGACGGGCACCAGGCTGTAAGTCTATCCCAAACTCAACGTCACATCGGGGCGGCGGGGGGGGGGGGGGGGGTTGAGTCACAGCATCCTTAGGAAAAACAACAAGGAACTCCCCAACATCCCCCGTGACATCCATCATCTCTGTATCAGCTGGAACCACTGATATCCCGCCTAAAAAGGAAAGGAGAGGCTCCACACGTCGGCCTCCCACCTGATAGCTCCTCTCGCCAACAAAATCTACATGGTTCCCATCCACGTCGGAGAACATGACTCTTCACCGGAAGCAGTCGATAACATCACTAATAGAAAACAACCAGTCGATGCCTATGATGACATTGTATGGCTGCATCTGTAACAGAAGAAGGTCCCCACTAGATCGATGTGGTCCCAACGTCAGCCCACATCCCCAGAAAACACAAGATACACTGGCCTGTCCTTTAATTGGTGTACTTAGTACCGGTGGTATGGAAAGTCTCTCTACGCCTGGTCCCAAAGAATGGGCTAGAAGAGGTGCAACAAAGGAGTGCGAAGATCCTGAAATGAACAAAGAAGAAACAAGAGTTCTAAACAAACAAATCGTACCTCGCACCACCTCTGGTCCTGCCGGAGCTGTCAACTCTGTTGCGTGCAACTATCCACGCCCAGCTCTTCTGCCTATCTGATGTCGTCCACCTCCCCGACCAAGACCTGGTCAAGGTCCTTGAGGAGAACCCTGAGGTAGGCCTCCTCTCGCATAGTCTTCCCTCAGAGGAGCATGGTCCTGCTGCTGCTGGAAGGGCCTCGCTGAGAACTGGTGTTGCTGAGGTGGGCGTTAAACCTGCCCACCTCCACCGTACTGAGCTCGGGTCGGGAACCGAATCTGAATGTTCCTGAAACCTCCAAAAGAAAAACACTTTGGTCCTGGGCTCGTGAAAAAGTGATGGGGACCTGATGATCTGAAGTGGAACTGCTGGGGCCTACTCCCCACTGGTCTGAACCAGGAAGGTTTCATCGCAGGAGACCTGATGCTGACTGCCTTCCCCTTCGACGAACCTGGCTGGATCCCCTCACGTGGTGCACCTCACAGCGAGTGCATCCTCTCTAAAACCTCTGCCTTCTTCTATACTACCAAGTACATCGGAAGGGTGAAGGGGGTGACCACATACTATAGCGAAGGATGAAGCGCCTCCTCCAAATGTCTCACCCGAGACTCCTCATCCGGAAAGAGATCCGGAGCAAATCATAGGAGATCGTTGAGCTGGATCCCCAACTCTCATACTAACATACTCCCCTGCTGAAGGGAGAATAACTCCTGCCGCTTCTCCGCCATGATCATGGAAGATAGGAATTCCTCTTGGAACTCTTTCTCAAAGTCAGCCCACGGATCCTCTCCCTCTATCTTCTATCCGAGGTAGAGCATCCACCACTGTCGCGCCGCACCTCTCAGCTGACTTACTTCTAAGGGAACCCAGTACCCCCTTGGAGCACGAATCAAGGTAAAAGTGATCCCTAGATCCTCATGCCACCCCTCCATCTCCTTATCCGAAGTACTACCCCCGTACTTCTTGAGGGTCTGTCGCTGGAATGAATGGAGAGTCTTCTGCCATTGGCTATCTTCTTACTCTCGATCAATCCTCAATTGATCGACCACCTAAATATGTTGGGCCTCGGCCGTCCGAGCCACCCGGGGATGACATCCAGGTGCCATAGATCTACGGTAAACAATGATCGCCTAAACCCAAGTAGTAAGGAAATTTATCAAGGTTTAATTTTATCATTTTAATTTCAATTTCTTTCCCAGAACACCCAAATCACGTAAAACACAATCATGATGATGCATGTACCTTCCCTAGGGTCTCTACCCTGCCATCAATGTAGTCTCACTTGGTCGTTCGGTAGGCTCAGAGTCCTTGCATCAGATCATAGGGGGCCCTAAAATCCAGTGTCATAGCCGGTCTTCCGTGGCCTATGTCACACACCAAGATTATACAACATTGTTTCCCTACCATCCCATGAAATACTCACTATGACTAAATCCAGACTCCATCCTATATCTCAACCATCATCCTCTGATACCATTATATCACGACCCCCCCCCCACCAAGGATTCCCCTCTTGAGATGTCAATGGTGAAAGGGAGATAATGACCCCTGAGTCCCACCTCTAGTAGGCCCCGGGTTGGAGACTGGCACCAAGGGTATGAGTTTTCACAAATATGGGAGGAATTACACTTTTTATTATTTATGATCAGGAAATAGGACAGGTCAGCCACCAAAAAAAGAAAAGAACAAGTGTATAGAAATAAACCCAATCCAATCCCATATGCATGTTTAAGTAGTTCTGAAAAAAGGTACAAGTAAAAGGAATCTCAAAAGTAAAATACCAAAAAAAAGAGTACAAGAACTGCAACAACTCGAACTGTTCGAGTAGTAGGGTCCCGCACGACCCTGGTAGTCCTCCTGGAAACCTGAAAGTAAATGTTGGGTGAGCATACAAGTATACTCAGTAGGGATACCTAAAGCTCTCGTGCACAGGTAAATAGACATCCTAATGTCCCGTGAGAACAACAGAAGAAACCTAAGAAGGAAATATATCCACCCAACCTCACCATCCACACTCACCAAAAACACAATCACAAGAGGTAGTAGTATATAAGAACAAGAGTATTGGGTACCCCGCACCACTTCCCTTTAATACCATTTATCGCAGCCACGCTGCCCGTCACCAACATAGCTTTCACACCAACCCACAACCAAGCCAACCGCATCCCTGATGCTCACCTGATCCACAACAACCTACAAAACACCCCCATCACATGCCACGTATTCAAGCCAACACCCTCATGTTCATTATTCCATTTTGTTCAACCGGGGTGATCACACAAGGGTTCCAGATTTTAAATCAGCCAGCTTTACGCGATTAACAAAATTTACACATTCAACGAAGATTCCATCCACAAAAATGGTCTAGGAAGATAGGGCGACATTTAATTGCACAAGAAAAGGCACCCAACGACCGTGATTTTCAGGAGCCATAATCCTATTCATTTCACAACATAATATCAAATGATATAAAGATAAACATAACTACTTCCCCATCCCCATTATTTAACTAGTTATTATCTTTATTTAATGGTTCAACTGTTTCTCATGAAAACAAGAGGATACCCACCCCACATGATGAAAAAATTAGAGAGATGAAGGTAAGATCCCTACCTCAACAGGTTCTGATCACAACGCTCCCCCTGATCAACTTTAGAATACGTCCGTCGGTGACCGTCACTTCCGTCGAGTCCCAGAAAGACCTCCTCGGGTGGATGTTGGAAAGGAAACGCCAAAGGAAGTATAATGGATCCAAGATCAGGAGTTCCGCCTAGTCGTTACGATCCCGTGGCCACTGACGGATCGTAAATCGGAGCTTGGACGAAGATGTTATGTAAGAAACAGCCTTTGAGTCTCTTGGGAGAACTCTACTCAGAGGAATGGGGAAGAGAGGGGTGAGTTGAAAAGGAGGAGGGACCCCACCTTTTATAGGTGAGAAAAGAAAAATTATACGGTGTGTACTTTATGGTACATGGAGTGTACTCGGTTATTTCACACGGTCTCCACGCGGCTTCCAACAGGGCTCCGCGGCCGTTGACTGGTCAACACACGGTAACGCGTACACGGGGAGGGACTAAACGGTGTATAGTATTGGATACATGGTGTGTACCCATTTATTTCACATGGCAAGGACACATATCCAACACAGGGTATACCCGATAAGGGGGTACACAACATGTACTCACACTACACGGCGTGTAGTTTCAAAAATTCTGAAAAGTGTGGGAAAAGTCCATTTTACCCTCCAGAACACTTCGTGACCTTCTTTTTGACAAAGGAATGGTCCAGAGAGGTCCAGGATATTACAATATGTTAATCATATATAATATAATTAATATTATTATGGTTATTTTAAAAGTTAATAATATGTTTAAACCCACTACACATGAGTTTTGGACACATATATATTAAATCAGACCAATAGAAAGGGATGATTTTGCAATCTCATTTTTATATGAGATTGTTTATTCATAAGAATTTAAATTTGTGTATTTATAAACCACTTCCATGATCTAAATTTTTTTTTTATAAAATGTATAATATTATTTTATGTATGTTTAAATTTATTTTTTCCCATTTTTAACATTTACTACATCGTATGGAAGGAATATTTTTTCAACCATAGGAGGTACTTTTTTACTTTACTAGAAAATGTATTAGGAGAATATTTTTTTATCTTATATATCATGAATGGATTTTTACATATCAATAACACTTTATTTCCATGAATCTTCCTCTACATGTTTGAAGGGTATTTTCTATGAAATTGTTTTTTTAAATTTTCTCGTCATATTGATAAAATAAAATGTTTTAGAAGGTGAAAGTATATTTTCTTCAAGAACTATGTTCAAGTGTTTTACTAAAATTATTTTCCATCTAAGATGATACTCTTAAATAGGGTTAATTTTAAATCACTATTACTAAAATTATTTTATTTTTTTAACGATGGAATTATTTTTTATGGATTATGTTATGAGGGAATGTTATTTAAGAAACACATTTTATTTCTTAGGTTATACTATGATTAATTATTTATGTTTTGTGGGACATGTAAGAATGAATTTATTATTAAATGGGTGGGACCTATATTAACTCCAATTCATTGGGTAAAGATTTAAATCTCATGAGATATACATGAGTTGGATGACACGTAAATCCAGTTTTTTAATATTGGGTTGGAACAACATGTAAATCCAGTTCAGTACTATATTGTTGGACGGACACGTAAACAATGTTCAGTAATGGACATCGTCCAGTAGGATGGTCATGGCAGTAATTCTTCGGAAACTATGGAAATCATATTATGTGATTATTAGTTTTCCATAATTACATGTTTTATGTCAATGTGATTCTATCATGGTAATGGTTCTTTAATGATCTACGCATTATGTACTACCACGAATGATGTCATTTCTCAATATTTGGATGTGTAAACATTATATTCATGTTTTTGACATTTAAATGTTAGTGGTTTGTTTAATGTTCTCTATGTATTTCCTTTCTGAGCATTTGAGATCATCCTTTTTAAGTTTTCTATTCCCCAAGAAATAAATAAAGGTTTTAAGTAGGAAAAAAGGGGAAGATTCTTATGGGAGATGATGAAGATATATCACCATGATTAGAAGATTATCTTCTGAGTTTCCAAAGACACTAAATAATTACAGTTTTTGGGCATATGTTTGTTTCATGTATTATGTATTCTGAAAATGAAATGTAATTACCATGTATATCAAAATTGAATATATACGATTCCTATAAACTATAATATAAAATAGTAGGTTGAAAAATCACAGCCCTAGAAACTTTTTCATTACACAAAGTGGGGTGAACAATAATAAGAGTGACTATCAAACAACTACTGACACATTCCCAATCTCCTATCTGCCAACCCCAAATAATAATACAAAGGAAAAACTAACCGCTTATTCCACTTTGTAATTTCACTACCAAGCTTACCATCAAACCCGTAGCTGGACCAATTGGTCATAAGGCCTCAAGATCATCTCCCTATGTTCTAGATGGTAATAAATAACATATGGGGTATTCAGAGGTGATTCCGGGGAGAAAATACCCTCATATAAAAGATTCATAACATTATAACAAAATATATATAGTAGAATATAGAAGATGTAGTAAATAAGTTTTGAAAAATCAATTAACCAAAGATTTTATAAAACTAAATACTAGTGGAAAAATATAGTTCACACGATGCATGCAAGTATAGTTAATGATACATAAGATAAATAATTCAATATGCATATGTTTTTTCTATATATTATCAAAAATAACGAAACGAGATAAAATCCACAAGGGAAATCTCAATAAGAATCTAGACCTCTAGCTTGGTAATTCACACTTAACTATCTAGTATAATAAATAATCAATAAACAAGATAAAATAATATAATGTCCACTCAGGTACCAGGGGTACCAGATAATGGTTGGAGATAAAATATTAATTGGATGACACCCCGGATGTCAACCCCAATCTAAATAACGAAATCTCAATTTGAATAGTGTGCTAGTATTGATATTGTTGTAACCAAAACTAAATAAAGAAATAAAATAATGTCCATATTCGCAATAGACACCTAATGGTGAAACATTCTTCATGTAGTTGTCAGTATAAGTGTCTAATCATTACAGTATATATTTATCTTAATTAGAATTGTGTCAAGAATGCCTCAAATCCATACCCATTTATATAACTGTCTGGGGGTATGAATTCATCCCATCCACAATTGTTTTGGTATATTCCATGGGGTATGAAAGGATTCCATCCATAGTCATTTATATACCTAGATAGTGGTGTGAATTCCCCCCATCCATACACATCTATAATTCTGTAATGCGGGAATAATGCCTCCCATCCATAATCATTTATACGTATGGAATTTTATAAGAATGTATTCCATCTATAAAAATCTATAATAATGCAATGGGGTAAGAATTATTCACATCCATAATATTTTATATAGCTATCATGGGGTAATCATTTATCTCATCCATAATCATTTATATAGAAAAATATATAGTATAAGAATGCATGCAATTAATATGAATAGGATAAGGAATTACCACTTATGACACATCATCAAGCAATTCAAAAAGACCAAATCCTGATCAAGTTTAAAGCATGAAACATGAGGATAAACCTGTCATGTGTTCCATTAATTATGTTCTATTATTTATAACCCATTACATTTCCAAATGTAAAATTTCATAAGGTATAATTAAAATGGAATGGTCTTACCATCCCTAATGATCATTTTAATTAAAACCATATGGTCTATTTCAAGGAAAAAATTATAATTAGGTGTGATTATTCATACTCAATTCATCTAATCCAATTTACATAAACCATAAAAGTTGATTTAAAGTAAAATAGTCATGGTTATTTTAATTGATAGATACCACTATCTCATTAATGTTGGTCAAACCATTCCACATTACACAACCCTTTTATTTTACTCATTTAGACATGAAAAATCCATTTCAAGGGATCTATTATATATGAGAGGTATCATGGAAATAAGGCATAAGACCACATGGAAATTTCAACTAAAAGTGGTTGAGCATCTAAAAATTCCATTTTCTAAACATGGAAAATGAATAAGGAATCATTAATTATTGAACCCCGGAAGGGAAAAAAGGATAACCTCAACTTTTTAGATTGGAGAAATCTCACCTTCACTGGAGGTATTTTATTACAAAAACATGACCACTTATCAAACATATCATTTATTAGTTTTATGAATTTCATTGAAATTATCAAAAAAATGATTTTAAACTAAAAACCATAATATATTAATTAAAAATTTAGAATATTACTATTTTCAATTAATTATTACCTTACTAAAACTCATAAGGCAAAGGAAGGGTCCCTGTCACAAAGAGGATCTGATCCATTCAATTTCTCTTTTAACACATTCTAACAAGAAGATACTACTACCCCTTTTTAGAATAAGAACCTTCTCATACATATAAGGAAACCTATCACATGTTAACAGAACTACATGGACATAAAAATTTCTTGGGGATCGTTACATATATTCATATATGCATATTCTCGTCTCCACTAACAAACGTATGTATTTATTTATATATATACATATGCAAACTTATCCCCATATATATATATATACCTAATTACATGGATGAATATATACATAACCTGGTAACCTACACACTCATATATATACTTACCTATTCACATGTCGATATGTTTCTGTAGGCTCGATGAATCGAAACCACATGATAAGTTCCAACACACTCCAAAATAATTACTATTAACTTTAAAACAAAAGTAGAACCTAATTTATAAGGTGTGAAACCATTAAGTGAGAAGAAAAACTCACCTCATATTGTGACAATGAATCGAAAGAAGACATATCGACTCACCTTTTGTGGAAGTTACCGGAATATTAGTGAAGGGATCCTTAGAAAAAATCCTCAAAACCATGATCCATGAGAAATCTGTAAACAAGATCAAACCTAAGACTAGGGTTTTCGGCTAAGAAAGAGTGGTCATGGGGATACATCAAATCAGATTGCGATAGAGTGGAGTAGGTGAACAATACCAAACCATGGTTATTTGAAGGAGTTACCAAGAAGAAAATGGAATAACTAGTGATCAGAGAGGGAGCTGGGTGGAGGTTTCGAGCGAGATGCCAAGTGGAGACCCAACATGGTGCATTGCGATTGGAGGGGTAAAGGGGGAGTAAGTTGATTTATTTTTGATTTTATTTTAATTTAATTTTAATAAATTAAAATTTTAAATCATGTCTTGGTGCATGGTTAAGATGCAAGGTTTTAAAAAACTGCACCATCCATGTGGCCCCTTTTTGGACACATGAGGCACTCCGAATGGGTTGGCGCATTGTTTGGAAACAATTTTCAACCATGTGGTAAAGTATTCTTATCTGTGTTCCAATGCCACTAATTGTGCATTCTAGACACTTGGTTTGGAATTCCATGGGCTGTTTTGGGAACTGTCAATATCCACATTCAATAAGGCCACAAAATTTATAGAAGGAGGCCATATGGATTCAAAATAACCATGAGCCCCCTATAGTCTTTCAAAATCAGGTTTTTCTATTTCTGTTGCTCTTGAAACTCCTCAAGACGTCAAAAGAACATCTAGGTCCTATACCCAAGTAAAAAATGAACACCATAAATGTTCCAACCCTTTGATCTTCATTATAACACTTATTTGTAAAAATTTTACAATTTTTGAATGAATATTTTCCTAAACCATTACATTTTCTTGCAGTTCAAAATGTGGATCATTAAAAACTATGGTCAAGATAAACCCCCATCTAAAAATGGTTAAAATATAATTCAAATTAAATATGTTAATATATTAAAGAATGAATCCGAAGAAAAAATATTACCGAGGATCAATCGTACTACTAAGACCTACAGAATAGAGTAAAGGATTCGAAAAATTTCATGGAATTCATTCTATGTCAAGAAGGGTAAATATGAATGGATGAAGAATGTGTTTATATCAGCATGACACCATTAGATTTTTCCTCTCATGAAATTACATTATGTATAACTTTTTAAAAGTCATGTAATTATTTTTATAGGGACAAAACAAGAAACCCATCACCTTGGGTGGGTGCTTTTTACACTTAAATGTGTAATGTCATGTAATTTGATTACAGGAGATGTGCATTTGTTTGTAGTAAACCCATTCACCACGTGAAATAGTTCATGAAATGTGTCTGTAAAATTTTTCACATCTTATATCCCATTTACATGGTCTATAAATATTATATAGACTATTTTTCTGCTAAGATAAATGAAATTATATATAAAAAATATAGAAATCATAAAATATCCCCACCTTTTAATATATAATCGTAAAGCTATACTTCCAATAATATCTATGATTCCAAGGTAATTTTTTTTCATTGAACCCTTAAAACTATTTCCTTCTCCCATATTTCCTCTCAACATGACCATGTTTCCACAATAATCAAATTATCTGCATTGTCTATCCCTTCAATATATTCTCAGTATAATCCATAATAGGAATCGGGTTCTCTTAAATGGATACATTAGTCTCACTATCATCATAATAAATATCTATTAGATTATAGTGGTCAGGATGATAGTGTCGATGTTGGGACACATGGAAGACATCGGGCATTGTACTATACCACTGTAGAAGATCCAATCAGTTCACCACTGGCCCAATTCTCTCCAAAATCTCAAAAGGGACAATAAAAATATGTGCTAATGTTCCCTACCTATAAATCCTATAGTGACCCAATCTAGTTGACACATTAAGAAACACGTGGCCTCCCACAATAAACTCCAAGGGTAGAATACATCAATCGATATTTGACATCTTCCTACGCTGTGTTGTATCCATATGTTTCAAGATTAGCTAAATCTTCTATGAAATCTTCTACAAGGGACTGAGTCCCAATAAATATGACTCAACTTTCTCCATCAGACATAGCAGTAATATATATGGCCTACGATAAAGAGAGTAATACTGTTCCATCTGAGTAGTTTCTTGGTGGTGTTTCTTATAGGAAAACTCATTGAGCTCTAAGAGATTCTCCCAAGAACCAAAAAAGACTATAATGCACACTAATAACAAATCCTACAAAATTTTTATAGTTCATTCTGACATCCCATATTTCTATTCGTGGAAGACCAAACTCTGTAATAACTAGGTACAAATAACATCATTCAATGCTTTCCAAAAGTGAAAAGTGAATCATTTGTCATATTATAAAATTATGCTCTATGGATCCCTGTGAAGATAGACTATATCACGAACGTAAAATACTCCAAAGTGATATATATAGAAGGCCTCCTAAGAAGGAAATAATTGTGGTACTTTGAAATATCATTCCACCATCACCCAAATAGAGTCATTCTTAGGCGGAGTCTCCAGAATACACACCACAAACTCCATGGAAACATCATCCCACATCCATTCATGAATGAGAAATAGATGTATAAACTGTTGGGTCATTGATGTTTGGACATCACCTATTGACTAGATTGGAATTGTGTTATGAACCCCACAGTATCCTTTGTCATACCCAACAAAAATAATATTGTGACAAGTCAAGGTATATTTTATTCAAACTAGGACACATTGCCTTTTCTAGGAATTAAATTCTAGAATCATTTCCTCACACATACACATAGGAATAATAACAAAAAAGAGAATATAGATGATCTCATCCCATCTACAGTCTAATTTGATGGTGAATCCCCACCTTCAAGGACAACAGTCAATGATAGACACTCAAAATCCTAAATCTACCTTTCATTGATCAACCTCAAAAGAGTTGAATCCACTAATACTCAAATAAGGGTCATCGGTAGAGACCCTACTGAACTATGACAAAAATATCATCCATTAAATTCATTGTCTTCCACTCATAACTTGACCACTGAATATCTTGAGTATATATATTCTTGGTCAAACCATCAGTGATAGTATTTCTCGTCCAATGTTTATATTTCATCTCAAAATCAAATTATAATATATAATGATCCCATCTTCGCTAAAGTAGACACATTTCACACATTAAAATGATATACTTTAATAATTTGTGATCAATATACACTAAAATCTACTCTCCCAAGTGATAATTAATCCCCCACAACATGACAAAAACCATTTCCAGAAACTCGAGGTCATGAAAATAGTATTCCCATTCATGTTACCAAAACATCTATGAAACATATGACCCAAATCAATCAACCTACATCAACACTACTCCATTTCATACCCCATATGCATCACAAAAACATTTTATACTCCTCACATAGATCTAGTGGGTTCAAAATTGGTGTAGTATTGATATTCATCATAAACTCCTAGAAAGCCTTCTCAAATGCTCTCGACCATCCAAAAAACTCTCTTTTGGTCAAGCCAAAAATTTATGTTGTGCAGTAGAAAAACTACTGGATAAACCTCTAATTGTAACCAACTAACCAAAAAAGCTAAAAATGTCAAAAAAAAAATTGGATGCTCCCATGAAACTACTAGTATAATCTCCTAAGAGTCTATTAACACACATTCATATGAGATTATTTCACATATGAAATTTACTTCATCGATCCCGAAATATAACATAAATTTGCTAGTCTATAGTTGACGTTCTGTTAGTATACATGTGACATTGTTATGGTTTTGAGAATTATCATCATTAATAACTAATTTGACCAAAATTTAATCCACAAAACAAAAAAAATCATAATCTAGGTTTGGGTGGAATATCTGTTTCATCAAATCCATAAACAAAGTAGGAGAGTTTTTCAAACCGAATAGTGTCACAATAAGAACATATAGAAAAACAATAGTTTTAATGTCGAATGTGGTATATCAGAAGAAATAGAACTCAATTGATGATTTCTTGATCTCAAGTCAACATTGGATAAAAAATATCCTCTCAACTAGTCAATGTGACCATCAATATGTAGAAAAGAATATTAGATCATTCACGTCATCTGTGTTGACTTCTATAAATCAACAAATAAACTCTTGTTTTCCATAGATTTCATAGAAACAAAAACTCGAGAACCCCAAGATGACGTACTCATATAGAGAAATCCCTTATCACTTGTTTACAGTATTTGAGCCTTATGCTCTTGAAGCTCAGTTGGTTTGATTCTATAAGGTGGAAGGGAAACATGATCATCTCAACCCATGTGATAAAACATAAACTCCACATCCCTATAATTTTCAAACCATTAGATGTCCATATTAAACACTTCTTGGAAGTGATCTTCTATGTGTGGAAAAAATCTCCCTTCACACCAACATCATCAACCATCAGAGTAGAAAATAGGGTGGTGTTCTCTCTCAGTAACAGTTGAATTGGCCTTGAATATCATGCTAGAATATCAAACTCCCAACGATGAACATAATTCTCACCTTTATGAGACATAAAATTTATTGTCCTATGGTAAAAAAATTTCTCGGAATGTTATTCTAAAAATCAACCCATACCTATATTCATGTCAAATCCAGACATATTGAGGATGTATAGACCCCAATTGAAATGATACTCACCAACCTTGAGAGTACACCCCTTGCATAAATAGATGTATATCAACGTTACCCCAAATTATGTTTTGATTTTCATTAACCCAATCATAAAATAATCTACCAGAATCAACCCATTCACAAGTTCTACAGATAGAATTGTGTGAGAGATTCTAGTGTCAAATAAGGCACACAGAAGTGTAAAATCTACATGAATAGTACATATAACTGTCCATGGTCTTTCCTCACTATCAAAAAGTACATTATGATCTACTTGTAACTGTCTTACCCATATTCCCAATGATGTAGTGTAAATATCCTGAGTTACACCACTCTGTTGATATTGGTTATCCTTCAACCAAGTACGAAATCAACTAACTATACCACTATGACTAGTTGAACACAAACTACCAGTATGATATGGTGTAGAATACCCTCTTCCATTAATCTGATTCTTCATGAATCCTCAATCAAAGAGCCCATATCATGGGTTCCTGCAGAACAATAGTGGGCGGGACATCTTATAGTTATCTCATCATACTATTTCTTTTCTAGGAAACTATTTGTAGTTGTGACTTGACCTACAACACATGAAGTTGAGAAATTGAGTAATGTCATGCATAACTGATATACCCCTGGACACACTTTGTTCCACTACCCTAGTTAATTTTACCCCAGAGAAACTTCCCACTCTCAAATGATGTGCTACCAAGTCATCCAGAAGAAACTACATGCCTTTTACTTGATGCCTCCTTCAGGTTCCCCAGAGTTATGAGATCTAGATTGATGAATTATGAAAAAATTCTTAGTGAAAATATGTTAACATGAGACTTAATCTCACTTGTAATCCCATCTTAATACAATTTCATTATAGATTCAACATCTCCTATAAACTCTTGAAAATTTATCTGAAAAATAAAAAAGTCACTTGCATAGTACATTATAGACATATTCCCCTAGGCCATCCTTATAAACTATAATTACCTTACATTCACGGGAATAATAGGGTAGAAGTAATCCATGAACTTCTCTGGAAATTACTTCTATTAAATGTTCTCAAACTATCAATCGAGAGTATAAATATCCCATAAAATCATTTATTTACCGTATAACCTGTATGCAGTCAGCTTTACTATTTTCTCTGCAGGAGTATCTATGTGGTATAGGATCATCTGGATATTCTCAATCAATAAAAAATATACCTCATGTATACCCACTCCAATAAAATTCTAAGGGTTCTGTAACTGGAATTTCAATGTCTAGTTAGACATACATTTCACAACCTTCTCTCTATCACTTTCAATAAGGTGCATAAATCTAGTAGAGTTCCCATGATGTACTCTCCCAATCCTCCACTCAGAATAATTCGATCCTATGGTTCCACTACTGGTGACCGGGTATGAAGAAGGCTATAGCAGAGTTCGTTTCATGATGCCTCACCTGCCAGCAGGGGAAGGTGGAGCACTAGGTCCCAGCAGTCTTGGTACAGCCCTTGGAGGTCCCAGAGTGGAAGTGGGATGAGATATCTATGGATTTCATGACTGGACTTCCATGTACTTCAAGGGGTCACGACTCCAATTGGGTTATTGTTGACCGACTCACCAAGTCGGACCACTTCTAACCCATCCGAGAGTAGGGCTCAGTGGGGAGCATGGGATGTCTCTACATTCAGGAGATCGTACAACTTCATGGTGTGCCATCATCTATCATCTCTAATCGTGAAACTCTCTTTACTTCCGGGCTTTGGAAGGGGTTGTAGGAGGCATTCAGGACGTAGCTACGCCTGAGAACCGCCTTTCACCCGTAGAAGGATGGTCAGACGGAGAGGACCATTCACCCTCTCGAGGACATGATCCGTGCATGTGTCCTCGACTTTGGTTGCAACTTGGATGATAACCTCCCCTTGGTGGAGTGACCATACAACAATAGCTACCACTCTACCATCAGGATGGAACCATATGAGGCATTGTACGACTGACCTTGCAGATCACCTCTGTGCTGGACAGACCCTAGAGAGTCAGCACTTGTGGGACCAGAGATGGTCCAGGACACGACCTAGAAGGTCCAGGTCATCCAAGAGCAGATGAGGACAGCTCAGAGCCGACCAAAGTCTTATGCTGACAGGAGGTGGAGACCACTGGAGTTCGAGGATGGCGACCATGTTTTCTTATGGGTCTCACCACGGCGTGGATTACGAAGATTGGGCGGGGGCAGAAAGTTATCTCTGCGCTACATCGGGCCATTCCAGGTACTCAGCTAGATAGGCTAGGTGGATTATCACCTGGCTCTACCACCTCAGCTGCACCGATTGCATGACGTCTTCCATGTATCTCACCTGAGGAGATATGTGGACGACCCAATTCATATCATAGACCATGAGGAGCTGGACATCGATGAAGGGGTGACTTTTGCGGAGGTCCCAGTGGAGATTGAGGATCGACAGGAGTGGGTCCTACATGGGTGGTCGATTCCTCTTGTGCGTATCAGGTGGCAGCACAGGAACCTCCAGAACAACACTTGGGAGTGGGAGGCTCAGATGCGTGCAGAGTACCCTCATTTGTTCCCCTAGTTTGTGATGCATCTATACGGGGATATAAAGCCCCGAGGTAGGAGTAATATAAAGACCGGTAAATTTCAAGGAAATTTTTTTCTTAAATCCTTTGGGATTTCAAGAGTACGCAGTTTCTGACGGTACCTGATTCCGAGGCCCGGTGCTCCCCGAATCATTTTCATAAGTTTAGCTCGGGTACATTCAGTAAACGAAAGAGCGGGTTTTTCTAACATTTGAACCGGTGCTTAGAATTGAAATCCGAACACACCGATGAAACCGCAACACCGGTATTTGCTTATGAAGACCATTTCTAGAGTTGAGTTAACTCGGGATGAGATGTTTAAATATGTGGTTTAAGTGTTATGTGAATAAAGTTGTGTCAGAACTTTATTTTTCTATGTAGTTTAACTTCCATGTGAGGGAACATCCTAACTCCTATTGTAATAATATTATATATGTGGGGCCCACATGATCCCCACCCCTTCAATTTCCTCTAACCCTCATAATGTTGGCAACCCCCCTTTTTAATTTATGTCCTTCCCTCTTCCCTTATTAATTGAATGCCAACACACCTTTATTCAATTAATTGAAACTCTTTAAATAATTTAATTAGATGTTTTGAATTTTGAAAATTTTGGCATAAGTGAATGAAATAAGGCAAATCCTTATTTTATTTTTGTTTTGGTTTTAGCTGTGCGAAGAAAAGGGGAGAGATCTTGTGTGTTTTTTCTCAAGAACTTCATCTTCTTCGCCAAGAACTCCAAGACTTCGACGAAGAATGTCGTCACTGCAAGGAGAGATCGACATGTCATCCCTTCTCCTCTCCGTAGCTGGTGTGTGACGCCTTTCCCAAAGCATGACGATGCGCCATCTTTCGATCTTCTTCTTGCGTCAAAGGAACGGAGATACCGCTCCTCCTCGGACGTTCTCCGTCAACAAATACAGAGCTTCACCTCGCGACGCCATTTCCCACGATGATATTCATTCGACAACTTCTTCAAGGTAGGGGATTGTTTTACCTTCGAAATTATTTTTGCGTTCATCTTTAAATATTAGCCGCTTGTTAACGAATTAATTGGAGGAGGCCGAACCGCACAAACACTACCGACCCTCCTCCCCATTGTTGTTGTATTTCGTTGTGGATTGAGATAGAGGCAAAGTGGTACTGTCGCACCATGTGGGAATGAGGAAAACCGCAGAAAAAGATCGTGGCATCGTCACGCCGCGCCATTGAGGCCGAAAGAGGCCGCTGCCAGAGTCAGGCCGCAACGAAGGGGCGCGTAGTCGTCGTGCCGCGCCGGAGCATCATGTTGAGCCGTGACCAGGGCGGGCCGTAGCAGAGGGGCGTGGCGCCGTCGCACCGCGCCGGTCGGACAAGGGCTGTGGTCTAAGGCAGTGACAGTGCAGAGGAGGGCGGCCGAATCCTCTGGCCGCCAGCGCTCCAGGAAGGCGGGACCCGTGGGGGTCCCGCGGCGGCACACCGGTCGGCCAACAAGGCCGGCCATTCGGAAGTCTGGGGGTTGTAACCCTTGGCGAAAGATAGGGGCGGACCCCCCTCAACGTGGGGGCCACCATTTCAAATGAGGGGGACAGCACCCCCCCCCTTCTGCGTCGAGCTCGGCCTCAAGCCGAGCCGCGACCCGCGCTGGGCCGGACCGCCCACGCCGGGCCGAACAACCCGCGACGAGCCAGGCCGCCGCGTGGGGCTGGGCCCTGCCAGTAGGTCCGGGCTGCCCTATAACGGGTCAGACCCGGACCCGGGTCGGGTCAACCCGGTGCGGCTGACCTAGGGGGTATTGGGCCGGGTCGGACCGGGCCTAAACCCCTTGTTCCCAGACAGATCTGTTCGAACACCCATAACATGAGCTACAGACCTCCGATCGATGCACTGTTAGTTGGGTAGAGATCGTTGAATCGACACGGTACTTTTGGTATATTAAACTCAAGGTTTTGGAGAACTTTTGGTATGGCCGGGTTGGTTCGAACATGAAACCAACCAGGCCCACGTAGTGGAAATGCTTATAACTTGAGCTCCAGACATCCGGACGAAGTGACGTAGACTTTCATGGATTCCTATTACTGAGATGGTTATTTTTGATTACTCATCTCAAGGTTTGGATGCAGATGGAGTATGGTCAGGTTGGTTTTGGCTTAAAACCCAACAGGGCCCCTGGGACGAAAAAGCCAATAACTCTCAGACCAGGCGTCCGATTGACGCGACGTCGGTCATGTTGAGTTCCTTTTGACGAGAAGCAGCTTTGGGATAAATCAACTCTGAACTTTGTGTCAGTTAATGTATCAACCCCCTTGGCTCGTGGAGCAGACCCTCCTGAAATCGAGCATGCTGTGTGCGGGAACCCTAGAGTTGGCTGCCACTGCGACGACAATGACGACTATACTGGGATCCCCCATGGGTTCGGCAGCCATGACGACCATACTGGAATCCTCTGTGGGTTCGAAGACGATGACTACTATTCTTATATCCAATATGGGTCGAGTAGTACTCGAATACAGTTCTTGTATCCTATGTGGGTCTGGTAGTATTTGACTATGTACTTGTATCCTATGTGAGTATGGCAGAGTAGCTTGTCTTGTATCCTTTGTGGGTTCGATAGTTTAGCTGGACTAGTATCCTATGTGGGTCTGACAGCTCAGATGAATCAGTGGCTACATATGATCATCACTATCACCTTACGAGAAGTATTCATGTGTGAGTTGAGTCTTGAATTTCAATCATCATCTTCGATATGATTGACTTGCTTTACTGTGTGTATTGGGTTGTGCTTTCCTGTGTGGATTGGGTGGTACTATCCAATGTGGACTAGATTGAACTTGGGCTCATGTGTTGGAGCTGAGCTGGAATTGATGAATTAGGTATATGTATGGTCATATACCTAATTAGATTTGGTTGTTACTTCATGATTGTATCATTCCTTTGTTGTTTATCCATCATGGATTCTGGGAAACCTTCGGGGGTCTCGGGTTCCATACTAAGTTGCGTATACTCACCCTTGCACGGGCTATGCCCACACTACGTTGTGTTGGATGCAGGCGACAGACAATGCTGATTAAGGTGGGAGCTCGTGGAGCTGGACGGAACCTGGATGTGGATCCCTGGACGAGATGTGCTCTGAGCGGATGGCTGGACCCGAGGAGCAGAGGAGACTATATGTACCCACCCTTCAGGTGGGATTTCCAGAGGACGGCTCAGACTCACTGCTTTAGTTTACAGTTGTTGTAATTTCATTTCAATTGTACTTTAATTTTAGTTGGGTTTTTATTCTGGCCCATTTACTTTCCAGCACATACATTTTTACTTATATTACTTAGTGTTTAGTTCAGCTTGCGTACTCTGTGGTGTTTGGTTACTTTATAATGTCAATTCCTTCCATTTTATCTGGATTTACGCCTTTGGTACTAGTCACTAGCACCTGGCCTATGTAAGGCGGGCTTGGGGTAGTCACGACATGGGCCCCGAGGACGGGTCATGATATTTAGTTTCTAAATTCATGGTAGACCTAAGAAGTGGTTATCCCTGTGACTCATTTTTAGGAACCGATTCTTATAATCTATAGTGCATCAGTGGTTAGGAGATATCTAATTATTTGGGTTTTCATAAGAGGTAGGTTGTTTGAGTCCAATGTTTTTTTGTTTTAATTTTTACCATTGGGATTTAGTTTTGGGTCCTTCTCCTAGGTTAGTTATGGTTGACCTATCTCATGACACAAGTCATCGATGAATTTATAGGGGAAGAATATGGTGTGTTTTGGAGAATTTTGAACCACATTAATTTCCATTTCATGTGGAAATTGATATAGTTTATTTATTTCATGGGTCTAGGGATTCCTATTGTGATTTTTTGAGGTTTTATATGTTTCTTCAGGGAATCATGGTTGGGAAGACTATTTGGAAACTATGAATTATAAATAGTGTTCTATATATGAATTTTGACATAGTTGACTTTACAACTTTCATATACATTGGAAATCCATGTTAGAACCTCTCTAGACCTATATGGTTTTGAGGCATCAAATGTCACAAGAAAATTTCATAGATTTTTAATCATAATAGAAAAACCATTTTCATTCTCAGGTTTGGGTATTTTAATCATTTTGGTTGGTTTTTTTGGGACCTCCCCCATACGCCATCCCAATAATTTTTCCCTGAACATCGAACCTGTCGATGTTTTCCCCCTCCCATGTACCAAAAATTTGATTTAGAGTTATTCTTTGGTGGTTCTTAATTAAAATCAAATGGTACAAGATTCAATTTTAACATTATTTAGATTTCATCAGTTTTATTAAATCCTCCTAACCCTAATGGAAATTAGTGGATGATTTTAGTTTTATATTATTAATATTCTAGGGTATAAAGATGTAATTTCACACAGTAATCCACTTCAATAATCATTCATCAAATGCGATAGGTTTCCCATACTTTCAGAAGTTGTTTCCATTACATTTCCAGTTTCTATAAGTTTCATTGATTTTATATTGTCTTAATATTCTTCATTAGCTAAATTAATTTTTTATGTGATGCTAGTTTTGTTATATCATGGGGTGTAATGTATTGTTTTTTTCCATTAATAAAATTTGTAAATGTTATTAATTCGATTGAAAATTAATTTTAAATTTTGTTTTCTGTATTTATTTTAACTGATAAAATATCCATAATAGTTTTTCTAGTGTAAAATAGTTAATTTTTGGTGTTTTTAATCCATTAGAATTTTTAATGTGATGTTTTTCTATTTTAAAATGGGATTCATTATTTTAGTAGGTTACAATGTCCTAAAAGAAACACCCATGTAAATAGTTGTTTTTTAGTGATTGTAAAAATGAGTGTGTTTTTGTATTGATTATATATATTTTTAAAAAGTTCATGTAATTCCATTTTAGACTATCAATCTTGGAATATTCATTTAATTATTTTTTCTTGTTGTTAGTTGTTGTGATTTTTTGTTAAGTATGATTTTCCATTGGATTCATTTGGATATAAAATTATTTTCAAGAATGGGATTCCAAAGAATGTGAAATTTATATTTAAATAGAATTCCATATTAGTAAAATATTTGATTTACACTATTTAGCTCTCATTTACCCCTCAGTAGAGCCCATTATCACATCCTATGTATTTTGTGGTGTATATCCTTGTTTTTTTTTTGAATTTTCATTCATGTTTTTATATGTTTTGGGTGAGGATAATTAATGAAGGGGGTGTGTATGTGTTGAGATGATTACATTAAGGATACATATCATTCCTCAAGATAGAGTTATGGCCACATGGGGACATTGCCTTAATGGTTTTCAACTCATTCTATCTCTAACATTAGGAACCACATTTATTAATTTATATTTTTAAGTAAGTTTCCTTACCAGTTGATTGTGATTATATGGATAGTAAACCCATGTTTAATGTTATACCATTCTAGGGATTATTTAATTGATGATTCTAGTGCAAGGTAAATTCCATAGATATATTGGGTGAATATTATACTAATGGTAGTTTTTTCATATATTTCATCTATAGAAACAAGCACCATTAGTTCCTAGGATTTTGCCTAATTTTTAAATATATGTTATTCTTATTTATCATTTTATCTGAATGATTATTGGCTCCTATTTTTGTTCAATGTTTGATTCTTTATTACTATGATTCATGGTTGTGAGACATCCCTTGTATGGTTATTTTTATTGATTTGTGACTCTTTACAGTTTTGTGTTATATTATTTTATCATATCTTATACTAATGTGAGTGTATGTTCAGTGTGTTTAAATTTAGAAATTGTTTTTTTGAATTTAATTGTATAATTATAAAAAGTTTCTCTTGAAATTTATTGGAAACCATCAGAGGGGTTTCCCATCAAAATTATGGTGTATTTTAAATATGGTCCATGTAACGTTTTTTCCTCAAAATGTATTTTTGAAACCATGTGTGAAATATGTTTAAAAGGATGGTATTTTTGGTAATGAAATTTTTTAAATAGTTTATTTTAAAATTATTGTCTTTTTAAGGGTAACAGTTTGTAATAAAATGGGATTTCATTAGTAATTAATCTTTTATGCGTGTTTCAAAAATTGGGTTTTTTTGAGAAATTATATGCAGTATAACATTTTTATTCTTATATTGTAGAAAAATAAAATGAATTTGTAAATGTTATGCCTTAAATTCAAACATTAATTTTTAAATTTATTATTAATACAATGATAATAGACTCATGGTGGAATACTAAAGGCCTTTTGCTCACATCCTATATATTCATGTAATTAGGTATTTATATTTCTTGTGTTATATAGGGTATCTGGTAATAACTTGAAAATTTTATAGTTTAAATACCCCTGATGAGAAGTGGGAGTTGTTCATGTTATTGTTGAAATATGTGACTTACTTGGAGATGTCGTGGGTCATCTCTATTTTTAGTTTTTCCAACATGGGTTGTGTCTAGTATCAGCCTCTTAGGCCTAATATTTCGTTTTTATGATTGATTTAATTTTTATTAAAATTTAACCGAATTGTATAATATTTTATTAGTGGAAGAGATGTTTTTGTAAATGATTTTATTTTTTTTGAGCATGATTCCATGTTTTAATGATTTGATTCAGGTTTCATCTTATGGATTTTTTGAATGTTTATCCAAAGTTAGTTGACAACAAGTCATTTTATCATTTGGTACCATTGTCAATCATGGTTTAATTTAGTGTTTTATCATTCCCATGAGTTCTGTTTTCATACCATTGTTAATGTGTCAAGCATTTGGTGACCGAGAACATTCTTTAGGCCTTATGGAAGAATGGTGTTAGGTGACTTGGTTGGTCAGCAAAATTGGGATCTATATATGCATCATTATGACTTTTTACTAAACTGATTTATGGATTGGAATCCTTAAGTGATGTGTTCTCTTACAGAACAAAATGTTTTACTGAAAATTTTTATGGTCCCTGTTATGTACAGTGAACATAAATGGTATTTCTACATGTGAAACATGTCATAATATATGCAGTGTGTTATTTTATGTGTAAAGCTACATAGTTTGTGGGGAATTAAATAATAAATGGAAGACCATGAATATTGAAGGTGTGTAACACTTGAGCATCCTATAATGTATAAAACATTAATGAAAATGCACATAACTTATTTCTATAGAATAGTTTGTAAATAATTAATTATGAATTTGAATACCTCACAAGAATCACCACTATAATTTACCAGTAATATGTGTGTTCCACCCCTATAATAGTGTGAACATCCTATAAGATGTCATGATGTTCATTTTATTTTAATGATTTCTTCCACTCCAACTAGTAACTCACAATGTTTTTTATACAGGTTATTACATGGTTAATGATGTGTAGAGATCTTCCCATATCAGATAATTATTTTTCTACGAAGTCACATAGTAGCAATCCATTATGTTATGTGAATTAATTAACTATAATATAATTTGAACAAATGGTTTTCGTGGAACCCATGAGGAGTAATTTTGTGGGGATACACAATGTGTATTCCCAATAAAATTCATGTACCTGAATCATAAAACATCCTAATTGGTGTTAAATATGTAACAAATAATGATGCCCTATTCAAAATACCAACATAACATTTCATTATTTATTCATCTCATCCTTGTGTGGTTGAATATGGGTACATGGAATGTATATTTCCATTTCATTTTCTGGGACAGATTCATGTAACAAAAATCACTGTAACATTTAAATATAATATTAAATCATTCTTCATTTTATCTTGGGATATTCTTGGTCATATATAAATAAATGATTGTGATTTTATTTCTTCAAGATTAAATATTTAAAAAACAAGAAAAATGAAAAATGAAAATCTTTATAATAAATAAATGATTATTATATAATTGTAATGTCATATCTAGCAACATTTACTGTAATTTAAGGTTATTGGGATATGATGAAGTGGTTACACCTAGGGCCATTATTATTTTTCATCAGTTTATTTAGGGAAATACAGAAAACTAATTGATATCAACTCAAAAATAATCAATGAGATGATATTTTTAACTATAATTTATAAATAATAATACTATTTCTTGATTAGTCATTAATCATCGACTAATTTTGTGGAACCTCTTATCATTATGGATTTGGGATGAAGGGACCAAATTAGAACACCTATAGTGATATATTAATTTTATATAAAAATATCTCAACATCACCAATAGATGCTTGGGAGATAGTGTGGAGGAACCAATCATCTTTCTCTATTTACTACTGATCACAATAAGAATCACTCTTAATTATAAAAAATTATTCCTTGTCTTCTCAGCCATGATAGGGAAGATAATTATAGTCTCTATTTATTGATAGCATTTTTGATGAAAAATTTTTTGGTCGTGAGAGAATCCTTAAGAGAGGAATATTGTACATATAATTTATATATAATAAAAATAGTGTATATAATTTAATAAAAGTACATTTGGAGAATTATTTATTGCACATTGGTAATTAACTAAAATTAATATACTATATAAAACCCAAACTTATTAGAATGATTATTAATGTTATTATAATTATAATTATTATTATTTCCAATTATTTTGAAAACATATATGTAATAGAATATATTTTTAAATGTATATATAATTATTTTAATGATTGTGAATAAAATATATCATTTTTATTTGGACTATTAACTAGGTTCATCAATAATCCTCAACAATTATAAAAGAATGAATAATTATATTATTCTATAAATAAATATATAAATATTTTACTCAATAGCAAGATAATAAATAATTTTTTATATTCATTTAAACTATATTCTAAAAGGAAAAACTCATGATAAAATTTAGGTTATTGACCCTAACCAAATTATTATTTATCCACAGTCATGTGATTAATTTATGTTTTATTTGAAAATATTGTATTTTTTAAATAGATACAAGTTGAATTTAGTATGAGACCGTGAATGCCTCTTTCTTAGTAGTATTAAGTGGTTTTAGAAAATGTATATGATTATAATCTAGGAATACATAATTAAATACATATATAAAGAAATTAACATCACAACAACAACAAAAACCACATATGGACACTCACAATGTAATATATTCTTATTTTCTCATTATCTCATCATTATGGTTGTACAATTTTTCATCAACCTATAATCCTGATATGAATTTCATTTAATTATTTAAAAAAAATCATTAATAAACATCAATGTAAACATCCATAACCAGATAACTATATTTAATCATAAGATCACGAGACATAAACTTATGGTATGGGAAGGGAAAAATCATTTTAGGACTTATATATTATTTTATTGTAATTTATTACAAACCTAACATATCCTAATTCACTGATATAATTTTTCATCATTATTTATAAAATACATAAATGAAAAAAAATCATCAAAAAAATATTTATAATTATCTTTTTTTCGTGTGACCAAAACACACACCCATAGAATAAAATATTCAATCGTAGATATAAAAAGTGGAATTTATATTTTTGGGACAATTATCAGTACCAATTTACATAGATATTACCAAGTGTGAAAATTCATGGGAAAATACACTTCTAATTAAACAATCTAACACAAGATAATCAAGTCATCCTTTATGTATAATTAGAAGATGTTATGTAGACCATTGGGTATGTTTTGATGTAATATAAGAGCACATAATTATTCTCATTATAATTGGGAAATTTTATTGTTTTTTTAAATACCCATTGTAAAATATTACATTAATTTTACATATAAGAGAAATTACAATGTAATAATAATATTATTAATATTCAGGTTTCGTTATTTATAGGCAATCGAAATTATATAGTTTATGTTCTTTAGTTTTCTAAATCTAGGGCGTCCATTCATGGAATGTTAGTTATACAGTTATAGTGTGAATTATCATGATGTATATCTAGTGCAATCATCATAAAATTTAATAATTTAACATTTCATTAACTTTTATGTTAGATTTGGATAATCTCTATCTCAATAAACAAACATTGTTTTCAATTCCACAAAAAGGAATGCATCATCTTATACATTTATAATAATATTAAATTATTCAAAAAAATTATTATAAAGACCATATAAATATTTTTCTTTCTAATGTATATCCTAACATTTATTACTCTCATAAATTAAATTATACCTCATCATAAAGAAAAATTATATTTGAATAACAGTAATATAATCGTAGACAACTTATTATTGTAGAGTTATTTCTATGAGATGTTGTAAACCTGATGAACAACATGATGCCATCCCCATACACAATCATTATATGTTT
Organism: Viscum album; assembly: GCA_963277665.1. Classification (NCBI taxonomy): domain Eukaryota; kingdom Viridiplantae; phylum Streptophyta; class Magnoliopsida; order Santalales; family Viscaceae; genus Viscum; species Viscum album. The sequence continues at coordinate 245,398,115 of OY728122.1, read as the reverse complement.
AGAGTGTGTCCATTTGATTCATATTTAATATATTTTATCCAGAAAAATCATAATTCACTATAAAATAGGCACAAACTTTTATATATGCAAGTAATGTATATAAAATATTCCTATGATGTATCTTATTTATTTATTATATATAATATATTATACATACATCTAACATATATAGTTATAAAATATAACATATAACTAGACATAAAGTCAGAATATAATGTATTATATAATCGATATAAAACTATAAATAGAATTGGTAAAATGTTTGTATATATGTATAATAGTAAAATATATACATATATTGAGAACAATAAAGTGTATATATAATTTTTATACAATATAAATACAAAAACAGTTTAATGGAGACTCATTTGGTGTATTGGAATATTTTCATTTGATCATTATGGATGATGTTAAAATTCATGTCCATGTATCAAATATAATGTTTGTTCTATTTGATAGGTCTTTGGACGTCTAATGAATATTAATGTGGGTAGAAGATCCTAGAATCAATTTGATTTATAATTTTTATTGTTTTATGAAACATTTCATAAAATCGATTCCCTAAATATTCCTCAGTATTTTAATATTAATGATTCAATATTTGAAAAACCTATATGATTATTATTTTCCCAATTGAGGTTTTCAGATGTTCAGCGGACGTCCATCCATCCATTTAATTCTTTATTTATATTGTAAAAGACTTTATATATCACATTATAATTCAATTTAGGAACAAACTGAACATTTTATAGATTCCGAAAAAACTATCCATAACAATAAAGTTATATATCAAATATGTTAGTTTTTTATTGGCTTCAATTTCTTATATTTGTAGTCGAGTGGATATTTCTAAGCAGATAATTGATATCATACAGATTTTTAATTCCAAAATAGGAATTTACAAAATAAATTTCTTTCTAAAATATCCCAATGTCATACAACTTATTTTCATATATTTTCAACTCATTCATGAAATATATGCTTAAATATTTTCCTTTAGAAACAGTTAACTGGTTTATTTTCCCTTCATCATTGATTTTTCATAATTACTGTTAATTCACAACATCTATTTTATTTTTTATGGTTACTAATTTTTTATATCATTATTGTATTACACCCCTCCATATTCTATTATCTACTACTTCTATTGATTTTAATAATTTTATCTTGAATATATAAATCTTGCCACTGAATTATTCATATTCTGATTACCAACTATATTTTTTTAACAACTAGGTTTTTGGTCATATATAGGATGATCATTGGATCATCTCATTGAATATATTCACTCACTATAATATTTAAAAATATGAGGGATTCATTTGTTAAATTTTAATAACTAAAAAGAATGAAGGATTATGTTTTGGTATTATTACAGGATTCAATCTCATGTTTGGTTACATTTTATTTTTTATTATATGACTATCATTTCATGAATTTAAATTTGTTTTGATATTCTTATTCTTATTGGTAATATATATTTATCTATATTATTAGGTAATAATTACCCATATTATAGTTTTCCACATTAAAGTTTCCTTGATTATATAACAAAGTACCATTACCCTCAACTATTAGTGAGCTCTTTTTTCTGAACTATAATTCAGTTCTATATTGAGTTTAGGGATAACACCCAAATATTTATGTACGTATGTATTTATGTATGTATGTATTATTATTTATATACATTCATACTTGAATAATACATTTTATTTTTAAATGTATATTGGTATTTATATATGTTTTTTTAGGAAAATAGTTCTTGGATTCGATGAATGATTTTAATCCAAAAAATCATCATATAATGAAAAAAAAAATTAAAAGAAATAATCAGCAGGGGAATATTTTTGTTTTATGAGACGATTCATGTAAACAAACATGAGTACTTGATCAAAATAAATGGTTAGAATTCATGTGTTGTATATCATGGTGAAGTGATGATGTTTGTTATTTAATTGTATTGAAACTAAATGGGGATGAACAATGTCATCACATTATAAAAATCGCATTCAATACAAATTTTAATTTTCTAATGAAACAATTAAAGGCTATGTGTGATCCAAATGTAAATTATACCGGTAAAAAACCAACCATGTAAACAACATAACCCATCCACATCAAGAATATAACCTACATCAAAAGCCAAATTTCAAAGGCTCCTAAAGATTAAGCATTCCAAATTTCAAAATTCAAAAGATCATCCCATATATAATAAAACCCCCATTATGAATGCACCAATTATCATTTCCCTCCTAAACACCATCATCATAAATGACAAAACCAATCTCATCGTCACCATCATTGGACGATTTGTCTTCACTCTAAACCTTCCTAATCTGCCATCTCAAATTCACATTATAGAATGAAAGGATAATATAATCGTTTATTTTCAGGAAATATATTATATCTTTTAAAAATAAAAATTTCCATATTGTATTTTTTCATGGATGAAACATCACCTAAAAAATAAATTCCACTAATCATTGTATGTTGGAGGTGTTTGAACTGTATCTATCTAATATGAAGAATGATTTTATAACCAATAAATTATGTTACCGTATTCATTTATTAAAGATGTATTTTATGTATTTATTCTATTTTATTTATATATTTATATTATTAATTTTTTTATTTCAAATTACATTAACACACACAAACATGAAGACCCACACAATCATATTATTCACCATATATTTACGCAAACAAATATAAACATGCGATTTAAATATTTAATAGTAAAAATATATATATGTGTTTATAAATATATTTATAAATAACTATTTTAAACAGATAGATAAAAATATATTTAATTATAAAAAAAATATTATTAGCTATATTCATTTATAGTTGTAATTGAAAATAATTATATATTGGGCATTATAATTGATAATTATTTATATTATTTTATATTTATAATATAAATTTTTTCAAATCTGTTTCAAAATGAATAATAATTATACTATATAGAGGTAATTATACTTTCCAAAAAATCACACACCATGGAAGATTAGTGGGTCTTACCTCATCCCATGCATCATGGAATGACCTACACCCACTAGAGCTAATTTTTGACATTTTTTGAGGCATGAAAGAGAGTCTCTTGAAAAGAAACATCATTGAATCAAAGGCCCATGTCATGAAGGCCCAACATATGGTGTCCAATAATCCCCTAAAGTGGACGAATAAAAGGGAAAACATGAGTATCCTATATCAAATAATGAAACATATATCATGAAATATCACCTGTGCCGGATTCAGTGTGCATGTGTTACTATTCCTAAATTCTAGAACGCCAAAGTGAATTTACTACATCTTGTTTCCCAGATGTACTATGACAATAGGCCAATTTATTCTATATCAGGGTGTTTTAGTGTTTCCAGATGGTAGATAAAATTATACCCATCTCTCATTCAATATGTCCTCCCAATAATGCTTATATGGTTCCCCACTAGACTTCCATCCTATTACATATCATTATTTGATTATTGTCATATGATAAGAGTAACATTTTATGGTTACCATACATCCCCTATCATAAACACATGAGTATTGTTGGATTGTTAATAGGTGTCATCATACCAATCCATTTATTAAATCCATTCACCCTTCAACACCTCTGGGTCTCCATGATTGTGTAGCCTACCTAATTCACAGAGTTGATTCCCTAGCCCTTAAATGGAACATTTCATACATTCTATTGATGGAAAAAAGGCTCAAATCATATATCGTAGAGGACCAGTAGCCTTGACGGACCAACCAACACATCTAAATCCCACATATGAATAGTTCTTGAATCTAATATAGTACTACTACAATAAATTGTTATTGTACTTCTAGAGTGACCATTGCAAACCACCCAAATAGGATATCTTCAAGGATTGGACCACTAGCCTCATAGATGGCCAACAAGAGAATACAACATGGTTACAAGATATTTGGAAAATCATGTATATTGGTTATAATGTTTTAAAGGTGGTGGTGTCACCAACCTTGGTTGACCAGCAAGTTTCTCATCTAGGAAGAAGTGAGAGTAATTTCAATTCATATTTAAATATAGTGGGATTTGATCATAGGTGAGTTCCCACCATAGAGTGTGTAGAAAAAATAGTTGATACCACTCAATATAACCCCTTGTGTAAAACATGTTTATTAGAAACCCCCTATTACCATTAGTGCTACCTTCAACTCAAGGGAATAATTTTTTTCCACCTAAAAAAATTTGTGCATAATTCCTACTCATATATGAAACTAGAGGTTTTCAATCCATTGAAACATCCATCTGACATTGTGGGACACGACCAACTGGTTCCACTCGATATAATAAGTTTGTTAATTTCCTGTTGTACAATATAAATAATTATAAAAATCTATAACTATATATATATACACTGAAAAATAATATAATTAATTATATTTAAATATAAATGATTATTTTTATAAAAAATATTATTATATAAATTATCATCAATGAGATTATTAACATTATTTATAATAAATTAAATTTTAAAAAAATTAACTATATTAAGATATAATTACCCTAAAAAATATGATTAATAATATTTATATATATATAAATTCAACTGGTTATCATATTGTGAGGATTTCATTGAATATTAAATATATTTATATAAGCATAAATATATGTTTATATAGATATTTTTATACACGTATATATGTAATATTATTTTCAGTTACATATATTTATTATAAATTATAAATTATAATTAAATATAATTAAATTTATTTTAATAAATATTATTAACTATATATAGGTATAATTTTGTATAATTATTAGAGAAAGTACGATTAATTATATTTTTTATATATAATAAGAGTAAATTAAAAATTTTAATTTTAAAAAATATATTATAATATCAATTTTTTATTATTCCATTAAAAAATTAAACTTAGGTATTTGGAATTTATATTAATACTTTAAATTCACAGATTAAAACACACACACACACACACACTCTTACACACACATTACTATATATATATATATGTGTGTGTGTGTGTGTGTGGGACATGGTGTTTTTGTATTTATATTAAAATATATAATAATTTTTAAGGAAAATTTAAACATGACATATAAATTTTATATATCATTAAATATTAAAATAAATTATATATAGTTGGGTATTTCAACATATATAAAAATTAAATATATATTGATATAATTTTAAAATTCAATTATCATAAAAATAAAAATAAAATGGTTTATTATTTGAATTTAGTATTTACATTCAATGAATTACATTATAAATATATATACATTATATATTTAACTGGTCCATGAAATATATTAAAACAAATAATTAAGAATTATATAAAAATATAAATACTTATATATATATATATATTTAAAATATATTACAGTATATTGAAATGTAAATTAGAATTTGATAGTAAATTATAAAATTTATATTCTAAAATTTACAATTCAAAATATGAAATTAAAAATATATAATATTTGGAAAATAAATTAATATATTTTATATAAATAAGTTTTAATTTTAACATTCAAAAAATATTATATTTCTATGTATATCTATAAATTACAATTTAATGAAAATATAAATTTTCAATTAAATGTCCTTACATAAATACATAATATAAACACAAATACTTATTTTACCTATAAATTCATAAGATTTGATTTAATGGAACAATTAATGTTCATCGGTGCATATTTTAGTACTGATAAATGTAAACCTTTATCGAAACATATTTTTTTCATTGATAAATATAATATTTATCAAACTCTTTCCAATAGTGTTGACGTCATGAACCCTATTGAAAAACTGCCTATCTAGGAACTAATTCAGATAATGATATGGAAATAAAGGATGTTCTGATTCCCTTGGGCTTGAGAATAGCAGTTGGGAATCAACCTAAATTAAAATAATATAGATGGAATTTATAGAGAAAAAAATTAATGGGATATTCTATAAATCAATGAGAATCAATGGTAGCAGTAAAACACAAATTCATAAAGATAAACCCTCACTATATATACAAAACCCAAAAATGAAAATTGAAATGATAAACTACTAATCTATGGGAAATACAATTATTTAGTGTTTATTAGTAATAATTTTTCCCTAATAAATCTGTGTTGTATTATATTATATAAAATTATATATGTAAAAAATATAGAGACCCCATTAAAAAATTATCTCATTAATATATATCATTCAATTTGTTATCTATGAAACCAATTACAATTCCAGTCATTACAATTTGACAAAAAATAAAAAATAGAAAAATTAAAATTGGGAAATATAGATCACCCAAATCGTCTAAGATCATTTCCATCACAACCAACACTATAGAAATAATGAAAATTATTAATAACCCATCCAACATGTTAGAAAATTTGAACACATAACCTCTTGAGGAATTATAGTGAATATTATGTGAAATAATTATGTGGTATATTTATGCGGTAATGTGATTATTGGAATAGTAATATATCTATTTGGAATAGAAATATAACTGTTGGGAATATTAACGTTACTGTTGTAATAGTAGTTTTACCTAAAAAATAAATTGTTATGTAATTAATATTTATAGAGATTAAGTTTACTAAATATAAATATTATATTTCCAAAAAATAAATTCTATGATCGAAAAATTCGAAGAGAATAAAAGAAAAGTTTTAATAAACTATATTTTAATGTATTCCATAAAAATTATAATGTCAATTTTAGAAACTAAAATATCATTTTATGGAGAAATTTAATTTGATAAAATAAACCTAATTTTTGAAGTCATCATATGTATTTTTTCCATGGTTTATGATTATATAATTTTTTTAATGTAAATCAATTTTTATCTACAGAGTAAAAATATAGTTTTTCTTGTAACAAGTATATCTTAAAATATATTATTCATGTTGTAATAATGTCCAAATAATTTCTAGATCTTGAAGATCAGACATAATATATTCAAATTCAAAACACAATTCATTAAAATTGAATAAAATTACTTTCTTATCCTAAATTGGAATTTCCAAAACCTAAAGTCAAAAATTATCCCTTAAAATTATTATTTTTTTACTTTTGAGATTCCATTTAAAAAAAATGGATTTCGAATAAAAATTGTTTTAAAATATGAAGAGAATTATATTATATTTTTATATGATTATTATTTCCAAAAATTAATTATTATATTTTTTAAATATGATAAACTATTTTATTGAATACATTATTCTAAAAATACCCATATCCACATGTACAAATAACAACACTCCCTCCAAATGGATAACCACTAATACATCACTTGGGAGTGCTTAGCAGTTTAAAAAACACATTCTATAAAGACCCATATAATCCTTATGTACATTTTGGTGTAATCCAACTCCAAAAATAATGTGAGTTTTAATTTCATACAAGAGATGCTACACTGAGGAAAGAATATGTTTGGAACATCTCTTCTCTCTTTGCCTTCTTACCATTCCTTTTTCACACCCCATTAAAAAATATAATATGAATAATTATGAAGTATCGTAAAATTATAATAATTTTTTAAACCATATATATGTATAATATTTATGTGATATATATATATATATTTGAAAATTCAATTTCCCTCTCTTTCCATATTTCCCCCTCAAACGTAGGTTGAGGAACTATAGAGACATTTCCCTGTAAATGCTTATAACCACCCACATGGATGTACAGTATTAATTATTTATAATATTTAAATATTTAAATAAATATATTTTATTATTTTTTAGTTAATAATTTGAATTTATAAGTGTCTTAGAACGAAAATAGTGAAATTGAAAAAAAAGAATATTTAATGAAAAAAAGATATGAAAACAATTAATTTTTAGAAAATAATGTTACTAAATAGAAACTAATATTTATAGTGGATCCATAGTGGATCAATTGAACATAATTAACTTCTAAAACATTGATTTAGTAAACCATTGTTTGTCATTTTGGGGGCATAAAAAAGAAAAAATCATCCAGGAATTAAGGTAAGGGGATTCATGAATTAAATTTGTTTCTTATGGTTACATTTTCATCCATTGTATATATGTTCATATTTTGTTCTTCAAAATTACATTCCCTTTTTTCACATGGGATATATAAAATTTTTATCCATGTAATAATGTTTTCTGTGAAATTATTTTTATCAATGTAACTTTAATTTAAAAAACAACGTATTATAGTCTCCTTGAAATACTTCTTGTCTGCTAATGAATAATGAAATTTTATTTCAATGTTTGATTTAACTTATATATCTAGAAACCAAAATGTTTATTCTTGATTTTAATTGTAATAAAATACATATAAAACCCATCTTAATACTTATTTTTTTTGTAACTAGGATTGAAATATGCTCTATTTGTCATGCATGATTATGAGTTGTTATGATTTGATGGATGGTTTGGTAATTATGTAATCCTCCAATTAATTAGTAAATTTTATTTATTGCTTGAGGTTATGATAAATATGCATGTAAATGATAATAAATTTGATCCAAATGATTATTTTAGGATTTATAAACAAATTTTATGTTTGAACATGACAATAGAATTTTTCACACCTATGTTTGTTTTTTCCCTCTAATAAATGATGTTTCATTTCTTGTTTATGCCACATTCCCAACCCTTTTACAATTTTTACTTCATAATTATGATGATGGTCCTATGATTATTATGTGACTATGATCACCCATTTAATTTTTATTCATTTCCTTTAGTCACATGAATGTTATACCTCCCCTTATTAGGATTTTATCTCACCCATTAATTGATGTATATCCTCATGTGATTACTATTTCTAATGAGAATGTAAAGGAAAATAAGAGGATATTAAATATGAAATTAAATAATCATTCAATTTAATTATGTAAAATCGACGTTTTAGTATAATTTACACATGATAATAAACCATTGAGTCATGGATTGTATCACTTTTATGTTTTTTATCTTAATTATGATTTAATAGCTATGTAATGAAAATTTTAGGTCAATATAGTTAGATTAATTGTAAAATTTAGTTATTTTTGGAAACATGATTAGAAAATGTTTGTAGAAAAGACATTAGATAAGTCTTTATATAAATAAATTTCCTTTTCGTGGAAAGGTGCACTACTACAACCTATCCCTTTATCAGCGCTAAAAACTGGCATTAACAGCGCTAGAAAAGCGCAGTTAATGCCGACGTAGATAAATGGGGGGGGGTCCCCTTTATCAGTGCTCCGAGAAGAGATGATATAGGCGACCTTTATCAGTGCTAACAAAAAGCGATGATAACGGACAACCTTTATCAGCACTTCTCTTAGCGCTGATAAAGGTTCCCTATATCAGCGCTTCTCAGAGCGCTGATAATGGACCCCTTTATCAGCACTTCTTTTAGCGCTGATAAAGGTATCCTATATCGACGCTTGACGGAGCGCTGATAAATGGTTCCTTTATCAGCGCTCCTCCAGTGTTGTTAAAGGTGTCCTTTATCAGCGCTAAAATAGCACTGATAAAGGCCCCATCGCCTGCACCTACAAAACCATACCTGCACACCTGCACACCAGAATACCTGCACAAAGTATCACATGCACACCTGCACACCATAGCACCCACACCCAATATTTTGACTGAAAACGGTCTATACATTTACTTAACATCATGAATACAAAAGAACGCATTGCTATATACATTTCTAACATTGTTTTACATGGTTACATTTACAATTATTCAACAACAGTTATAAACATTCATGTTTCATCCTTTGATATCCGTCATCCACTCTCGACGGTATTTGTTGCCGAACAAAGCATCCGAACTCAAGGAAAAAGATTCACCTATATAAGAAAACAAATATTATGTTAGTAATGCAATAATGAAAGAAATTAAAACAGTAATATGAAAGAATACATTAGTATGGAAATGTGAAACTAAAATATGAAATTTTAAACTCAAAAGTTTTCATTTTCATAATAATGAAATGTAATAATGTAAAATCAATATGTTTTTGATTGATTTATCTCATTTAATAAATACTGATTCTTTATCTAATGAAAAGATTTTCTGGTCACACGGTGCATCAGTCAGATTGAGGTGCGGTCGATTCGTACACGTAACAAATGACTCGTGGATCATTGTCCTAAAGTATAAAAACAATCCGAACATGATTGCTCGGTTTGGAGTATGTCATTGGTGTTGTTTTCCAATGTTTATCTCAATTTGAAACTGATATCAGATACTTTTATCCATACCGGTCACGTCATGCGTCGGATTGAGGTGTGGTCGATTCGTGCACATCACAAATGAATCTTGGATCATTTTCCTAATGTATCAAAACAATACGATCGTGTTTCCTCGGTTTGCCGTATGTCATTGGTGTTGTTTTCCAAAGTTTATCTCAAATTGAAACTGATATCAGACACTTTTAGCCATACCGGTCACGTCATGCGTCGGATTGAGGTGCGGTTTATTCGTACATGTCAAAAATGACTCGTGGATCGTTGTCCAAAAGTATAAAAACAATCCGAATGTGTTTTCTTGGTTTGGCGTATGTCATTGGTGTTGTTTTCCAAAGATTATCTCAATTTGAAACTGATATCAGACACTTTTAGCGACACCAGTCACACCATGCGTCGTATTGAGGTGCGGTCAATTCGTACACGTCACAAATGACTCGAGGATCGTTTTCCTAAAGTATCAAAACAATCCGAACGCATTTGCTCAGTTTGGAGTATGTCATTGGTGTTGTTTTCCAAAGTTTATCTCAATTTAAAACAAATATCAGACAATTTTAGCCATACCGATCACACTGTTCCTTGGATTGTGGTGCGGTCGATTCGTACATGTCACAAATGATTCGTGGATCATTTTCCTAAAGTATCAAAACAATCCGAAGGCGTTTTATCGGTTTGGCGTATGTCATTGGTGTTGTTTTCCAAAGTTTATCTCAATTTGAAACTGATATCAGACACTTTTATCCATACCGGTCATACCGTGCGTCAGATTGAGGTGTGGTCGATTCGTACACGTCACAAATGACATGTGGTTCGTTGTCCTAAATTATAAAAACATTCCGAACAAGTTTGCTCGGTTTGGAGTATGTCATTGCTGTTGTTTTCCAAAGTTTATCTCAATTTGAAACTGATATCAGAAACTTTTAGCCATACCGATCACACCGTGCATCGGATTGAGGTGCGGTCGATTCATACACGTCACAAATGACTCGTGGATCGTTGTCCTAAAGTATCAAAACAATCCAAATACATTTGCTCGGTTTGGCGTATGTCATTGTTTTTGTTTTCCAAAGTTTATCTCAATTTGAAACTAATATCAGACACTTTTAGCCATATCGGTCACGTCGTGCGTCAGATTGAGGTGCGGTCGATTCGTACACATCGAAAATGACTCGTGGATAGTTTTTTAAAAGTATCAAAACAACCTGAATGCGTTTTCTCGGTTTTCCGTATGTCATTGGTGTTGTTTTCCAAAGTTTATCTCAATTTGAAACTGATATCAAACACTTTTAGCCATACCGGTCACACCGTGCATCGGATTGAGGTACGGTCAAATCGTACACGTCACAAATGACTCGTGGATCGTTGTCCTAAAGTATCAAAACAATCCAAATGTTTTTTCTCTATTTGGAGTATGTCATTGGTGTTGTTTTCCAAAGTTTATCTCAATTTGAAACTGATATCAGACACTTTTAGCCATACCGGTCACGCCGTGTGTCAGATTGAGGTGCAGTCAATTCGTACATGTCAAAAATGACTTGTGGATGGTTTTCCTAAAGTATCAAAACAATATGAACGCATTTTCTTGGTTTGGAATATGTCAATGGTGTTGTTTTCCAAATTTTATCTCAATTTGAAACTGATATCACACACTTTTATCCATACCGGTCACACCGTGCGTCGGATTGAGGTGCGGTCGATTCCTACACGTCAAAAATGACTCGTGGATCATTGTCCTAATGTATCAAAACAATACGAACGCTTTTGCTCGGTTGGGAGTATGTCATTGGTGTTGTTTTCCAAAGTTTATCTCAATTAGAAACTAATATCAGACACTTTTAGCCATACCGGTCATGTCGTGCGTCGAATTGAGGTGTGGTCGATTTTTACACGTCAGAAATGACTCGTTGATCGTTTTCCTAAAGTATAAAAACAATTAGAACGCGTTTGCTCAGTTTGGCGTATGTCATTGGTGTTGTTTTCCAAAGTTTATCTCAATTTGAAACTGATATCAGACACTTTTAGCCATATCGGTCACGTCGTACGTCGGATTGAGGTGCGGTTGATTCGTACATGTCACAAATGAATCGTGGATCATTTTCTGAAAGTATCAAAACAATCCGAACGCGTTTTCTTGGTTTGGCGTATGTCATTGGTGTTGTTTTCCAAACATTATCTAAATTTGAAACTAATATCAGACACTTTTATCCATACTGGTCACACCGTGCGTCGGATTGAGGTGCGGTCGATTCCTACACGTCACAAATGACTCATGGATCGTTTTCCTAAAGTATCAAAACAATCCAAACGTGTTTTCTCAGTTTGGAGTATGTCATTGGTGTTGTTTTCCAAAGTTTATCTCAATTTGAAACTAATATCAGACACTTTTAGCTATACCGGTCACACCGGGCGTCGGATTGAGGTGCGATCGATTCGTACAAATCAAAAATGACTCGTGGATCATTTTACTAAAGTATCAAATCAATCTGAATGCGTTAGCTCAGTTTGGCGTATGTCATTGGTGTTGTTTTCCAAAGTTTATCTCAATTTGAAACTGATATCAGACACTTTTATCCATACCGGTCACACAATGCGTCGATTTGAGGTGCCGTCGATTCGTACACATCACAAATGACTCGTGGATAGTTTTCCTAAAGTATAAAAATAATCCTAATGAGTTTGATCAGTTTGGCATATGTCAATGGTGTTGTTTTCCAAAGTTTATCTCAATTTAAAACTGATATCAGACACTTTTATCCATACCGGTCACACCGTGCATCAGAATGAGGTGAGGTTGATTCGTACACATAAAGAATGACTTGTGGATCATTTTCCTAAAGTATCAAAACCATCCGAACGCGTTTGCTCTGTTTGGAGTATGTCATTGTTGTTGTTTACCAATGTTTATCTCAATTTGAAACTGATATCAGACACTTTTAGCCATACCGGTCACGTCGTGCGTCGGATTGAGGTACGGTTGATTCGTACACGTCAAAAATGACTCGTGGATCGTTGTCCTAATGTATCAAAAAATCAGAACGCATTTTCTCTGTTTGGAGTATGTCATTGGTGTTGTTTTCCAAAGTTTATCTTAATTTAAAACTGATATCAGACACTTTTAGCCATACCGGTCACGTCCTGCATCAGATTGAGGTGTGGTCGATTCGTACACGTCACAAATGTCTCGTGGATCATTTTCCTAAAGTATCAAAACAATCCGAATGTGTTTTATTGGTTTGGAATATGTCATTGGTGTTGTTTTCCAAAGTTTATCTCAATTTGAAACTGATATCAGACACTTTTAGCCATACCGGTCACACCGTGCGTCGGATTGAGGTTCGGTCGATTCATACACATCAAAAATGACTCGTGGACCATTGTCCTAAAGTATCAAAACAATCCGAACGCGTTTACTCGGTTGGGAGTGTATCATTGGTGCTTTTTTCCAAAGTTTATCTCAATTTCAAACTGATATCAGACACTATTAGCCATACCGGTCACACCGTGCGTCGGATTGAGGTGCGTTCGATTCGTACATGTCAACAATGACTCGTGGATCATTTTCCTAATGTATGAAAACAATCCGAACACGTTTTCTCGGTTTGGCATATGTCATTGGTGTTGTTATCCAAAGTTTATCTCAATTTGAAACTGATATTAGACACTTTTATCCATACCGGTCACACCATGCGTCGGATTGACTTGCTGTCAATTCATACACGTCACAAATGACTCTTGGATCATTGTCCTAAAGTATCAAAACAATCCGAATGAGTTTTCTCGGTTTGGCGTATCTCATTAGTGTTGTTTTCCAAAGTTTATCTCAATTTGAAACTGATATCAGACACTTTTAGCCATAACGGTCAAACCGTGAGTCGGATTGAGGTGCGGTCGATTCATACACTTCAAAAATGACTTGTGGATCGTTGTCCTAAAGTATCAAAACAATCCGAACGTGTTTTCTTGGTTTTCCGTGTGTCATTGGTGTTGTTTTCCAAAGATTATGTCATTTTCAAACTAAGTAGTAGGAATTCACTAATCTAAGGATATGAAACATAAGAAAAGGAGATCAAAGATTCTAAATAAGTGTAAAGGGAGATATCAATGACCATATGAAGATAACATAAGTATTAGGAATTCACCTTCATTGTCCTATTTGTTTACATTCTTCCATCAGGTATGATGCCCATTCATTTCTAAAGACATTTATATCATCTTCTGAATAGGAGTTTTTGCGACAGTCATAGTAGTACTGAAAAAATATTAATACACAAAGGATTAATAATTATTTTAAATAAAGTAGTAATTATTTTCAAAAATACCTCTTCTGGGATGCTAGTTTGTTCATGAAATACGATCTCTTTCATAAATTTACAAACATAATACCCGCAGTCCTTGTCATTTGTTTGTTTCGGACACTGTAGAAACATCGAGAAAAATAAGTAATTTGTTTTGATATGTATTTTGATAGTGAAATATGATTATATATACCCAGATACTTAACCATTTGTAGATCTTGGGGTCATTGTCGTCCTTACGCCCTGGATTCATTCCAGCCTTTAGATGATATTCATACACCGCCCTATCATAACAAAATCCTCATTAAAAGATAATATTAATTATATAACTAGATATTTAGTTCTAAAATGTTGGATCTAGTGTAATACAAATTGAAAATCGCCATCATCTGTGGTCGTTTAGTTGGATATCCATGCAGTGAATCCAGAAAATAAATCTTTGGAGTATCCAAATTGACTGCAATGAGCATCCAATGTTCCCTAAAAACACAAAAAGAAATAGGTACTGATAGAAATGAAAATATAATTGATATTATTAAAATGAAGAGTTTTACCCTGGCATCGTTGGTATTAAAAAGAGCATGTCAGTCATAATTCTACTTTGAAATGTTCTGAGCAGATTTGAAATCAATTCAGCCTGAAAATTAGAATCTATTTCTGTTCGTTGTGTAGAAATGGTGTGAAGACTAACGAGTCCAAATTTGTATTCTTGGGAAAATACCATCAATTGTTTTTCATATATACGCTTGTGAAAAATATGAGATGTATTTATCCATAATTATCAAAGTATATCAGCTTCTGTAAAATCAAATCATGAAAACATGCCTCATGTATACATTTATTACTGAGGCGCCTAGCTAGTCGTATGTGATGATCTCAGAAATAGCGTCTGCACTAACGAAATCTATTGTTTTCTCTCCGTACATTTCTTTTTCACAAACAATTGTATGACTCTTTCCGTTTTTCATTTTCGTATCCACATGAGCTTGCAATGATATTAAATGTGGATATAGAACGGGCAGGGTGAACGCGCTCTCAGTAGATCGTTTTGATCGGTTGGTTGATCCAATGTTGGAGTTTCTCTTTTGTTTTAGCTTCTCCATTTTATCCTTTTGTAATAATAATCATCAGTTCAACAATTTTATAATTTAATGTTAAACTTTCTTCTTGAAAAATGAACTGGAAATGAATACCTTCTTCTCGACATGTTTTTTTACAAGATTCGACGGCCATGCAATGAATGATCCAACAGCTTTTTCCACCGTATGAATGTCGTCATCGTCATTTGGCACGGGTATCTCAGCGCTCGGCTCATGAGCTACATTAATAGACACTTTGACATGACCGGTTGGAAGTGGTCTAGAGTGTAGCGTGTCATTCTACATATTGAACACCGTAGCCCTCGCTACAAGGCGATGGGTGGGAGTTGACAGATATAAATCACAGTCATTTTCACCCTCCAGAATATCATTACATGAAATGTATCAGTGTCTATGTGATTCACATATCACAAAAACGAATATTATAACATTGATTACCATGGTTAAGTTAGGTCTTTTAGGGGAATGGCTCGCCTCAAAGCTGGTGAGGGGTAGATCTTCTCGCGGGGGTTGTTCTTAAGTTGTTTGTTCTCTTCGCCTCTCCTCCATCAAACATGTTAGCATCATTCCCTGAGTTTGTATTAGTTATTAAAGGGTAGCTACTTTATCTCTCATTACATGCACTTCTTTAGTTTGTTCATCCTCTTGTTTTTTTTTCTGAAAATATATCTGGGGTGACACCCCGAAACCCACACCTCTGACGCGGCCATACTATTCTGGCTGTTTCAAGGCCATTGAAAGTATGTCTGCATCCGGTGCAGGTGTTTTTGATTCCTGTGACTATGTCAAATAGAAAATATGAAAAAATAAGTACGCATCGTTATGTAATAGTGATTTAAAGAAAAACAAGTTTATATTATTTCAAACTTACACATGTTTCCCACACCTTCTGTGTGTTTTCATCTATCAGTTTCCCCTCTTTATTAACACGAGCCTCCTTCCATAGAAGATGGTGTGGAATGGAAGTGACTTGAGATTTTGCTTCATCAATCTGCATATAAATCGAGAAACATGGTTACAGTGTTGTTTTATGTCACATAAAATTATTACAGTACTTTTAAAATACATACCAATTGTTTTTCAATTGAAGCGTACCCCAACCTTTCTTTATGGTAGGGGTAAGGTGGTTTTGCTGCCCGTTCGTTATTTTCAGCACTCAATTGCTGTTTCAGAAATAAAAACCTATCAATCAATGTGATGAATACAAGAAACGTTACACACCGTGTAACCAAACACAATGAACCTGAAAATTCTGTTTCGCACGACGGTTTCATAACGCATCCCACGTTCCTTGGGATATCAAGTGTGCATAAAGAGGAGGCGGGTGAGGCGTGATTTTCCCTTTGGCATCTTTCAGATGATGTTTCGTTAAAATTCTACGAAAGCCTCTATGAATCCTTCCTGCCATTCTGAAAACATATTCTTTGTGCGAAACACCTACTATAAATGCACTCTGCAAGAGATGATGATGGGTTAGTCAATATTTCAATATTTTAATTTATTTAAATAAATTAAATAGATGATAACGTAATGTTACCGTAATCTCTTCCCACATTAATGTTTTCAACCCGCTAACATCAGGGTGCCACGACTCTTCGTCAATCGGCACTCGTTGTCGAGTGACAATTCCAATGTAGCTACTAAACATGGCTTTGTTGGGGTTTACATGCTGGCCTAGCTTATTCCATCCCAGCTCATATTTGATGCCTTTTTCTTTTGCCTTAAGGATTTTTTCTAAAACTATCAAACTACGACACACCTGTTTTTTTTGTTTCGCTGGGGTTTCATCACCTACCATTTCCTCAGTTTCTGCATCATCATTATATTTCTCTGAAGCGCAAGCATCGGCACTGACACCAGCTGCAAAAAGTTGAGAGACCTGTTGTACGTCAGCAGTGGGACCAGCTGCAATAGGTTGAGAGACATGTTGTCTCTCAGCAGTGGGACCAGCTGCAACAGGTTGAGAGACGTGTTGTGTCTCGGGATTGGGTGCATCAGAAGGTGAAGAAGTCATTATCTATAGAACTGGTTTAAAATTTAATTTAGATCACATAAAAGCAGTAGTGAATAGATAATAACATAATGTAACACAATCTATATTACAATAAAAATCAATAACCTGATTATTGAACTCTCTTTTTTTAAAGGATGAAGGGATTTGAACCCTCTATCAACTATCCATTTCCCTTCATTGTGGTCTCCTCTGACATACAAAACGTCGTCTACATTGGGACCATTGCGAAATGATTGCGAAGTCCCAATGAAAGGGTCATCTTCTGTTGAATTTTTATTTGACCCTTCAGCTGTTTTGGTCGATAACGGAACAATTGACCAGTTTCGGTTTGTGGGATTTGGAACATAAAATACTTGCACTACCTGTGATGCCATTATAAATGGTTTGACATTCTCCCCTTCCTTACTGAAATCAACTTTCACAAATCCCAAATCATCTATTTTAACAGCACTCCTGTTATCAACCCACTTTCATTGAAATATCAGAACATGAAATTCCGTATAATCCAACTCCCATATTTGTTCGATGATGCCAAAGTATGACATATTCACATAAATTGGATTTCTGTCCTTAGCACCGGAAACATGCATCACTTCAACCACAAGTGTAACTCCACTATTCTGCATGGTACTGTCTTCATCATGTTCATTAGTATAAAATGTATAACCATTAACTACATGAGAATTGTAAGATAATGCATACACACGTGGTCCTCCGGCTAGCCATCGATGTCGTTCCGAAATTGACTTTGGATTTTCATCTGACTTCTTAAAAATATAATCTCGAACCCATCCTATAAACTGTCAATAATGTGTATCTGATATCCATTTTTCAGCCCTTGATGGATTCAAATGCCTAAGTATTTCTTTTTGGATTTCAACATATGGGTCAACATCGAAACTGTTCTGCAAAACATAAAGTCGGGCCTGCTCCCGATCTGTAATATTGATTCTGACAACCTTTCTTCCAGAAATTCCTTCACCCTCAAGCTAACCAGTGTGACGAGATTTCGGTAAGCCAATTCTTTCCACACCAGACAAGTATTCGGTATAGAATTCAACGGCTTCCTCAACAATATATCCCTCTGCAATACAACCCTCTGGCCGACTTCGATTTTTGACATACACTTTCAAAATCTTCATATACCGTTCAACGGGGTACATCCATCGGTAATGTACAGGACCACATAGTCAAATCTCTCTCACCAAGTGGACCATCAAATGAACCATCATATCAAAAAATGAAGGCGGGAAGAACATTTCTAATTCACATAATATGACTGCAATTTCTTTTTCAATAGCTGGAAATTTCGCCGGGTCTATAACTTTGCTGCATATATCTTTGAAGAAGAAACACAGTTTCGTTAATGTATAGCGGACATTCATGGGTAAAATGAAACATAAAGCAATTGGAATGAGATTTTTAATAAAAACATGACAGTAATGTGATTTCAGACCTTTTAACTTGAAGTCTCTCATTGAAACAAGGTTACTGATATTTGACGAATACCCCTCTAGAACCTTTACGTCATTGATGAAGTCGCAAAACTGATATCTCTCCTACCTGGAAAGACTGTAAGTAGCAGGAGGAAGAAATGTTCATTTTTCACCCTTCACTGGTGCCAACTCTTCACGTATTCCCATCACAACCATGTCCAACCTAGCCTTAATTCCATCTTTTTTTTGCCAGATGTATTTAGCAACGTGCCGATAACACTATCACATACATTTTTTTCTACATGCATAACATCAATAAAATGTCTATCATACAGACAATTCCAGTATTGTAATTCAAAAAAAATTGATCCCTTTTTCCAACTGATTTTCGTAAGGTTTTTCGAAGCCGGTTTACCAAAAGTAGTGTCCACATTTTTAACTTTCTCAAACAATTGATCACCTGTTAGTGGAGACGGTGCTGTACGTTCTTCTGAACATCCATCGAATGATGTCTTCCAAGAATGGTACTTATGTCGTTGCGGTAGAAATTTTTGATGTCCTAGAAACACGGTTTTCAATGAATGTTTCAACCTAATTGATTGTGTACCTTCTTCGCAAACGGGACAACCTTGAGTTCCTTTAATGCTATATCCTAAAAAATTTCCATAAGCAGGGAAGTCATTTATCATCCCATACAACATCACTCTCAAAGTGAAATCTTCCTTTCTGTAAGCATCATACAATGTAACACCTGAATCCCAAAATAATTGCAAATCTTCGATCAATGGAGCTAAATAAACATCAATATCATTACCCGGTTATTTTGGTCCTGATATAAGCATAGATAACATGATGTATTTTCGTTTCATGCATAACCATAGTGGTAAGTTATAATTTATCAACATAACCGGCCATGTACTGTGACTGTTCCTTTGAAAACCAAAAGGATTCACTCCATCTGTAGATAACGCAAGACGAAGGTTTCTCGACTCGTTTCCAAATTTAGGATACTCATGATCGATTCTCTTCCACTGAGGAGAGTCTTCCAGGTGATGTAGTATCCCATCTTTAATTCTTGTATCTGCATGCCATGTTAATTTTTCTGCAGTATCCTCACTTCCATATAGGCATCTAAACCATGGAATGATTGGAAAGTACCATACAACTTTAGAAGGACTAGATTCATCTTTCTTGTATCGAGAAGCACCACACTTTGGGCATTCTTTAAGTTATTTTTGGTCCATGCGAAACAGTATACAGTCATTCGGGCATGAGTGTATTATTTCAGAGATCATACCCATAGAGCGTAACATTCGTTTGGCATCGTATGTTCGGCTCGGGTGCTCATTGTTTTCTGGGAGCATGTCATTCAAGAGGGAATGTAGTTTCATAAAACTGTCGTCACTCCACCCATTATCTTATTTCAAATAATACAGCTTAAGTACGGCCGACAATGCTGTATATTTAGTACAACCAGCATACAATAGCGTCTTTGCACAAATTTTTAACTTCTCAAACAATTTTTGGCAATCACGAAGTTCATCTTCGAAGTTCCTTGTCATTTTCTCAATACAATCTTCATCATCATTCACATCTGTAATCACATCCTCCATACGGTCATCTTCATTATTCATGTTTGTAATCATATCAGATGATCCATAAAACGCAGTTTCATCCAAGTCACTACTTAAATTCGTTGTTTCCCCGTGTTTATTCCAACATGTATAACTTTGATCTATTCCGTGACAGATCAAGTGTACTTCCAACTCATCTGGACTAATTTTTTTTGAATAACAACAGCGTAAACACGGACAAAGGATTTGAGAAGAGTCACATGCATGATTTTTTGCAAACTTAATAAATTCATTCATGACTTCTTCATACTCTTTTGTCAACTGATTGGCATTCATCCATTCTTTATTTATATTCATCCTATTTGAAATACATAGGATGAGTATATAGGTTAGAGGAGAAATGACTTCTCGAACCTTTTCTGGAAAACCTACATCTCCGTCCAAGGAAATAATGTGACCATGAAACAATACTTCTTAAACAAAATATGGGGAATTTATAATATTGTAATAATGACAAAGATCTCTAAAAACACCCAAAAAAACCTCCAGATTATCGGAGTACTCCTCCAATATATTGTAATACACCAAGAAGTATTCTAAAAAAAGAAAAATGGAGGTGTCTAGAAAGATATTAAAGATCTAGTTCGTCAGTTCCATGAAATAGATAGAGCATTGGTGATCCCAAATGGAATTCATATATACTTTAAATTTCCATATCGACTTTAAAAATCTATCTTTTGAGCATCCTCTTCCCAAACCATCAACTGTTGGTACCCTGATCTCTAGAAAATTTTCAAAAACCAATAGAACCTTATTAGTTGGTCAAACAAATCATCAATTATAGGAAATATGTAATTATTCATTACTGTCACCTGGCTATGACTACGGTAGACTGTTAAAATTAATAGGCTATGATATGACTTCATTGAAAACAGAATTGGAAAATCCCATAGTGACATGATCATATAGATAGAACCATTTCCCTAAAGATCTTCTAGCTGATCTTTTAGCTCCTCTAAATCGGCCAGAGCCTTATGATGTGATGGAATGGAAAATGGGATCTTCCTATGAAGAAAATAGATAGAAAACGCAAACACTCATTGGGGAGGTTATCCCATGAAGTCCTATAGAAATGATTTTGTGTACTTTTCCATGACCACTAGAATTTCACATGAAGAGAACTTCTCAACAACCCCAAGGAAAACCTTGGAAAAATGCCAGATATGAACCATAACAACGAAGAAACTTGTCATACCCTCCATGGTTATAGATCACAATCTCCATAAAAGAAATTGAATCTCCTGTTAAGAGTATTTAACTGAACCCAATGGTGATAATAGTCATCTAGTGCACTAAATCCAATAGAAAAAATCCAAGATGGTAATGATGTCGGAAAAGACGAGGTCCAAAACATGGAATTCCGAAATGTCCTCCATGCCAAGTACCACAACACAACTCTCAAAGAACATGAAACCATGACCATTTTTCCTACCCAAAAGGGTTAGGAAATACATGAAATAATTCATAAACTCTGCCGTCATAACCAAGTAATAAAAAAATATGTGAAATTAATGACTAGGATTCACCATTTTGAAATGAAACCAATACTATAGAAGAATTAAAAAAAATTCACCTCGAATTGTGGTTGGCCAAGATTATGAGTCCTCATGAATGACCTCTACGGCATTGATTTTGTCTAGATTAGACTCGTCTATATATTATTTCCCTATTAAGAATCCCCCTTTCTTTTAGGATGTGATCCTCCACCATTTGAAGCCTCTTATTTTAACTAAGAACCCTTAAAAAAGTGGATCCTACACCACCCATTAATGGAACACCATTGAGACCAATATTTCAATTAAAATATTCCTCTCACATCAATACCTTGGGAAACACATAAAAATAGGTTGGTAGACATAGAACAATAAGAATAAATCTGATATATTTCCTCAAACCCATCTCAAAATTAATAGCCATAAGATAATCGTTCGTGGGGAGATAAAGAGATACATGAACCAAATGAAAACACCAAAACATAAGAATAACTAAATAATTCTAATGAAGTAGTGGGAAATCATAAAAACAACCCATAGTCAGGATCAAAACATAACCACAATCCCAAACCACCCATGGAAACTGAAGACTCAACATGAAGAATAGTTGGCCAAACACTTACCCATTCGAAACATAATTAATTCATGAAAATTAAATTTGAATCACCTTAAGGAGGAGGACCCGGTGGAGGAGGAGAAGGAGGTGTCGACAACAGAGGCACTGAAGGCAGTGCAGAGGTAGGGCGAAGGCAGCAGAGGCAGCGGAGGAGGAGGAGGAGGAGGAGGAGAGAGCGGAGTAGGCAGAGGAGGAGGAGGCGTTGGTGGAGGAGGACGAGGATGAGGCCATGGACTAGGAGGAGGAGGAGGAAGCACCGGTGGAGGAGGAGGAGGATGAGGCCATGGTAGAGGAGGAGGAGGAGGAGGAGGAGGCGACTCGAGGAGGAGGAGAAGGAGGAGGCGGCGGCCGCGGCGGAGGATGAGGAGGCGGCGGCAGCGGCGTAGAGGAGTGCTACCGCGAGAGCTTGACTGGGTGCAGGGAGGAGGAAGAGGACCTGCGGGTTTTTAACAAATCCGCGTGATCCTTTATCAGTGCTAGTAAAAAGTGCTGATAAAGGGTGTATTTATCAACGCTAAAATGGAAAGCGCTGATAAATACAACCTTTATCAGTGATTTTTTAGCACTGATAAATAATCCCTTTATCAGCGCTTGTTTTAGCACTGATAAAGTGGACCTTTATCAGTTCTTTTGTTAGCGCTGATGAAGGCTCGGACCTTTATCAACGCTTTACTGTTAGCACTGATAAAGGCAGGCGCATGCCTTGCCCAGTTTTTTGGTAGTGATGTTAGAGTTCAGGGTTTAAGGGAAATGAAATCCCAATCTGGATACTAGAAGTGGATTTATGAACCTCACATATTTTTCGGGGTTAACTACCCAAAAAACACCATATTAAGCATGACTTAATGAGGACCTAGTGAAAAAATTATTTTCTACACACATGGATATCCACTCTTCAAGGTTATTCTTCTGTTAATAACAAACAATATTAAAAACTATTGTGAAGGTTATATTACAATTTTAATTATTTATTTTTAATGATATAATGGTATTAAGGTACATGATCAAAGAAGTGTCATTTATGGGAATGTCTAATCCAAGGGAACACATATTATCTTTCTCTATAATTATTTCTGAAATAGAGTAAATTAATCATTCACTCTATATTGAAATATGTCCAATCCATTTCCATTTTATAAAATTTGTGTGAACTAAGAGATACATTACAAAAAATACTAATGAGGTAAAATGAACTGATTTCTAGAGTAACAATCCCAATGAAAGGGGATTTGTAGTTAAAAACATCATGGAAATGAATTCAATGATATCTCAAGGTATAGAAATTTAAAAAAAAGTGGAATGTACTCCTTCACTTATAAATGAGAAAATGGCTGAGGAATCCTTTCTGTGACAATGATTGACTGCATTTGTTGGATCTTCTAATCCAATTATTATTGAATAGTAGGGTAACTAAATAGATATTATATTTCATATTTTCTATTTTTTATGAAGGATATGGTTACATTAGTCTTATATCGTTTAGATGTAGATACTGATAAATGGTGGACAATAAAAAAAAATACCATGTTGAAGGATGAAATGGATGAAATTGAGTGGGATAACATGAAGAATATATTTATGAAAAAATATTTTCCTCAAACACTTTGGAGAAATATTGATAGATATTTAGTAGTGCCTATGAAAAAGGATTTAGAATCTATCGCATCTGATGAGTATAAATTTAAAAGTCTTGCATGATATTCCTTGGATTTGTTTATGAACAACAATAGAAAAGTCGATATACTATCTAATGGATTAAAAACACCTCTAAAAGGCCCTATCTATCCCAAACATTGGGAGTTATGAATAGTTTATTTTGTTTTATCTAAAAGTATAAATGGTGTCTTGAGAATGATGACAATGAATGAATTATGATGTTTTATGCTTCAAAGATCTAACAAAAAAGGTGGAAAGAAGGATCAACCACCACCATGAAGAATATGGCGGATGAATCATCATGAGAACTACCTTAAGGAGGCAATGAAATGATAAAAGTGTAGGATAGATTGGCACTAAACTCAAGAATTACAATGATACATGAATAAACTAACTGATGTGGAGAATGAAAATGAACCGACTACTTTTCAATGCATCATATATTGGAGGACTATCACTATTCAACATAGTGCACTAAACATTGTGTCCTTTAGGGAAATATACATCAACAACCACCAAAGGTGAAAGGGAATTGTAAAGAATATACCATCACCACTACTAATGTGGAGCCTAAAAATGAGGTCTTACGAGGTACACTTCCTCTTTATTCAAGAATGGATTTATTTTTATTTTACTTTCATTTTATAAATTCCTTTATATCCAACCTGTTTTCTAGAACTATTTGATCACAACGCTAATACCATCATGTAAGGATATATGTAAAAAAACATAGTGGTAACATTAAAAAATCCCATTTAAAAGATATATTTCTATATTATAAATCATCACATGATCCTATATGAATGAAAGGATGATTTTGAATCTCCTCCAGAAACTAGATCAATGGTGTGGGTTATTATACCTTGTGAACTATCAAACTTTTCCAAAGTGGTTGAGTTGAATCAAAGTATTATCTTTGATGAAATTCTCATTATGAGAGAATGTAATTATCTATTTCCATAATATTTACATTTAATACACCCATATTATGAGGTAGAGTTGTTAATATAACTTATAGCCGGTTCCAATCACATCTCTAAATTCTCCATTAGGTTGGCCCCGCTCGAACTGGATGAGTTAATAAAATAGATGTATGATCATTTAGAAAAAGATTTCATATGACATAGTTACCCACTTTGGTGTATACCAATTCCCATTTTGAATAATATTAATCAACCAATGTTACTATGTATCGATTATTATTAGATCAATAAGATCACCACAATGATAAAGTATCCTCTCCAAATGCATGCTGACATGTTTGATCAACATTGAATGGATTTTTTATTCTCTATAGAAAAGCACTGTTCTAGATTCTGTAAACTAAAGTTTAATAATAATGGTATTTATTGGATAGACTCCCACACATGTTATGGTTAGTATGTGTACATAGTGATTCCTTTCGGACTTACAAATTCACCGACAACATTCATGGATTTGAATAACATTGTATTTAGAGAAAATTTTGATATATTTGTTGTATTATTTATCAAGAATATTATCATCCACTCAATGAGTAAGGGGTATCTAAAATAGAATCAAATTATTGTTCTAGAGAAATTATGAATGAGAAAATGCATGCTTCATCTATCAAGGGTGCCTTTTGGGTGTGTAATGTCAGTTTTTTTGGGAAATATGGTCATGAGTGTGGGAATTTCTTTAGTCCATTTAAAAATAAGTTCTATTAAATAATGGATCATACCCAATTGTTACATGGAAATATATAGTTTTCCTAGATTTTCTGGGTGATAAAGACATTTTCCAAAGAATTTTTCAAGATTGACTATCCTTATAAATAATGTAACGCGTAAAGGGGTAATGTTTTTCTAGATGGAAGAATGTGAGGAAATCATTATGGATCTCAAAAAGATGCTAATAAATTTCCCTATACTCACAATACCAACATGAGAAAATGTTTTTAATAAAAAATGATTCTTAAATGAATTTCATGGGTGGATTACTAATTCATAATGATAATGTTATAGACTATGCCTCTTGACACTTTAAGACCTATGAGAAGAAACACCCAAAACATGATCTGGTGTTTTTAGTTGTGATCTTCTCACTAAATATTTGTAGACACTACATTTTTGATTAAAAGTGTGATATATATATTGATCAAAATATTCTAATTTATATATTCACATAGAAGTATCTCAACATGAATCCAATAAGATGGTTTGAGATGATAAAAGACAACACTTACTCTATTAACTACCAACTAGGAAAGGATAAAAAAGTAGAATACATATTTAGCATAAAATAACCAACTACTATATCTATGATATAGATTGAAAAAATATAAAACATCATGTATATGCAATGGTTGGATTCTGAAATCATAATGATCAGGAAGACATCCTAATTTCTATAATTATATCATAACCATATATCAAAGAGAAGATCATTGAGTCACAAAGGTTGTATTCTGATCTTCTAAAGAAGTAAAAACTAGTAAAGGAAGGGAATTTACGTGAGTTCCACAATAATGAGAAATGTGAGATTTGATTTGAAACATTAATTTTCATGCATATGACACTCCTGATAATGAATGATCTATTGTAAATTCACATATCTCATATTTCTACATCCATCCGGGATGTAAATAAGAGTACTGTGACATTCCAGAGAACTTTTGGTTGTACTACATGAATTTTCATATCGATGAGTACAACTCAAGTTTATTGGAATTCCAGTAAGTAAATGCGATGTGACATAAATCCATGGGATGATGATAATATTTCCCAACACTAACATTAAAATCAGAGAACAAATCCATGAACATCTTCACTACTCACACTGATACTTCTAATAGAAAAAATGTGATATGGGTCAAGGGGGATATAATCACTAAGACATAATATTTAATCACTATATAGGAATATTCTTCTCCTAAAAAACATTATATGATATAATTAAATGAAGTTTTTAGGATTAATGAGTTACTAAATTGGGTCATCTTTGATCACAATCTATGGTTCAAACCTATATTTTGGACACATCTAAAAGATTTTTTGAGTAATGAGTAGAATTTTAGTATGGAATATCACCCCCACAATAATTCCCAATCAGAAATTACATTTCAGATGCATGAGGAAATTCTATAATCACAATCTATAGAATTTAAAGGCTGATGAGATCAATATTTCCCATTAGTTGATTTACCATACAAAAACAGTTTCCACTCAAGCATTCCAATGGCCCCATATGAATATATATATATAGGAATGAATATAGAACTCACACATGTTGGGATGTTGTTTGATAACCAAATCAAATTGGAATAGATATTGTCCAATAAATTATAGAAATGTTTGAAGCAATCCAAAATTTTCTAAAAGATGCTCATAGTTAGAAAATGATCTATACTGACAACCATGTATGGGACCTGGATTTAATTGTGGGAGAAACTTTTTTCATCGAATATCACCAAGTATGAGAGCCATGTAGTTTGGAAATTATGGAAAACTCATCCCTAGTTTACGTATCCCCTTAGATATCATTAATCACATAGGAAAAATGACACATATGGTATTACTTTCACTAAATAATCCTGAATTTAAATTTATTTTCCATGTATCTCTCATGAGGAAGTACATAACTCATCTATCAAATGTACTAAATCAAAAGATGGTATAATTGGGGAATAACATCAATTATGATGGGATTAACTAACAATTATTATACTCTAGATACAATATTCAACACAATAAGACAACTCACCTTACAATTATTATGTTGGAGAACCAAAAGTATGAACATGCAATGTGGGAGTTAGAGGAAACAATGAAACAAAAAGTACCCTCATCAGTTCTCAACTGAGAATATGAGTGGAAATTTATTGGATAAAATAACTAAATTGGGGAATAATGTAACAATACAATGTTTATATGTAATATTTTTATGAATAAATGTGTGTTGTTTTAAATTATATAATATTTTACCCATTTCCAATATAGAGAATCCAACAAAAACATTATATCATTATCAAAAATAATTACATTTGTTAGCTATCAAACCAATCGAAATTCCAAAAATTATAATTGGATAAAAATATTGAATATAAATTATAATATGGGAAAATATGGTTCACCCCAATCTGATAGGATCATCACCCCCATGACCAACACCGTCATAATGATGAAAAATTTACGTAAATGAATCAAAATTTTATAAAATGGATATACATAATCATGGGAGGAAATTTATTGAATATTAATTGAAATAATATAGTGGAATATAAAGGTGTAATGGGACTGTTGTAATAGTAAGGATGTTGTTGGAATAATAACATAACCATTTGGAATAGTAACATCACAAGTGTGAATAGTAAGATCACTATCGGAATAGATATTTTAAATAAAAATAATAAATTTTGATAAAAATAATATTTATCATTATTAATTAAATAAATATAAGTATTATAAATCAAAATATAATCATCATATTTAAAAAACCAAATTTTTTTGAACATTTAATAAAAATTGTATTTTAATGTATTTCATAAAAAGTAATATATGAATATTAAAATATAAAAGTAACTATTTTATAAAAAAATTTCTAAAATATTAATAAATTTTTAAAATCATAATTTTGAGTACCCCAAGTGTTAATTTTTTGGTACTTTTTAAAATACATCAATTTTCTAGTAAATAGTGACAAAAGTATTTCTCATAACCGGTATATCTTAAATTGCAACATTCATGGTGTAATAGTGACGTAATCTTTCATAGAAATTAATATTTCTCAATAATATATATAATTTCATTAATGATTAATTAAAATAAAATGTACTTAATTTGTGAAACAAAAAATCACTTTCCAAAATGAAAAGTGAGAAGTGATCCCTTAAAATAACAAGTTTTCAATCTTTTCCACTTTCCATTTAAAAACATTGTGAATTTGAATAATTTTTTTAGTCAAAAAAAGTATATATTGTTTTTATATATGATTTATATTGTAATGAACACTATTACAAGGTTTACCAAGGATATAATATTTTATTCCAAAAATACCACCACCTTAAGTACAAATAATTCCATTACCTCAATAAAAAGACCAATCATCCCTCACGTATAAAAGTATAAACTCTAAAAAAAACCATCCTTTAAACCTCTTATATTCCTTATAATTGTTTTATTTTAATATAAATATTAATATAAAATTTTATTCTATCATCAAACAAGGTAAGATACACTGAAGAAAGAGTAAGTTATAATCAACTCATCACTCTTTTTCTTATTCCTTTCATTTTCTGCCACCCTTTTTGAATGAAAATATTATGAAAATATTTACAAACCTTATTATTATTATTTTAATTAGTTTAACCTACTATAGTTATAATATTTATGAAATATATAAATTTCCAAATTCTCTTTCCCCCTCTTTCAATAATGTCGCACCCACGGTCGGTGAACCACCTATAGAGACATTGCCCAGTAAAGGAATATATCCACGTTCATGGATGAAAAATTAGAATTATATAAAAAAAAATAGGTAATAGAATTTATTATAAGCCATTTAGGTTGAATAAAATTATGAATAAAATAATTTTAACGAAAATTATAAAATCGAGACAAAATGGGAAAATTTAAAGATAACATGATATCATAAAATTACATTTTTCAAAGAGTGTTATAAATATACTCAAATAATTATAATGGTTTAATATTTGAAAAGAAGAAAATAATTAATTTTTGGAACTATGTTTTCATAATAATAAATTTATTTTCCAGGTGCTGGAAAAGAAACAAAATAATGTATAAATTAATGTTAGGGGATTATCGAGAAAAATTCCATTATTTAGGTTATATTCTCTTCCACAGTATGAATGTCATATTATGTACATGAAATTTATGTTCCATTTTTTTGGATAATCATGTTACAAACATGTAAAAATGTTTTCTGATAAAAGCATATTTTATGTGACTTCAATTACCAAATTAATTTATTTTACTCTTCTTGAAATGCCTCTTGTATTATAATTAATAATGATGTTTTATGTCCCAATATTATTACCCTTATACATTTTGGAACCAAAAAGGCTTATTCATGAAATTATTCAATTTTATATCCTTATGTAACCAATCCACTACTTCTGGTTTATCTCATTATGGTGATTTTAATACATTCTATGTTGCATGTATAATAATGAGCATTTGAGATCTAACAAGGTGGACCCGATATTATTTATCCCAAAAATTCATTGGGTTATGTGATATATCTCTTATGATTATGTGAAATATTCATAAACATGATTCAGTAATTTGTAAAAATGATGATATTATGATTTAGGAATATATGCGACGCTAGAAGATGATGCTATCTAAGTTCACAAATATGTGTGGTATTTGACCACTATGACCCGATGTTTATTTTTATACATATGCCACAAGACTTTCCTTTGTCAAACGTTTCAATCATGACAATGATGAAGATCATATTATTATGATATTTTTATGATCACCCATTTACTTTTGATTCATGTCCATTATTCACCACATGTTTACCACACCTTACTTTTATTTTAGGTCACCCCATCATCAATGTATATGCTCAAGTGATTACATTCAATTTATAAAATGTGAGACCAACCAAGAAGAAAAATAATAATTATTTAAATAATATTTATTTTGTATTATGTAAAATTGATTTGTCAGCCAAATTTACAGATGACCCAAAACCATTAGATCTTGTATTATATCAATATTCTGTTATTTATAATTAAAATTATGTAACTATTATGTAGTGATAAATTATAGTCACTTTATGATATGTGGGAAACATCCCACCAAATGAAAAACAGCTACCCATACTAACATGAGAGAAACCTATCCACCTCATTCTGACAAATTAATCATTACTACACCTTAAGAAAATACTAGTTTCATACACTCACAATGGATTGTGATGGGTGTCAGAAAAACAGGATCAGTAGCATTCCACCTAGGTGTTCCATATCAATTCCCAATATATAAATCTAAAAAACCCAGGATAAAGAAAATATGCGAGGATATGAAGTCAAAAAGTTTCATATTAAAATAATGTATAATAGATCTCATTTTTCTACATTTTTAAAACATGACTGGAAATATTGTTTCAAATCATAATTCGAACGATCCATTTACATTAATCAAAGAGGGTATATAAATATCTAAATTGTTCAATGCCAATGAATAATGGAAAATACAAATCAGATAAAAAATTGTAGGATAACTATGTGCCTTGTACTTTTATAAACATTGACTACTAGATCACTCCAATGGCCATAGAGTCTATGAATTATGTCTATCGATAGAGGAACACCCCAGAGTCTTAACCCTTAAACAATGTCCACAACCAACCTACTCAGGTTGACCTAAAATGTTACCTAATCAAAATCTCAAAACATACAGAGCATAAAATATTCAGCAACCCACTTGGTTGACCACATATACAATATAATCATACTAAATATTTATAAAACAAGATCTACTACCAACACTAAGACAAACCACATACTTGATATCCACAAAAACATGATCTTCACCATGCTGATAATAATAACCCACATAATGTACTATACTTGATCAAATAAGAATGGCCCTCAGTCCTATCAATCCCATATCCTATCCTCAAACATATATGTAGTAATCACGTAGGAACCCACACCATGGTTCATAAACACTAGGTGAGAAATAAAACTCAGTAGGCCACCGCAACATTGGGCCTATTATATGATATCATATAAAGTGAATGAATAAGTCATATACCCATACTAGATGAAAAAATATAGAGGGGGAATAAAACAACAACTACATGAAACAAAGGATGAAAAAGGAAAACTAATAAAACATCCACCAACAGGTTCTATCCTAACACTTGAAGGGAAATATACTATAATTATATCCCCTGACAAAGTATATAAAAAAAATATACCAACCACAATACAAAAAGTTTGATTAATAGATCTACAAAAGATCTCCAGGATTCTTAAATACAAAGAACAGAAATGGAGGAGACAAGGGAATAAAAAAATTTATATGCATTAAAAAGTGATTTTACATAGCTCTAGGACACCAATAACTCAATTTGAATTGGAAAAATGAATATCTTGGACAACAAAACTAGATTAGATGTTTGTTTTGATGGTCTAATAGTATGAATCAGACACCATAAATGTATATAATAAATAGGTATTCCTAAAAAATAGGAGTTCTTAATATCCATGGGTGTGGGAAGAAATAGCTTCAATTACACAAATAACGCACTCTATGAGTACTTTGACACCTCAGAGCCTAATGCCACACCAGTGAGGGATACAACTCAACTATATGGTGGTTGTTGTCATCCATATCATCAATTATCCCTCTAATCCAATTTAACCCAAGATATCCAGTAGAGGAGAGAACCATATAAAAAATCATGGTCATGTCCCAATAGAAGATATCCCTAGGGTCTCATCCTCAACCACGATCTAGAGTAGAAACTACATCAATAATCATTTCCAAAGGCCAAATGAATATGGTATGATCCTTGTATGTACTCATTATAAAAATATATGAACTATAAGAAAAAATATTGTTAAAAAATGTGGAACAAGGCCTCTCTCTAAACATTGAATCTCAACATCCAAACAAAATAGTAAACATAGGATCCCAACAACCTAAATCAGGTCTAAACAAAATATAAGAACATCCATGATCCCAAGGGTCATTTTATAAAATTATTTTTTCAATTGGATTCTAGTATTGCACCCAAACTCTCTGGCCCTGCCCACAGAAAAAAACTCAACTACCCAAATGAGCATAGTAGGATTTGGACACCATACAATGGGTTCCCCTAGTTCATATAAAACCATTCGACACAACCAGTGTGAAATCATCCCAAATGACTCTTAGTGGACCCCCCAACCAGTACGTGATCAATAATTCCCCTAGAATGGGGAATTCAACAACCAATGTCCCCAAATTGGGGAATTCACAAATGTCTTCATAACTAACTCAAAATAATGGATGTCCATAAGGGATCCTCATAAACATATGTACAATAAGGAAAATCCCATACCTGAAAACCTCATAAAACATTATTTAAAAACCAACCAAAAATTCTAACTGACCCATATGGGCCTTCATGAAACACCAGGTCACTTGATCATTCTCAATAACTAAAAAACGAAACCACCGACCACTTGATAATAAAATCCCACATGGGAATCCCAAATATTATATTCAAGTCATCCCAATAGCTCAACAAAATAGTGCAATAAATAATATCCCTGGATTTCAACCCATCCTAAAGGCTCCAACAACTTTGATCCTCCTCCTGATGATCTAAACATCAAACACACTACTATTGAGAAAACAATGATGGAATTCATGAAAAAACAAAATCGAAATAGAGATTCTATTCTATTTTATCTTTTAGAATCATTCCAAAATAACCCCAAATAAATCACCATGTTACACTTGATCATGGTCAATCATCAGGCTCACAACCCTTAATTTGGCCTCACCACGCACACCCAACTCACAAGAGGATTTTGATACCAAAACGAAGATATATCACCCAAATAACACTATCATTCCAAAATAACAACTATATTTCCTATAAAAAATGAAATAATTCCCCCATAATGATATACCCAAAAAAATATTTAGAATGGACTATTCACTTGTCTAATTATAATTGTAAGAAAAAAGGAAAATGGACAAAGAAATAAAAAGAACATTATATGTACTAATGGTACATGGTGTGTAACCCTAGATACCAACCCTAGCTATGTACCTCAAGAAAATAAGAATGAAATTTTATAAATTACGTAACATGTGACTCTCGGTACATCATGTGTAATCCACATGGGTACCTTTCTATGTACCACAAATGACAGTTGGTGTGTAAGATTGTTGGGTACATGGAATGCATCACCTATACATGGTGTGTAACCATGTAATGGCCCAGACCACTCTGGTCTATTCCTTTACGAAAATCTGGTGTCTGAGGTGTTCCGGGAGGTCAATGTGACTTATCCCCAACACTTTTCCAAATTTCCAATTCGGTGAGGATCCAAGGGTTACCTATTTCCTTTTCTAAATTTAGAGTTAATGAACATTTATTCCAAAATAGTGAGGTTCCAACGATGTCCTCATTCCATTTCCAAATATTGATTTCATGAATAATGCTTCCAGAACCGTGGGGTTACAACCGTGGCCTCATTCCTTTTCCAAATTATGAGTTCATAAACAATGTTTCCAGAACAGTTAGGTTTTAAGGGAAAGGATCATAAACATTGTTTTTTCTTTATCATATTTTGAGTTCCTGAACAGTGTTTCTAGCCTCCTACAGTTTCTCCCATATAATTTTTCCTTTGATGTAAAATGCATTTAAAGCCATGTTTTAAGGACTCGAAGGCCGATTCAATTTTCATAACACCTATATTAATTTCCATAAGTCTTGGGATGATTTTTCTTGGTCAAACCTTATGGGTCAATGTGATCCACTTTTAATGGAAAATCAAATGAATATTAAACAACTACTCCATTAAATATTTTAACGAGACAATATATCTCTTTACCTAGTTAACCCTTCCTATTCTCAAATGAGAGACTATCGAACCTTTCGTTCCATATTTTAGGAGTTTCTCAATCAAATGTTACTCCTTGTATTGGTTCCACTTTGTTTTGATGAAACCAAGTAGTATCGATCAATCACCGATATAAGGTATGATCTATAGTCAATCATTGGGTTCATCTCATTTTGTATCTTCCTTCCTTTTTATGGAATGCTATCTACATGTTACTAATGATATTTTCTTTGGTGTTTCCAGTGTGGTGGTGTATCTGCATCCTTGGGTGGATATAGTTGTCATAGTGGGAGGAGATCATAAACTATTGTGTGGCTCGTTCTGGTATAAAGAACCCCATGAACAATTTGAGGTAGGAGATTCAATTATACCCTTTTCTTTTACATGCAACTATATATTTATCATGTTTTATCCCACAAGATCAGAATGGAATTGACATAATAAAAATTTGAACTGAATAAATAAATTGATATCGATCGTATTTTATTACCTCTTGTTTTTCTAGATAGTGTGATATATATTCTTTCTTTGTTTAGAAATTCATTCTTGACTGAAATAGGTAAATAATGTAAAGCCTAAATTCATCGATAATTGTTTGAATAAAGAAACAGAGGAAAGTTAATGAATCTTGTTCTTCTTATTTTAATTTGAT
Organism: Viscum album; assembly: GCA_963277665.1. Lineage (NCBI taxonomy): Eukaryota > Viridiplantae > Streptophyta > Magnoliopsida > Santalales > Viscaceae > Viscum > Viscum album. The sequence continues at coordinate 245,362,446 of OY728122.1, read as the reverse complement.
GTTAATAAAATTGTGATAGTAAGCATGTTTAATTATATGTGATAGCTTACTAGTTAGTTTTCCTAATTTGGAACTTTTGAAATGTAAATTGGTTAATCCACGAAGGATTAATGAACTTATTGTTTCATAAAAGATAATTCCTTATAGGGTTCTGACTAAACCTCAATCTTGTTTAAGGGAAAGAGCCCAATTGATATAATGGTTGTTTTCCTGCTACTTGTGTTCTGATGTGATCCTGGACGGATGTTGTGATATGTGGGGGGCAGTGAGGCCTGCTGGTTGTGGGAACAGTTGACTCCTAGAGTGGCGAGATGCATCAGTTTATGCCTATGGGTGTCGGGGAGGACACATGGAGTGGTGAAATGGGTTGGATGTGAATGTTCGGATTCTTGCTGATTCTTATTGGTTGTTTATCTATATTACTTTTTCCACTGCTCAAGGAATCTGGACATTCCTACCATTTTTCTAAAAGGGTTGATGATGCATGGGGTATGCCACGTGCTTTCCACATTTTTCTTCTTAAGGGGGAGGGGTCTATGCTCTTTTTGTATGTAGAAAAGACTTGATGGTTAGTTCATCTACTCAGGATGCTGATCCCCCTTGTGTTTAGTATCCTAGAATTTTTTTAAATAATTCATTGGAATATGGGAAGGTAATGCTATATCTAATTAATTGAAAAAATGATATTAACCCAAGGGGTTGGAGCTTGCGGGGGCGCAATACAGAGGTTGTAATTTGATGGAACAATGGACTTTGGATGTGATGCTAATGAAATATAATGTGGAAATATTAACGGTTAATTGATTTTTAATGAATTAATTAACATAATTTGAAACTAATAAAATGGAAATTATGTAATGTAATAGATCTCTTTAAATGGTTGTGTGCTTATAGGATACTTAGTCATTGAAGTGGCAGTTATGAGTCTGAGAGGTGTTAGATGTAGTTGAGTCTAAGAAAAGGTTATTCCCATAGTGTGGTTGTGAGATATAGTATATTTTGTGTTTCTATATTCTACTCCACCCTATCAGTAAGGGTTAGTGACACCCTTAGTATTATGGGCCCTAGGGCGTGTTTTCACCAACATTCCGGTTGTAGGATAGATGGTTAAGTACCTCCTTTTCCCCACTCTCTTCTCTTGGAAGTTACTTGTGTTGTTAGGCACAATGGTTAGTTTTCCCTATATATGTGTGTAGAGGGATATAATGGCTTGTGTTTATTCACACACATAAATTCCAGATATAGTATCCCATAGACTACTATAGGTGTAACATGTATACGCATTGATGGATTGAGGATCATTACATGGTGTATGTGCTTTAATGGATTGAGGTTTAATACCCGACATTTGATACACATTATGCGAGCAATGGTGGCTCCGAGAAACTACCATGTTTCTTTTCTTATGTGGATGTGGTGGTTTTGTTGCACAAGGTGCATGTTTTGGTGCTTTGCCCAGGTGTCTTCTGGCAAGCCTTTTGGAGAGAGATGCTTCAGACGTGCGACATTGGGGAAAGTGGAAAACCATTTGGGAAGTATTAGAGTTGTAAACATTATATTATTTATGATATTATATAATCTTGTTTGTGTTACTCAGTTAGAGTATCCATAGGGAGGCTGGGAACTTAGCATACCTATTTAGGTGATGAGTTAGTTTCACTAGTTGTACACAGTGATTTAGCAAGTTTTCATTACTTTTTCATGAGAGGCTTTGAGGAGGATCATACTGAGTATACTGTTATACTCACCCTATGTCTATATAAACTATTTTTAGGTCACTTGGATCATCTTGGTTATCAAGCTGGTTTCTACTAAAATGGGGTTGCAGGAACTGTTTTGGTTTGTGGTTGCTATTTTTCATACATTTTATTGGGTATTTGCAGTTTTACCCTTTCAGTTGTAGTAGTATTTCATGAAATTACATATGTGTACTTTTTATTTCTTTTATATTGTGGTCTGAGTTGGAGTTTGTTGGTTTCAATCTTATCTCTCTCATTCGTATGTGTTCTCTTAGTGGGTAATGCCTCACATCTGTGTGTTTACTAAACCCTCGATGCTAGTCACCAACTCAGGGCCTACTGGAGGTGGTACTCTGAGGTCATTATCTCCCTTCTCAAATCGCCGAACAAGGAGGGTAGACAATGTGGGGAGGGGGGTCGTGACAATGTAAGATCATATAGAGGTTGATAGATAAGATGGATTTCGGAGTTAGGCATTGGTGAGGTTGCAAGGGTTGGTAGGGCAACGGTTTCATTCATGTTTATCAAGTGATGTAAACCCTGGAGACCAGATGAGACATAGGATTTTAGGGCCCCTAATGATCTGAGGTACGAACCATTAGGGTTTCAATGGTTACTAGATGAGGGGATACTAGTTGCAGGGTAGAGACCTAGAAGTGATCACACATTATTCTTTTTTTGAATGTGTTTGAATGGGTAGACCTTGAGATAGGTTAACCTAAAATGAATAATATAAAACAATTAATTAATTTTTCTGGAGTCTTCCATATTCATGTTTTAGGAGCTATAACTGGTCAATATTTTGTTGGTATAGCTCCAGGTCGACGTCCTTTCAAGGATTGCATAGAAGATGGCATGAAGGTTGTGCCAGTAGACAACCATCCAGTAGAGGATGATGACGAAGACACATGGAGGAGGCCACTACGAGATTTTCAGCGCATGAGTCTACATAAGTATGAGGGCTCCGTTTTAGATGCAGTCACATAAGAATGGTTGGAGGTGGTTGAGATATGCTTCAGTTAGATCTGTTCTCGGTAGGAGCACTGGGTTTCCTTAGTTGTGACGATGCTGTGTGGAGAAGCGAGGCAGTGGTGGTTCTTGTTCCTCAGGGATTGTGAGGAGTCAGCGATCTAATATGGGGAGTTCTGTGACATGTTTAGAGTTGAGTTTCTTTTTTTTGCCCATGAAGGCATCCAGTCTCCAGAAGATTCATACACTTTGATATTGGAGCACAATTTTCCCAGAGTTTGGAATGAATTTCAGGAACCTTTAACGATATGCATGAGACCTTTTTCATGAAATGGAGGCATGGGTGAGGCATTTTGAAGAGCCTTTGTGTCTAGAGATCCAATGCCAGGTAACCCCATTTATGCTGATAACATATCTTGTGGTGATGGCGAGAGAAGAGGTTGTTGAGAGGACTTTGGCCAGAATCAGATCATCCCAAGAGGGGAGTCTTCATGATTTCTCCCGAGTCAGAGCTGTGGTCTGGGGTTCCTAGTGTTAATGTTAGAAGAGTTTCCATTCACCCAAGGGTAGGTCCCATCCCCCATCATCTTGTTTCCACAGGGGAATCAGCTCTCAGGCCTATTCCAAGGGATCATGTGCTTGTTTTTCTTGTTGTGGTTGAGGTCATCTACATCGAGAGTTCCTAACCCTTCAGAGCAGTCATCATACACCGGGTGTTCTGCTCCAAGTTCATTCATTAAGTCAGTTCCTGCTGAGGCAGTAGCATTAGGTTGAACCAGCTTTAGATTAGCAGAGGGTACATTGGGAAACAAGAGGACAACCTCGTGATGATCATCGTCTTCAGATAGTAGAGCGAGGCCATGGTGGCGGTCGTCATCAGGGTCAGAGAGGTTGTGGAAGAGGTAGTTGTCAGCTTCATGATTTAGTGTTTCCAGCTATAGGCGAGCCATATTTCATTCGAGGTACCCTTTTGTTGTTTACAAACATAGTGTATTCCTTGTTTGAGTGAAGAATGACAGACTCCTTCATATCACCTACCCATCTCCATGCTTTGGGACCTAATGTAGAGAGGCTTCCAGTGCCCTTTGTGTAGACTACGCTAGTTGGAGGCCGAGCTGACTTGTTTGAAGTATGTAGAGACTGTGAACTAGTGTTAGGGAAACACCTCTCTTTCGTATATTTCCTTTTTCTATGAATACAACTATATGATGTCACCCTCAGTATGTATTGGATGTATTTGGTGCGGGCTATAATGGATTTCTTTAGGAGGCAGGTTGTGTTGTTCGATAAGGATGGAGATCCAATGGTGTTCATTGGAGAACGAGACCCTCTAATGGGTTAGAGGCATGTTCCTTACTTATCATCTAGGATGGTTGATCTGATACTGTGTTCTTTAGAGGTTCAGTAGTTGGAGTTTCCTATGGTCGTAGAAGAGTACCCTGATGTCTTTCCAGAAGTGGTTGTAGCATTACCCCATCGATGAGAGATCGAGTTTGGGATCGAGCTAAAAAAAGAGTGTCTCCTATCTCTATGTTACATATAGTATGTACCATTATGAGTAAAGAGGGAAACATATATAATTGGATGGTCTATTACTGTGCGGTTTTGTTCGACCGAGTGAGTCATCGTTGGGTGAACATGTTTTGTTCGTGAAGAAGGCTGACGACGGTTGGAGGTTGTGTGTCAATTATCAATACTTATCGAAATTGAAAATGGAGAATCTCTATCCTCTTCCATGTATTGATGATTTATTCGATCAACAGAATGTTTCAAGTCAGTTCTCAAAGATCAACTTGTGGTCAGGATATCATCAGATGCTTGTAAAGAATGAGGATATCCCAAAGACTTCTTTATTTTGTCTTTATGGGAATTATGAGTTCATTTTAATGTCGTTCAGCATGAATAATGATCTATTTGTGTTCATGGGATTAATGAATTTTGTGTTCCTTGAGTTCCTGGACATGTTCGTGCTGGTTTTCATCGATGAGATCCTTGTGTACTCCACATTTGAGGAAGAGAATGAAGAGCATGTACATGCCATTTTGGGAGTTCTTCGTCAACATCAACTGTTTGGGAAGTTTTTTAAGTGTGATTTTTTGGATCGAGAAGTCCATTTCATAAGGAAAGTTGTATCCTAGTAGGGATTATATGTAGATCCATTGAAGATAGAAGCAGTTGTGTCTTGGGAATCCCCCAAGACAATGTTAGTGTGTGAAGATTCCATGGTCTCATAGTCCACTACATGAGGTTCGTAACAGATTTATCTTGAGTTGTGACTCCTCTGACAACATTGAACAAGAAGGATTAGGCATTCATATGGACTGATCAATGTCAATCAACTTTCAAGAAACTGAAGGAGAAGTTAGTAAGTCCTCCAGTTCTCTTTCATCCAGCTAAGGGAGTTCTGTTTCTTGTTTTCTACGATGCTTCGCATCTGGGGTTAGGTTGGGTTCTGATGCAGTAGATATCAGTTATTTCTTATGGTTCTTGATAGTTTTGTCTCTATGAATGTAACTATGCCACCCATGATCTAGAGTTTTCTTCTATGGTGTTTTCTCTGAAGTTGTGGAGACATTACCTCATTAGTGAGCGCTTTGTTGTTTTCACTGATCATAAGAGCCTGAGGTATGTTTTTTCACAGCATGAGTAGTACTTAATATATTGTTGGGGGAAGGATTTCTTATAGGAATGCGACTTTGAAATATCATACACACCTAGAATGTTGGATTTTGTAGCTGATGTGCTGTGTTAGAAGTTATGTAGTGATGCAGTGCATTAATCAGGTTACTCCTGGAGAGTAATAGAAGAATGGTCCACATTATATCATCATATTGGAGATGTTGGGGGCAGAGGTTGTCTTTTTCAGGTGATGGTGCTGTCATCTCTGCTGCAGAAGGTGGAGGAGTCCCAGTTGGGTGATCTATCAGTGGAGGTTTGGAGAGACCGAGTTGTTTCTAGAGAGGCCCCTAATGGTTGGTCTGAGGAGGAACACCACTAAGTGTTATATCAAGAAAGGATTTTTTTCCTTTGGTGATGCATGATATGGTTCTCATAGAGTTCAATAGATTACCTTTAGCGGATCATCCTGGCCTGACAAATATTTACCGAGACATGAGGAGTAATGTTTTATGGCATGGGCTTAAGCGTGCCGTTGTAGAGTTTGTGTTTCGATGTTTTATATTCCAGAAGGTGAGGGCCGAACAATGTGTTCCTGTTCATCTTCTACCTCTATTAGATGTTCCTCAGTGGAAGTGGGAGGACATATCAATGGACATTTCTACTAGTTTACCCCAATCTCATATAGTAAATGATGTTATTTGGGTGGTAGTGGATTGTTTAAGAATATTAACCCACTTCATAGCAATCAAGGAGTCAACCACAATGGATTTTTTATTCCCAAAATATCTAGAAGAGGTGGTGAGACTTCATGGAGTCCCAAGGATGATCATTTCTGATCGAGTTCCACATTTTACCACTATGGTGTGGAGAGATCTCCAGCAGGATTTTGGTTCTCAGTTATGCCTCAGCACTGCTTTTCCTTCTCACACAGGCGGTCAGACATAGTGACCCTTCCAGAATCTTGACAACACTATATGCTCTTGTGTCATGGATTTTTGGGGTTCATGGTTGAGGTACATAACCTTGTTGGAGTTCTCTTACACCAATAGTTTTCACTCCACCATCGGTATGGTGCTGTTTGGATCCTTGAATGGTCAGCCATGTCGTTCTCCATTTTTCCAGACTGGGGTCATAGATTCCGCAGTTCTCATACTATAACTAGTGAAGAACACAAAAAAATGGTTTAGGTCATTCGTGAGAGGATTAAGACCACAATGGATCGTCAGAAGTCATAGGACAATCAATGGAGGATACCCTTAGAGCTTTATATTGGGGATCACGTGTTTTAGATGGTGACTCCCCATCATGGGCAATGATGGTTTGGTCGGGGGAGTCAGATTTATCCCAAGTTTGATGAGAATTTCGACCTTTTAGCTCCCGTTGGAGTTGTGGCATATCGATTTTCAATTCCCCCATATATGAGCCAGATACATGATGTTTTCCATGTATCACAGCTCCGTCGATATCTTCCTGATAATTCTCACATCATCGATTGGGGGGAAATTTATGTGGATGATGATGCAACCATTGAGGAATGGCCTCTGGAGATCCAAGACTATGAAGAGAATTTGTTACATAGGAACTCTATCCCCATGGTTAGTGTCTTGTGGCGACACAGTGGCATGGAGGAGAGTACCTAAGAACGTGAGTCAAAGATATGTGATCAATACCCATATTTTTTTTATGTTTAACTCTTTACATGTAACAATTTCCTCTTTGTGGTTATAGACTATTCATTATTATGAGATGGATTTATTTGGTTAATTCGTGTGGTTTTCACTCCTTTGAGAGGTATATACATGGGTGGTTCTTCAGACTTCTTTTTTGTTTCCTTTTAAGTAGGTTTTGAATTTTGGAGGATGAGAATTTTTTCAGAGGTATCTGATGTAATGGCCCAGAACTCTCTGGTCAATTCTATTGCAAAAATATGTTGTCTGAGGTTTCTTGGGAGGTCCAGGTAACTTATCTCAAAAACATTTCTAAATTTCTAATTCAGTGAGGATCCAACAATGACCTATTTCCTTTGCCAAAGTTTGAGTTCATGAACAGTGTTTCCAGAACGGTGAGGTTCCAACAGTGACCACTTTCCTTTGCAAAATTTTTAGTGCATGAATATTGTTTCCAAAATGGTGAGGTTCCAACGGTGTCCTCTTCCCTTTGCCAAATTTAGTGTTCATGAACAATATTTCCAGAACAATGAGGTTTCAACGATGATGTTTCAATGGTGGGGTTCACAAATATTGTTTTTCCTTTTCCAAATTTTGATTTCATGAACAGTGTTTCTAGCTTCATACAATTTCGGCACTTTAATGTTTTCATTGATGTAAATTGCATTTATAGCCCTGTTTTATGAACCCAAATGTTGATTCGAAGCTGATAACTCTTATATTAATTTCCCTAATGCTCGATATGATTTTACTTGGTCAAACCGCGTGGGTTTGCGATCCTATTTTAATGGAAAATCCTCCGTATCTAAAATAACTTCTCAGTTAAATCTTCTAACAGGAAGATATATATTCGTCCATAGATATTCCTCCTTGTTCTCGGCTAGGAGACGCTCAAACCCTTCATTCCATCATGTAGGATATTCTCAATTTAACATTCCCCCTTGGATTGGTTCCACTCTGTTTTGATGCAACCAATAAGTATCGGTCAATCTTCAATATAAGGTATGATCTATCATCATTATTTTAGGTTGCTCTCATTCTATTTATCCTTGCCATTTTTTTGGAATTCTATATCCATGTTACTAATTGGATTTTCTAGGGTGTTGACCGTGGTGGTGGTGTCTCTAAATCCTTGCGTGGATGTATTTGTCATAGGGGGAGGAGATCGTAACCCATTTTGTTTCCTATTCTCGTCTAAAGAATTTCAAGAACCACTTGTGCTAGGGGATTTGATGCTTCTCATATATGTTATGTTCCACTTTATAGTTTACATGTTTTATCCCAATGGATCACAATTTAATTGATATAATAAATATTTGAAATTGATACAAAAATTGATATTGATTTTATGTTATTGCCTTTTATTTTTCTAGATAATGTGATATATATTCTTGTTTTCATTATCTTTTCGTTATTGACTAAAATTTGTAATGAACATCTATCAAGAAAAAATAGATAATTTTTCAGCTAATGATAAAGAGGCTTGTAAATGAATCTGGTTCTTCTTGTTTTAATTTGATGTTAACCAAATTGGTGCAGTAATAATTTTTTAGTATTTGTGACAACTTACTAGTTAGGTTTCCCAAATTTGGTACCTACGAAATGTAAATAGATTAATCCATGATTAATTAATGAACTGGATGTTTCATTAAAGATAATCCCTTGTAGGGTTTTGAGTTACCCTTTTTCCTATTTAAGGGCTAAGTGCACCATTGATATGATGTTTTTTTCCGGCTACTTGTGCTCTGATGTGAGAATGGATTGTTTTTGTGATATGTTGGGGGTAGGGAGGACTACCAGTTGTAAAAACAGTTGATGCCTAAAGTGGAAAGATGCATCATTTTATGTATATAGGTGTAAGGGAGGACACCGGGGATGATGAAATGGGTTGAAAGTGAATGTTTTGGATTATTAGTGATCTTATTAGTTGTTTATCTACCTTTCTTTCTCTACTACTCAAGGTAGCTGGTCTTTCTTACCCTTTTTCGGAAAGGGGTGAAGAGGGGGAGGGTACGCCACAAGCTATCCATGTTTAGCTTCTAAATAAGGGATGGGTCTATGATCTTACTATAGGTTTAAATGAATCAATAGGTAGTTCATATACTCACTGTGTTAAGAACCCTTGTGTTTAGTAGCTTAGAATGTTTTTCAAGAATTCCTAGGAATATTGGTAGGTAACGCTATAAATAAATAGATTAATAAGTGATGTAAACCCATGGGGTTGAAGTTTGTTGGGCTGCAATGCTGAGGATGTCATTTGAATGAACATTGGACATTGGATATGAGTCTAATTAAATATGTAGTGGAAATTTTAATGGGTAATTATTGTTTAATGAATTATTTAACATAAATTGAAACTAATAAAAAGGGAATGAATTAATGTAATATTTCTCTTTAAATGGTTGTGTGCATATAGGATAAATAATCTTAAAAGTCGCAGCCAGGAGTCTGAGAGGCATTAGATGCAGTTGAGTCTATATCTAGGTTATGCCCATAGTGTGGTTGTGAGATATAGTTTATTCAGTGCGTTTTGTGTCTCTATACACTGCTCCACCCCGTATGTAAGGGAAACTGACACCCTGATGATTATAATTCCTGGGGGGGTGTTTTCTCCAACAATCTAGTGGAAGGATTGTTTTCTGACTACCCCCTTTGGGCCCTCTCTCTTCTCTTGGTAGTTACTTGTGCTGGTAGGAACAATGATTAGTTTTCCCCACATATGTGAGTATGGTGTTGTAGTGTATTTTTGTAATTCACAGACATAAATTCTAGATATAATTTCATATAAACTACTATAGGTGTAACATGTATAGGCTATGATGTTTTGAGGATCCATACTCAGTGTATGGGATATAATGGCTTGAATATGAATACCCGGTGTCTGATACATGTTCTGTGAGGTGTGGTGACTCCTAGAAACTACTTGGTTACTTTGCTTACGTGGTTGTGGTGGTTTTGTTGCATGACGTGCATGTTGCCGTGCTTCCCCCAGGTGTCTTCGGGCAAGACTTTTGGAGAAAAATGATTAGGATGTGCAACGTTGGGGTAATGCGGAAAACCTATGGATAATTAGTAGTGGGGTACCCTTGATATTCATTATTATATTATATACTCTGGTATGTGTTACATGGTGAGTGTATCCATGGTGAGGCTGAGAACTTATCATACCTGTTTATGTGACGAGTTATTTTCACTTGTTGTTCACTATGCTTTAACATGGTTTCTATACATTTTTACGAGAGGCTTCGGGGAGGATCCTACTGAGTATACTATTATAATCATCTTATGTCTATATAAACTATTTTCAGGTCACATGGAGCAGGTTGGAGATCAAGCTGGTTTCTTCTAGCTTGGGGTTGCTGGAGCTGTTTGGGCTTGTGGTTTCCATTGTTCTTACTTTCTTTTGGATATTTTTTGTTTTCCCTTATTAGTTGTAGTTTTTTTAATGACACTACTTATGTGTAATTGGGATTTCTATTATATTGCGGAATGAGTTGGAGTTGGTTGGTTTCAGTCTTATCTATCTCTTTTGCATGTGTTCTCTTAGAGGGTATGCCTCACATCTATGTGTTTACCATAACCACGGTGCTAGTGGCCATCCAAGGGCCAACTGGAGGCAGGACTCGAGGGTCATTATCTCCCTTATCACATTATAGACCCCTGAGGGATACACTTTGGGGGAAGGGGGTCATGACAGACCCCACATGGAGTCTCATCCCATGTACTAGTCCTTTTAACCCTCCCGAGAATATAAAACTACATAGTGTACACACTACATGCAATCTGCATTAGTTTACCGAAATTAATTCCCCTAAATTTCCCAAAATCCCTCAATTTCTCTACCAATGCCAATGGTATACCCACACATGGTCATAGACAAGCAATTAATATATTATAAATTGATAAAAATATTATATATTTACTTTTGTAATATAAATTAAAATATTCCTACCATCATTTGTAAGCAACTTTCACATCATTTCGATCTGTGATCCATTACTATCATATTATTATCTGAAATAACCTATGATTTGTGGAAACACCTCATTTTCTCCCAATACCTCCCATATCTCCCTATTTATCTATTAGTTGGTGAATAAAAATAGGGGATCCCCATTGGAATACCCCTGAACCCATGAGTTTAAATTATAATGATTTTTTTAAAAAAAAGATAAAGAAAATGAAAAGGGGTTTATTCCCATCTCCGAAAAATAAAAAAAGGATATACATCACCTATAGAAAACCACATTTTATAATCAATAAAGGATCCATAATCACAATATATCACTCTATTTTAATGAGACTATTGTGTAGATATGAGGAGATATATTAATATTTAATTAATTAACTACTAAATATTATTTTGAAACATGAAAATCATGGATTTCAATTAAACTCTTTTCTAATGAGGAATTTTATATTCTACGACCAATTAAGTTGTCAAAAAATTGTAGAACATCATATTATATGATAATTTACCATTTACCCCCCCCCCCCAAAACATTTTGAGAAAAAATTAAACAAGTTCCTTTTGATTTTTACAGCCCAGAATGATGAAGGTTGTCAGAAACCCCTCACAAAAAATGATTGTCAGCCTAGAGAAGAATTAGTGGATAAATAAAAACCATTAAATGACCCTATAACTAGCACCCGAAAAGTTATATCGACTATACAATGACTAGTGTCATACTGTCAACCACAATATCCCTCCACTATAGACATTCATATATGATAGATTTTATTCTCACCACCATAGGGGTATATTTTTCATCGCCTTGTTACCCAATAGAAATCCACAAGGACCATGCTTCATCCACCACAAAAAAAATGTAAAATTAGGGGTAAGATGATCAAACTAGAGCTCCAACAGGTAAAAAACAACTCATTCCTGAACTATGTAGAGTAACTACTGACATTCACAAAAAATCCCTTAAACAAAAATCATGACCTTTGAATACCTATGGTTCATTTCCACCAGAAATAATTTATTTAGAACCTCCCAATTGAGAATCTATAATCAAACTAATGTGAGAAAATTACCAACTATTGTAGGATAGCAAGCCAAAAACAAATGACCATACTCCTCATGTAGGTCAGTTCCAAAAAACCATAGAATCCTTGACATTCCTCTTCCAAAGCATGGCTTCTTCATTTTAGCATGATCAAATACATGACCAACCACTACTTGTGAATCAATCGGAGTCCATTACAATATATCCAAACACTAACCACACTACCTATTTTCTAGATAAAACCCATCATGGATAGGGGTCCAAACAATCCTACCTTCTCAAGAACCAAGCATCCTCAAACCTAATCATAGCATGGTGATAGAAGAACTCAATGGACCCCTAAGGAAAAACATCCATTCCCACCCAAACCATTAGTGATAGAAGAAACAAGGGAACCACTACATGACCTAATGAACAATATGTAGAATGAATTTCTCCCTCTCAAGAAAAAAAAAATTGCAATTTCAAGGAAATCACCAACTCCAAGAAACTTGATTTTAATCAAAATATCACTCAAACAAGATTTACCACATCAAACCACTAACATATAACTCGAAGACAAATACCAATTTGAATAGGTATCCATGCATTCCTCATTAAAGGGACAAATCCTTAACATTGGGGAAACTCTTTCCACATTGTCCACATGACCTATCATCAAAAGAAAATTTAAAAGCCCAACAATATGAATATGATATTTGAATTCTCTAATCCTATCAAGATGCATGAATAGTATCCTCCATCAAAATGACCATGATCCAAAAACAAGAATTGACCAGTAATTCCTAAACAATAGTCCATCATAATAATTAAAATCAATCAATAGTAAAAATATAAAATAAGAACAAAAATCCCATTCAATGGAATGTTGGACATACTATTAATAAATTTTTTTGACTCACTTTCATGATACGAATCATAGGCTCCAACTCATTAATTTAACACTATTCTACACACTCCCAAAATTGTTAAAAAACTCTCTAGTACAATTTTGTAACATTCAAACACAGGTTGATATGACACGTCACTTGATATTCACCACCACAAGGCCTCAATAATTCCTCCCCAAATAAAATTGTATTCTAAATATTAGAGATGCTCAAAAATGTGTAACATAGAGACTATAACCTCTAGTAAAATTGTTATAACATCGGAAAAACAAAAACCAATTATACACATCGATTGACATTAGATGATAAATAATAAATAACTTAAAAAGAAGAATAGTATAATAATGAAATGATGAACACAATCATATAGACTCAAGGAAAGAATAATATACAGTAGCACATCAACCATTGGGATGATGAAATATAAAAAAGAAAACTCATAAAATATATATAATAGGAACTGGTACTAACACAAAGAAAAACTACATACCCTATCTCAACAAATCTCATGATACCCTTACCCAATTTTGAACTCAAAATGAGAATATCTTATCAATCAAGAAGCAATAGGCCTTGAACCTATCAATATCACCACCTATGAACCGACATGAATGTATACATAAGGTATTCAAGAACCCTGATGTGAAATTATGTTTTGTGAGTAATAAATAACAGTAGGAAACCCCCTACAATGATCCTAAAGAATGTATTCATAATAAGTTCATGTACCTGTGATAAGACCATCCTAGCCAAAAATAATCCCAACTACCATAAAATAACAACAAGATTAAAGAAAGGGTAATATAAAAAAACATTGAAAATGGACCTCCAATGGATCTCACCTGATAACTAAGGAAAATTTACCCCCTAATTTCCCTCATAGAAAGGATTTATAGCATGTGGGACACCAATCCACGACATAACTAGTGAATCTAATAGATCTATAAAAGAGATACAAAACATATAAATTAATGAAATTTGAGTCAAGGACCCCATTTCATTACCATTATAATCCATATGATCAAACACATAAACTAGGCTCTAGGACTCCAAGAACAAGATAATAACTAGTGGTGGAATAGTATTTGTTGAAATTACTAAAAAACCATTATGTATTGAAGGCATATAGAAAAAATCATGAACTAGCTATTGTCCCAACAAGGAGGTCCCAAAGAAAACATCGAACACACAACATCCACAACCCTACGAGAGCAACAACATGAATGAGGCACATAACCTGGTCCATGAGTTTCTAACCAGTTCATGGGCTTGAATCCACACAAGTTCAGGATAATACTCTTCTAGATGTGTGTTTTACTCATCATGATTATCCATTAGCTCCCAAATCCCATCGAACCGTATCCAACAAGTGGAAGAGAGAACATGATAATAACTTAAGGCCAATACTCAATCTATGATATCAGAAGGGTCTCGTAACCCATCATAATTTTTTTTCACTAACTACAATAATAATCATAGAAACATTCCAACTAAACATGGGTTGATCCAACGTTGAAATAACCATCCAATAATCTAATCTAGTTGTGCTGATCCAATATAATTCAAAAAGATGTTGTCTACTCTTAGCACCCTAGATATCATGGTCCAAACAATGAATCCACCCTAGGTCTCAATAGCCCTCATTTGTAAAAACAAGTATACCATAGTGTCAGGGGTCACATAATAATGTGATATCATATATATTACCCATGATCTACCCATTCTCTAGAACCATTCCTATAGATACAACCTCAACTGGCCATAAAGCCAAAGTTAGAGATGAACACTCTATAACGGTATATTCTATCATATCAAAAATCATTGGATATGATTAGTATAAAAACATCCAGAATCATCCATAGTAGCCTAAAACTGACCCTCGATCAACAACACACCCAAAAAGGTCTATGAAAATGAACCAGCCCTCAAACAAGAGAAATCACCTTGGTTTTCATGACCAACTGAAATTGAGGAACCTTCAAAGGGGTTTCTGGAAATTAGACAAACAATGTTTAATATACCGTGTATGATAACCTCAACTGGCCTTCTGATAAATCAACCAAACTATGAGTACCAAATCTCCCCAAAAAGAATTCTAATATCACCATGCCACAAATGAATTCTCAATAGTTGAATACGAAAACAACACATCACATGATTAGTAACCAAACAACAAAGGTTTCATCAAGATTCCCTTTGACTCATTATGATAGCACAATGGAATGTTGTTGTATGTACCAACCAACAATGTCAACCCCATCCAAATGCTCTAAAAACTCTTTTCCTCCAACACACGAAATAAACTCTAACCAATCAAACTAGAATTGACCTCTTCCAACATGAATTGAAAAAATATGATTACACAAAACACACAGTTTGATAATCTCTTTTAGAATATATATTTAATATCCTCTTTTATATCACCATTATAAACTTGGGAAAGGATGATCAAGTCGATCAAAGCACTATCCCATGCCTCAGAGCTCTATCACAAACTATTAGAGAATTCCAAAACCAACTCTCAGAAAATCCACCGACAAAAATATAACTACAAAAAAACTATTCAAATGGCCTCCAAATCTGAAATTAATGTTCCAACATGATAAATTTGAAAAGTCAAATTGAATGGAATATTCACAAAACCAATCATGATACAAGGGAGAAAGTTAGGAATAATACACATGGGAAGGAAAACTGCATGAAATGTAATTAGGATACACAACATGTGAAACCTGAGTTCCTCCTAGGCCGTGTTTCACTAGATACATGGCATCCACTTTCCAAAATTATCTATCATGTGCCACTCGGTACATGATGTATAACCAACATGGGTACCTACCCATATACCCCAGAACCAACTCGGTGCGTAAGATTCCTAGGTAGATGAAATATTTTGCCTTTAAATTGAATGTAAAGCCATATGGGGCATTTAAACATGTATCTATCCATCTAACCATTGTGGGTATATATTCCAACTAATCATTAAAACGACATGTGAACATTTCACATTCTCCATAGTTCCATGTTCCCCCATACAATGTGTCTTTTCAAGTAATCAACCACACCCCTATCCCACTAAAAAATATACACCCATGTATATGGTTTGTTGTCTATAAATTTTCATATTCCATAGATAATAAGAAAACATGTTGTGTGTTCCCTAATCAACACACCATGTAAAAATGTCTCCCGGAATGATAATCTCACTAAAACTACCCTGAACCACCAATTTCTCATCAAAATCCATAGATCCACCCAAATGGGGTCCTCAGAAACCCATAAATCTTTCAAAAGTTAAATAACAAATGTACATGGATTTTAGGAATGAAAATTAAAATTGTCCTATATATGGGTGGAAACTACCCACACATGTGTCTGATCTATGATATGTAGTTGCTACCTGACGATCTAGTGCTACCGATGCTTTATATGGATAACTCAACTTCACTATATCAATGTATTATCTCCTTATCCTTATATGTGATGAATACCCCAAAGGGGGATGACATCCCAATGAGAATATAGATAAATTCAAGGGAAAAGAGAAAAAATTGATATATCATGAAAGAAAGTAAAATCAAAATCAAAATAAATAGGGCATGAGCTAAGTCCCGACGTCCGACAGAAGGATATTCCTCACCTAGGAAAAAAGTCTATTTCTAACATAATGAAGTGGAAAAACTCTTAATTTAAAACATGTTTGAATTATATGACTGAACTGACACTCATCAATAATTTATTCACTATGTAATTAAATATTTAACATTTTGGGGAAATTTAAATAGTTAGATTTCTGCCCAACTCATATCCCAGTGTAAAAATCATATTATAGAGAAAATTAACTATTTAGAATATTATCCAAGATCATATTAATGGATAATTTAAAATTTTACCCTAGACAGATATGGGAACAAGAAGGTTCAAATTTATCCTCATTCTGTCAACATAAGATGATGTAGATCATCACAATCTTATTGAAGTCATATAGCCCATGAATATATGTTTTAGAATGTAAGAACACCCTAATGTTTGAACCACATAACTGTTACAATGGAAATTTCCCATTACTACACATTCCACCTATGTTACCAATGATCCCATTGATGGAATATTTTAAAAAAATATATTCAAGGATAATCACATTTCACAATAAAACCTAAACTACTCTATTATCATCAATGTATGTCCTCAAAACTTATTTACCCAACCATTTATAAATTCATAAAAAACAACATTTTCACTAATATAATGAGTGAAAACATATTTTTTTAATTTTTTTACATGAATTAAAATCCAAAAACATAAGATTACCACTATTTCATTTATAAAATTGATTTTATATCAAATAAACATTATGATTCAAATTACATATGTTGGAGACGAATCCACTAACCACTACATGGGTTTCTCATCAACCAAAATGGAATACACACACCATTAGAAGATAGTGATCAAATGAAAAACGAATATAGGCCTAATAAAATATTATTGAAAATTATAATTGAATTCCATAGAAAGGGTTGGAAGAGAATTTAGATCAACACTTACATTGATAACATCACATGAGTCACTACAAGAAATCATGAGATATGTAATCCTAAAGGAAAAATCCCAAGGGATCATGAAGAGACCAGTGAAGAATTATAGTTTGGTAATAGATCCTAAGATACTCCCAAAAATTCTTCCAAACCAAGTGATCAAGTTTTAATATAATTGTGATTCAATCAAACATACTAAAAGTGGATCCGAAAAACAAACCCGAGATAGAAGTGCGGAAAAAAGGTTCCTAGAAACACTAGATAAAATAAAAATATACTTGAGTAGGCTTATAGTTAAATGGATATGGTGAGAAGATTAATAATTGGAGATTCTAGTTTGCAGGGTTCAAATCCCACATGGTATACACTATTCATGTCATGGCTAATTGATTGATGAGCTGAATTACTGAGATTTCTTGCATACTAAAAAAGGAATGGACTTATTTTAAAATATCATATGTCCAATTCATAATGTGAATTATTTCTACTTCATGAATGATTTATAATTCCTAAACATAGTATTATTATAATTTTACAAATCCAAATCAAAATATTGAATATACCATTCATGGACTATACTATCTCTACAGCTAGAAATTTTCCAAATTCCTTCAAAAAATTATATAATAAGATTTGATTATCTTCAAACCTAAACATTTCCAATGAAAACAATAAAAAAGAGAGAAACTTTCCTATTATATTACAATATTCCACACAATATGACATTATATCCATAGAATGGAATGAAGAATAATAAGAAATATTTTGAATTATGTATGGCCACTACACCATCACTAGATATTCACACTCACAAGACTCGGGAGAATCCTATATATGCTAGATCAACACTTTGAACAACAAAATATAAATTATATGAAAGGATTACATATAAGAATCAATTATATACCTATCTTAATCCCCAAAAAAGATATTTATGTCCTTATGAATATCCACTAACTAAGAACATGAGATTAATTAGGATTGAAATATTTGATCATAAATATATTGAATAAATCATGAATAATTTTCAACTAACATGGACATGGAAACTGATAAAAATATGTACCAACATTCACAGTTAATAAAAAATTTCTTGCATATCATAGTTCTAGATTCTATTAAATTCCATGCTGATGGTGACTCAAATGGGAAGAAACATTTAGGGGAACCATAACACTAATCAAAAAAAGGGTTAGCATTGAAGATATTAACATTATTTCCCCAAACTATGTGTTATAACCAAGATTTTATTTATATCCTAGATACCTTTTTAAATCACTCAATTTTGTCTTGGTCCCATAAGTAATTCATCGAAAACCACTACACAATAAATATGCGACCTATATGGTATACCCTAAAACTTCTAAATTGGGGCCATTGTAATCAATGAGTAATAAATATTATTATAATTAGACTCAATCAGTCTGATATAGATATCCCATAATCCCACAATATCCAATACATAGGAACATATCATATATTTTAGAATATGAAAATACCACTATGACTGACATCCTTTTGTGGATGGTATGTTATATATAGTCTAACATGAGTCCCTATCACCTCATAAAGACTATACAATAATCCAAAAGTAGACATGTGATACCTATTTAATAGAATGGTAGAGGGAACCCCATACAACATCATTATCAACTACAAAAATTGTTTACCCAGATCAAACAAATTTGTGGTTTCCTTGATCAGAATAATAGATTTTTTGTCATCCAACCCATCGCCACATAGATAGAATTACTTCCATGAGAAGTAAATGATAATCCATTGATGAAGTCCAGGGAATCATAATTCTATTTCAAAATTTTAAATATATGTTAATGGAGTAGACTGTAAGGCTTCAAGTGATCTATACTTATCTTCTAGACAATGTAATAATGTGTCACATAATAGTCAATGTCATTATACCTATCCAACCACAAGAAATGATAGATCATACTGGAATAAATTTTCATCATTATATGATTAATGTTCCTTATGACGATTAATACCATATCAATTTAGAGTCCAATAGAAAGAGGTCACTATACCGTATAAGGCTTTAGTAATTCCCCTGAACTCATCATCAGGTTACTGGTCCTACAAAATATACATAATGAGATATTATGATAAATGAACATTATACATGACCATACCCAAATCACCCTCATATGAGAATAAATATAATTGAAAAATATCCATGTGGTTGCACTCCTCCTTCAATTTCAATATATCCTTTGGTCATTATTTCCCAATGAATGTATCAGAAATGACATCCCCCATTATTGGGGAATAATTTATGACAAATTCAATCATATACACATATTAACCCACATTCTATTATTGATATTATGTTTATTATGATAAATGATATCTCCCAAAATCTTTTGATATGAAAATATTGTGAACCTCTCCCAAAAAAGGAAATATCATTTACACTGAAGAACTTTCATAATAGTGACACACACTAAAACATGAGTGGAGTAATATTTCTATATTGGAAAAAGATAAAGACACATCATGGAAATAACATGTTAATCGTTTTTAAGAATACAAAATAAACATGAGCCACATAAATCCCATGATACCACATAACCCTTACTAGGATTAAAAAAAATCAAAAATCAAAAATCATTTAAAAATCCATTTCAATTCCTCATTATAAACATGAAATTGAGAATCCCAATTGAATTTCACTCCATTATTTATGGAAGTTGCCAAAGGTAATGGTTGATTTCAGAAATAAATAATAATATATGGATAATATACTTCGAGACCAAGGATTTTCTATATCTAAATGTCAATCTAGGCTTCATACCTTTAAAAAAACTCTAATATTCTCAAGATCGAATCAAAGATGATGATTTAAAATCACGTTTTATAATAAATTCACGTATTATATCTATAAATGTCATTTTTAAAGACACTAATATTGTTACCAGTTACTTGGAATCAAAATAATAGATTTAGATTGTACTTATTCTCATGATCACATCTCTAATAACCCCTTATATTTCCTACAAACACTATAAAATAGTTATGAAAATATTTCTCGATTATATAGTTCATAAAATTAATAATAAGTGAATTATAAATATTAATTCTAGAAAGAACTTCAAGATATATATATATATATATATATGTGTGTATATAATAGAATACATGATCCTGAATTCTACTATTGGGATATTAGACTCTGATCCCTAAGCTGATGATAACCCAAACTCAGATTAGTTTTTGAAAACTAATTTTCCCCCATTAACTTATCTATGAGGTCATCCAAATGGGGAAAATGGTAGTAATTATTGAAATTCACATTGTCTAACTTTCAATAGTCTATATAGTGATGTAAATAACCATCATCCTTATTAAAACGGAGAATAATAGAAAACAACAATGAAATAAAATGATAAATAAGTCTCTAATCAAGAAGATCATCTTGCTAGACATTGAGATCTTTCAGGTCAGATAAATCCATGTGATAAGTATTTATTAAAAGATGCTATATAAATGACACACGATTAATCTGGATCTCTACCTCCCATTCTATATTATGACTGAATTGATATTCTGGAAAAATATCTTGGAATTAAATAACAAAATATTAATAATCCACATGGGATGAAACATCATCGGGCTCAATTGTAACCTTACAGAATATAATCCTAATCTTATGGTGGGAAGGTCCTAGATGACCAGACCTCAAGTTCCAATCTCCCTATGACACTCAAGAGTACCCTTAAATAGAAAAAATAATGATAAATATAAATCAGTAAATGATGAGAAATAAGAAATTCCCAAACAATGAATACATTGAATATACCCCAATTGAGAAATAATAAATCCCAGAACAATTATCAGTTAGATATAAAAATTAATGGTGATGATCACAAAACCACCATGTTCTTTACAATTTCTAAGAAGAATAAAAATCCCTATAATAAATTAAGTTAGATCCCATGGTATTGTAAAAAATTATAAATACAGTATAATATAATTATATCTGAGGAACCTATATAAAAAAGATAAGGTTATACAGAGTTTTCTATAAGAATGGTACCTCTCACTATTATTGAGCCCTTCTAAACCCATGTGAGAAACTTACCCAACACATAAAGGCGATTCACAAATGAGGCATGTGGTAATGGTCCTAAATACATTGAAGCCTCAAACTATTCCTTAGTGTTGCTTGGATATTTTTTATCTTTTAATGAAATAGGGTGTAGACATAGTCTTGAAGAAACTCTCAATAACGCCTTACTGACCAAAATAATTTTTAGTCTTCATGGGTAAAAGAGTGGTATGTAGGATGTCCAATAGCCATCCACAATAATAGAATGACAGAGGAAAAATATTTGTTTCTCTTAAAGGTTTAGAGGAGGCTAGTTGTAGTGAACTTCCTCCACCACTATAGTGAATACCGTTACACTTCCTCTTATTACCCAATGAGCCACTAAAATTGTTAATGGGATGACAAAAAGGGAAAGAGAAGCAAATATTTTCCACCAAATTTTTTTTCTATAAAATTATTTCCAAATGTCTCAATGTAGTTTGGATACTTTTACATATATACATGTAATTAAATGACTAGTTTCAATCCCAGTGGGTATTTATGTGTTTTTAGCTAATCATTCATCACCACCACAAGAGAAAAATTAACTAGCTCATTAAAGTTTTTGGTGTACTGAAATATTGAATTATCTCTTTTTTATATGTAATTGAAATCTAGATATATATCTAGCATTAGTGTCTCTAAAAAAATACTGAATGAATTTCATCATGAAAACCATACAATACAAGCCCTTGTGCTAGAATCTCAGTACCATAAAATCTCGCCAAAACTTTTTATGACATTGAACAAGAATGTATCACACTATAATGTGATAGAAATAGAATTATCTACGATGTTGATGTCCTAAAATATATTTTTCCTCGAATCCTCAACCACTTTGGTTTCATTCATACAATATAATTATGGTGTATTCTCAAATAACAACCGTTGTGGGAGATCCCTTTCTCCTTCATCTTCTAGTTGTATATTAAGAACATGGTTAAGAGCATGTGGTATATTATAGTCCATAAAAAAATCGTATTATAGCATAATGATTATTATGATAAAAAACGGATCCCCTTTAGTGGAATATCCCAATACACTATCCTATGTAAGCCTTATAATACAACATAGAGGAACTATACTATAAACAAAAACATAAAAAATGTTCAATCAATAATATAATCACAGTTTTAATCTAAAACATCTATGAAAAAAATTCATATTTTGATCAAAACTCAATATAGGTGATATAAATCACATCCCATGATAACATGAGGTTTTTATAAGCAATATTAAGCAAGGAACTCATTGTAACCTACATCTAAATTTCTATAAAAATAATCTCTTGACAGAAGAAATCAAAAAATAATGAAATTGGAGGGAAATTTTTTTATACAAAATATTAATAACCATTCCTGGATGACACATATAACTTTGTTTCAAATAGGATTATGAAATGTCCCGAAGGGAATTCACCATTCCCACTGGCTAATGACTAGAACCTAAGCATCAAAACATGAAAAGAGGAAGTGATTTTCCAAACCTGAAATAGGATACATGGAATATATAAAAATGAATATTATAAATGGGATATTCAATAATCCAAGGAGATATTATGGAAGCGATACAACCCAAACACTACGAGATAAATCCAAGATACCTCTTCAAAAACCAGAACTGAAAACTGAAACAAAAAATTTATACTCTCTGTGATATGTTGGAGACACTAATTAATCTCAATAGTAACTACCCATATCTAGTTGAAAAAATTCATTCCAAATCACAATGGTTGCTTTCCCCTTTCTACATTATAACACAACACAAGGAATACACCCCCCCCCCCCGAAGGAGTGTGTTGGGTGTAAACTAAATTTTCTTGGTAGGATCCCACCTAGGTGCTCCATATCACATCTATATACATGAAATATCAAATATATAAAAATAAATGATAATAAAGCATAAACATTATTAAATATTTTTATATTAATATAATAGTGTTATTTTCCCCTTTACTCATAGTTCTAAAACTAGTCTAGAGATATAGTATTAAATCATAATACCCTCAAAATATTTCGATTTACCAATGAATATATAACGAATCAAAAACTATAAAATGATAATGAACAATGGTAAAAACCATATGATAAAACATTTCAACAAATATATTCCACTCCCAAATAGATAATATCAATTAAAATTTCTTATAAAATTCCCCAGAACACATGATTCATTCACAGGTATGGATTAACACCACAGATTGTAAACACCCTTGGTATATTGGTTAGGTCTAGGAACCCATGACTCTATGTTCTTGGATGTGCGGATAGCCCAACGTGTGACCCCCTGAATATACCAATGGATGAGGCCAAATACTAAAACATCCTCTTAAATAATAAATTCTCCCATGTGTGGATTATATGAAATCAATATCATAGGTATTCGAAATTCACAAGATAGTCCAAACAAATCCTTATTAATATAGACATTCGTTGAAAACAAAATTATCAATCCATTTAAGAATTCTTTAAATTACACATTTTATTTTCCAAAAATGTTGGGTGAACACATATTTTCTCAAGAACCTATTTACACAAACAATTATAATCAAAATATATAATATTTTTATTTTATTTTTAAAATATTTTATAAAACCAGGTGCAGTTACAATTGAAATTCCATAGGCGAGAGATGCAACCACCTATATAAACGTGTGTTTCTTCAATACCATAATAGGATACAAACACTAAGAGAATAATGGTATCATAATAATACTAAAAAGAGTCTATAAAAAGTATTCTAACTTCTTATAAGTGTATTCCTCAAATAAATGGTTTGGTGGAGAATTTATATTGACATATAACTCAAGAATCCAATTTTCCCCAGCATAATGAGTCAAATGAATAAACCTATTGATGGAAATCAAAAAAGGGATACATAAAATATTAGATAATGATCCTAAAAAGGTAAAAGGTCCCCTAGAACACCATAAAACCCTTTCCAATCCATGAGATCAAAGACAAATAAAAGATAGATTCAATCACACATTCAAAAAAAGAAAGTTCCGACCCACTAGAAGATCAATGTTCTAAATGAAGGATACCAGAATCACTTGATCAAACAATTATCATTTAGTGTATCCCTTAGGTATGAGGTAGGATGTGAAAAGAATAATTCAAGGGGATTTTGATGTAATTCATATAAACCCTATTTGGTATAATTAATTTACATATTCAATTTACAATCACAAATATGAATTTCAATGATTTCATGAATGCCGAAAAAGGAATCACACTGATTTAATATATCGAAGGTCGAATTGATGACATTAATTTGATTCACAACATTAATGTATTTAATTTCATTAATCATGGATTAATTTCATCTTTATATATATAATTTAGATTGATAATATACCCTCCATGGGGTGAACCATATCCTATGGCCAGTGATCCAACATGTTCCCTTGGAATATACTCCAACAGAACATCGTTCATGGAAGAAACATTTCACAGAAAAAGAGGTTTTTATGATGTACATAACATGGATGAAAAGTTAATTCATTCCACCACATGATATTATAAAATAACTGGATGAACAATTTTTATACTTTTATATGAATCAATGGAAACAATATAATGTAATCAGATCAATAAAGAATTCATGGTTATTGGTTTCCCTATAATCCATTGGGGAATGATAAATTTATATTTTCATGGAATATGGTTATTATTCCATGTTTCATTTCTATTCATTGAAGAAATAATGAACATCACCAAATTCTCTAGGTCTCCACTTCCAACCAATATTCTAGGGTCCCCATCTATGGCATTCAACTTCAATAGATGATACTCCTTATAGTGAAGGGATCCCATCAACTGAAATAGCTCTACTAAAGAACTGTTGGGAATTTTTTTCTTTCACCCAATGTGAAATCCATTATTCTACTACTGATATGGAAATCTATTGTTTTTCCCCACAACACCCTATGAATGCTATATTCCACATCAACCATAGAAATGAGTTCCATAAATATTTTCCCATTTTTCATCCAGTCATCTAGAACATGTTTATTAGTGTTTATATACATTGAATAATCCTAATTTAAAGATTCTATAAATAAATATCACACCACAAGATTCATTGAAATATGAAGCATAATAATGCATCCCCAAATTGTTACAAATTTACTCGCATTATCATGTCTAATGATACCACATGGTTCTCCCTCTGTGGTTACATATCACCCAAGTCTATCTATGGAATAAAATAAACTAGTTAAATTCTTAGATATAATATTTATTAAAATTTTGGTTAGACTAAAAATTCATTCTATATTCTATAGTTATAGATATATGTATTCTTATATATTCTAGAAGAGTTTGTATTTAAATTAAATGTTCATCATCATTGAATTAAATTTCATATTTTGTCCATTTGAATCAAAATAATTGGATCAGAAAATATCCCTGTTACTAATGATATTCCAATATCCTCCAAAAACTACATTATAATGATTAAATAATTCCACACATTAATAAAATTGATTCAATATTCTTGTATATTTTAGAATGTAACCACTGACCATTGCATCAATGAAAAACTCTTTTCCATTCCCCAAAAATTGTATACGAATATAAATGTACTATTGATAGTGTTAAAATATCCCACAAAAACTAATTATGATAATCCATGAAAATAATATCTCATTCAAAAGAAAATGAAAAGGATTAAAAAAACCATTTATATATAAGATAATTCCATGTAGAGCCTCCCAATTCACCCTTATAGGGTTCAACATGAAACCGATAACAAATACCACTACATATGAAATGTCTTGATGTGCACACACCATGGTGTAAATCATATATCCAATAGTTGATGCACATATATAATTTCCCTCACACATTACATACGTTTCGATTCTAGGTTACTTCGCCTTACTAATCACAATGTTAATGTGTTTTAGTGTATTAACTGGATTTTAATTGTACATCCCTATGTGATCCATTATCTATCAATTGTATTCATCCCATGATTGACGAATAGTATGAGATCATATGGTCTTAATGATCTTTATCCTAAAAATATTTTTCATTGGAAAAATTTCATTTATCTTAAAATATATTGAGAACTATGATTTAAAATAGTTAAATATTTTCTAAAATATAATTGAAATCAACATAAAATGTTGATGATATATGGGATTAGAGAATCCCAGTCACTAAAATCCTTTTGGACAAAAAATGATAATCATTTACTTATATGATCATCCATTACCCTATGTCATCATTGAATAATTTTTTTAACATCGTGGTGATTGATTCAATCCATAAAAGCAATATTTTGGATTATAAAATGGTAGAATATTTCATTGATATTGGAAACCAATCATATTATCTCAAAAAAAATTTATTATAGTTCCCAAATAGAAATGATTCCTTCAAATACAATTATTATAGATAAATTCTATAATATTCAACAATGCTCAACTCTATTAAAATAATTTTTTCCTTAGAAATGTTAAAATTATCTGATATAAATCAATAATTTCCTTTTATTTAATCCCTTTAATGATTGCCTATCATTTCTCCTCTTTATATCATGTTCTATTTCATTTACCTAATAAACCCATTTATTTTAATTAAATTATTTCCCAATGGGTCAACCAATAAACTCCAATATTCTGGATTCATGGAGGGAATTGAGTTTATAATCCATTTATAACTCTCACTATTTTGATTCATTAAAACATCACACCTTCCCTAGGATATCATTAAATCTATCACCCATTTAATGTTAAAATTTTCAATTTATTTCCATTACTTTTCATTGGAAATGTATTCATAGTATTTCTATATAACATCAAGTGTTGATGAAATCCTTATGATAATAATAATTACATAGTATAAAATTATAATTCTAGATATTCAAATGTCTTTGAACTCAGTAGTGAAAATATATTGCTAAGAACTATTGATATTTGACACATTTATCCAGAAAAACAACTGGATGATTTATGGCTCTTAATTCTAATGCACTTGATGTATTCTCTATTACATACATATTATTCGGTTATATATCCAATTTATCTATAGATATTAATTTGAAATTTATTACTCCATAATTTCCGACATTTATATAATCATAATATAGGATCAATTCATAAAATATAAAATTCCAACTTCTGAGGATGTTACATGAGTCATTTTATTAGAGGAAATGTCTATACTCTGCATTATCAAAGGAAGAATATTAATATTTCAGAGAAAAAAAATCCATATTATCTTATGATTTGGAATCAATGTAGGAATTGGTGACTAATTTTATTAATTTCATGACACTATATTCAATATTTAGTTCTGTAAAAATAGATCATTCAATATTGTTGTCTTACTATAGTTGACAAACTATATTTTGTTATGTATAAAATGGAAAATACTTTTTATTGTAATAATACCAAGGGGAACTGAATTTGAATTCACATCATTTATACATTTCCCTCTATTTAATTTTTTATCCTCTGTATAAATCCACTATGAATTAGGTTTTCCCACATGATCTTACAAAAAGGATCCCCACATTCTAGTATAAAATTTAAAACTGCCCTCTTATTTATTATATACCATTATCTAATTGAAATAACTTAAAAATCCATTTGAATCATATTTTACCGTATTTATCAATATGAATAAATATTAAAAAACATCATACATGTGGATTATTATATGAATCCATACATTATGTGTCAAAGAATTGATGAATGTTACATATATGAGTGAACCAATATGTGATTGAATTGGTGTTAGTCAACAAAAATATTTTTAATCGGTATCCAACATTAATTGTTTTTTGGAATCTGTTCTTCTTTTCCAAAAGAAACATTTTGTAACATTTAAAAGAAATAATTTGCTTACATTCAACTGTTTTTCCTTCTACCCATCCATAATACTTTCTCAAATAATATTTTCACCCCCTTCACACTATGATTTTTGTTGTGTCAATTCCATAAATTCATAGATGTTAACTCTTTAGCTTTCTATTGACATTTTGAATAGCCCATGAGGTAAATCATCCAACCCACCAAAATAACACTAACAACCATGGAAATATTTTAAATCCTTATAAAAAAATATAAAAATATATTAAAATTACATTTATCATGATTCTGCCCAATTAAAATAATGTTATTCAGTAGGGATTAAGTTTGAAACACGCCCATCAGCTGTTTTATTTTACCATTCCTCATCTGGACAGAAAAATAATATTTCCCCACTATTTTGAGAGTACTGGATTTCATATGACAAAAACTCCCTCAACTTATAGTTGCTTAGTTATATATTCACCCTTAATTAGATAAAAAATTGAATGAAACACCTTAATTTTTCTTCCAAAACCCCAACGTACTAGGGGTACTTGGGGATAATAATTTCTATCAACCGTTAAATGATTCAAATTTAACTCAATAGAGGTATATTTTCAAGATTTTTTTACCTCTATTCATTAAATTGTTTTAACATGTTGGAATTTATGTTAATTATAACCAATTAGGGGATAATAATCTTCCAAGATTCTCATCTGCATTATCTTACTCCATTTTCCCATATATTTTAATTTACATATAGAGGTAAATTTTCATCTATCCATATTGTATTCATTTCTATAAGATTCATGAATATCATTATACTGAATATACTCATTATGTATTAGGTTATGATCATCTATTAGAATAAGGTAAATCATTCTATATGAATTAATTATAACATTTTCCATCATGTTTGAAGATTCCTAAAGTGAGGATTGTAATAAAAAATCCCAAACTATGTATACCAAATATATGAATATAGAAACAAATAGAAATTTAATGACATATGATTTATTTTTAAAATTAGTTATAGAACATTGTTCTAAAATTCACATACCAAAATACATAAAAATAAATAATAATTTTCATTATTATCTTCTTCTTTATATGGTAATCATCAATTAAGAATCATTTTCCACTTCTTGGTTATTGTACTCCAGATTTTACAAAATTGAAGTTCACATTATGCCATGTGATTTATCATGTTGAATTTTTATGTTTTCCAATATAACCACATTTGGATTCTAAATAGGTGATAGAAGATCAATGTCCTTTATAAAAATGAAATCCTTTTTCTATATATTTCATAACAGAAAAAAAATTCTATTCAACTTCTTCGATGGTCTGTATTCTCATTGGAAGCTATCACTCTATATAATATTAAATACCACTTATTCATGTGAATGTATAATTTGTTTCACATATCATTAAAAAATATTATATTAAAATGAAAATTGATGAATTATTCAACTGAACTGTGATATTATAAAAAATCAAATGTGCGAAATCAATTAAAAGTAAATACAACCTTGAGATCATATAAAAACTTTTTGGTCCACCCAAACAATTTAATAAGTTCACTAGGTGACAATCTACAAAGTCATTACATGTTATAGAATGATATATGGGATGGAACCCATCATTTGACTCCTAAAAATGTGTAATACATGTGCACTATGTAAACCACATGATTATAAAAAAACTACTATAATATTACCTGAAAGATGATCAGATTCAATATATAGATGGAAATGAAGGTATAATAACCAAAGTATTATATAGTTCATTTTTGGTCCATAATACTTGTAGTGTATTATCATAAAATATTATACTATTATCATTACTATTATTAGTCTAATTATAAAACATTACTTAAATAATTTTAAAAAGGTTTGATCTCTATATCTATTATTATTCAACATTTTTAGGTTTTCATCCATCTCATCTGTCACTCATGGATGAGATTCTATTAAATGACTCCAACTCCCTCAACTACATAGTCTCTTTCACTATTGTACTCTAAATAATTTGACTATATATGAAGTCTAGAGCATCAACTATTGAAGTGGAATTTTGATTATTATTCCTACCACACCCTCTAGCTATTTTAATGTACATATATTTGTAAATGATTCCCAAATTTTTTCACTCCATCACCCATATGATCTTTTATATATATGATAACTTATATTTTAATCCTTGTGGTAATATTAATTTCCACCAATATAAAATTATTTATACAACTCAAAAATTGCATTTTTACAATATTTGAAGAATTAAAGCCTATGCTATAGTGTCACAAGTCCTATAAATGATTTATTACATGCTTTTTTCACATAACTCTTCTAAACCCTCCCAGAAGATCAAGAATAATAGTGTGTTTGGGATGGTGTTTATAGTAATCATCATAATGTAACGAAAAAGTCATTCTATTATTCTCCAAAATGATATCCTAACTACCTTCAAACTAATATAAATGAAAAGGATAACATAGGAAATTCATAAACTAAAAGGGTGAGCTAAAAATCCCAATAAGGGAATAAACACAATGAATAATCATATCTTATGTTTCAATAAACATTACCAAATATTAAGAAAATCTCCTCTGAAGAAGAAAATTATTTAATAACGACATAATGATTATGGAATCAGTAGATCAAAGAAATATAGGAAATTGAACCAATATAAAATTACATACATATCATCTCTTGAGAATCAAATATTACCGATTATATTAGGGAAAAATGTGGGTTACTCCATCATAACATATACATTTATATGCATTCCATGTAATGTAATGATATATAATCGATAAGAATAAAAAGTCCCATAAAAAGAATATGGGATAAATAAAAAAGTCATATAACATAGAAAAATGTAATTACCTAATTAATTAATTGAATGATAAACTAGATCATTTAATAAAATTTTTAGATAAATAATTAAACACGTAACATGAATATTATGTAAAATAAAATTGAATACATTATGGTGTGGAGAAATAATTATGGAAATATTCTATAAAAATAGGGTTTTAGAAAAAAAATATGTAAAAAATAATAACTGAGGATAAGGGAATAATAATTTCAATAAAAGTTTTCTTTTTAGAAATCATTTATAATTTAAAATATTTCATTTAGTGGTACCTTAAATAAGGAACGGAAATAGAGTGGCTCCCTTTAATCGGCACTATGAATGGATTTGTGATGGGAACCATTAAAAAATGTATATCCCCTTCAAGTAAAGGTAAATTAATCTATGAATTTTTGTGTGGTACATAAATATGGAAAATAGAATAATTAAATAATAATAATTTAGGGAAAAATTGAGGTAATAATGGGGAAATTAAAATAAAAATAAAATAGAGTGGTTGGTTGAGATCCCCTACCATATGTCCAAAATCATTATTCATTAGCACATAGGATCATGAGTAATCAAAAAAATAATTAATTAATTAATTTAGAAAATTCACCATTTATATTTGATTTAATATAATTATCATATATTTATTTACAACTATTTTGATGAGATATTATATTCAATTCACCATTTACAAGGAGTTAGCTTATTGGTCCCATGTTCGAATCACTTATGGATTATTATTTTATGTCATTGATAAATGAGATTAAAACACCATTTGTAAAATTAAAAATTTCATTTACATATATATATTGAAATGTATCCAAGTTTCTACAATCTATCAAAAATAGTTATAATTTATTTCATAAATATATATCATTATATAGTGAGTTCATTTACACTATTATACTTTCTATAATAAATATGATGTTTTTTCTATAAAAAATATATTTTAACGACATTACAAAACATAATATAGAGTATAATAATACTTTAATAATAATATTTATAAATAACATAATTTTAATAAAATTCCTTGTATTTGGTGAATAAAAACAATGTAAACTATTTTTAATGGTGTTGAGCCATCCATATTGTGAATAATGTTACTGTTTTTAGAATGAAAATAGAAGTGAACATGATAGACGATATAAATTTCATTAATAAATAATAATAATTTATTATATTTAAGATATTGGATTCATTATTTCATGTAATATGCAATTATTTAGGAGGAAGTTGAGGAAGAAAATTTAAAAGTATTTATTGAGGGATTTACCATTTTTTGTATGGATTTCTCCTCATACGATTCCCCGTAAAGAACCTTGGATTATGATTTTTATGTGATAAAGGATTCTATGGAATTTAGTGGAGATATGGGAAGATATTTTGGTATAATTGATTGGTGGTAATGTTGTTAAAATATCTGAGTATATGGGGTTATTAAAGGTTGTATTTATAAGGGTTGGTGAGTGCTATTTTTTATATTATATTATTTAATTTATTTTGGGGAAAAATGATCAAACAACTATTTATAGTAAAATGAGATTTGTTGTTTTAATTAATAGTATATAACCTCATACGTTATTAAATTATCAATTTATTTAACTTATAATGTTATATAAATTATATATCTGTATTTATCAATTCACAAAAAATTCATTTATTTTGGGAAATAATTTATGATCAACATTTTTTCACATGTTGAATCCCAAAATGAAATCTATTTTTTGAAACTAATTTTCTATATATGATAAACATATCATAAAAATAATGTCTTATTTTCATTGAAAAAATAATATTTTCATTATTTTAATTATTATTTTGAGTCATTAATACAATATTTATGGTCTCAAAAATGATATTATTGTTATTATGAAACATGATATTATTATATTAACACATTTTATGAAAATAAAATTTAATCCATGAATTTATATATATTTTAAAATAAAAATAAATCAACTATATTGTACAAGAACTAAACCAATAATTTTATCATTTGTAAGAAATTTATATACTTTTTTGAGGATAAAAATATGTCATATTTTGATTGAATAAGTCACCTAAATATTATTTTAAATTTACGTATGTGAGAATAATATTCTAATAGATAGGTTAATATTTCTAATGATTAGAATACTATTCCCCATTGATTGAATAATATTACAATGTGTGGATTTTTAACCATCGTACGGGTTCGCTATGATCTATAAGTACCTAATAATTCATTTCTGATTCATTCAATTAAACATTATCTCAATATAATTTTCCATTTCCAAAATCTCTATTCAATTCCTTATATTTGGATTCACTTCTATAATTTTTTTCACGATTGTGATTATTTTGTGGATTGATAATTTCTAAAATTACATATTTTTTGTATACTTTTGTCTATTTTTCAATAAAATGTAATAATTTCAATTCTTATTGGAATATTTATTCTATAAATGTATTTTCCAAGAAACAATATTTTAAAATTTATAGTTTTCATTATTTTTTTCGTGAAATTTATATAAAACTATCATACTAAATATTATACATTCATTTAATCAAAATGGTAAATTCTATTTGAAAAAAATTCTTGTTGTTACATTATACCTCCCATAAATAATTTAATTTTATAGACTATGCTAAAAATTTGGGAGGGTACTTCTATATCCTTCCTTCCTATAGTAATCATAATACCATTCCATAATTACTTTTCCAACATAGTACTTTTACTATACAAGTTTTCTTTTTCCTATAGATCCTTGTCACTACTATCCATTATCTTAACTGGTGGACCCTCATAAGATAGATCATTTTATAGTTGTACCAAACAATTTTAGTAAATGTTAGGGATATAGGGAAAACATCTTTTATTGGGATATATGGAACATGTCATGTACTTTGTAGATGGTTGGGGTAGTGCTGTATGATATGTGGCAACTGAAATGTGACCTTTAATCCCAATGGTGTAGATGTACTATGGGATTAGCTCTCCCTACAACCAAAATATCATGACTCTTTTCTGTAGGGAAATGATGAGGAAAACAATATACCTAATCTCAAATCCCATGTATCATTAATGATTCTTAGCATAACTCTTTTATAGATTTTGAGCAGACCTGTTGTTATATTTAAGGGACTTGACATTTATTTCAATTTATTTGACCATTTCAAAACCAAGAATATTATGTTCACCAACTTCATTCCACCACATTTTTGTTCAATAAATTTTCCCAAAAAGGGTTTCATATATATCCATTAGGATTCTTGATTCATAATTATTATTTTAGTAGAATTATAAAGGGGGAATATATCAATATTATCCATATTTAAAGTCCATGGAAAATTGTATCAACATGGGTTCAATTTTCCAAATTTACCATATGTATTGGCCATACGTTTTGGGATGATAATCGATTGTAATTCAAAAAATAATTTCTAGAGAATATAAGATACATATATAAACCATGGAGGTAAATTTCATATCTTGGACATAAAAATTTAATAGTGTTGCTTGATGTTCCCTTACTACTTATTATATGTGTTTACATGCTATTTGGTATACTAAGAAGTCCTCTCTAATAATAATACAATGACCTCTAATAGAAATATTATATAAAAAAATATGGAATAGTTTTACCAAAATATCTTCCAATGGTGAGTGAAAAGTATGTGGTGATTTTTCTTCACTTCTATATATGTATGATTAGTACAGACATCGTCCAGCTGGAAATTTTCTTTCTCACCCACAATTTATGGCTGACCACGAACATTGATATATATTCCTTGATCTATATATTCATATAATAAAATAAATTTTTCTCTCCTAGATCCCACTACATATTCATTCTTTCCAGCAAGATTTAGATGGTTGTGATTTGGGCATCTTTCAATTAAATTTTATTTATCTCAGGCTTTAATGGTACACATTTTCAAATCCCAAGTCTCACAACTCATTCATCATAATTTTTTAGGGTTTACACATTCTTAGAAATTCTATATTTTTATACCTCAACACTTTCTCTTGTTTAATAATTTATCATCAATAAATTGGATGATTGAGAAATAATGTGATGTTCTAAGGAAGTGGTTCCTTCATTAATGAACTCCATGAACATCAATTGAATGTCTAAGAAGATTATATCCTTCTTTGTATCTATCAATAAAAGAGATTCTAGTTCCTTTATATTTACAAAACATGAAACTTTATATTATTCCTAGTAATAATAATACACTGAGTAGTCATAGTCTTTAATCTCCCTTAATCATATTCACTTTCATATATTAAAAAATTTCTATTTGAATTAATATTTTAGGCTCTAATTATATATAATTTATTCATACTTATACTTATATAGATAATTTATCCAACTCATAAATATGAGAATTATTGGTTTGAAATATATATCATGTTTTATGTAGATATATTCATGAACATTAAATGACATTGAGGAACAAGAATTCAATATATAATTTTTGAATAGTACAAAACCCAACATATTCCTTATTGCACCACTATATACAACAAAATAATCTCTTCATGTGGTTAATGTAAGTATTAGTGTATTTATAAATCTCATTTTAAATTATATGAATTTGTCTTCACATTTGGACATATTTCACTATCTTTTGAGTTATCTTGGTTAGAGGATTTCAAAATTTTGATATTTTTCTAAAGAATAATTGGAAATATCCCACCATCTTAGGGAAACTATAGATCTCCATTATAGTTATTGGTCTCGGAAACTCTTTAATTTCCATTATATTAGAATGTTACAATTATATCCATTTTTTGACAACATCCCACATGAATGATACTTTATCTGTCTAAAACTTATAGTTGTTGAACCATTCATGTTGTTTCTCCTTTAAAAATGCATTTAGATTTGTATTAAAATAATATACATGATAATCCATGATTTTAGACTATTATAAAATATCATTTTTAAAAACAACATCAAATTTTTCAATTTAATATTTAATTAATATATTTATTAATTACATGAATATTGAAGGAGAATTAGTGAGTCCAAAGGGAATAATTATTAACTCATTGAGTACA
Organism: Viscum album; assembly: GCA_963277665.1. NCBI lineage: Eukaryota > Viridiplantae > Streptophyta > Magnoliopsida > Santalales > Viscaceae > Viscum > Viscum album. The sequence goes on along the minus strand of OY728122.1, from coordinate 245,326,193 downwards.
CAACATGTTTTAAAGAAATTCTTGTTAATATATTATTATTTTTTCTTTAATTGGTTATATCTTGAATGAGGGCCGACATTAAGGAAATATTGTGTCCCATATAGTTCATTAAACAAGTCCATGGTTGAGGACACTTTTTCTTTACCATCAACTTGTTGAGTTTATGGTAAAAAATGTAACGGTGAATTGACCCATCATTCTTCCTGATGAAGAAGAAATATTCCCTCCATTTTAATGTATAGATATATATGAAACAACTATATAGATTCTATTTTAAATTTTTAATCTATTCCTAAAACAAAATAGTGTACATTTTTAGTCATTATTTGATTTGGGAAGATATTAATGTACAAGTAGAATTGAGAACTCAACATGTTGGTTAGGGGTTAGACCATATAACTTTTTTGAGGAATAAATTAATATAGTTCCATACAATGGTCATTTCCTCAAGCATGATTTTTTCACTTGTCTAAATATTATGAGTTAAATTTCATTTATCATACGGGAATAATATCAAAGATTGAGGTGATGATTAAAATGTAGATTCATCATCTTCCTTATAAAAACAAAAAATCAAAGGATGAATTAGGATTTGAATTGTGTTCTCCCACTCCTGATTGTTGATGATGGGATTTTATAAGGACAACCTATCAATCCCCAGTATAGCATCAAATTATAATATAATATGTATGGAAATAGTTTTGGGTAGATTAATTGTAGAAATAATGACTAATAAGAGATATATACTTGTGATGAAAAGAATTTCCAATTTTTTATTTTCTTCAGTATCTCTTGCTATATGTTTGAGTAGTTTTCTGATAAATTTTACCAGTATATAATAATATAAAATAATTTCCAAAACCATTATCTAATTGTTAATTCTATAATCCTTAATGAATAACAAAAATTCTAGTCACCACATCATTTCAAGGATGCACCTAAAATGATGTGAAAATATATTCCCTTCCTTCTTCTCCAGGCTATTGATGTTTATGTTCTTTATAATAACTGGATTCAATTAGCCTATGTAATTGAATTTCATAATAATTATGGACATTATAGCTGAAGAACCAAACTAAGTGTCATTTTATTATCTAATCCATCACCGAATCCATCATATTTTTTGGATTCTTCAGTTCCATTGGGATTTTATTATCGTGATTCCCTTTTTTCCCTATTAATGTGTCACTTTATTATAATCAAATTGTTTTAAGGACAATTCATCCCACATTTTTGAGATGTGGGAATTTGGGTTTTTAATTCATATATTGAATCATTATATTAATCCTCATGAGAAAAACTAAATTTTAGGATTTTTATCTATAGTTCAAGGATACCACTAATAGTCACAAATTTCAATGTATACCATAAGGTAAAAATGAAAAATATCTTTATAGTGGTTTATATCTTGAATAACCTAAGAATTTAGTAGACTTGGATATAATATAATAATTATTTTTTTCATCTTACATAATGTTTCAAAGAAAATGATAGAGGAATAATTCAAAATCTTTGTGAAATTTACACCATTCCCATTTAAAAAATTAGTTTCCTTTTTTCTTCCATCCAAGGAAATCCCCACCATTTTATGATAGATTGTTGAGGGAAACTATTTACTAATATATATATTTCATGAATTATTTTGATTCCATGGAATCAATTTTATCTTTTAGATTTTTATCTCGACCTATGTTCATCACTGATCAGCTTCACTCTCCAGGAAATGAATGACATGCATGAATTTCTATTATTTCATGCATTTGGGGAAAATTATAATCATCTTATTGGAGTTATTCCATTTACATTTGATTAAAAGATCATAATATCCGCTAATGTATGTATGATTTATTTACATTAATTAATCAAAAACAACATTATCCTTCTTATGATTGGGAGAGTGTTCCCTGAAATGTAATTTACTATACCTAAAATTAGTTTGTTAAGACAACTATTTATGAAGGTAACTACTTATACACCCAGATCGTAGAAATCTCATTAAAAATTTCATCACATTTCTTATCAAATTGGATTTTTTCATTACTCATCCTATTTCAGACTATTTACTAAATACAATAAATAAAACTAGTGAAATGAATGAAGAACATAAAAAAATATTTTTGGAAGGAAACTATAAACCTAGATAGAATAACATAAAAATGAAATTAATATACATACATACGAGTCAAATGGATTCAATCAATAATTTTATGATAACCCTTCATTTTATTACATATTAATTCATGACATATTAAATAAGTGTACACATAAAATAACATAGAAGATTGATAAGTCTTATGTAATGGGAAAGAGATATATTAGATAAAAACATTAAATAAGGAATATATAATCTTTATTGAACACTTCATTAACATTCCCATTTTATTCCATCGTACATAAAACTACATGGGATAACATGGGGACATACATAGGAATAGATGAGATATAATGAATTTTAAAGGGAATAATCATAGAATATCATGACTTAAAGTAATACATATTAGAAAATAGGCATATTAAGGGGGTATAAAAGGAGTGATAATTATAAAAATGAAAATTGAGGCATTATATATCATGATAACATAAAGGATATATGGGAAATGTGGAAACAACTTAAAACACTACATCCCAAACATAGGGCAAGACTAAAGGACAAGGCATCATGATGGAAAAAGTATTATGATGTATTATTTTGAACCCATATTCCATTGTAAAATCTCTAATGAGACTAAAATATTATCCTATTCTATGGAGTGATATATAATTATGGGTGAACCCTTCACATTATTTTCATTGTCATGTTTATGTGTCCCAAATATATCATGAAACACAAAGTCCCTTTTCATCAAATTTTATTCTATGATTAAGGAGTGTAGAATAAATAAATGTATGTCCATGATAAAATTGGTATATGTTCATAAATATTAAATCCTTATATAGGAATTTGGTATGGGTACTCAATACAATTTTTTTGTATGGATAATCATGGTGAATGTTCAACAACATAAAGTAGGAATATAAATTATCTTGGGGTGGATTAATGGGATTTGAAGTGGTCATTCATTATTTTCAAATCATATGGTATGTAAGGTAGACCTGTAAGATCATATAAAATGACTAGGAATTAGAGAAAATGGAATAAGATAAAGAAGATACATGAAAAAAATAAGAATGAAAATAAAACCGACCTTGAGAGAGTGATTCCAAATTCTTGGGAGGAAATTATTAAGAGATTGGTGTAACCATACATAATGGACAAGAATTCCACTGATGGATATTAACATATTATTATTATTTTATATAATATAAATCACATAAAATCACATTAATAACACAATATAAACAATATAAATGATAAATTAATCAAATAAGATGTATTAATTGAAAATATAGAACATAAACCGAAGGAACAACATCCTAAATTATGAAATCATAATGTGGAAATTAATAATTGGAAACTATACAATAGAATTTTATCCTCACCAATTAATTTATAAATAAATTATATCCTTATTATAAATTAATTTATTATTTTATTATATAAAAGTATACGCAGATAAATGATTTCTAAAAAAATTAAGAGTTTGTATTTTTATGAAATGTAAATATTTATTTACAATTTTATAAATTAAATAATTATTTAAAAGAAAAAAATTCACATAAAATAGATAAATTAATATATAACTTTTTTTCTAACGATAATAACATAATTTTCGGGGACTTTTAATTAATTATTTATTTATCTATTAAAATAATTATAAATTTAAAATAATTATTTTTTCAATAAATTATGATTTTAATTAAATATTAAATATTAAATAATTATAAAATTAGTTCAATAAAATTGAGACACATTTTTAATTCCAAAAGAAAAATAACATTAAGGGGAATGTTTTGTATTTTTCTAAAATAGTTGAATTTTTACTAAATATTAAAATATTGTGATTTACAGTATTTGTACATTATAAGTTAAAGACACAATTATTTTAGTCATCACTGATGTAAGAACCATAAAAAATAACTATATATCTTAATTTAGTTAATTTATTTATTTAATCATTATTATTTGTTTTCTTGACACCAAACAAAAAATTAGTGAATAAAATAAACCAAAAACACCCCTCTCCTCCACTATAATTACTACCCATCACCAACACTTCTCCACAAATATCTGAATCCTCAAAGAATATAAAATTACTACCAAATAAACATACAATACATCTTGAATAACCCATGAGGTTTTTGTCTCACAAAAATAACAGAAAAAGTTTTTGAATGAGATTCTCAAGGAGAATAATTCAAGATGGAAAAACCACCTTACGTTCCTTTTGATTTCATTACAATTAATTTTAATTTCTTATTATCTTCATACCTCCCCGTATCAAAGTGTAATTGTAATAAAAATATATATTGTATACTATAATGTTGTTATATTAATGTAATCATCCATCACCATTTATTTCCATACACTTTTTTTTCTAAACATTTAAAAATAATATGTGATGTTTTATTTTATTGCATTCAATGAAGACATGTTTTCAATTTCAATTAACACATAAAATGTTGGTCATACAAGAAATTTTTTTGGTAAAATTTATTATAATATATTTATTATAGATTATTTAAAGTTATGTAACCAGTTTATATACATAATATTAAATATTTGAATAAAACTAGTTCGTGATGATCGAGAAACGGCCAAATTAATCTAAATGATTATCATTAATGTTTTATCCAATGACTCATACTAATAGAATATAAAAAATTATAAATAAGGAAAAATGAAATATTGGATATTAATTAATAACATAAAATATTAATTTTGGGTGAATGTTTCCATTCTATATGATTTTCTATACACATATAAAAATGAACCGACCATGAAAGCCTATGAAATGAACACTTGTGAAAAATTAATTGGCATAATATAAATCATCAAAAATTCTATAAATTAAATATATAAAAATATAATAAATCAAATAATAGTATAATATTATTATAATTACTTAAGTAACCTATTTAATTTGATTTTGATATACATTAAGTTCTTGTGAAGAACACTTTCAAACATATGGTAAGGGATTCTCTCATAATTTTCATCTTCCATTTGGGTTACAAATTTTCTCTCATTAACCGAATTTATTTATTATTTATTTTTATATAATTATTATACATTTTATTTAAATATTCAAAACACATTTATCTGGATTGTTTCATCCCTCATTAATTGGGAAATACGTGTTTCAAGAAGGTTCCCCTATCAATTTTCATGATAAGCATGCCTGATTAATGGGAACATTCTGATTTCATAAATATTTTGATATACAAGCCATAATCAATTTTAAACCCCAATTATAAATTAAAAATCAATAATTTTATAATAATATTAATATTGTGTCATTTTTTATTTTTCATAAAATATAATGCATTTCCTCATTAGATGCTCTTTAATATTTTCCATAAACCGCCCTAAAATGTATCTTATATAAGGATTCATAGAAATTGTTTTTACATATTTTAAATTCAAAATTACAAAATATATTATGATATATAACTATTTTCCCATAAATACCTCCATGTATTATTTAAATCCATTCATTCCTGGACACCATTATGATATTCCCTTTTGTTATGCCTTTTGACGTGATTGTGATACCCAATCCAATACATGGTTAACCATTATGTTTATGATAAAATCCTTACGCATGATTATTTATGTGGAAAACATATTAATGAAAATGCTATTATATTTCACCTATATATAAATCTAATGCATTAAATATTTTTTAGACTCGTGAGACATCATGTGTAAAAATATTCGTGGTTAGCCTTGACTCATGCCCCTTGTACATCAGTCTTGGTAGTACACCTTGAAACGTGATCCTCCACCGGAATTAATCCATGAACCATGCATACAACATCTTTTACGTTTATTCCACATTAATATGACTCCCTTATTACATGATACCATGTTAAATATTTTGTACGTTCTTATGTTTATTCAACTTCCATGCCTTTTTCATCATGTTACCCATTCTAACACATTTTTTATTATTTGTTCAAATACTTATTCCCAAACAAAGATTTTATCTCATCATTTTTTTTCATTTATTCTAAAGGTTATCCACTATAGATATAAGGGAACTAATGATGTTATAAACTCTAATAATATTAATTAATAAAAAATTAGTGTAATTATTTATAATTATGTATCCAATTATTCCTAATAAATGATAATTTGTGATCAATATTTTGTATTTGAAGGATCATTATGATTAAAATAATTTAATAATATTTTTAAAATGATATGGTCTCTGTAGTTGGTATCTGATAGTGGAATAATTATTGATTGAATTTTGGTGTAGATAACTACAGGGAGACCAATAGGGAAAAAAAATTTCACCTTGAATTACACAAATTGAAACTTAGGGAGTCACAAGTTAAGATATATTTTAATTTAGTAGTTTATCCCTCTATGATAAAATTTCCTTTTCATATAGATATTTATCTAGTGTTAATAAAACACTATGTGTAAATACTTTTCCTAAGTAAATGGATGGAAATAAGGGTACCTATGAAAATAATCAATGTGATATGAAAATTGATGATTTACCTAATAGAATTCCAAATATGATGAGAATAGTTTCTCAAAACAAAAATAAATTACTTTCTCAACAAGATAAAGATAATAATAATAACTTTATTCTAGTGGAACACCCCCATTCACATAAGAATGAGAAATATGTATTCAAATACATTATATAACAAAGGCCTTAATTTTTTAGCGGATCATTCAATATCCTCCTATATGAACTATTGATGAACTGTATTGAATGGATATTCTCGATCATCCAATGCCCTGAAAATGAGAAACATGTTCCTAAGATATAGAATTTTGATGTGGGAATATGATCATCGTGGAAAAATAAAAAAATCACGATGTCCATGGAGAAAATTTATTCCCTGGATTGGGTTGAATTTTCAAAAATAATATTCAATAAATATGTTCCATAAGCTGTACATATCAAGATAGAATGATTTTTACTTAGACTAAAGAATAAGAGAGATTATTCGATTGGGGAATATGATGAAAACATCACAAGACTAGCACAATAATCATCTTTCTTAATCATGAACACCTAAAAATTGTGGATTTCTGGTTTAGTGGACTATAAATAAGTCTAAAAAATCATTCTCAATTCGATACATTAAAAGTTACGAAGAGATAGTAAGTAGTTACCTTAAGGTTGAACTAGATATTTGAGGCTCTTAGTGGTCTCAAGGTCCTAAAAATAAAAATAGGAAAATGGTGTTTATTATGGTTGGATAAACAGATAAATACCATGATAAAACGAAAATCCAATATACTATTTTTTATAATTGTTGGATTAAAAATCCTATTTACTATCTAAATAGTAATAAAAAATATTAAAATATAGAATAATATGAAATTTGGAAGATAACTACTGAAGGTATATGTAGAATACCACTTTATTAGAAGATAATGGGAAAGATAAAATCAACACTCAGCCTATAGTGAAATGTATCAACTTCAATTGACAAATTAATTAAGAGATATATTTTCCAATGACAAGGTTTGTTGGTTGAAATAAAAAAAACTCTATGTATGTAAGGAATTGGATATTCTGTCACTGATGATGGGAGTGGATCCATAAAATGATGTGGTGGTTGGTAGGCTAATTAGTCATTCAGAAATAGGGAATACACTATTTTATTCAGGTTCAATGAATTCATCCTTATATTTCATGTTTAGTATAACTATTAAAACACCACCTTAAAATATGTTGGTTGATTTATCTATGAGAATATAAATTTTTTCCATTATTACATATATTTTTTGTAACTCCAACCTAGATATTTTTTGTGGAATTAAGCTCAGATAAAATCTTCATTTATTTCACTAGGTGTATTTTTATGCTATATTGGGTGTATATTGGAAATCATTAGATAAATCAAACATCAATATTCTAGAAAGAGATTCCAAGATTCACATCTTGAATCATCCTCTAATTCTAAATATGTGTATCATATAGGATGATTATCCTTTAGAATCAACATCTGTAGTGTGGATAATACTAAATTATTGAAAATGTATCTAGATCATGCGATTGAGACAATGGAGATAAAAATTCTAGATGAAATTACCATTATCAAGGACTACACATATGCGCTCTCTGATGAATCTCCTAGTATTCTTTCTGATCAAGAGGTTGATTTTTTGATTGATCTTATGCCCAGATCACAACATATACAAAATAAACCATATAGAATGTCCCTCACTAATCAAGAAGAACTAAAGAAGTAGTTTTAGGATACTTCATATAAATGTTTATACACCCATGTGAATCACCACGAGGTGATATAGTCATCATTGTGATGAAAAAGGATGGATGAATGTGCCTCTACATCGATTATTATGGGCTCAAAGAAATCAAAATAAATAAATAGTATCCTCTTCCATGGATTGATGAATTTTTTGAACAACTATTTGGGGGGAATTATTTCTCTATGGTAGATCATAGAATAAGACATCACCAATTAAAGATGAGGAAGGAATATACTACCAGGATTACCATTGGATTGAGGTTTGGACATTATCAGTTCATATTAATACATACCAGACTCCTTAATTCTCCATTAATATTCATGGGCATAATGAATAAGGTCTTTAGATATAACCAAAAAAAATTTGTGGTAGTCATTATTGATGATATTATGATATACACCAATAGCAATGAGGAACACGTGAATCGTTTCAATATTTTTTTGATGTCTTTTCAAAGGGGGGAAATTTACACAAATTATAGAAAATTTATGTTGTAAACGGATGGAGTATCATTCTTAGGGAGTTTTATCACTGGAAAAGGAATAAATATAGAATTTCCATGAAAAAGGAAATATATGAGTGGCCCGAGCCAAATTTAGTAATAAATATCTATATTTTATTTTTTCTACATGGGTATTATCGATATTTTTTATGAAATTATCATGATTTTAAAAACCAATATCCAAGCTGACACGAAATATATTGAAGGTTTTTTGGATGGGTTAATGTGAATAATTCTTCTAAGAGTTATGAAATGTGTCTTATCACTACAAGAATTCTGAAACTACCAACATGTGGGGAAATATATAGGGTATACAATTATTATCCAAAGAAGGGGTTCATCTGCGTACTAATGGAAAATTACAATTTAATACGTTATACATCAACACAATTGAGAAATCATGAGCATAATTATCCTGTGCAAGATCTGGAGTTGGAATCTGTGATCATCACTGGGAAAATCGGGATGATTTATCTTTATGGGGAGAAGTGTGAGATATATACCTATCATAATATCCAAAAAAATATATTCACAAAGAATGAGATTAATATGATCCATTGATAATGGTTAGATCACATTAAATATTATGATTGCACAATCTACTACCATCCTAGAAAATAAAATAAAAAGTAGGATGCTATAAGTGTAAAGGATCATGATTCATTATCAATGAATATTATTGAAAGGGATAAAATCTTCTAAGATATTCAACGTATTGTCATAATAATCATTATGGGTGGAAAATTATAAATCCATTCACAATTGACTACTCAACCATCTTGCATAGAGAATAAAAAGGATGCTCACTGAATTAATGAAGAAATTCTGAAAAATGAGGAGGCTATCAGAATTGGTAAATCTTCATAGTTAAAAATGGATAAGAAAGGATCCATGTGATTTGTGTCACCAATATTTATACCATTCAATACAAAGATAATGAAAGAGATTATGAATCATTCACATATCTCAGGCTTCTCAATTCACCCAAGGAGCCCCAATATGAGTCGAGATCAGTGAGAAAACTATTGGTGGTACAATACGAAGACGGAAATCCCTGAATTTACATCATAGTGTATGGTATATCAAAAATTTAAGGTTTAAGGAGAAAATTATAAATTGATTTTGCAACTATGAAACATTCCAAAATGGATACAAGAAAACATCCGCAAGGGCATCATCAAAGGACTTTAGAATACATCTAGTGGAAAAAAATTCTATATAGGTTTTTGTGGATCATGTTATAAAGAAACATCACATTATGACTATTTGAGAGGACATCTCACTAGACAAACATCATCTTATATAAATACATTATGTGTTGAGTAATCTTGGAGTACCACTATCGATTTTATCCGATTGAGATCTCATCCTCACATCCTAGTACTGGAAAATTAACCAACATGATCTAAACACTGAGTCAATTTTTTGTATGGATTATCATCCTCAAACTAATAGAAAATGTTATTGAACTTTTCATAAAATAGAAGACATTTTGAGATTGTTTTCTATGTACTTCAATGTATGATGTACCAACACCTACCATTGGCTATTTTATCATCTAACGAAAACTTCTACATGAGCATTTTAATGGATTCATATGAATCCCATTATTGGAATATATAAAATAAACTAACATATTGAGATGAAGTCAGTGAAGGTATGATTTTTAGACCAAAAATGATCAATGAAATGGAATAACGACTTTCAGCAATTTGAAATCATATATGGGAATCCAAATGTAAATATAAGTGTTATAAATGAAATAACTGATGAGACCTAGAGCTTATTTTTTGATACATGGTATTCCTTCACATAACCCCATAGAAGAGGATCCTGAGATTTGGGAAGGAGGGAATGCTATGTCCCATGAACATTAGATCCTTTAGGACTATTGATCATATTAGATTTGGGGTCTATCAAATGTAAGTTCCACAAACAATATATGAAGTAAAAAATGTATTCCATGTATCCATGCTAATGAAGTACATACAAGATCCCTCACATGTTCGAAATCCATAAGTGTCATTATTGGAGAATGATTTCTCCTAAAAGGATCATCTAATAATGATCTTTTATCTTAGAGAATAATTTCATCACAACAAGGCCAAACACCTTGTCAATGTACTACCAAAAATCTATATGTTTGAAAAGTCAATAATGGAACTGCATAAAGAAATGAAATAAGAGAAACATCACCTGTTTTCTCCATAGTTTGTAAAATGATATTTTAGGGGAAAAATTTCATAAAAGGATACGTATTTATTGACCTTTAATTATATAAATGGAAAATACTATATTATAGTTAAGTTGCATATTATAAATAACATTAAATCACATATATATCACAATAAAAACATTTTAAATGATGAATCAATGAAATATATAGAATTTATAGATATTAAGGAACGTAAACAAATAGAAATGAAAAATTACCTATGGAGTAGTAATGTGACCATTAGGAATAGTGAATCATCCAATAGAATTGTATCCTCACCAATGAAGGTATAAATACAGTTTATCCGAATTATAAATGAAAATATGTTATAATAATTTTCCAGTATAAGTGAATAAATGTTTTGAAAATGATAAATTAAATGTTTGTATTTTTTAAAAACATAAATGTTTAATTAAAATTATATAATTAATATAATGATAAAAATGAATTTTTTTTCACAAAATTGATTCATAAATTGATATTTTTTGTATTATGATTATAAAATAATTTTATGAGACTTTAATTAATTTTTCTATATATTATAAATTTTTCATATTTTTTAAATATATATTTTTTGAGTAATAAAATATTTTAATTAAATATAAAATTAGTCATATTTATAAAATTATACTATTAAAATGGAGTTCAATGTTTAATTATACATTTTGGAAAATAGTTATGATGATTTTATGGATTTTTATTTCAAAGGGTAATTGTTGGTGAATAGTTAAATATTGTAATTTATTGTATATATTCATTATATGATAAATACACAATTCATTAACTCATAGATAATTTTAGCACCATAATAACGAAATATCAATTTCTATTTAATGTATTTTTTAATGGAATAGTCACTATTTGTTGTATTGATCCAAAAAAAAACAAATGATAAATAATAACAAAAACAAACTCCTCTCCTCCACTGTAAATTACACCGCTAAACACTTCTTCTCCTAAAAACTATTAGGATTTGAATATTTTACAATTTCTACTAAATACTCTTTCTATGAAACATCCCCACGTCTAGGATGTTCTGGTCAATACAAAATTCCTATTCAAAATTTTCAAGGAGTTAAGCGGTATAATTCATGAGGTAGTAACCTCATTCATTTTTTTCTATTCCAATTTCATTTCATTTCATATTATCTCTTTAAATACCCTTATATTTGTGTCATGGTAAATACAGTATCTCACACATGTTAAAATTTTATTTTTTTATTTATTAATCCGTCCACATTTTTTGCCTCAACTTTTTGTTCTAAAAATTAAGAATTCATTCTCGTTGTGTTAATTTATTTCATTCAAGGAAACTAAGTTTTCAATTTCCTTTTTCACCATTAGTGATTGTCATAAAACAATTTTTATTTTTAGAAAAGATTATAATATATTTATAACAAGTTATTTAATTTTCCGAAACTAGTATATATTCAAAATAATATATAAGAGAAAAAAACTAGTTTTTGATGACTGTGAAATGATCAAATTAATCTAAAAAATTATCATTACCATTTAATATATTTATTTAAACTCATAAAATAGAAACAATATATATAATGAAAAAATAAATTTTAGTTATTTCTCTCATAATAGATAATTTCAATTCTTGGAATGTATTTACATTCTATATAATATTTCATACATTTATACAAATGAATCAATCATCAAATCCAAGGAAGAAAACTCTCCAAAATTATGGAATTGTAATTTATAACTCATCAAAAGGATATAAATGATCCTAATATAATTATAATAAATACAATAAATGTATTAGTGATTCTAAATTAGTTAATTATTGATTTAATTTTATTATCTAGGACATTAAATTCATGTGAAAACACTTTCAAACATAAGGTAAGGGATTATCTCATAACCTTCATCATTAATTTAGGTTATACTATCTATCTCTCATTACACAATTGGAATTCTTATTTATTTACATATAAATATTATAAAATATATTTTTAATTTTCAAACTCATGTATCTATATTAGTGCAACCTTATTTTATGGGGAAATACAGGTTTTATAGTGGTTACCTTCTTATTTCTTCCTAATAAGAATGTTTTATTATAGGGAACATCCCAAATTTCGTTCTTGTTACCAAGAAGAATACACAATTTGTTTTATGATCCCATTATTCATAAAAAATAAATAATTCTTTCATGAATATATAATTTTTATTTCAGGGTTTATATAAAATATTATTCTATTATAGTTTTAAATTCTCTTTAATATTTTCATTAAACATCACCATAATGATTCATTTATAATGTTTTTTAAACAATAATTATAATTTTTTGAACTTCATTTTCACATAACATATTATGTTCTATTCTAATTTTCCCATATTTATGTCCAAATAATTTTTTATTCCTTTCTTTCTTGGACACCATTATGATATTCAATTTTGATATTCCTTTTAAAATGATTATGAAACCTGATTCATTGCATAGGAATCCCTTGTGTCTCTTTTGATTCAATATATATGATGCTTTATGTGCAAAACATATTCATGAAAATTTAGGTTGGGTGTACCCAAATATAACTCCATTGTGTTGGGTAAGGTTTAGTCTCATGAAATGTCATGTGAAATGGTCTCAATGGTTTGCGTTGACTCATTCTCTATGTGGAATGACCTTGGTTGTTAGCATTGACTTGTGATCCCCCATGTGAAATAGGAATTGAAAAATTCATATTTCATGTTTTATGTTGCTTAAAAAAATACAAATTTTAAATTATTACATGATACCATTTTCTTAATATTATTAATCCATATTTGTATTCAATTTCCCCACAATTTTATGTCATCATTTTATGACTTATATGAAATGTGATATTCCATATTCTTATATTTATTCACTTTATGGGATTATTAGTTCATCCACATAATCATATATTCCTCAAAAAATCTTTTGAATATGTAAGGGATCAATGATTTTATGATATCATTACAAATTTTATAGAAATTTTTTTTATTTGAGTTACATGGTTTCTAATTATGTGTCTAATCTTCCAAAGACAATGGACATTATGATTCCTAGTTTTTATTTTATGGAAAATTATTCTCAAAACCATGTAATAAATGCATAAATGTATAGGGTTGTTATACCATGGTAGGAATAATTTTTCTATGTGTCGAGTAATTACATGATTCAATGATTTTTAGTGAAGATAAATTGGAGATTAGGTTGTCTTATATAGGAAATGAGGGTGGATTTATTTATCATTTATCTAACAAGGCTTTGGGGTATATGTAATAAATTAACAAAAAATTCATCCTAATTTATTTCCCATGGATTATATAATATAGGGTTAGTTTCAATTTTTTATAAGGCAAAAGTCCAATGTTATTAAAATATTTCCTTTTCTAATATAGAAATGATATCTATCAAGAATAAAATTATTTTAAAACCATAATCTATATTATTGGTTTTTGAGTATTCATAATGGATTTATAAAGTTAATAAAATAAAAAAATCAAATTATTTTCTATTTAAAAAGTAAATATAGTAGTCTATAGCCTTTATGTTTTTTATTATATCACTTTGGGGTCATTATGATGTCATAATAAGAAAAATATATTTATACCGTATTTAGTTTTTATCAGATAATCCAACTATCTCGGAAAAATATAAAAAATTCACCATTAGATAAGCTTGGGCTTATGATTCCTTAAATTATATTTATCTTCTTCAAATAATTTTCCATATATATGAAATTTATCATTAAAAAAGAATATAATTTTATTGAGAAATTTTATTTTCTTTCGAAAATACTAGTTTTGGATCCCATATAAAAATTACATTTGAATACATAATATTTTTATGATTACTAATATTTGATAAAAATTATTTGCTATAATATTTTATAAAAATATTATTTGTTTCAAAAATCCTTTAGTTTGGAAAAATAAATTACTTAATTGTAATTTAATATTACCAAAAAATACAATTTGTGTTTTATTATATCAAAATCATCTATAAAATAATGATAAGATGAAAATATAAATTTTTTTATTACAAATATGATAGAAATTTTTAAATTAGTATGTTCTTGATATATATACCTTTAATACACGAGAAAGAACCTTATGAGTAAGATACACGATAATGTGATTCTTAAGGGGTGGTTCGATGTACATGGATTAGGTTGTGATATTGATGAGCTTGAAATTATTCCATAAATGGTTTCTCTCACGCGTTATTGGATTTTTATAATCTTAGGCTTCATCAAGGGAAAATAACAATGAATATATCTCCCTTATATGATATCATAAATTAGGATAATATGGTAAAATACATCTAGTTGGGGACATTACTTTTTCATTTTTTGCTATTTTTTCAATAACATAGTTCATTCACTAATCATATTATCAATTTTCAAAAAATATATTTTAAATTTTGTCGATATAATATAGTATTTTAAATAAAATTATATAGAATATAGAAAAATAAGTGTATGTGTTTTCTATATCTATAATATACAATTATGCATTTAATTTAATCATAATAGGAATCTCTTTTATGGATGTTTGGATCATTCTAATTTTCCTCATTAAAAAATTCCCCCTTTAAATTTTTACATTCCACACTAAAATAAATGGGGTTAATTATATTTCATCGCCTCCTCCAGATACAATGTGACATATAAAACATGGAGTTTCTCCATGACACATAGACTAGGGAAATGTCTAGTTTTCTAGATCATTGTCTATATGATCTATCATATTCACCATATTCTCCCCATATAAGAGTTAATTATATAATGATTCCCCATATATTTTAAGTAAATGTGACGGGTCTAGAATGTACTTACCGAAGAGGGAAATTTGAAAACATCATTTTTCGTAGAATGTATAGGTGGAAGTTTTAGTAAATAGACCATCACTCCAATGGGATCAAGGATCTCAAATAGACTAATTTAACAAGGAAAAATACTTCCATTATTCCAAAATATCATTAATTTATTCCAAGGATATGTTTGAAGCAATGGTATTTCTACAACCTAAAACCCATGTTCTTATTTATGATTGTCAGAATAGCTCCATTATCAACTCTTAGCTGTTGTGATATGTTTCTGAATCGTCTTGAACATTCCACCATTTTAACATTCATTAAATAAAATAGAAATTATTTTTCCAAAAAATCATCCTAACAAATCGGTGTTCTGACCCTCTTCGCATAATTTTCTAAATAGGGATCCATTCGGGTTCTTGAGTGGAAGCAATTTTTGAATGACAACTCGACCATAGGATGAAGTTTTTCCTGTCTTCCTTTGAAATTATTTGGGCATAATATCAACATATCCATAATTTTAGTGATAGTCCTCTCGGAATGGCCATCAATTTAACAGTGATAAGTCATACTGAAGACCAGAACAGTATTTAGTGGTAGTTTATAACTCTTCTATAACATTGAGGTAAATCATGGATCATGGTGTGATCAAATCGATGTTGGTGTTACACGATGAATCACCACTTCTATAATGTATATCCTTTCATGTTGATCATGTGATAAGTCCTATCATATCTCAATGAAGTGTTCTGTCTTGTAAAATGATCAAACAAATCCCCTATATAATTATACACTCATGATGTCTTTGAAAGACTAGTGATAATGTAGATAGATATGTTTTCCCATTTCCATACTAGAATGGGTATTGGTTGAAAGATTCTATTCTATTTTTCCTTTTTCCATCTATTTTTTCATATATGACATCTTAATGTAAATTCTATTATCTCTATCATCAAATTGTCCCACTAGTAGTGCTCTAGGAAATTTCATTTCATCTTTGTGCTTACTGGATGGATAGAGATGGTCGAGCTATGTGCATCATTCAGTAAGTTCTATATTATCCCATGATTTTATGGTACACAAATTTGTGAATTAATTCCCCAAACTCTTTAGCTATCATTTAAATACAAGTATTTCCATTTTCTTTATCTTCAATTTATTTTCTAAATTTCTATATAATATAATTTTTAACCATTTATCCTATTCATAAGGGATGGTTTATCAATAATTTTTTATTTGAATAATGATGTTTCTGAATTTTTGATTCCCATGTGAATCCTTTTCAAATAAAAGAATATTATATCCTTCTCAATTCTCCTTAGTGATAATGTGGATCGATCCCTTATAATTATTGGATATTCCGCATTATTCAATTTTATAGGATCATAGTGAATGGAGTATTCATAGTATTCTATCAAATCTATCTATTTTCATTAGTGAAAATTTACCTCTTTTTGTTTGAATATTTTCTTAAGGACTTTTTTGATTTGTATATATTTCACAGCCCCCCCCCCCCCAATGGGGTAATTAAATTATATTTTCAATGCGATGAACACCACATGAAACTCCAGAACATGTGTTGTGAATTTCTATTCCGGATCATTCAATTTCATTGAGACATATGATATCACATTTTCATTATGAAATAACACAAAACCCAATCCCAGATTCAAATCATCTCTAAATACCTTTAGTAATTATCTTCTTATGGGTTAAGTGAGTATAGGTTTAGGGATATTGAAATGTTTCAACTCATTAAATTTATTTTCACGTATATAATTATAAAAAATAATGACACCCTTCTGATTTGTGTTGGTTAGATAGTTTTAAAATCATGTGAAATTTCTCACAAATCAAAGGTACTACCAAGATAATCTAAAGAAACTATGGATATCTATCAAACTAGTTGGACTTATCCAACCTTCCATTGTATTTATCCATGAATTTTCAACTTATATATTATTTTTTATGATAATATTCCCTAATAATACCACTTCCTTCAATAATAACTAACACTTTCTATACTTAAAAAATCATCTATTATTTATTGACATTATCTTAATTTATGGATGATCTTCTTACATATCATTAATTATGGAGAATATTATAATATAATGTATAATTTCTACCAAAAAAATCAATATAATATCTAATTCCATTATTCATCAATACCATGTTGATTTCTAGAGAAATATTTATTCCAAATTGAATTAATATGAACTAATACTGCACATAGCATGTATAAAAATAAGTCAGGGGTATATCCTATATCTTCACCGAAACATGAGAATATGAGTATAGTAGATCTACAATAGAGAATTATTATTCTCCACACAGCTGGTCTAATAAGAAAACTATCTTTGGTATAGGATTATTTTTCTTTACTGTGATCTTTTTGGCCCCACGATAATCAATGAAAAAGAACATTGACCCATCCCTCATCCTAACAAAGAGGATGAGTGCACTCCTTGGATATGTCCTTGTGTGTAACAAACCTTTTTCTTGATTATTAGATAGTTATTTTATCTGATCCTCTAGTTAAAAAACAACCATTCTATATAGAGTCTTGGATAATCATAATGACCCATGAATAAGCCCGACTGAAAATTCAACCTATCAGTTAGGAGGATGACTCCAAAATATATAGTAAAACACATCAACAAGTTCCCTCTGAAGGGGAATTTTTTAATTGATTATCATTTCTATATAAGTAGTCATTTTAGCATGATATTATTTCTCAAATGAAATAAATTTCAATTCGTGGGATGATTTTTCTGAGTAAGATTCATCAAACTCATCGATTTTTGATAGAATCAAGAAATATTCAAGATTCACATAGTGTTTTCCATCTTGAATAAATTTATTTTGGTTATTTACTGGGAAATAATTTTCAAACCTAGAATTTAATCATATTCCATTAAAGTGATTATCACATTCTTCTCATGGAATTTCAACCAAAAAATATTGATTTGGAATTTTTCATATATTCAAGATTGAATAATTTCCCTTTTTTTATTTTCATCGGATGATCTACTTACATGCTATGTGGTGGCGTTTGAATATTTCTACTAAACAAGCGTGATATGAAGGATTGTATAGACCAAGAATAAAAAAGTATGTTCAATATTTATGATTGAATAACTAGTATACCAATCACAACTATGTTATTATGATCCTCCACAGTAGTTGTGATAGCATTCGATCACCCTTTCTATAATAGAGTTTATTTTCTATCTCCAAAAACCATTAGATTATTCCTTTAGACTGAAAAATTCCCATGTTCCTTGTTTTTTGAGAAAATGAACTATGTGATGAAGGTGGACTGAAGAATTCTTATCCACCATCACATTTGTGGAATTATCTAGTTTCAAATAACCAAAAATATTTCCTTCCTTCCCACACCTACCAAATTTCTGCATTCTGCTTGAGAAATTTGCAGGGTGCTTCCTTCACCCCCTT
Organism: Viscum album; assembly: GCA_963277665.1. Classification (NCBI taxonomy): domain Eukaryota; kingdom Viridiplantae; phylum Streptophyta; class Magnoliopsida; order Santalales; family Viscaceae; genus Viscum; species Viscum album. The sequence goes on along the minus strand of OY728122.1, from coordinate 245,306,878 downwards.
GACATGTAGGATATTGAAATTTCATAGAAAATTACGTTTTATAAACTGGACAACAATAAGTATACTTGTGTTTATTCTTTATATCCCTATAAAAACCTAGATATTAAATGATATATATTTCATCTTTTAGGTAACATAAAAAAATTTCCATATAGGTATTGATGTATAAGATCATCATGACCATTCATAAATTAGTTTTTACGCCACTAATGAAGTGGTCAACCTTGAATTTATGGGTATCAAAAATTATGATGTTTTATTATGGATGTATTGAGATGTTTTCATTGTAACCCATGTGAAATTTCCCATATATTTTATTAAGATTAAGTATGTTATTTCTATTTTAAGATTGAGAGTGTGATAAAAATACTTTTGGAATTTTTTTCACGAATTCCTTCCACCCGTCACATTGATCACTTCATCATGATTTTTATTCTTTTTCACTATAAAACACTGATCACCTTCTACTTATATATGATACATATATAGTAAAACCATATCTTTCTCAGAACATTAGAGGATGTAGAATATCTTATCAATGTAGTTTATCCATTTTTCTATGATTAATTGATCAAATGATCCATTAAATGTATGAGGCATTTATTTCATAATGGTTTCCATTGCAACATGATTATGATTAGGGGAATTTTGGAGATCCTCTGTATCTAGGTTTTTATAAAAAAACCGAGTTAGATGAGAGAGTATGATATCAAATATTGTGAACAACTTCTATATCAGTTTGGTCCTCACATTGGGGAAATCATAACATTACCATTCACATTTCCACAATCCGTTTTTTTTTATTTTATTGAAAATCCACTTTGAGGACAAGTGGGACCCAATAGAATCCTTAAATATCTTATCACACCATAAAGAAAACACATTACATAACTCAAATATCCAAATAATAAAACAGAACCAAAACATCACACAATGACAATCAACACACACATGTTTCAGAATTCAAACCATCCTCAGCACAAATCACACAAATCCCGTAAGCCGGCTGAGGAATTGCATCGACAACATTGCAGATAGTCCTGTCCCGTCAAAATTTTCTTGTCATCATCCCATAACCTTGCCATCTTCACAGGAATCTACCACCACAAGAAGCATAAAACAACATCAAACCATCATTTATGTCCATCAATGTCATCATCTTCGCTGATTAAACCAGGGTCGGAGACACCTGATCGCTAGAAACCATCGTCGCCTACAATAAAAACCAGAAAAGAACACCATGGAAAAAGAGAAATAAAACCAAACACAAAAAATCTAAATCACTCCAACTCATGTAGCTTGCCTCTCTTCGAACGCTGAACCACATATCCCAGAACCACATAGTTACCTCTATGCTTGATCCAACTAGGAGAGGTACAAAGGAACAGGGGTTCAGAGCAGGTTGTGCGGCCATGGATCTCTTTAGCATCGAACTGACATCGGGCCCAGGAATCCAACTTGAAAACAGTCTTCATCATCACCAAAGGGAACCAAGGGACCATCAATGCCAAGTGGGAGGAGTAGGAAAAAAAATAGGACAAAAAATCTATGAAAAAAGAAAACCACAAAATAATACCCGAGCAGTCGAAGATCCATACCCGCGCTCTACTGTCACCATCCCAATCTGTCTATGGCACCAAAATATTGGACCAAGATGGGGTAATAGTTTGATGGGAAAGGCAGAAAGGGTAGAGGAGGAGGATGTAAGAATCTTGGGCCGTACAAGGGAAGAAACAAAGTATGATCGATGAGAATGCCATTTCTATATGAGAAGAACCATAAAAACCAGGGTGAGGGAAACACAAGAGAGGTGGAAGCAAGGATAATAAGGAAAAAGATTAATATTTCCAGAGAAGGCAGTAGAACCGGAAATCGCAGGGGAAGGAGAGTGTCACTTGAGGGGACAATAAAGAGAGATCCGGGAGAGAAAGGCTCTCATTGAAATCCTCCAAAATAGGGGTCGATGGTAGAGGGAGTGGCCATAGAGAAGGGTATCTCACTACGATAGGACGAAAAGAGGGAGGGAGCAGCGGCACTATGAAACTCAAGCGCGAGGGAAGGAAATATGAAGACATGGGAGCCATCGGTTCCAGATTTTCATTCACATTGGTTGTTTACCTGATTCCCCCTATTTCATACCATTGTATATAATAAATGGAAAATAAATTATGTTAATTTTTTAATAATGAAAAATATAAAAATGAATTCAATGATATTTTAGGTATAACCAAATAATTATATGTATTTCTTTACCTTATGTTTTTCTAGTCTTCAATATATGTTATCCGTGATTTATTTCCCAAAATATATTCATATTGAAATTTATTGTTCCCTTAATAATGGTTGATATTGTAACTATAAATCTACCAAACATATCCTCTTGGTTTAAAAAATATGTTTTTAGTAAGGCCTATTTTCATGCAGTAGTTATCGATATATTCTAGCTCAATGCGGTGTTTTTCAGTCTAACCCCTTTCTAGATCTGCGTCGGAGCCACATCCACCTATAGTATCCTAAAAGGGATATATTTTCTTGACAAACCACATAATATATGATTTAACATAATTTCTTGTTTTTATCATACACATTGTTTAATTCCAAAGGCTTCTGGTATATTTTTATGATCCCAATTCAAAAAATAACTACTCTTTTCCCTTGATTCAAATTGAAAACCATTATCATTATTACATCATAATAAATGATTTATTATGTATGATTACACCTAAAAATAACTGACGAAAGGATAATTATATTATCTTTGGGAATTATGTAAATTAAATAACAACATAAATTAGGGAATATATCATAAATATTGAAAAAATCCTTAACAATCTAATATTATTCCTTCACACATAAAACTACATGGGACAACCTCGGGAAATACAAAGGAAAGGGGTTAGATATAATCCCCAGTAAGAGAATAAACAAGGAATAATACTAAAAAATTAATACATCCAAGAAAATATGTATTTTAATGGGGAATAAATTGAGTGAGAATCATAAACATGAACAATGAGGTATGATATATCAATATAACATAAGGTCAACAAGGTAAATGTTGAAAAAAATGCTACATCTTAAAAATATTTCAGTATAAATACCATGAAATTATAATGGAAAATGTCCCATGATGGATTAGGCTAACTCCATTATCACATGAAAAATTTCACAATGGATTAAAACGTTACCCAATGTATTGGAGAGCTACATAATTATAGGAACTCCAATCACAATCATTTTATTCTCATGATTAATCATCCCACAATGACATTAAAATAGGTAATCGATTTTCCACAATTTTTATTCCTTGATAAAGTAGTTTGTAATAAAAATATTTAATTCTGTAATAAAATTTTTATATGGGAATAATGGTAAACATCCTTAATAGGAATTTGGTATGGCTATTCACTACACAATTTTTTGGCATGGTAAATCATGGTGAAATTTCGACAACATTACGAGGGAATATAAATGTACATGTAAGGGATTTATGTCATTGGAAGTGGTATCTATGATTTTTTAAATCATAGGGGATATAATCTAGATATATAAGAAAATATCCCAACATTTTGATTTAATGAAAAATGTACTAGATAATGAGGATACTTGAATAAATAGGACAAAGAAAATAACTCTTACATTGAGAGTGTGATTCCAAATGCTTGTGAGAAACTTAATGATAGATTATGTGAACCTTGGGAGGACTATATAGAGGGGAGGGAAGTGTACAGTTATTATGGGAGTTTTTTTAGTGAAGATATCAGGGAGCATGGGTTGGTAAACATAGTAAATGAACTATGATTTCTTTATCATTTTCTCAAACATTGATTTTGGACTCTATATGATAAAATTACTTAAAAAAAATCCTTCATTATATTTTCCCATAGTTTCTTCAAAATATGATAATTTTTCAATATTTTATATTTCTATAAGATGATACTATTAAAATAATCCCCCTGATAATATGGATGAGATTCATTCCCTTGATTAAATTATTTTTGAACTATAAAATATATTATAGGTTTTGGAGGATTCATAAAGTAATTATTAAATTAATAAAATAAAAATAAAATCTCAATATTTTAATGGGAAACATATATTATGTCATGGATACCATTTAATTTATTTATTACATCACTTTTGGGTCCACATTATGTCATAATACACACTATATATTTTTACAAAATTTAATTTTTTCCCGAAAATTTGAATTTATTCCAAATCTAGGTAAATTTTACCATTTCATAATTTCAACATTCTGATTCCAATAATAATATTTATTTTCTATAAATATTTTTCTAAATATTTCTTATTCCACTATTGATATAAAAAAACATCTATTGACAATTTTTAGGTCTTTTGAGAATAAGAGGTTCCACACCATTATAAATTTACATACGAGTTCCTAAAAATTAAATGGTCATGTGTATTTGATAAAAATTAATTATTTATAATTTTTTAAAAAATTAAAAATTTTAAAAACCCATTAATTTATCAAAAATAAGAGTATTATTTGAAATTGAATATTAACAAAAAATCTAATTTGGGTTCTAATATGTCAATTTCAAAATGTTTTTTAATGTAATGATAAGAAGTAAATATAAACATCATTAAACAGAAAATATGATATATGATTTTATAATATTATACCTACAAAACATATACAATTAATACAATTGAAAATGCACTATTTGTATGGTTTGTGATAGTGAGATTCTCATGGGGTGGTTCTGTTACATGGGTTGGGTCGTGATCTTGATGATCTTGAAGTTCTATCACAAACAATTTCATTTAGAACTTAGTTATTGGGTCTCATGTTAGGCTTGGTCAAGGGAAAAGGCTAGCGATTTGATCTCCCATAGAACGTATAATAAATGGGTTTCATTGGGTACAATCTAACTAACTAAGGCCATCACATACTCAATCCATGTTAATAGGATTTTTCAAAACCATATATTTATAGAAATAATGATATCATTGTTAGATGGATATATTTTCAATGGTAATGATATTTAATAGTATTTTAAAACCAACTGGATATATTGAAACCAAATAAGTGAATGTGTTTTCTAATAAAATAATATGTAATAATTCATCTAATTAAACCAAATGGGTAATTTCATTTATAAATCATCAACTGTTATAATTATGCATGTAATTTCCATTTCAATATTTCTATCCTAACAATAAATTTAATTCATTCATAATAGTTCATATAGTGATTGTGAATTTTACAATGAATATATGCTAGGAGTAATAATAAAAGGGTGCAACAAGGAAAAATTTTCATGCACTATGTGAATACAAGGTTCATACCAAATGAATATATTCATGTTTTTATCCCTTAGTTGTATATGTTCCAATTCCACATCCACATATTGAATCTACAGAGGGAAATAAATTAGAAATCACCAACTATATGATATACCAAAGTATACCAGTATTTAACCATACATATAATTATCTATTGAATTATTAAAAATATATTTATTTAATGATCCTTAAAAATAACTAGACCATGATCAGATGATGGATATAGAAACCCAAGTCTCATACAATTATGGTTACCTGATTTTTAACATAAATAGCCCTTGAACTAAACAAATAAATAGTGAGTCCTAGTGTAAAAATCCCAAATATAGTACATTAGTGATAGTAAATATTTTATTACAATTTTATACATACATATGATCCAATAGTTCAATATCTTCAAGAAAACCAGATATATAGCATGTTTTTCAGTAAATTTAAAAAATAAGAATAAATAATCAAAAAAACATGAAAACATTATTATTCTCCATGAAGTTATTTTATGATACACAATACTATTCATGGCTTCCACGTCCAAATTAAAGCAATATTAAGGGGTGTGATTAAATTCTTAGTAAGAGGTATCATATAATGAAATAAATTATAAATAGGAAATTATTATGCGAGTAAATAAATAATATTGTGTAATTCCAAATGATACTAAAATCATAAATGAATTTTTTTCCAAAATAAAAAAAAATACATTATCAGATAATACATAAGGAATATAAAGTGATGTAAATGATGAATTATAGATATACTAATCATATCTTCATTTCTTTGGGTGGGGAAATCTTACCTAAAGGATATTGATTACCCTACTACCAAATCATAATTTCCTCATGACACCAACTACTCTACTGAGGGACTATATAATTCTAGACTGCAACTGTCACATAATATTACAATAAATTGAATCACATCTAAAATGATTTTATGGAATAAATTTGAAGGAATATACATCATAATTAATTAGTAAAATCTCTAAATGAGATATACGATATATTATTTTACCATATAGAAGAAGGAATTATGTGGTACAACATTATTTTACCCAAGTCAATGATTCAGAAAGGATATATGATTTTTTGAAGTTATTAATCCAATTATTTTTGTAAAGACCCGTAAATTTCAAGAAATTTTTTTTCTTAATTTTCTTTCGAATTTTACAAGAACGCAGTTTCTGACGTCACCTAATTCCGAGGCCTGGTGTGCCCGGAATCATTTTCCGAAGTTTGGCTCGGGTACGTTCAGTGAACGGACGAGCGGGTTTTTCTAACTTTTGAACCGGTGCCCGGAATCGAATTCTGAGGGCACTGATGGAATTGCAACGCTGGTATTTGCTTAGAAACGTCTCTCCTGGAGTTTCGTTTTCTCGGTTGTGGTTTTTAATTTTCGGGCTTAAAGTTAAGAAATAAAATAATTGTACGAAAAACTTTATTTTATTTCACTTAAGCCACTTGGAAACCACATGAAGCCACTTAAAAGTGGCTTAAGCTGAGTTGATCGGGATAGGATGCTATCCAGAAATATCCTACCCTCTTGGTAGGATATTTGTGAGGTCGGACCTGCATGAGCCCCACCATTTCTTTTCCTCTAAGTAACGCACCCGTGAAAACCCGTCATTATGAAAGTCAACTGACGCGTTTTCTTAAATTCTTAATGCACCATTTAATTGGGCGGTTTTATTCGTGAATTAAATGGGCGGTTTCTTTCGTTGAATTATTTCTATGAATTAATGGGTCATTACTTACCTCTTTTTCGTTTGTTGGCGTAATAATAAAATAAGACCAACACAACATTTGGAGGATTACACATTGAGAGGCTTTGACAGAATTATTGTGCCTTCATCCTCCTTCGTGAAGAACGCAATGAACGCGAATAACGCCGTCACCCTCAGAGTTTGAAGACGCTTCACCCGAGACATTCTTCCCCACCCCGATCTCCGATCACCAACTGCTTGAGGTAAGAGATCTCGGGTTTCTTTTTACTCTTCTTTTTGGTTTATAACAACACACAGATTTAATTATATATAATTAAATCTATTGTTTCTTGGTCCTCGGAGTTCGTCGATGCAGCGCCGAATACCGCGACGATCCCCTCTTTCCGCAACGAACCCCTCCTTCCGCGACGATAAAATCCGCGAAAGACCCGCGGGCGACGAGTTGACGAGGTAGGGATTTTATTTGGAAATACCCTTTTATATTCTCGTGTTTGTTTCCATTCAAAATGAAGTAACCGGTTCATGAAAACAATTCTAATTCTTTAAAATTGTTTTTGGTTATGTATTCATGTGTTGAATAATTCTCCCGTTGTTTTTTATCTAACACGGAGGGTTCGGGCCAAACGAACACAACCCGACAACCCTCTGTCGTTCTTCGTGGTTGTGCGGATTTTGCGGGCAACGAAAAAACGTGACGAAATGGCGATTTGATGATCCCGCAGTGAAGAACGGAACCCGGGAGGAACAACGGCGCAGACGGTAAGGAAAACGGACCACCGGAGAAACTCCGGTGGCCCGCGGAAGCGGCCGGCGGCGCCGGAAGCCGGAGGCACCGACAGTAGGAGGCGGCGGCCAGAAGACCCACGGCCGTGCGGGTCCCGCACGCCCACACGGGACGCGACGACATGCCACGTTCGATAAACCAGCGCGGCCCCACGCGGGGCCGCGGCACCTCCGAACCGCGGGGGCAACACCCTGCGGCACCCGAGCGCTAGGCCGAGCCGAGCCAGGCCGGTCCGACCGGGTCCAGTCAGGTCATGCCGGGTCGGGTCGACCCGGTTCTGGTCGACCCGGTTTTGCCGACCCCAGGGGGGGTCAGCCCGGACCCCCCGTCTTCTGACCATTTTCGATCTTTTGCTCATAACTTGTGCTACGAGCCTCCGAATGACGCACCGTCAGTGGTAACGCGATCCTTGGATCTAGACGGTCATTTCGGTATATCTCCCTCAAGGTTTCGGAATACTTTGGGTTCGTCCAGGTTGATTCGTACACGAAACCAACCGGGCCCTCGGAGCGGAAACGCTCATATCTTGAGCATCGGACGTCCGATTGACATGCCGTCGACTTTGTTGAATTACTCTAAGTGTGGCGAATCTTTTGGCTCACACCGCCCGATGTTTGGACGCAGGTGGAGTATGGTTGGGTTGGTTTTTCCTTAAAATCCAACCGGGCCCCTCGGACGAAAAAGCCAATATCTCTCAGGTCGGGCGTCCGATTGACGCGTCGTCTGCGACGTTGAGTTCCTGTTGACGATACGGAACTTTTGGATACATCAACCTCAGACATTGTGTCAGTTGATGTATCAGCCTCTCGGCTCGTGGAGCGGACCCTCCCGAATGAGCTTGCTGTGTGCGGGAACCCTAGAGCTGGTTGCGACTGTTACTACGACAGCGACGACTGTGCAGAGATCCTCAGTGGACTGCAGTAACGACTGTGCAGAGATCCTTAGTGGACTGCGACGATGACTATGCAGAGATCCTCAGTGGGCTGCGACGACTACAGCACTCAGTGATCCCTTGTGGGTCAGTGCTACAGGTCCTGTGTGGGCCCGATCCTGTGTGGGTCCGATCCTGTGTGGGTCAGCGCTCAGCGGTTCTGTGTGAGCCAGCACCTACAGGTCCTGTGTGGGCCCGATCCTATGTGGGTCTTTGTGGGGGTTAGTACCTATCGATCCATTTTAGGTCCGATGACTTAGAATGATCAATGATCATCTTTATCGTCATCCAAAGAAGTATACCTGTGTGAGCTGAATCTTCAGTTACCCTCCTTTGTGGATTCTGTTGAGCTATCCTGTGTGGATTTACTGTTTACTCTCCTTTGTGGATAGTGTTGAGCTATCCTCTGTGGATTACTATTTACGCTCCTTTGTGGATTGTGTTGTTATATCCTATGTGGGTATAAGTTTGATTTCCTGTGTGGACTGGGTTGTGCTTGGGCTCGGACTTTGGAGCTGAATGGGAATCGATGACTTAGGTATATGTATGGGCATATACCTAAGCCGTGTCGAATGTTACTTCGTGATTGTATCTTTCCTTTGTGGATTATCTTTTGTGGATTCTGGAAGACCTTCGGGGGTCTCGGGGTCCCTACTGAGTAGCTTATACTCACCCCTGCACGGGATATGCCCGCACTTCGTTGTGTTGGTTGCAGACGACGGACAACGCTGATCGTGGTGGAGGTGTGCGGAGCAAGATGGTACCTTGAAGTGGACCACTGGGCGGGACGTACTCGGAGCGGTCAGGTGGACCCGAGGAGCAGAGGAGCAGTGGGGGCTATCTTTACCCACCCTTCAGGTGGGACTTCCAGAGGACGGCTCGACGCTGCAGCTTTTCTTTTCAGTAGCTGTTTTCCCCTTTCAGTTGTACTTTACAGTTGGGCTTGTATTTCCGGCCCCTTTTACTTTCAGCACAGCTTGTTACAGTTTTTACTTAGTGTTTAATTTTCTGCTTTCTTACTCTATGGTGCATGTTTACTTTTCAAGGGCAATGCCTTCCCTTTTGTTGGGATTTACGCCTTGGTTCTAGTCGCCAGCCCCTGGCCTATGGAAGGCGGGCTTGGGGTTGTCATGGCACTGGCCCCGAGGACGGGTTGTGATAATTTTATAGATAAATTCCCTAAAATTATCTATATGTATCATATTGATCATCACAACATATCCCTTGGGAGTATGAAAATAGTTTTTAAATAATTTATTTATTCGTGAACCATGTGAGGATAATGTAAAATGGAAATGCACCCATTTATAGTCATTACCCCTACGAACAGCTATTCAAGATACCAAACCACATTTAGTATCCCTATAGATATTTCATTTGTTGGATACCCCACAAACATTACATCAGCTAAATTTTATGGTGGTTTTCTTGTACTTAGATATCTTGGAAATTATAATATCATAGATAAAGGCTATAATGATTTGGATTATGAAATCTGAAATCACGAATAATTAAAAGTAATTTTAATAACATTTAATCAGATGTATATTTATATATATTATTTTTAAAAGATAATAAAAAAAATTAAATTCAATTGAAAATATAATAGGAGGATTGTGGTAACCCAAACATCTATTGAGATTAATAGCTTAGAGATAATCCCTTAGACCGAAGAAAATCATTAAGATTGAAGTAAGAGAATATAAGTGACATCTTGGGAGGTGTATAATGAGGTAATTACAAATTAGTTTTTGTATAATTGGCAGTGATGTTGGGTATTTATACATCAATAGGGATGAATTTAAGTGTCTTAAAAACTATTATTACTCAATTTAAGCCAACCAATTTTTTGTGAATCAATAATAATTTTTTGGTTGAAATGTTATTTTCAAGGCCATTTTTGGTCATAAAATACATATATCGCACATTAAATTTTATAATATTATATAAACACATTTCAATAATGAATAGTGATTTTTAAATTTGAAAATTTCATGGGGATTCATTATTTTCCCTTTCATTCACACACAATTATATTTATTTTAAATTTTTCATTTGGAAAAAATTTAATTTCTATCTGGCATATAAACAAAAATATAAACATTTAAATTTAGTTAATTATTGTTAGATCTACATTTTGTACGGAAATATGTTTCCATGAAGGAAACACGAATATGGATTCATATGGATGGATCCCACAAACATAATTCTATTGAAATTTTGTTTTCATTTATTTTATTAGTGATAAATTTTGAAATATGATTGGATAAACTATTTGGATCATCAAATACAATTGGGGGAAAATAAGTTTTATGTTTATCATGGTAAAATGTGTGTTTTAAGTCAATACATCCATATTCAATTAATCTGTGAGGCTTGATATATTTTCATCATTTATTTGATTATAACTCATATAAAAAATAATTTATTACGAAGAAATTTTGAGAGTTTACATGATAATCATAAGGAATAATGTCAATATAATACATCAATACAATATTATTCCATATGTGTTTCAAAAAAATAGGTCAAATTCATTACATATAATCCATATTGTTGGCTTAAATAAATTTACTTCATATAATGATCTGGGCAAAAATCATTTAATTCATGGGCAGCTGAGATGAAATTTTCAGGAATAAAAGATAATACAGGGGTAAATATATTTGTGGATAGAAACCTAACCATATGGTTCTATTTAGTTATCCAGAAACACATAAAATTAAGAGGAAAATTGGAATAAAATATTCATATAATGGAAAAGAGTTAGTTTTATTAATTTAATATTTATAGCTTACAAATAAAATAGAGAATATATTATAAAATGAAAACAAAATAAAATTTAAAATAATAATAATAAGTATATATTTATATGTGTAAATTTACACTATTTAGTTTGTAAAAAATGTTAAAATTATTTTAATAACCTTGGTTGTTATATTCTTCTCCCCTTATGAAATTTCATCCTTGAAATTATGTTTCCAACCAAATTGTGAATATAGAATCAGTGATTCTATATCATTACCTACTATGTATCATATAATTATTATAATATCTTGTAATCTATCCAAAACACTTTCATGAGGTTGGTTATCTTGTTCCTCAATAGTTTCTTTATAGTGGTAGGAATTAGAATATTCCCATTAATATAATAAAACATAGGTTCAATATTTATCCAATATATGGGTGTAAATTATTAGTTTTGGTAATATATTTCATATATAATTAAGATATATAATTCTTTATTATACTTATATAGATTCGGTGGATGTCTAAACAATAATCTATAACTCTAATTAAGTTTAGGATCTCTAATATCCTGATATACCATAGACATTACATTCCATTCTTCCAAAACCTTATAAATCCATTCCATTTTGATATTTTAAATATGTAATTATCACCTACATGGAATTTTATGACATTATATTAGTGGAAATTATATTTTTTATATATTCTCTAAGGATGTCAAGTGAACATTACAACTGTATATCCCCAATAGTTTAGATTTTTCTTTTAGGCTACCTAATAGTTTGAGTATAACATGAGTTTCTCAAATGTATATCAGTGTCCAAAAACTGTTGATGAATCTTCAAAAATTTTAATGTGAAATAGGGATCACAATTAGAAGAAATTGATAATTGTGTACAATAATGTCCCAAAAATGCATTGATACAAATTCAAGTATGACGTTTGATTGAATTTCCTCCATAATTTCAAAAAGTTATTACAATTTTGTTTGATGGTCAATAATGTAAAATATAGAATAATTTTTACCTAATTTTATAAGTATCCAATTGAGAAATTATATTTTTATATTTTCTCAAATCAAGATAAGTATAAATATCAGTTAGATGGAATCCTCTAGACATTTCCTATCATCTTTAAACTGTTGGAAAACAATGAATTTAGAAATGTAACCATTAATTGCCTTTATCTAGGATCCCCACTATAGATCCTATTTTATATCCTAATACATATTAGTTCTACTAGGTTTTATAAATATGTTATAGAAATCATCATTATCTATTTAATCCATATTAATCTCTGGTAATGATGGAACACACAATCTTATTCAAAAAATTTACAAATTATCTCCCTTGGTGAACCCCTGTAATTCACCATCTTCTATGTCATTTAATTTCTTATAGACGCCCATTTGATTTGTGTGAAAATTTGTTATATTATCATGTAAATATTTTTTGTGAAACTACTTGGAAAAATAAATAAATTTCCACTTCCCTAATTATTTCCCCTAATGAATTTTTCAACTCTAATAATATTGGATCATTGTATATCCCCATCATAGATGTGATTATATGATATTTTCTACTCCAAGAATCATCCACCCTAGTATCCTTTCTAATGTGGTAGTATATTTAATATTCAAAATCATTATGTTTTTATATTCATATCCTTTGAACCAAGTTAATCTTTTTCTATATGAAAACGTATTTAAATATTTTTTATTTGTTATATATGACTCATCATTAACCATAGAGACAATGTCATCACATATTTAATGATATGATTATAACATAACTATTAAGATCATTAGTTTTATAGTTATACAAATGGGGTTTTAATTGTTGTGAGGCATATGAAAAACACTATAACCATATAAGAGGGAACATTATATCACATTTTTGATGCATCACTATATATATGAAATCCAACTTATCGTGATGTTATATTCAATATGAGTTCATTGATTACCTTTTTTGTTATTTCAAAAATATTTCCACACAACAATTAGTCCATTATAATTTAACCCCTACGAACCTCAATTTGGTTAGCATATTAGATAATTGGGAAAAACAATCAACCAATCCCCAATAGTTGAAAAGAACTGTAAGGGAACTATGTATTTTAGTTTTATTCATTAGTGTTTTGACATTCACTAAAACCATTTTTCTTATTGGGGTCAACTGGAATTCAGTATTTGGGGCTAATATGGATATGAGAGGTGACTTTTGAAAATATAATTCATAGTTACTATATTTCCCATAATGGCCCTTCTCCCGTAGGATTTTAAGGGTGATATACCAAGGATCATCATATTCGTCATTGGACTTTGATTATACCATGATTTCATTATTGAATAGAATTTTTTTAATAATTATACATTAAATTTATATACATTGTATTTGTAATCATTTATGGTGAATTATTTAATCAAAAATTCATTATCGTGATGTTATAATGTCCAAACCTTGTACAAAAAACCAGTTTTGGTACATCAACATTCTTGAATCTCAATTGATGAATTCTAGTATGGATATCAATATTTGTGAAGTATCGAGCACAATGTAGTTAATCAAAAATATCATTCATGTTCTATAAATGATACTTGTTCTTAATATTAGGTGACCTTTATTACCTTATACTCAATGCATTATCTCATGGACCTATATTTATTCTTCTCCAACAAGATAATTACTCTACAAGTTTAAACACAAGGGTTTACAAAACAACATTCAATTAATTCTTGTAGTTGTTTCTTATTCTCCATAATAACCAGTAGATCCATCCTTTAGGGATGAATATATATATATATATATATATATATATATATATATGTATGTATTTCATTAGTAATACGTTTAATATTGAATTCAAATTCATTATTTTTATCATATACATGTATATACTTTCAGAAATATCAAAATATTCCCTTAAAATTGATATATATTCTATTATTAGGACAACCTTTTCATTTAACGAATCAAAAATGAAGATTTCATTATGATTTCTCACAAGTAATGTTCTAAAATAATTATTGGGAAATTATGTATGTCCTAAAATTTAAGTGGAACCTATATCATCCCTAGATATTACAATATTCCTTTCTAAAAAATAAATTGTTGTATTATACTTTGAAATAAAATACATCCCAAGGATTATGTCAAACTATAATAATGGTATGATAATTAAATCCAAAAAAGTGTATATTAAATCACCAAAATGGTTATTTCATGTCATATATTTTTATAAAAATGTTTTCCACTGGGTTTTCGGATTGATTACACCCTTCATAGTTCAATTGATAAATATCTAATTTCATAACAAAAAAAGTATTTTAATACTATCCATCGATTCATAATAAACAATGGAATCAACAAATATTAATGATATGACAAATATACTTGTCGCCTAAAACATTGGAACCTTAATTTATATTGTAATAATTTCATAAGCATTACTATATCAATGTTCAACTATTGGCATATATTCCTCGGTTGATTAGGTAAATGATTCAAAAATTATCTCATATCATTTAAATTAATGCACTAAAAATGGTGTCATCCATCTAACCCATAAATTCATGTTCCTGGAAGCCTATATATCCAGTCATATAATAGACTCCCATCCCCTTCATTAATTTTACACGGATCCTCTTTACATAGTTGTTTCATATTTGAAATTCCATCAATCCTTAATTTTTTTTTGTATATTTATACCATCATGGTGCTCATCTACCCTTTTCTTATCCTTTTCCCCATAAAAATTGTATACCAGGAATATTTATCATTATCATTAACAATGATTTTCACCATCTCATCCTATGTGGAAAGTGTTCAGGTGACTGGACCTCGTTGAAGGTTTTGTTTCAAAACATTGAATAAGAAATCAAAATTTATCTCTTTGATGAAAACATAAACCATAATAAGCTATTGAATCCATATAATGTTAGCATCAAAATAAACAAAAAAATATCCACCCTTCTGCTTTATGATTAGAAATTTTCTTTCCATGGCCACTCATTTCTCTTGAGGAATGTGTTTTCAATGAATATCTCTTTAAAAGTATTCCACTCTACATCAATTATTTTTTAATTATTACTGGTGTCTCAAATCAGTAACAAATAATTGTAATAATATTTCTTTATATGATATATCACCATGGAAATATTCTCCTTCTAATCATATCCCAAGTAAATGAAATCATTATATAGTGTCTTGACCCATTGTTCATCTACTAGTTAATTATTGTTCCAACTAAGGATAAGGATATACCCATATGATGTGTTTTACCATTTATGAACCATGATGTGGAGTGACATTTTTTTCTATGTCAGCAAATTTATTGGTAATAAACTAGTATAACTGATTTAATAGAGTCATAATCTTCTATGACCCAGTACTAGTCTCAATGACTTCCTTTAGAGGGGAATCCATTAAATTATTTTAATTATTAATATATGTGTTCCATCCATTAGGATCCATTTGTATATAATGTTATATACTAAATTAGATAACAAAAACTAGTTATTTATTTATAAAAAAATGTATAGAATATCCTAAGGTATTATCCCATGGTTCATGTTTTCTAACTAGTTTCTTCTTAATATATTACCTATTTTTTGTATTAAATTTTACATTGATGCCTACTATAAATACCCAATATCCAGTATCCTAGATCTAGTGGATATTTTTTTACAATGCTATATATACATTTGATTCAATATTTTTATATCCATATAAAAATAAGATACAAAATATTTTTTACACTAGAATTAATAAATAAGAATAACTCATCTGAAAACATGTGAAACTTATTATTCTATTAGTGACCCTTTTATCATATGAATTACTAATCTAGGTTTCCTAAGGTAGTTTAAAACAATATAATGGTATTATCTCAGATGATAAGTAATGGGTATCTTATAATGGATGAAATTATATATAATACAATATGGAAGGGATAAAATATTTGGGTTATGTTATATAAAATCAAACATAAATTTTAAATAAATCAATGTTAAATGTAATAATAAATAAATTTATTGATAATAATAACTATTCATGCAATGGTTTGGATTCCTAAATCCATATGTATTATACACATGTTTAATGATTTTCCATGACTTAATACTTTTAGGGTAAGGATGGGCTATTTACACTATCTTAATTATTTCATAAAACATTATAGTGCACAGAAAGGTTTTATAATTTTTGGCCTCACCCATCAAAAAAATGTACAATCAATTAAATTATATATAAAATGATTATATAGATTTATGTAAATGTAAATAATAAGATTGATAGTAATAATAGATTATCAATGAGTCATATTATAAAACATTTTCCTATATAGATGAAAATGTTCTATTGGTCGAATTTATTTTAAGCTAATAGAGGACTCAATAATTATTTATGACTTTAAATTACAAAATACCATTAAAAAGAGTTATAAATACATTATAATGAGGTTTAACTAGTAGGTTAATTAACTAATCTCAAACCTAAGGATTTTCAGTCTAGGTATGCAGTAAAGTTCTTTGTCATGCACTCAGTGATGATCGAGTAAAATATAAATTCTCCCTTTTCAAGGTTACTACCCCTAGAAAAAACCATTATAGATATGAAACTACTTTTATTATCAAAAAATTGAATAATTTTATGGAATACAACACATATTTCATAAAAATAAAATTAAGATGGTTTTATAGCTACGTTATTGTTAAAGAATTAAAATGTTTTTGATAAAGGATTTAATAGGGGGGAGTAAGTAATATCACATTTTTAATAATTTAAATGGATGGAAAAATAAAGTAATCAAAAGGATATTTTTACAATATAAAATGTTAAGATACATTATAAAAAAGGAAATTCAATTGGAAATTAATTCGGGTTTTGGGGAAACGCTTACCCCTCTTGAGATTCTAAAAATTGAGATGAAATCCAAACTTAAAAATCTACTATATTGAATTGAAATATTTTAAAAATATATCTTATGTTTTATATGATTAGATACCATCAAATTATACTTCAGATAATTGAATGAGTGTGTGGTATGTATACATGAGTATGGGTGGTGTTAAGTGAATATATAATGATTATTTTTTCATTAGGGAGAACCAATTTTGGGTGGAACTAATTCCCACATTTTTATTCGTAAATTATAATTTATAATAAAATATGCATTCATTCAATGTAAAAAATAAAACATTTATTTTTTAGTTGTTTCTTAAATTTATTTTAATCATGAATAATGAATGATAATTTTTAAATTAGTATTGGAAATGTAGTTTATTTTTTTTTATCACACATTTTTTTAAATTTTAATTTAGGAAGATGTTATTTTTTATAGATTATGAACTAATATACATAAATCATTCATTCATATAATAAATCCACAATGAAAATTTTTATTGGAAATAAGTGGTCATGTGTTCATCGCTGATGTTTTTCTTACTAGATGAGTGTTACCAATGTAATTATATAATAAAATTCACTACCTTACTCTGAAAGGCATAAATTTTTCCAATATTTAATGCGAATATATTTTTATCATTTCATCCTCCAGGAAGAACATATATTAGAAGCATTTTCATGGAAACATGATCATGTGAAATCAAGGAATCAAGATTATGTGAATCAGTGAGGCTGAAAATAC
This sequence comes from Viscum album, assembly GCA_963277665.1. Classification (NCBI taxonomy): domain Eukaryota; kingdom Viridiplantae; phylum Streptophyta; class Magnoliopsida; order Santalales; family Viscaceae; genus Viscum; species Viscum album. The sequence continues at coordinate 245,288,731 of OY728122.1, read as the reverse complement.
TTTCATCAATGACTCTACAATAACATCTACAACATAAGGTTTAAAAGGCTGTTTTTTATGGTTGGTGAAAAATAAATATAGTATAATTTACATGGAATACCTCAATAAATTATTATTTTACTAATTTATCAATAAATGAAAGGACATTAATTACAATGAATATAGATAATAAGTCATGAAAAAATTATTTTCTATATTGTTTTGGAAATACATTACTGCCTACAGGAGCATAGAAGATAAAATTTTGATGAAAATATAGTATATATGAAAAAAAATCCAGAATAGAACCTATCCATATGAATCCATTTAATTATCAAAAAATGAAAAAAAAAATACAATACATAATTGAATTTAATGTTTAATTGATGGATAATAATTAATTTTTTTAATATACTATTCATAGGTTCTAAATAAACTATTTATTATCTAATAAAATAAAATAAAATACAATATAAAATATTAATAAGAATAAATTTTTCTTTTGTGTAAACATTATATGATATTATAAACGAAAAACATTTATATAATTTCAAATGTTCTCTGTTGTTACACCTAGTTTATTTGGATGAGAATGTACATAAAGCATACACATAAAACTAAAATAAATAAACAATATTTTTATCTCCATAATTATCTCTTAAATATATTTTGGGGGATAAAACTATATAAGATTTCCTAGGGAATTCAAAAAAAATGAGTTATAAATATAGGTTTGTCAATAAATTTGACAAAGAAGCATAACATTTGAGTCAAAAGGTACAAAATTATATAATAAAAGAAAATGCCAATTAATAATATTTTGGTAGCTTATGATAACTAATATAGAATCCTATTATTATTGGATATTTTTAATATTGAATAAATATAAGAGTAATGTAAGCATAAGTCGTGGTTTTCTTCCAATTCATCATCACATGGTGCACACAGTCTCATTCTGGATTAGGTTTAATCTGTAATCCAATATAAATCATATCAGGAGACATAAAACATATCTAATTTATTTTATACCTATGTATTAACAACCATTATTAAATTTACATGAATATCTATACCATGTATGGATATAAATCATTATTAATAAGTATATGAAAAACCCAGTGAAAGGTAGTCGGTCACATAATAAGGTCTTACTAGGCATCAAAATGTCATATCCTAATAAATTCCATGAAAGAGGTAATTATATAATTCATGGATATTTTATGTAAAATATTCCATAATTCATTAAAATTATGTCTACATGAAATGGATATATAAAAAGGGGTGTAGAAATAATTTTGAAAATATTCCTTTTTAGTGGGGTTTTAGGGAAAATGTGTAAAGAATCAATAAATAGGCTCAGGGCATATAATTTCAAAAAAAACTAAAAATGAACTAAATTGTTTTTAAATAAACACATGATTTTTTATAAAACATTAAATGATTAAAATATATTCTTTATTATTACATGCAATGAAGGACGAAAAATGTGTAGTTCCCTTTAACCATCTCTATAAAAGAATTTGGGAAGGGAAACTTTAAAAATAGAAATCCCCTACATGGAAAGGTAAATTGAAAATGTTATATATGTTTGATACATATATTAAAAATAAATAACATGTATCAAGAATAATAGCGAGATAATGTGTGGTAAATAGATTGATTTTATTACCAAAATTAAATGATAGTATTTTAGATAAATATCATAATTGAGGTCTATAATAATTTAATCATTCACTTCACATCACAATTAATAAAATTATAATCATTTGATAAATAATTAAATACCATTAATATTTGATTTTTATTTTATATATTTAATATAAATTTATTTAGATTTATTTTTGATTGGATTTATTATTTAATTTAATTGTTCTATGTTTATTTGTTTCAGGGATTCATGGCCAGATAACATGTGGATAATTATGAATTTTTTTGAATGGGTCTACTACTAAAAAATAAAAAAACAATATTAATTTCCATCGATAAATTTAAATTGTTTGATATATCTATTTGTGTTTGGACATAGGAATTATTAATTTAGTATCAACATTATCATTTTATAGTGAGTTCATTTATTAATTTATTCCAAACATAATGAAATAGAACATTTTATTTAATTAAATGATTATAAATAGATTATTGAAAATGAAAATTTCTATAATATTATTATTATATCTATATTTTACAACAGTAATATTTTTATTACTGTCCCACAAGGTGGTATTGAAAAACAACGTATGTTGTTTCTTAATTCGGTGAACCATCTATATTGTGGAAAACAATTCATTTTTAGGGTTAAAAGTGTAGATAAGATGACTAATGATTGATATTATTTATCAAAATAACATTACATTATATTTATGATATTATATTAATAATTTCATACTAGGTATTATTTTGTTAGGATGGGTAAGATGATCACTTAAAAGTATCATCTTGTTGTATTTCCAATTTCGTTGGATGTCTCCCCTTAAAATTACACTTAAGTCACATTGGAGTAGAGTTTTTACTAGAAAAATGATTCTATGGATATGGGGGAGTTATGTGGTATGGATTTTTAAGGGTTTGGAAATTAAATGATATTAGAATATGTGAGGTGAAGTTATTGTTTAGGGTGGTATTTATAAGGGGAGTATTATGATGTTTTTTGAATATTATGTTTAGTAGTTTATTATTTCGGAGAAAGACTCAGAATAATGATAAATCATTTGAATAAATGGAATAAATTTTGATTTTTATGTTTCGAAAATGAATTCTTATGTAAAACCATATCTTAATGATTATGAATCTAACATATAATGTTAAGTATTTTATTTCATCATATTTCAAAATTGGGAAAAAAAATAAATTATTTTATAAAAATATAAAAAAAATCTCTACAACATTCTATTGTTGTGTACTATCAAAATAAATTCATATTTTTTGAAATTATTTTTAAATTTATGATATTTTTATTAAAATTAGAGAAAAATAATTTAAAAATTGATTTTTTCATGATTTTATTAAATTTTATAACAATTCGATAAATTATTAATGGCCTTTATATTTTAAAAAATTATTATAATGATGAACATGCTTATTTTATAATTAAATCATATGAATATAAATGTTATTAATGAAAGATATATATTCTATAAAAATTCTAATAAAATATATGAGTTTTAAAATAAATAAAAACCTTATTTTATCATTTTTAAGTGGTTTATTTATTTTTATCATTATATAACTACCTAATTATATAATATTATAATATATATAGATATTATATTACACTTACATAACTGAGGATATTTTTTATAATGGAAAGGCTATTATTCCAAATTTTATGATTACTTTTCCAATGCTTCAATTTCAATTCCAACATTCAGAATATAAATTATCTTATAGGTTCCATGCATTCTATAAATACGACATATTTAATTATTTATTCATGAAAATCCATTTTCACTCATGGATATATATATTTTCATTTAAAAAAAATTTATTTCATTTCTAATAAGAGATTTCATTTTTATAGTGTTCCTCATGACTATGATCAAATTGGGTAATTGAGGATGTTAAAATTTTCATATTTTAATTATCATAAACTCTATTTTAACACATTTTAATTATTAAAATCGATCTTTCAATATTTTTTATATAAATATAATATCCATGTAAACAAAATAAAATCTTATAGAATTTCTGTTTGTGTTACATGTACATTATATAATACTACATTAGTAAATATGTAACATTCATACAATTAAAAGTGGAAATACCTTTTTTATGATTATGGGTCATTACAAATTCTAGACCATGAGGAAAGAATGTAGAAAATGAAGTACACAATCATACATTTTCACTTCATTCTATATGATAGGTAGAAAATATATAAACCAAAACATTTATTCTTGGGTAAGGTTACCCACTCAATTACACTCAAAATTAGCATAACACGAAAAATAAAACAACTGTCATATTCACACAAAACCAAACATAATGTGGATTCATTAAAAACAATTGTACCATGCATAAAACTATTTCCATATGACCACTAATATAAAATAAAATCTTAAACATTCTTTACTACAAAACATGTTTCAAAATTCAACCAAAACATTCACTATAATAACATTCAGATGTTACCACAAATCGTACCAATTGAACCGTCCTAGATTTAAAATTTATAGAATAAAATTAATTAATTTTAATTAAGTTATAAATATAATGTTAATATATTTATTATCTAGTATGAAAATTTATCCAAAAAATCATGCATTCATTTCAAGTACGTGAAGTTAATTAAAATCTAATGAATAATCATTTAATGCCCATTCCTATTACAATATTCTTTATTACTAACATCATTCCATACTTATTAGAAACTATAATATATTCCTCTGAAAATCAACAAATAACCATACAATACACTACATATCAAATAAAAAAATCCATCACAACAACAATAAAATAAGTACATTTACTCAAAACTATACATACTGTCATCCCAAAACATCAATAAACCCATCACTATTACCACAACAACATATACATGTCCCCATAGCCACTATTTAAACCAACCAAAATTATTATTTTATGTCACATGATTAAAACAAAATCCATCTATATGAATCCTCAAAACTGGCCACATAGACATCAATAACTAACAAAACACACAATATCTCACCAAAATAATACAAAAATACAATATTAAATACTTATAAGACATTATATTAATAAGAATAATTGTTTTCAACAAAAATTCATTATCATATTTCCATTTTATTAAATAAAAATTGCAATACCACATCAAAATTCATATTATTTTACGATAGATGGCCCCATCAATATATTCCGAGAATAAAAATGTATATTAATGAAATAAAGAGAACTAAAATGATTTTAAAATAATCATTAATGAAAATAAATTTTATAGAATCATATTAATTGTAACGCCCCGACCCCAGTTACACAGAGTCGGAGCATTACTACATAACATTGGCATGATAACAAGAAAGATCAAATCTCGAAAGACCGATTGGTTTAGTAGCCTTGGAAATAGTAGATATATTCATAAAGTTTTACATTACATCATGAAGTGAAAAACTACTATAACAACATATTGTCTACAAAATCCACACTATTATCCCCTCATAATATCCCTGTAGGTCATTCATAATTTACATATTCACTTCCTGGGAAAAATGAAACATAGAAAAGGGGTGAGCTCAAACGCCCAGTAAGGATAACAATATAGCAGAAACTTTCATAAATAAGAATAAACATTTAAGGAAATGTATAACTAAAAAAAAGTATTTTAAACATGAACTTCAACATAGCATGGCAAAAATAAAATGAAATAATTCCATTTACTTATTCAACGGATATTCTACTAATCGAATAATCACATTCAATATCAATAACCAGTTTCATAATGATGGAATTCATAATGCCAGACTATCATAAACACATAGCCAAGGCATCGTGCCAAGACTACAAATAAAATTTTTCCATGGCCTTGTTCCAAGACACTAGTTTGTCTCATGAGACCTACCGATGCATCGAGAAGCTATAGCGTCCTCCACCCGTCACATATTAAGTTCAATGCATTCCCATATGAAAAGGTTTAAAAATAACAAAAACATTCATATTAAAACTGGCATACGAAATATCAATACTTTCACCATAAACTATGAATGGTATAAAAATAGAACATCCACTATCAAACATATCACAAAACCTTCAATACAATATAGAAGTTTTGTATCATAATAAATCAACTTCCAATAAATGTAAAATCCATCAAAGGATGTTGACATAGATGAAATCAAAACTATTTTTAGAGAAATATCTCTTTCTATTTTGAAATAATTTAAGAGTCTTATTCTTATGAAATAAAACATTTTCTTTGAAAATATTCTTATAAGCTTGTAAGGGAAGCTTTGTCGATTTTATAACGGCGGAAAATAGCCGCACCCGCCTTATATGTTAATAAAAACATTCTTAGCTTAATTCTGTCGAAAAGGTTAAAAAGCACCATGTTTGGAAAACGACGGAAAGATTCCTTTATAAAACTCTTATAAAAAGTCAAACAAGGGTATAAATGACCATAACCCATATTATTTTAAATAATAAAAATGTTTTGAAATACATTTTTAAGAAACATGGATGTGGATGATAAAGAGATCCCATTAGATTATTACGTATAAATAACCTCGGATAATGAAGAGATTGTGAAATAACCCTTAACATGTACTTTTCCTTGGTTGGGGTAGAATAACCTACTGTATAATAGTTAAATAATTGTTATTAAATTATAAAAGAATCATATACATTCATATGATATCATATATGATCTTTTATCATTGCTTTGTTAATAATATCTTAGTATTATCGTCGTTTCGGGTGTTAACATAATCGTTTTATTTTTTATGTTTTGTTACATAAGCCATGTTTATCATGTATAGGTTGTATATTATTCAAATAAATAATGATATCAGGTCCTTAAACATTATTTTTAAATCATCAAATGATAATTATACTTGAATGGATACGATGGAGAATGAATCTAATCGCGTTTGTGGAGACAGTAGTCCGTACGTACGCACGAGAGAAAATATCATTTTTTGATATTAAAATAATATATAAATGGATGGTATATCATATATACAGAATCATTATCATGTTATATTTATTATTTACATGAATTACCCATCATTATTATACCCATCAAAATAATAATTTATTGAATGACAATTACACCACGACGTGGAGATGGTAAGCCGTACGTACGCATGAATGGTGACATATTATTCAAAGGATGGATAGAATAATTAATATGGATGGACCATATTTATAATAAAATCAAAGTATATATATGACACTGGAGTTATTATTTTATTATGGTAACAACAAAGGAAGAAGAAGTGGAAGAAGAAAGGAACTTGGAAAAGGTTGGTGAAATCGTTACCTCTTCTTCGGGTTCTTCCTTTTGATTTGATCAAAAGGGCTCCTTAGGATGGCTTTATGATAAACCTAAGGACTCTAGGATGTATTTAGGGTAGTTGGGAGAGTATTTTTGCAGAGTTTGGCCGAACCAAAAGGATTTGAAGGTGTGAAGAAATGAGAAGGAGGAGTGCCCTTTTATAAGAGGGGTGAGGGGCACCTTTGGAAAAGCTAGAAATATTAATTTATAATAAATTAATATTCGATTTCTAATGGCTCAAAAGTTGATTATTTAAATTTTAAGGTGGGGATAGGCCTAAAACCATTCATCCAATATAATTTAGATAGATTTGGGTATTTATATTAACCTTATATTTAAGTATTAACTCTAAGTTAATTAGTTTCACTTTTACAATGTCTCTTTGTATTTTTATATTATATGGTTAATAAACTTACTATATACATCAAAAAGACCCCCCAAGTGGTCCATTAATGATATAAATATCATGATATATGTCTTTTGGCCGAACCATAGATTTTTAGGAATATAATATAAATTAATAATATAATATGTTTTTTAAAAACTCTTTTATGTCAATTTTGACACTATTTAATAGTTGATTTTTGTGAAACTCATAACAGAATGATTAATTCTAAAAACCTTAATTAACTCAATCCTAATATGTCATATTATCCTAGAAAATTAGTTTAATTCATTAAAAGTCTCGAATTATATTTATTAGGGTATTTACAATATCAATTATTTTAAAGTTTCACTATTATGGTAATTACTGCATCATCATTGTGTCATAAATAAATTAAATTATGTAATCTCTAAAAATTATAAATAAAATATCATTATGTGGGAAATCTTATTATCTTTATATCAAATATTTATCGTCAAAAATAAAATATATATAACCCTATGTAAAAATTGTTTTTCTAAAAGATATATGCTTATGTCATTTTTGTACTTATTTTAACTTAATTAATATTAAGTGTCCCTATCACCTACAAGTGGCTCCATGGGGTCCGAAAATCGACCAAAAGATGCATATGGTCGAACATGTATCATCCAATGAGTCTAGGACACGTTTTAGGGTAATTTAGTATTATTATAAAATTATTTTTTAACCCTTATTTACCGGATTTACCCTTTAACCATGGTAAATAAAATATTTACCGAAGTAATTATTCAAAATGTCTAAAAATAAAAGTTACCTATTTACACAATTTGAACATCCTGATTCCAAATATGGAATCCATTTTTCCAAATTCAACACACCGAAGTGGCAGAAATTAATTTAAAATTAATTCTCGTTGTTAAAACAAAAAGCGTGTTTTTAAGAGATAATAACTATCAAAAGATTGACACTTGTTTATGTCTGGTTTAATTGTAAAATTATGTCCAATGACCAAAATTGTATTAAATGGTAAAAATATATTATAAATATACTTTAAAACCACTCAAATTCATAATTTATCACTATCAATTATTTTGATTAAAAAAGTTGTTTTTAATTAAAATTTAGTAATTTTCACTATTCATCAAAATATTAAAGTTATCTGAAAAGTACCAAAATCTCACCTTAGGATAAATTTGATATTCAGAATCCAAAAATAAAGCCCATTTTGAAATATAAAATATATATAATTTCAAAAAGTATATATTACTATTCATAATGGCTAGTTTGATTGGGTATGGTGTGTTAGAACTCGGTGTTGCGTACAACACACGCTATCACATTATTTAAAGAGAAGCGTACCATAGAAGCTTGGGGTGTTACATTCTCCCATCCTTCAAATAATTTCATCCTCAAAATTTCTAAATATTATCGTATGAAAAGACTCGGGTGGTTCTTCATCATAAGTTCCTCGGGTTCCCAGGTTGCCTCTTCCATCTTATGTTTTCTCCACCAAAATTTTACCAGATGCGTCGTCCGGTTTCTCAGTACTTGTTCTCTCGTATCAAGAATCCTGACAGGCTCTTCGCAATAAGACAGATCGGGTTCTAGTTATAACTACTCATTTGTGAGTATATGCATTGGGTCAGGCATGTATTTCCTCAATAGAGATACGTGGAACACATCGTTATCTTTGGAGAGAATTGGCGGCATTGCCAATCGGTAAGCTACAACCCCAATTCGTAATAGAATTTTGAAAGGTCTGATGTACCTGGGACTTAATTTACCTCTCTTACCAAAATGTATAACTCCATTCCATGGAGACACATTCAGGAAAACATGATCACCGACATGAAATTCCAAATCCTTCCTTTGATTATCGGCATAGCTCTTCTGCCTACTTTGAGCTGCTTTGATGTGATTTTGGATTACCTTCACATTTTCCATCGTTTCCTCACCAATTCTGGGCCAACAAGTTTTCTTTCACCAATGTCATCCCAACAGGTTAGTGTACGACATCTCTTTCTATATAACGCTTCATATGGTGCCATCTGAATACTCGAATGGAAGCTATTGTTATAGGAAAATTCTACCAGAGGTAAATATTGATCCCACATACCCTGAAAGTCATGTGAGAAAGATCTTAACATGTCTTCTATGGTTTGAATAGTCTATTCTGATTGTCCGTCTGTCTGAGGGCGGTAGGCAGTGCTCAAATGAAGTTCAGTATCTAGGGATTTCTGAAGACACTTCCAGAATCATGAAGTAAAACAGGGATCACGATCAGAAACAATCGATAGGGGTACTCCATGAAGTCTCACAACTTTATTAATATATAGTCTTTCTAGACATTCCAGTGGTAGATCTTCTCTTATAGAAAGAAAATGTGCTGACTTGGTAAGACGATCAACAATAACCCATATTGCATCGTTCCTTCTAGGAGTCTTTGGTAGCCCCATGACAAAGTCCATCGTAATATTGTCCCATTTCCACTCCTGTATGGGAAGAGGTTGCATGACTCCTCCAGGGTGTTGCCTTCTAGCTTTCACTTGTTGAAAAACCATACATCTTGACACAAAATCAGAAATCTCCCTCTTGATATTGTCCCACAAAAAATGTTCCTTCAAATATCTATAAATTTTGGTGCTCCCAGGTTGTATAGAGAAATTGGAACTATGATCATCATCCAGCAATTCCCTTTTTAGATCAGGTATATCGGGAACACAAAGTCTCTTCCCGAATTTCAAAATTCCATCCTCATACACAAAGTCTCTCAGTCTCCCATCATTCACAGCTTTAATCTTCTGTTGAAAGTCTTCATCATCGGCTGGAGAACTCTTAATCCTTTCTAGTAAAGATAGTTTGGAAAACATTTGAAAAATCATTGATATTTCTCCTTCCCTAGTTATTCCCATGTCCATCTTCACTAGATCCATGAAAATTGGATCCCTTTCAATTCTCATATTGTTCAAAACTCCATGATCTTTTCTGCTCAAAGCTTCTCCCACCTTGTTTTCCTTCCCCGAGTGGTAGTGTATCGTGAAATCATAAACCTTGAGAAATTCAAGCCACCTCGTTTTCCTCATGTTGAGTTCTTTTTGTGAGAAAATATACTTCAAACTCTTATGATCAGTATAAATTTCTCATTTTCACCATAGAGGTAGTGACTCCATATCTTCAAAGTAAATATCACAGCTGCTAACTCGAGATCTTGAGTAGGGTAGTTTTGTTCATGAATTTTCAACTGTCGTGATACATAGGCAATAACTCTATCATTCTTCATAAGGACACAACCAAGTCCTTTCTTCGATGCATCACTACAAATAACGAACCCGTCATTCCCCGATGGTAGAGTCAATATAAGAGCATTTACTAATCTTCTCTTTAGTTCATCGAAACATTATTCACACTCTTTTTTCCAAACAAATTTAACCCCTTTACGTGTGAGCTTCGTTAATGGGTTAGCCAATCAAGCAAAATTATGGATGAAACGTCGATAATAACCTGCCAAACCAATAAAACTACGTATCTCAGTTATACTTGTAGGTGCTGGCCATTATTGGATTTACTTGGTCTTAGAAGGATCAACAAAGATTCCATCTTTAGAGACAACATGGCCAAGAAAAGAAATCTCATGAAGCCAGAATTCACACTTGCTAAACTTCCCATATAATTCATGCCTTCTCAGAGTCTTCAGGATAATTCGCAAGTGATTTTCATGATCTTCATAGCTTTTGGAGTATACCAAGATATCATCAATAAATACCACCATAAATTCATCTAGATATTCCTTGAAAACTCTATTCAGAAAATCCATGAATATAGAGGGTGCATTAGTCAATCCAAAAGGCATTACAGTAAACTCGTAATGCTCGTACCTAGTTCGAAATGCTGTCTTTGGAATGTCTTCCTTCATCACACACAACTGATGGTATCCAGATCGAAGGTCAATCTTTGAAAAGTATTGAGCTCCATGCAGTTGGTCAAATAAATCATTAATGCGTGGTAGGGGATACTTGTTCTTTATTGTTATAGCATTGATCTCCCTGTAGTCGAAACATAACCTCATAGATCCGTCTTTATTTTTATCAAAAAGAACAGGGGATCCCCATGGAGAAACACTAGGGTGAATAAATCCCTTATTACTCAATTCATCTAGATGTTTCTTTAGTTTGACTATTTCTACAGTGGCCAATCTATAAGGGGTCTTCGATATAGGCCTTGATCCAGGAATTAAATCAATGGAAAACTCAACTTCTCATTCTGGAAGATGTCCAGGTAAATCTTCCAGAAATACATCTACAAATTCTTTCACAACATGTACATCCTCTATTTGAACATTCCTTTCCTCACCCACAGTTATTTCATTCTCTTCCTCCCCAATAATTGAATATATTTGAGCTACTGTTGGTGGATCTAAATAAGAATTAGGTGGTGGAGATTCTGCTCTAAAGATAAGGTGTTCCTTATCATCATCATCAAGAATCATAACCTCTTTCTTCTTACAATAAATCTTCGCATCATAGTCTGAAAGCCAGTCCATACTGAGGATTATATCAAACTCAATCATAGGTATGACGACGAGATTAGCAGATAAAGAACATTTATGTGCTCTAATGGGGACCGATTCACAAAACTTTGTTGCAATGATACTTCCCTTAGGAGTTTTAACTGAGAACTCCCTTGTTAAATCAAATTGGAAATATCTAATTTTCTTAGCAAACTGGGAAGATATGAAACAATGCGATGATCCAGAATTAAATAATGCATTTTCTAAACTTGAGGAAACCATTAAATTACCTACCACCACATCTTTCGGAGCTTCTACCTCTGCAGTGGTGATATCTTAAGCTTGTCCTTGATCCCTTGGCCTTTTCTGAGATATGTTCTCTTGACGCTTAGGACATTAATTTTCATAATGACCCATCTCCCTGAAATTGTAGCACTGAACATTGGTAGCTTCCTTCTTGCCCTTGCAATCACAATCTTGGTGGCCTTATTCACTACACTTGTAACAAACTCCCATTCCCTTCAAGAAAGTACTGAGGTGTTTCTTCCCACATTTACCACATGATGGATATTCAACCTTTCCCTTCTTCCCCTTATTTCTATTCCAAGATTGATCAGCAGGTCTCTTGTTCTCTTGCTTTTCTTTGAAGTCATAAGACTTAGAGAATTCCTTTTCGGTCTTGATAGCACATGAGACAATGTCTTCGTACAATGAAAAGGATTGTGAGACTAATTCTCGACGGAGAAATGGTTTTAACCCATTAAATAAACTATCAATCTTACTTCTTGGGTTACGTATATAATCACCAGCATACCTTTCTAACCTTGTAAAGTTAGCCTTATACTTTGTGAAATTCTCATCCTTCTTTTGTCTCAGACTCAGAAACTGCCTTTCCATATCTACTTGATGGTCACGAGGAAAGTATTTTTCTAAAAAGAGATCTTTGAACTCCCTCCATTCCATATTTGATACTTCATCGTCTTCCTTCATATTTTGAATCAATGACCACCATTGATCAGCATATCCAGTGAGGCGGTAAACTGTCATGAGAACTTTTTCCCTTTCACTACTCCCCAAAGCCTGAAATTTTTTTTCTAGGGAAAATATCCATTTCTCAGCTACTATGGGATTTGTACTCCCATTGAACGTTGGTGGTTTTTTCCTCATGAATCGATCTAACATTGATCCTCCATGTTGCGGATCAGGGTGCTCCATACGGGTAAGGTTATTATTCATAACCTGAGTGAGTTGTCCCATTATGGTGATTAGCTGATCGGCACCAGTTGCATCACCATCTCCACTATAATTATCTTCAGCAGGAAGGAAATCCTTACATGGAGTTCGTGCATTGATACGGTTTCCATTTCTTTCACTAGGAACCATTTCTAAACAATGGAATAAACTAGATCAGTTTGTGAATCAAAATACATAATCCCATACTTATAAAACAATTAACATAAATTGAACTATTTATGGATATAATCCATAATCATAAAAATGTTTTCTTTGAGGAATTATATACTCATATACCCTTCATAATTATTTGTAAAGAAAATGAGAGTTATCCTAAGCATATCCCCTGGGAGTTTCGTAACCAAGAGTGCAACAAGGCCCATTGTCATGCACCAGTTCCCGTTCGAGTCTAGCTCAAAGCGGTTTTTTCGGGTTTTACCCCTAGGTACATCTGTGCTAGAGCCGCCTCTACCTGCTCGTATCCAGACAGGGATGTATTGCTCGGAAAACTCACAAAATCTCTACAATACCAAACATCTAGGAAGTTATTCTATACTAATCCTCAAAGTTCATCTTAGGTCTACGTGCTGTAATAAGATTTTATCTAAATCTAGCTTCCAAGGTTTGTACTAAACTTCCTCTGATACGAACTGTAACGCCACGACCCCAGTAACCTAGAGACGGTGTATTATTACATAACATTGGCATGATCACAATAAAGATCAAATCTCGAAAGACCGATTGGTTTAGTAGCCTTGGAAACACTAGATATATTCATAAAGTTTTACATTACATCATGATGTGAAAAACTACTATAACACCATATTGTCTCCATAATCTACACTATTAGCCCCTCATAATATCCCTGCAGGTCATTCATAATTTACTTCTTCACTTCCTGGGAAAAATAAAACATAGAAAAGCGGTGAGCTCAAATGCCCAGTAAGGATAACAATATTGCCGAAACTTTCATAAATAAGAATAAACATTTAAGGCAATGTATAACTAAAACAAAATCCTTTTAAACATGAACTTCAACATAGTATGGCAAAAATAAAATGAAATAATTCCATTTACTTATTCACATGGATATTCTACTAATCCAATAATCCCATGCAATATCAATAACAACTTTCATAATGATGGAATACATAATGCCAGACTATCATAAACACATAGCCAAGGCCTTGTGCCAAGACTAAAAATAAGATTGTGCCAAGGCCTTGTGCCAAGACACTAGTTTGTCTCATGAGACATACCAATGCATCTAGGAGCTATAGTGGGTTCCACCCGTCACATATTAAGTCCAATGCATTCCCATATGAAAAGGTTTAAACATAACATAAACATTCGTAATAAAACTAGCATACAAAATATCAATACTTTCACCATAAACAATGAATGGTATAAAAATAGCACATCCTCAGTCAAACATATCAAAAAACCTTCAATACAATATAGAAGTTTTGTATCATAATAAATCAACTTCAAATAAGCGTAAAATCCATCAAAGGATGTTGACATAGATTAAATCAGAACTATTTTTAGAGAAATATCTCTTTCTATTTTGAAATCATTTAAGAGTCTTATATTAATGAAATAAAAATTTTTCTTTGAAAATATTCTTATAAGCTTCTAAGGGAACCTTCGCCGATTTTATAACGTCGGAAAATAGCCGCACCCGCCGTATAAGTTAAAAAAACATTGTTACCTTAATTCTGTAGAAAATGATAAAAAGCACCTTGTATGGAAAACGACGGAATGATTCCTTTATAGAACTCTTATAAAAAGTCAAACAAGGGTATAAATGACCTTAACACATATTCTTTTAAATAGTAAACATGTTTTGAAATTCATTTTTAAGAAACATGGATGTGGATGATAAAGAGATCCCAGTAGATTATTACGTATAAAAAATCTCGAATAATGAAGAGATTGTGAAATAACCCTTACCTTGAACTTTTCCTTGGATGTGGTAGGTTAACCTCATGTATAATAGTGAAATAATTGTTATTAAATTATACAAGAATCATATACATTCATATGGTATCATATATGATCTTTTAATATTGCTTTGTTAATAATATCTTAGTATTATCGTCGTTTCGGGTGTTAACTTACTCGTTTTATTTTATATGTTTTGTTACATAAGCCATGTTTTTAATGGATAGGTTGTATATAATTCATATATAGAATGAAATAAAGTCCTTAAACATTATTTATAAATAATCAAATGACAATTATACTTGAATGGATACGATGGAGAATGAATGTCATCACGTTCGTGGAGACGGTAGTCCATACGTACGCTCGAGCGACAATATCATTCTTTTGATATTAAAATAATATATAAATCGATGGTATATCATATATACAGAATCATTATCATGTTACATTTATTATTTACATGAATTACACATCATTATTATACCCATCCAAATAATAATGTATTGAATAACAATTACACCACAACGTGGAGACGGTAAGCCGTACGTACGCACGTATATTGACATGTTATTCAAAGGATGGATAGAATAATGAATATGGTTGTACCATATTTATAATACCATCACAGTATATATATGATACTGGATTAATAGTTTTAGAATGGTAACAACAAAGGAAGAAGAAGTGGAAGAATAAAGGAACTTGGAAAAGGGTGATAAAATCATTACCTCTTCTTCGGGTTCTTCCTTTTGAATTGATCAAAAGGGATCCTTAGGTTGGATTTCTGATCAAACAAAGGCCTCTAGGTTGTATTGAGGGATGTTGGTAGAGTATTTGGGAAGATTTTTGCCGAACCAAAATGCTTTTAAGGTGTGAATAAATGAGAAGGAAGAGGGCCCTTTAATAAGATGCGTGAGGGGAACCTTTGGAAAAGCTAGAAATATTAATTTATAATAAATTAATATTCTCTTTATAATGGCATAAAAGTTGATTATTTAAATTTTAATGTGGGTATAGGTCGAAAACCATTCAACCAATAGAATTTAGACAGGTTTGGGTACTTATATTGACCTTATCTTTAAGTATTAACTCTAAGTTAATTAGTTTCACTTTTACAATGTCTCTTTGTATTTTTATATTATATGGTTAATAAACATACTATATACATCCAAACGACCCCCAGCGGTCCATTAATGATATAAATATCCTGTTATAAGTCTCTTGGCCGAACCTTAGATTTTTATAAATTTAATATAATTTAATAATATAATAATTGTTTTAAAAACTCTTTTATGTCAATTTTGACACTATTCAATAGTTGATTTTTGTGAAACTCATAACAGAATTATTACATCGAAAATAGTTAATTAAATCAATAATAATATGTCATATTATCCTATAAAATTGGTTTAATTCATTAAAAGCCTCAAATTATATTTATTTGGGTATTTACAATATCAATTATTTTAAATTTTCACTATTATGGTAATTATTGCATCATCATTGTGTCATAAATAAATTAAATTATGTAATCTCTAAAAATTATAAATAAAATATCATTATGTAGAACTCTTTTTAGTTTTCTAACGAATATTTATAGTCAAAAATCCAATATATATAACCCTATGTAAAAATTAATTTTCTAAAAGATATATGCTTATGTCATTTTTGTACTTATTTTAACATAATTAAAATTAAGTGTCCCTATCACCTAAAAGTGGCTCCTTGGGGTCCCAAAATCGACCAAAAGATGCCTATGGTCGAACATGTATCAACCAATGAGGCTAGGACACATTTTAGGCTAATTTAGTTTTATTATAATATTATTTTTTAACTCTTATTTACCAATTTACCCTTTAACCATGGTAAATAAAATATTTACCGAAGTAATTATTCAAAATGTCAAAAAATAAAAGTTACCTATTTACACAATTTGAACATCCTGATTCCAAATATGGAATCCATTTTTCCAAATTCAACACACAGAAGTGGCAGAAATTAATTTAAAATTAATTCCTGTTGTTAAAACAAAAAAACGTGTTTTTAAGAGATAATAACTATCAAATGATTGACACTTGTTTATGTCTGGTTTAATTGTAAAATTATGTCCAATGACCAACATTTTATTAAATGGTAAAAATATATTCTAAATATACATTAAAACCACTCAAATTCATAATTTATCACTATTAATTATTTTGATTAAAAAAGTAGTTTTTAATTAAAATTTAGTAATTTTCAATATTCATCAAAATATTAAAGTTATCCGAAAAGTACCAAAATATCAACTTAGGCTAAATTCGATATTCCAAATCCAAAAATGATGTATATTTTGAAATAAAAAATATATATAATTTCAAAAAGTATGTATTACTATTCATAACAGCTAGTTTGATTGGTTATGGTGTGTTAGAACTCAGTGTTGCGTACAACACGCATTATCACATTATTCAAAGAGAAGTGTACCTCAGAAGCTTCGGGTGTTACATAAATTTAATGTGAATCACCCGATACATATGGTAACTCAGGATAATCCTTTATAAATAATACAACCATACCGTGGTTTAATTAATACATTTCACAATTAATCATTCAACCCCAAGACATAAAAGTATAGTACCCTGGATAATATATATAAATACATTTATTTCAAAAAAATTATATAAATATATCTATAATTATTCTCCCATTTAAAATCTTCTATATATCTTAAATTATATAATCATCTTCTTTACCTACGTAGTGGAATCAAAAGAAAAGGGAGAACTCAAATACTCAATAACGGAAACATATCAATTAACCATAATCGTTATGTCATAAAATGTACGAAAACACATATATGGGAGGATAATTTTTTAAAAAGACCATAAAATTATACATGTAAATTATTAAACCTGATTTATCAATGGCGATCATAAAGTTAAAAACTAATAATATTTAAGGTTCATCAAAACACGACTTAGAAACACATAAAAAAATGAGAAAACCATGAAACTATACCCTAACAATGTTGAACATATTTAGGACATACAATATCATGAACATTTTTTATATATTGGAAAAAAATATAATTTCATAGAAGTAGAAAAAATATAATCATATAAAATACTTATGAAAAAATCCATTTTCATCCACTTTAATTATACGGATAAATACATGTGTGTCCCATATTAAATATGAAAACAACTAAAAATAGATCACCCTTCAGTTTGGGAATATTTTCACGTATGTACATGATTTATTATGCCAAAAAATAAAAAATAATATCCAATTAATTTGATGGAGATATAGGATCCCTTATTTCGTTATCCATATATATGAGTTCCACTTAAAATAAAATCATTCAACTTATATAAAATTACCCATTAGAAAAAAATGGGTTCTTACCATTTCCAAATGGTTTAAAATTACAAAGAGATTTTTTATAAAATCAAGAGATAAACTCACCCAAAAATCAACAAAACGTATTTCAATAAATCATAAATATTAGTAAATAAAAAATTATTCTAAAATTGTGATGTTTACAAGGTGATTATGAGATCCTAGAAATCAAAATCCATTTAAATACATTAAAGAACCTATATAAAAAACACATAATGATTAAATGATAATAAAACCAGTGATTTAAAATTAGAAATGCACTATAAAAGTATAATTTGATATAAAACAATTTTATTTTCTCATTGTAAATGTTTTAAATTTTAATGAAATAAAAACATGGATATTGATGAAAAATACATTAAAATAAATGAGAGTTACTCTTAAAAATTGAAAATAAATTAAGAAATAGAATCATCATGGATGAATAATTCAATGTGAAAAGGTATTAACCTATAATGGAAGTTCAAAAGAAAAAAACATCCTAATTGTTTTGATTATACAAATTGTGAAATATAATATTAATGTATGAGTGATTATGATCCTAGGATGTATTTTAGGAATGAAAACCTCTTAACTCTAATCTTTATTAGTTGAATGTCCCTAAACCTCCTATAAACAAAACCTAAATATCATAATATACTGTTTTTAAACCTTATAAAAAATTATGAAAATATAATATTTGGATTTATATTCATTATCCACATGTATATTTGTTAGTTTTTTAATTTTTACATATATCAAGTGTTTATTGTTTTTACTATTTGTACTTTTTTCATAATTATAGTACAAATACCAATTATTATTCTAAATATTATCATTACATAATAATTAATTTTATAATAATTAATTAATTAATATTATTTAGGATTTCTTAATTTAAATCTAGGTTTTTTCACTATTTTTCATTAAAGATTATAACAATTATATGACTACTTCTATTATTTTCTTATCAAATGAACGATTTTTTGAAAATGATATGTTAAATATTGATCTATAAATCCCAAAATGAAATAATAATTTATAAATATTTATATCATATTATATTGTTAATTAATTTTTATAGTCATCCATGATATAATTACGTCACATTGATCATCTATGAAAACAAAACAACCTAGACATGAACATATCAGGAGTAATGGATGACATCATGCTGATTTTTTTTGAAATACGGTGACAAAAATGGAATAATGATATCAGGTTTTATTATTATAAAACATTAAAATATATATATATATATATATATATAAATTATGTATTAGTGGATATGAAATTATTACATAATGTTAAAAAAACCTTTTCCTCACAGTGTAGTTTTATAAATGATTTCATTAATGTTGATCATTAATGAGAAAAATACTTAATTGGTTCTATAAGTTAAATTTACATTAAATTAATGATTCCATATTAATCAAATTTTAAATTAAATCCATTCATGTGACAATAAATCTATTTAATCGATGAAAATTAGAAACTAAAATAATCGTTCTATATTGGTGGTAGTCTACATATATCCTCGATTGAAGATTTTCCAACAAGAATAGATAAATCTATAACATGTTTTACCATTTGTTATTATAAAATTGTTATCAAATGTTATACTTATTTATTTATTTAATGTTCTCCCTATGCATGAATTTTCATTAAGGGAAATGAAACATGAATCTTTGTAGATGTGGATATTCGGACGCATTGATTAATGTCATTTTGTATATTATTATTGGAAGAAGGAAATAGTGGCTAATGGTTGTACCGTTATTAGAGTAAAATATCATAATATTAGTGGTATGATTGACATAATTGTTTTAGAAGAGTATTTAGGGATATCCCCACCAAGAGAGGATGATATTACCATCAGTCAACTCCCTTAGAAGATCCACATATCTATTATATATTACCGTATGACTCGATCAAATATGATAGAGTTGAATTGTTAGCTATGTGACATATTTTGAAATAGATTTATCCATAATATCTTCTAACTATTCTCTTCAATCATTTTGTTATATAGAAGGAATATAAAATACCTCACTATATATTCTATTATTAATGGAATGTATATGGTGACCCAAATTCAATGGTTATAGAAAAATTCAATAAAATATTTGAGGAAAATATGCTTATTATTTAATGGTTATAAATCAGGAATAGGTAATGATAAAAGTGAGTGTTTATAGATGAAATGAGAAAGGTAAATTATTAATGTTTCTAAGAAGTTTAATTTTTTCAAATGTTGATCATTGGATTGAGAAGATCTATTTGAAGAACCAATTTGATGATTGAAGATTATATTTTCTATTGTTACATTATTTGGAAAATGTTTTTATTGACTGATTCATCAGATTGGATGATCTATAAGGAGTGTAGAAAATACCAATCTATTGGTGGTGTTACATATACATGTTCATTGTATGAGATGCATACAATGACTTGTTATTAACGTATTTGGCAATGATAAGGCATTGGATGATGAGTTCAATCAGTGGAAGAACATAAGAATTCCCATTTCAAATCATATAGAAAGATTTCTTTTATTATGATTGTGAAGATTTGTTGACACTTATCTTTTAGGTGAACTGGTCATACCATTTTCCTGGATGGGCTTCATATAACAATTCATTGGGTGATTGGGTTCATCAGAAACTATTTCATTGGAATGAGGTGTATCTGAAAAGATGAATAAAGTGAATAAAACGAATATCAAATAATACAACAGGTTTGGATAAATTAAATCCATTAGATACAGACATTAGAATGAAATTACATTTGACTATATTTTTTAATTAATATCTTTTAGATGACAATGAGGAAGAGATATTTATCAGAGTCACCGAACAAAGAATTATAATATTCAATTGAATATTGTTTTGATGTAGTTATGGAAAAATATTGATTATGAAATATTATTACGTAAGAGTTTATAAAAATTAATTAGTGGTCAAATGATATTCATATAAATGTGAAATTTTTAGATATTTAAATTATTGAGACGTAACGTTATTTTAGGTTCCTTCTATTACTATTTTGGGTGAACATATATAATGAAATGGAAAAAAAAATTATTATGATATTTTTAATGTGTATGAATTTAGAGAGTAAGCACTAGGGTTTTGATCGTTCTATTTGATGGAAATTTTAGATAAAATAATTTGGATAGATGATGCTAATGTTACTAGAGAATAAGTGGTTAGGATTTATTATATAAAAATGATCAAATAGAAAAATAGTTTATCATCGATGACAGAAGAATGGAATAGAAGGGTTCCTGTTTACTATAGAGAAATTAGTCTGACCTCATTCTGGATAGTCAAATAAGATAGAGGAATCTGGTACAGGGGGAAGACTAATTTTTTTATAATAATTACAAAAAATAAAATCATATATTTATATTGGTAAGAAATTAAAGATTTTTACTGATGAATTAGATATGTGACTGTTGATGAAGCAGCACCGTGAAATTTTTTGGAACCTCGTTCAGATGATTTCTAAAAGTAGTTACAATATTTTACTTAAACATTTATATCTAGAATAATTAAAAGTACTTTTTTATTTATTATAGTGCTACACAAGTGTAAGGGAATTTCCTATATGCTTATTATGTACAAAAAGTATTATTTTATATGAGATTGTGTGGTATTGAATTATTTCAAAATAATGATATAGTCTATATTGTCTTATTGATTAGTGAATCCTATAAATATTTGTGTTCATGTGGAACTTTTTTGAATTTTTTTCAGTTGAGTTTTTTATCATTAACAAGAGATGATATGAGTTAATAAATTTAACATAAAAATAAATTGATACCTCTAATTCACCCCACCCCCACTCAATAATTATATTAATCTAGGGAAAACCATTTTAATGGGCATCACAGTGAATCTACCATCATAGACACTTTTATGATGTTATAATCGATGTTTTTATGATTAATATAGATCATTTGATCTCTAAGGGGATTCCAATTTTTACATTAAATGGGTGTACTTTCTATAAGGATAAAATTCCTCTATAAATTATGAATCATGGCGACGATGTTTTATTAGCTATTACATATGGATTTCCTAAATTATTGAAAATGATCCTCATTTGGTTTTATATGAAAAATCAATATAATTAAATAATGTATAAAAATTATTTTTTTCATCACATGATTAGAGTTCCATTATGATACTTAAGGGAGTTTGAACTTCAAATGGGTTTTGGAAAAATATTTAAAAATAAATATGAAGTAAATATAATAGTTAATAAAAAAAATAAAAAAAATTAGTGGTAGAGGTATTATGATCTCAAAATGTCTGATTATGAATTTTATCATGACATCATTATAATGGTTATTGATATTTCCCAGTACATTATATGTCATGGTGAGAATTTAAAATATACAACTATTGCTGAAAATATATTTGGAATTATTCCTTCCAGTTTGGATTTAAATGTTTCATCATTGTAAGATGAATATATTGAAACACTATATTTTGATGAGTTATATTGCACTCAAATTATATGTGAAAATATAAGATATAATATAATGAAAAGAGAAGATACTGTTTATCAGTAAATTTCATTAAATGATATTATGAACGGAAAATAAAATAATATTCTTATGTATTAATAAGTTGATGAATCCTAAACTGAAGATGAGGTTTGTAAAAATCATAATAATTTTTTTGTCCTTGTTTATAAAAAAGTGAAAATTTGAATATAAAAATACAAAGGGATGTTATGCTTGAAATTCATTAAATATGTATCCATTTGGAATTTTAATGCAAATTTTCCGCTAGTAATTGTTAATGAAGGTCGTGATAATTATGGAAAATATTTGAGAATATATTTGACTAAATATGTATACAAGTGAAAATCCTATTCCAATGGAAAATATAAAAATCTATCCCAATAAAAGAGTATTTTATTCACAATGATAATGAAGATGATGATATAGAAGTTGAAGCTGAAAATGTTTGTAATATTACTAGATAAAATACATTTATTGGAAATTTTAGGGATTAAAATTTTGTTGGAAGTTGTTCTCAGGAAGGGAATCCATTCGAATTCTTTCTGAAAAGAGTATTTATAGAGTTTATTAAAATTATTGTATGATGTGAAAGAAAGATTATTAATAATGAAAATTAATGTTTTATAGAAAACATTAAATAATATTTTATTGAATAGAAATCTATGTTGTTGGAATATATTTATCATTTGAATAAATATATTAATAGTGACATGAATTAGAATTAATAGATTAAATTAGTGATAGTTTTGAAGAATTATAAATTATAACTTATTTAATAAATTTTCACTAAATGTTCAAATGCATTTTTGCTGTTTAGAAAAATCTATCTTTAAAATGGGTATATTTTTATAGATGTTTGAAACTATGGAGAATGAAAAAAATTATCATCAATTGTTAAAATGAAAAAAAAATATTTTCATAAGAAGAATAATGCAGAGAAAACAATCTATGTGGAAAAATCCTTGAAATCTCTAATTTCATAAGATTCCAATATTTTAATTTCTAAATAAAATGTCTCAACTAATAGTGATTATTTTGAAAATTCCAGGAGATCCAAGACCATGAAGAATATATCAAAAGATAGAAGAACTAATGGGAATCCATAATTTTCTGACATGGAATGTATAAACGATGTTGAGAAATAGGATTACTACTCTTGAAATCAAGTAAGTTACATATGAAAATATTATTTTTATAATAACTAATGGTATTATATATGTTTTGGCCATATGTTAAATATATTTTAGTTAATCCAAAATCTATAACTTCTTCCCATTTTTAACATGATGTAGATTTTCTGGGTGAGTCAATGAAATCAAATAAAAAATTCAAATAACATTTTTATAAAGGATGATAATAGATTCCTAAAATTGGAAGCTATTTTTTAAATACGTGAACATACCAGACATCATGAAAAGTTTTTTTCTTTGATACCCTCACAACAATATTTATATAATAATTATCGAAATCAAGATGTTAATAATGATAAAGGGAATGAAAAATATCATGTTGTTGTTACTTTTTTCAATGACAAAAAATGTTATTGACTCGGGTTTTTGGCATTTTGTTCATATTAAAATAATCTAGGTGATTAGAGTTTTTTGAATATTTTAAAATACAATAAACAATGAATGATGATGATTTTTAATAATGAAACACATTGAATAAAAGTTTCTGGGTCTGCTATATTGGGAAAGAAAAATTTAAATTGAAAATGGCCTTATTAGTTCAAGAAATAATATACAACTTTTTAAGTGTTTCAAAATAATTTAATGATGTTTTAATTTTTTTTAAATGGTTTGATTTTAAAAAAAAAATCAAATATAGAAATTAATTTTATTATAGGGACATTTGAAAAGGATAACCTGTATCAATTTGGTGATATAAAAAATTTATGTTATCTAAAAATAATTTAGGAATATAAATTATGGAAACAATTGTTAGGACTTATGTGTTGGTTCAATATGAGAATGTAAAAAAATGAGAAAAACTATATCATATTTCGATAATGATAAGAATTTCAGATGGTTTTTATTCAATTTCTTAAAAAAATAAAATTAAAATCTCTATACTCAATAATGTGGAGATTTGTGAAACTCATCCCTAGAAGATAATCCATTCATATAGTAATTGGTAAATGATAAAATATTATTTTTAGAGGTATTTAAATAATTTATTTCAGTGATGATTCAGATAAAATTAAATGTATTATGTAATTTAAAAAATAATCCAAAACACTAATACATTTTAAGTGTTCCAAGAGAATTCAATAAATGGATTATTAATATTATATGTAGATCATTCAAAATTATAATGGTTGTGAACAAAATAATTAATTCATAAGTCATCATGCTTGATAAAAAATTACCACGATTTATGTCCACCTTACACACGACAAAAAATATTGTTTATGAAAAATAATAAGTTTTAATTTAGTGTAGATAGGGAACATAATTTTTGATAAACATGGTGACTCCAACTAATTCTTGAGGTAGGTGATAATTAAACTAATTTATATTCCTAATGAATGTTTCTATAGACCATGTTCTGATTTTAATTCTTATGAATTTATCTACAATTAATTTTCATGTTTGAAACACTAAAGTGTTTTGGGAGTCCACACATCATAGCAGAAAATGGTGGAAATATTTTGAAATTTAATAAATGAGTTGAAGATTCAATTTTTACTTTTTATTCTTATAATGGTAGATGATATATTTGTTCTAATAATTGAATTGGGATTTTAGTTGATTATACTGACATAATTTTTCATGAAAAAGCTGATGAATAATTTTACCAAATAAATTATGAAAATAAAGATGTAGAAGTGAAATGTTTTTTTCTTGAGAAACATAAAAACAATTCAAATAATGGTGAATCCAATAAAATAAAAGATTCAGACATAGCTATTTTTGGTGACGAGAATGAGCATCATACATCTCATCTTGGGAGGATAAAACAAGTTGAAGTATAATAAATCATTGGCGATTAAAGGAAATTAAATCAAGAAGAAGATCAATGATATTTCAACATTATATTATATATTTGAATTTTTTGAAAAAATATATCAATAAATATTTATGTCATTATTAGTGGATCCAATCTATGAATGATGAATTGTATCAGATTGAGAATAATAATACTATTGAACTTTTAACTAAAGAAAAAAATATGAATTTGACAAAATGTGTGATCAAAAAATGTTAAACTAATATAGTGATGTGTTGTGAGACAAGGTATGAATGATTTCCAAATTATACCCAAAATTGAAGGTATTGATTTTGATGAGACTTTTTCTCCATTATATATGTCATAAAAAATTAGAATTATTCTTTCTATCATTCTACAACAAGGTTGTAACATTTTTCTGATGGATGTGAAGTCATTTTCATTTAATGGAGAACATCATGAATAAGTTTATGTCTACTAATCATGTTGATTATTAGTTGGA
Source organism: Viscum album (assembly GCA_963277665.1). Lineage (NCBI taxonomy): Eukaryota > Viridiplantae > Streptophyta > Magnoliopsida > Santalales > Viscaceae > Viscum > Viscum album. The sequence continues at coordinate 245,262,386 of OY728122.1, read as the reverse complement.
AATGATGAATCTATATTGTTCAATTTGTTGAAATATTTAAATGGGTTAATGCATGCTGAAAATTCATTGTATTCCATATTGGATTCCATATTAAGGATGTATAACTTTAGGAAACATCTGTTGATAGTAATATTTACATCAAATAAAATTAGACAATCTATCTCACTGAAATTATTATGGTTGATTGTATAATATTTACTTGGAATTATGAACGAACATGTTTGAATATTTCTAAATGTATGCAGAAGTTTCTTGAAAATTACATTATTGTTGAAATAAAATATTATCATTTTTTAAAAATATTACAATGGAAGTAATATATTTATATATCAAAAGACAAGTATTCTATGGAACTTCATAAGATGTTTTGAATCATAAATTAAATTCCAATTTCCCTAAAATTTCGATGGGATTTATGTTTTATAAATATGGAGAATGAAATGAAGGTAATGATAAAATAATTTATAATTATTATGGGATGTTTCTTATATTCGAGTTCCCTAAGAAATTATTTTGTATATATAGTTACATTTTTTGAAATATTACAATGTGATCCAAAATTATATCCTTTATTTGATCGAAAAAGTATTATCACATATATTAGTGGAACAACAATTTTCACTATCATATATAACAGCTTAGGAAAAATATAAATATTTTGGATATTCAAATATTGAATGGAAATTATTTTTGGAGGATAGATTATAAATATATTATGTGGTTTTATTTCTATGGGAATGGTTTATGAGTTTTTAGAGACGAAAATAAAATTCTATAACTCTTATTAGTATTGAATTTTAATATGGCCCCACTAAAAATATAACAAAAAATATCATACATCATTATCATTATATTCATATTTATATCAAATATCACTTCAACCAATATCTTTAGGATAAGAACAATCTCAAGCTATAAAATTTTACAATAATGCAAAAAGATGACAATACATTCACCAAATCTTTAATGAAGGACACTTTTTATAAACATTGGTTGATCATGGGAGTCAAAAAACATTATCATCATAATTGTGTGGTTTTTTTCTATCCATGTACTCATCATGTATATGGATAGAGTTTCCAAAGGAGATAAAAATGATATTACATAAACCTATCCATTGGTTTGTGTTGAGCCATAAAAGGAATCAAATATTTTTGGAGGTATTTTAAAAGGGGTAAGATATGATTTCATTGTGTGAATGTTTGAAACATTTTTATAGTATTTTGTAGTTCATATTGAAAATAACATTTTTATTGAAAATTGGAACTGTTTTATGGAGGAAGAATTTCAAAAGTTCAATATGTTCTTTTCTATGTCTATGTTTACGGAAAGAACCATATTTTTGTTCCATAGTTATTTTTTCTTACATTGATTTCACTCACATAGGAATATAATTGTGGATAAGTGACCAATTTATTGCGTTTACAAGTTGTAATCAGTTTTTAGTCTTCTTTGGAAATAAATTAAATTGAGTGATATTATTGGGACAATTTTCTCTACAGAAGTTTTTTTAATGTTTTTGGAAGGATATTTTTTTATTTTATTCCAAAAAATATAATCATATTGTTAACTCTTCTAATGAGATGAATTTATTCTCGATTGACATAATATGATGTCATTTTTTTGGGAAATTATAACTATTGATTTTTTCACATCTAAATCATGTTTAATGAGTTAAAATATTTTTAGACACATATTTCCAGAAATTATTCTTTTAAAACGGAGTGGGATGATGTACTAGAATGATAATTTCATATGATATGTTTGACAAGAAAAATCTAACGATGATATCCATATCTTCTTGTTTTAAATGACTTGTAAAAAATAATGATATTTTATGTTGTTAAATGGATGTTGAATTTTTTTTGGATACAAGGGTTCTGATAAAAGTAATTGATAAATCATGTAATTATTTTCTTGATTTTTAAGGTTTTTACATCATAAATTGTTCATGATAAAAGAAGGAGTTTATGAAAGGCAAGACAATTGAATATTTTTGTGCTTCTATGAAGTATAATTTTATTAAACATAGATCATTGGACTGAGAGTCACTAGATGAGATTTTTTTTGATCACTGAATGATTAAATATTTTAAAGTCACGGAATTTTCAATTTTCTTGATCGTCTGATCCTTTGGACATTCCAATCCATCAGATTGGTTATCGACACCAGTCCATCAGAGGAGTTTAAAAAATATATTCATTGGAGGAGATGAAAAAATCATTCCATTAGAAATGTCTTTGGAACTGATAAGGAATCAAATGAATAGTTCATTCATAGAAAGAAAATGTGACTACCAATGGTTTATCAGATCAGTCAGATATGCTGATTTGGATTGACGTGATTTTTTTGACACTTATCAATTAGAATAAAACGATGACCCCAATCCATTAATTGTCCTTTTTATAAATATTCAATGGATTTAGGGTAACATTGGACATTGTTTCATTGGACTGATTTGTAGTTAATTAATTGAATAATTTATAAGAAAATTATATATGTAAAGACCCGTAAATTTCAAGGAAATTTTTTTCTTAATTTTCTTTGAAATTTTACAAGAGCGCAGTTTCTGACGGCACCTGATTCCGAGGCCCGGTGTTCCCTGAATCATTTTCCGAAGTTTTGGCACGGGTACGTTCAGTGAACGGACGAGCGGGTTTTTCTAACTTTTGAACCGGTGCCCGGAATCAAATTCTGAGGGCACCGATGAAATCGCAGCGCCGATATTCTCTTAGAAACGCCTCTTCCGGAGTTGCGTTTGCTCGGGTGTGGTTTTTAATTTTCGGGCTTAAAGTTAAGAAATAAAATAATTTTGCGACAACATTATTTTATTTCACTTAAGACACTTGGAAGCCACTTGAAGCCACTTAATGACGGCTTGAACTAAGTTAAACCAGATAGGATGCTATCCAGTAATATCCTACCCCATTGGTAGGATATTTGTGAGGTGGGGCCCGCACGAGCTACGCCGTTTCTTTCCGCTAAGAAACGCACCCACGAAAACCCATCTTTATGAAAGTCAACTGACGCGTTTCTTAAAATATTAACTGACCATTTAATTGGGTGGTTTATTTCGTGAATTAAATGGGCTGTTTCTTTCATTGAATTAATTCAACGAGTTGATTAGTCGTTTCTTAACCAGTTTTCAAATTCGTTGGCGTAATAATAAAATAAGGCCAATGCTCGACCTCCGGTTATTTGCGCGTTGAGAAGATTTGAGAGGACCCTTGTATCTTCTTCTCCCTCGCGAAGAACGCGAAGAGCGCGAAGAACGCGAAGAACTCCGAACCCGGAAATCGATGACGCTTCCGTCCGAGACGTTCTTCCCCGCTCCGATATCCGATCACCAACCATTTGAGGTAAGTGATTTCAGATTTCCTCTCAAGGTTCTTTTTGGTTTTAAACGAAACACAGATTTAAATATTAATAATTTAAATCTGTTGTTCTTGGTCCATTGAGCTCACCGACTCAACGCCGGATTCCGCGACAACGCGACGCCTTCCCGCGACGACGCGACGATCCCCCTCTTCTGCGACGAGCTTTTCCACAAAGAACGCCTGCGCACGACGATCAACGAGGTAGGGATTTATTTATGGGAATTACCACTTTTTATTATTTCCCGTAACTGTTTCTTTTAAAAGTTAAAGAACTGGTTTAAAACGAAAAATTTTATTTTATTAAAATTTTCGGTTCATGTGTTGAACAAATTTTCTCCCGGTTGTTTATCTCTAACGCGGAGGGTGCGGGAAAAACGAACACGGCCCGACGACACTCCGCCGTTCTTCATTTTGTGCGGATTTGGTGGGCGAAGACAGAATGTGTTGCAAGAGATGTTTGACAATCCCGCAGTGAAGAACGAGTCCCGGGAGGAGCAATGGCGCAGACGAGAAGAGAATCGGACCACCGGAACGTTCCCGGTGGCCCGCGGAACTCGCCGGCTGCGCGGGACGCTGGCGCGGCAGCGCCGGCATCCGGGAGCGGGGGCGCCCTGGCGCGCCGCCGGACAGCCCGCCGCGGCTGAAGCCGCGGCCCGACTCAACGCGGCCCCACGCGGGGGGCCGCGGCACCACCTGGGCGCGGGGGGCCTCGACACTACCTGGCCACGGGGGGCAGCGACACCACCTGGCCGCGAGGGCGGCGCCCCGCGTGCCTCGGCCGTTCGGCCGAACCGGGCGAGGCCGGTCCGACCGGCCGGGCCGCGCCCTGGCCAGACCGGACCGGGTCGGGCCGGGTCGGGTCGACCCGGTTTGGGTGGACCCGGTTCGGACGACTCCCGGGGGGGTCGGGCCGGGTCGGCCCGGGCTCGTACCCCCGTCTTCGGACGGTCTTCGTTCAAATGGTCGTATCTTGAGCTACGAGCCTCCAAACGACCCTCCGTCAGTGGAAACACAATCCTTGAATCGAGACGGTCGTTTCAGTATATCGCACTCAAGGTTTTGGAATACTTTGAGTTCGGTCGGGTTGGTTCGTACACGAAACCAACCGGTCCCTCGAAGCGGAACCGCTCATATCTTGAGCCACGAACGTCAGATTGACGTGTCATCAGCTTTGTTGAATTCCTCTAAGTGAGACGGATCTTTTGGCATACTCTGCCCGAGGTTTGGACGCAGGTGGAGTGCGGTCAGGTTGGTTTTGCCGTAAAAACCAACCGGGCCCCCGAACGAAAATGCCAATAACTCTCAGACCGGGAGTCCGATTGACGCGCCGTCTGCGACACTAAGTTCCTGTTGACGATACAAAACTTTTGGATACATCAACTTCGTACTTTGTGACAGTTTATGTATCGGCCTCTCGGCTCGTGGAGCGGACCCTCCCGAACGAGCTTGCTGTGTGCGGGAACCCTAGAGCTGGCTGCTACTGTGCGGAGATCCTCTGTGGACTCCGACGACGACCGTGCAGAGATCCTCAGTGGACTGCGGCGACGATTGTGCGGAGATCCTATGTGGTCTCTGACGACGACTGTGCAGAGATCCTCAGTGGACTGCGACGACTACGACACTCAGCGATCCTACGTGGATCAGTGCTACAGGTCCTGTGTGGGCCTGATCTTGTGTGGGTCTGATCCTGTGTGGGTCAGCGCTCAGCGGTTCTGTGTGAGCCAGCGCCTACAGGTCCTGCGTGGGCCCGGTCCTGTGTGGGCCCGATCCTGTGTGGGTCATTGCGGGGGTTAGTTACCTATCGATCCTTCGTGGGTCTGACGACTTAGATGGATCAGTGATCATCTTTATCGTCATCCGAAGAAGTATACCTATGTGAGCTGAATCTTGTGTTTCTCTCCTTTGTGGATTGTGTTGAGCTATCCTGTGTGGATTTACTGTTTACTCTCCTTTGTGGATTGTGTTGAGCTATCCTGTGTGGATATACTGTTTACTCTCCTTTGTGGATTGTGTTGAGCTATCCTCTGTGGATTTACTGTTTACTCTCCTTTGTGGATGGTGTTGAGGTATCCTGTGTGGGTATACGTTTTGCTTTCCTGTGTGGACTGGGTTGTGCTTGAGCACGGACGTTGGAGCCGAACAGGAATTGATGACTTAGGTATATGTATGGGAATATACCTAAGCCGTGTCAGAAGTTACTTCGTGATTGTATCTTTCCTTTGTGGATTTTATCCTTTGTGGATTTCGGGAGACCTTCGGGGGTCTCGGGGTCCCTACTGAGTAGCTTATACTCACCCCTGCACGGGCTATGCCCGCACTACGTTGTGTTGGTTGCAGACGACGGACAACGCTGATCGTGGTGAAGGGGTGCGGAGCAGGACGGTACCAGGAGGTGGACCACTGGGCGGGATGTACTCGAAGCGGTCAGGTGGACCCGAAGAGCAGTGGAGGCTATCTGTACCCACCCTTCAGGTGGGATTTCCAGAGGATGGCTCGACACTGCAGTTTTCCCTTTTTAGTTGTTGTTTTTCTTTTCAGTTGTACTTTATAGTTGGGCTTGTATTTCCGGCCCCTTTTACTTTCAACATAGCTTGTACAGTTTTTACTTAGTGTTTACTTTCCGCTTGCTTACTCTGTTGTGATTGTTTACTTTTCAATGGAAATTCCTTCACTTTTTGTTGGGATCTATGCCTTGGTGCTAGTCGCCAGCCCCTGGCCTATGGAAGGCGGGCTTGGGGTAGTCACGGCACGGGCCCTGCGGGCAGGTCGTGACAAATTGGTATCAGAGGGGTCGGTTCTACCGCAGACTCTGATCTTTCTTCTATGTGAAGCAATAGTGTTTAGCGTATTAAGTGTGGTTATCAGTCCAGGGAGTCCAGTGTTGGTGCGGCGGCCGACGTATCCATACATCAGGACCCTGACTTCTGATTTCCGACTTAATGCACGAAAACATTGATTGCATGTGTGTTTCAAGTTTTCTCTGTGATTACTTGTGTCAGCTCACCAAGTATACTGTTTTGATCGTGGAATACTTGTTTCCTTTTTAGGATGGCACGATGACAGCAGCCAGCTAGGGTTCCAAGAGTAGAGCGCGACGACAGACCGCCGAGCGACGAGGCCTCAGTACAGGGCCCGTTGACATCAGAGGCACCGGCGGTACCTTTACCCGCTAAGCCCCCGATGCTTCCAGCACTGGCAGCTGACGACGCACGACGCCTCGGAGCTCTGCACGAGTTCCAGCGCCAGCGACCACCCAGGTTCTGTGGGGAGTCGGACCCCCAGGCAACCGAGGACTGGCTGGAGGCGGTCTTCCGAGTTTTCAGGCTAGTGAGGACACCATCAGACCTCATGGTGATCCTCACAGCGAGCCTACTGCACGCAGCAGTAGGGCGATGGTGGAGCCTGATGCTCCAGGTACATGATGAGGCCTCCCTCATCTGGACGGACTTCGAGAGCCTCTTCTGCTCAGAGTTCGTCCCAGCCACCCTCCGTGCGTTGCGCATCCAGGAGCTTCTTCACCTGCGGCATGGCAGCTTGATGGTCGCCCAGTACGCGGTGAGGTTCACCGACCTTTCTCGCTACTCGACATACATGGTACGTGACCCCTTCTTCCGGGCCCGGACCTTCGAGTAGGGATTGAGACATGAGATCAGGGCATTGCTGATCTCCCTCAGCATCCCGACCCAGACAGGAGTACTGGAGCGATCCCTCATGATCGAGAGATTCCTGGCTGAGTCCACAGCGAGACCTGCCGCAGGGTAGCAGATAGCGGAGTCTTCGGCAGCAGGTAGCCGACGGATGACTTAGGGTTCCAGGCGGACCAGACCTTCCGGCAGACGACCTCGAGACACTGGCTCAGCAGTGCAGGGCACTCAGCGCGGAGCCAGTCTTCCGAGAGGCAGGCAGTGCTACGAGTGCGGCGGGCAGGGCCACATGGCTTGTGACTGCCCAACCCGTCGTACTGAGGGGAAGCAGACGGTGGAGGGACCACCCAGGCAGAGGAAGAGGGTCGACCGTGGCGGTCTGCATGGATGAGGCGTACGAGGCAGAGGAGCTGGCCGAGCAGCAGGTGGTGGGCGACGCTTTGAGGCTCTGCCACCACCACCACCAGGATGCCCGCCCTGACCTCAGGGAGCTGGCGGGCAGAGACAGGCGCAGCTCCAGGCAGCAGAGGCCTACGACCACGGCGCGCCAGAGATGATTCGAGGTACGATCTGTGTCTATTCCACCCTTGTTGCAGTTCTGATAGACATAGGAGCGAGTCACTCTTTCATAGCCACTGCCCTTGTTCGGAGCTCGATGATTCCGACAGAGCCGTTGTCTCGATCCTTACGGCTATAGACTCCTACGGGAGCAGACTCGACGATTACGCACTGGTGCCAGCAATGTGAGCTTACTCTAGGAGGCGAGAGCTTCGGCTGGGATCTTCTTGTAGCGGCGTCGAGGCCTTACGACGTCATATTGGTCATGGATTGGTTATCTATGGTCCATGCTCAGATTGACTGCTTTAGGCGCAAGGTGTGATGTGTGTGCACCGACGGGAGCAGGTTCACCTTCACCGGCGAGAAGGGAGCCTTAGCAGAACAGGATGGAATCACGCAGAGGAGAGGTCAGCCCATCACTCATCAGTTGGCTAGCCTCATATTGGTATAATTTGACGTGCGGAGTCCCAGTTTTCCTGCAGTGGTGGATCAGTACGCGGACGTCTTTCCCGACGACGTTCCAGGACTACCTCCTCGCAGAGAGGTAGACTTTTATATTGACATGTACCCCGGGACAACCCCGATATCACTCCAGCATATCGGATGGCCCCCGCTGAGCTTCGAGAGCTGCGGGTACAGTTGGAGGACTTGCAGGGCAAGGGGTTCATCCGACCCAGTGTTTCACCCTGAGGTTCCCCGATTTTGTTCGCCAAGAAGGCGGACGGGAGATTGCGACTGTGTTTCTATTATCGTCACCTGAACCAGGTGACAGTGAGGAACATGTATCCGCTACCTAGGAGTGATGACCTCTTCAATCAGCTCAAGGTAGCACGGTGGTTCTCGAAGATATACCTCAGGTCAGGCTATCATCATCTCAGAGTTCGAGATAAGGATGTGCAGAAGACGGACTTCAGGTGTCGGTATGGCCACTATGAGTTCTTGGTTATGCCTTTCGGCGTAACCAACACTCCCGCAGTGTTCATGAGCCTCATGAACAGGATCTTCCAGCCATACCTCGATCGATTTGTCGTAGTCTTCATTGACTACATCTTGGTGTACTCGACCACGGAGGAGGAGCATGCCTACCACTTGCGTGTTGTACTAGACACACTTCGAGAGCACCCGCTTTATAGAAATCTCTCTAAGTGTCAGTTCTGGTTACGTGAGGTCCACTTCTTGGGGCACGTCATTTCTGAGGCGGGAGTAACAGTGGATCCCGCGAAGATCGAGGTAGTGCTAGCTTGGGAGCCACCCAAGAGCGTGACAGAGGTGCGGAGTTTCTTAGGCCTAGCCGGATACTATAGGAGATTTGTGCCAGACTTCTCCAGAGTTGCGGCCCCACTCTCAGCGTTGACGAAGAAGGGGAAACCCTTTGTGTGGTCAGACAGATGTCAGCAGAGCTTCCAGGAGCTGAGGCAGAGGTTGACCAGCGCACCTATCTTGAGGTTGCCTGAGGAGGGAGTTGGATACGTAGTCTACTGCGATGCATTAGGGACCGGACTCGGGTGTGTCTTGATGTAGGAGCGGGCCTTTATTGCCTACAGATCATGTCAGTTGAGGCTGCATGAGCAGAACTACGCTACCCATGACTTGGAGTTGGCAGCAGTGGTCTTCCCCCTGAAGACATGGCGGCACTATCTGATGGGAGAGCGCTTCACAATCTTTTCTGACCACCAGAGTCTCAGGTACATATTCTCTCAGAAGGACCTGAACCTGAGACAGCGGCGATGGCTCGAGTTCCTCCAGGACTATGACTTTGAGATAGTCTATACTCCTGGGAAGGGGAACATGGTATCTGATGCCTTCAGCAGGAGGACGGGCATCCATCTACTTGAGGAGGCGACAATGCAGCTAGCCACCTTGCGGATATCCGTCGTGGATAGAGACGGAGCAGCATTCCTTCAGTCTCTCACAGTCTCTCCTCCACTTCTACAACGGGTCAGAGAGGCACAGCTTGGGGATGCTGACTGTGAGACACGACATGCACAGATATCCTCGGGACAGGCACCTGATGGTTTCTCCCTTGGAGCAGAGCACGACGTCCTTTTCAGAGGACGTACCTTGGTACCAGTTTCTTTACTAGAGGAGGTGCTGAGAGTATTTCACACTTTTCCTTTGGCGGTACATCCTAGAGTGGCGAAGATGTACCAGGATCTCAGACGTCAGCACTGGTGGCCGGGCATGAAGAATGTTGTGGCAGAGTTTGATTCGCGGTGCCTCACCTGCCAGCAGGTGAAGGCAGAGCATCAGGTACCGCAGGCTTGGTACAGCCCTTGGAGGTCCCAGAGTGGAAGTGGGACGGAATATCTATGGACTACGTGACTGGACTTCCACGCACTTCCAGAGGTCACGACTCCATTTGGGTGATTTTTGACCGACTCACCAAGTCGGCACACTTCTTACCCATTCGAGAGCAGGGCTCAGTGGAGAGCTTAGGGCGTCTCTACATCCAAGAGATTGTAAGGCTTCACGGTGTGCCATCGACTATCGTCTCCGATCGGGATGCTCGTTTTACTTCCCGACTTTGGAAGGGGTTGCAGGAGGCGTTCGGGACGCGGCTACATCTGAGAACCGCCTTTCACCCTCAGACCGATGGTCAGACAGAGAGGACCATTCAGACTCTCGAGGACATGCTCCATGCATGTGTCCTTGAATTTGGTCGCAGCTGGGAGGACCACCTACCCTTGGTGGAGTTCGCGTACAACAACAGGTACCACTCCACCATCGGGATGGCACCATACGAGGCGTTGTACGGCAGGCCTTGCAGATCTCCTTTGTGCTGGACAGAACCTGGAGGGTCAGCACTTGTGGGACCATAGATGGTCCGGGCCACGACAGAGAAGGTCCAGGTCATCCAGGAGCAAATGAGGACAGCTCAGAGCTGGCAGAAGTCATATGCTGACAGGAGGCAGAGGCCACTAGAGTTCGAGGATGGCGACCACGTCTTCTTGCGTGTCTCACCTCGATGTGGTTTGTGGAGATTTGGCCAAGGAGGCAAGTTGGCTCCACGCTTCATAGGGCCTTTCCAGGTCCTCAGCATGATTGGTGAGGTGGCTTATCGCCTGGCTCTACCACCTCAGTTGCACTAGGTGCACGACGTCTTCCACGTATCCCAGCTGAGGAGATACGTGCACGACCCGAAGCACATCATTACTATGGGGAGCTAGACATGGATTATGGGGAGACTATTGTGGAGGTCCCAGTGGAGATAGAGGATCGACAGGAGTGGGTCCTACGTGGGCGATCGATTCCTCTTGTGCGCATCAGATGGCAGCACGGGAACCTCCAGGAGAGCACTTGGGAGCGGGAGGCTCAGATGCGTACTCAGTACCCACATTTGTTTCCCTAGTTTTTGATGTATCTTTACGGGGATGTAAAGTCCTAAGGTGGGAGTAATGTAAAGACCCGTAAATTTCAAAGAAATATTTTTCTTAATTTTCTTTGGAATTTTACAAGAGCGCAGTTTATGACGGCACCCGATTCCGAGGACCGGTGTGCCCAGAATCATTTTACGAAGTTTTGGCTCGGGTACGTTCAGTGAACGGATGAGCGGGTTTTTCTAACTTTTGAACCAGTGCCCGGAATCGAATTCTGAGGGCACCGATGAAATTGCAGTGCCAGTATTCGCTTAGAAACGCCTCTTCCGGAGTTGCGTTTGCTCGGGTGTGGTTTTTAATTTTTGGGCTTAAAGTTAAGAAATAAAATAATTTTGCGACAACTTTATTTTATTTCACTTAAGCCTCTTGGAAGCCACTTGAAGCCAATTAATGACGGCTTGAACTGAGTTAAACCGGATAGGATTCTATCTAGTAATATCCTACCCCCTTGGTAGGATATTTGTTAGGTGGGGCCCGCACGAGCTCCGTTGTTTCTTTCCGCTAAGAAACGCACCCACAAAAACCCGTCTTTATGAAAGTCAACTGACGTGTTTCTTAAAATATTACCAGACCATTTAATTGGGTGGTTTATTTCGGGAATTAAATGGGCTTTTTCTTTCATTGAATTAATTCAACGAATTGATTAGTCGTTTCTGAACCAGTTTTCAAATTCGTTGGCGTAATAATAAAATAAGGTCAACGCTCGACCTCTGGTTATTTGCGAGTTGAGAAGATTTGAGAGGACCCTTGTATCTTCTTCTCCCTCGCGAAGAACGCAAAGAATGCGAAGAACGCGAAGAACGCCGAACCCAGAAATCGACGACGCTTCCGTCCGAGACGTTCTTCCCCGCTCCGATCTCTGATCACCAACCGTTTGAGGTAAGTGATTTCAGATTTCCTCTCAAGGTTCTTTTTGGTTTTAAACAAAACACAGATTTAAATATTAATAATTTAAATCTGTTGTTCTTGGTCCATTGAGCTCGCCGACTCAACGCCGGATTCCGCGATGACGCGACGCCTTCCCGCGACGACGCGCCGATCCCCCTCTTCCGCGACGAGCTTTTCTGCGAAGAACGCACGCACACGACGATCAATGTGGTAGGGATTTATTTATGGGAATTACCCCATTTTATTATTTCCCGTAAGTGTTTCATTAAAAATTTAAGGAAGCAGTTTCAAACGAACAATTTTATTTTATTAAAATTGTCGGTTCATGTGTTGAACAAATTTTCTCCCGGTTGTTTATCTCTAACGCGGAGGGTGCGGGCCAAACGAACACGGCCCGACGACCCTCCGTCGTTCTTCATTTTTTGCGGATTTGGCGGGCGATGACAGAACGTGTTGCAACGGATGTTTGACGATCCCGCATTGAAGAACGAGTCCCGGGAGGAGCAATGGTGCAGACGGGAAGAGAATCGGACCACCGGAACGATCCCGGTGGCCCGCGGAACTCGCCGACGGCGCGGGTCGCCGGCGCGGATGAAGCCGCAGTGGCGGCGGCACCCGCAGACCCGCGGCCGCCCGGGTCCGGTGCCCTCGGACGTGGCTAAAGCCGTGTCCCGACTCAACGCGGCCCCACGCGGGGGGCCGTGGAACCACCTGGCCGCGGGGGCGGCGCCCCGCATGCCTCGGCCGTTCGGCTGCTCGGCCTTGCCACGCCCTGGCCGGACCGGACCGGGTCGGGTCGACTCGGTTCGGCCGACTCCCAGGGGGGGTCGGGCCAGGTCGGCCCGGGCCCGTACCCTCGTCTTCGGATGGTCTTCGTTCAAATGGCCATATCTTGAGCTACGAGCCTCAAACGACCCGCCGTCAGCGGAAACGCGATCCTTTGATCGAGTCGGTCATTTCAGTATATCGCACTCAAGGTTTCGGAATACTTTGAGTTCGGCCGGGTTGGTTCGTACACGAAACCAACCGGTCCCTCGGAGCGGAAACACTCATATCTTGAGCCACGGACGTCCGATTGACGTGTCGTCTGCTTTGTTGAATTCCTCCAAGTGAGACGGATCATTTGGCATACTCCGCCCGAGGTTTGGATGCAGGTGGAGTGCGGTCGGGTTGGTTTTGCCTTAAAAACCAACCGGGCCCCTAGGACAAAAATGCCAATAACTCTCATATCGGGCGTCCGATTGACGCGCCGTCTACGACACTGATTTCATGTTGACGATACGGAACTTTTGGATACATAAACTTCGTAATTTGTGACATTTGATGTATCGGCCTCTCGGCTCGTGGAGCGGACCCTCCCGAACAAGCTTGCTGTGTGCGGGAACCCTAGAACTGGCTGCGATTTTGCAAAGATCCTCCGTGGACTCCGACGACGACCATGCAGAGATCCTCAGTGGACTGCGGCGACGACTATGCAGAGATCCTCCGTGGACTCCGACGACGACTGTGTAGAGATCCTCAGTGGACTGCGACGACTACGACACTCAGGGATCCTACATGGATCAGTGCTACAGGTCATGTGTGGGCCCGATCCTGTGTGGGTCTGATCCTGTGTGGGTCAGCGCTCAGCGGTTCTGTGTGAGCTAGCGCCTACAGGTCCTCCGTGGGCCCGGTCCTATGTGGGCCCGATCCTGTGTGGGTCATTGCGGGGGTTAGTTACCTATCGATCCTTCGTGGGTCCGACGAATTAGATGGATCAGCGATCATCTTTATCGTCATCCGAAGAAGTATACCTGTGTGAGCTGAATCTTGTGATTCTCTTCTTTGTAGATTCTGTTGAGCTATCCTGTGTGGATTTACTATTTACTCTCCTTTGTGGATTGTGTTGAGCTATCCTGTGTGGATTTACTGTTTACTCTCCTTTGTGGATTGTGTTGAGCTATCCTGTGTGGATTTACTATTTACTCTCCTTTGTGGATTTTGTTGAGCTATCCTGTGTGGATTTACTGTTTACTCTCCTTTGTGGATGGTGTTGAGCTATCCTGTGTGGGTATACGTTTTTCTTTCCTATGTGGACTGGGTTGTGCTTGGGCTTGGACGTTGGAGCCGAATGGGAATTGATGACTTAGGTATATGTATGGGCATATACCTAAGCCGTGTCAGATGTTACTTCGTGATTGTATCTTTCCTTTGTGGATTATCCTTTGTGGATTTTGGGAGACCTTCGGGGGTCCCGGGGTCCCTACTGAGTAGCTTATACTCACCCCTGCACGGGCTATGCCCGCACTACGTTGTGTTGGTTGCAGACGACAGATAGCGCTAATCGTGGTGGAGGTGTGCGGAGCAGGACGGAACCTGGAGGTCGACCACTGGGCGGGACGTACTCGGAGTGGTCAGGTGGACCCGAGGAGCAGTGGAGGCTATCTGTACCCACCCTTCAGGTGGGATTTCTAGAGGAAGGCTCGACGATGCAGTTTTCCCTTTTTAGTTGTTGTTTTTCTTTTCAGTTATACTTTACAGTTGGGCTTGTATTTCCGACCCCTTTTACTTTCATCACAGCTTGTACAGTTTTTACTTAGTTTTTACTTTCCGCTTGCTTACTCTGTGGTGCTTGTTTACTTTTCAAAGGAAATGCCTTCCCTTTTTGTTGGGATCTACGCCTTGGTGCTAGTCGCCATCCCCTGGCCTATGGAAGGCGGGCTTGGGGTAGTCACGGCACGGGCCCCGAGGGAGGGTCGTGACAATATAAAATGAAAAATGATGTGTATATAAATAAAATCAATTAGACACACATATTGTTAATATATTCCATCAGACTATCTTTTTTGTAATAATTGTTTTAGACTAATGTGGTTGTAGATAGAATGATCAAAATCTCTAATAAATGAATGATACCATTCATGTTTAGTTATGTTTAATATGTTATGGTGAATTCATGATGATTTTGGAAATTTACAATGAAGATTTTAGAAGAATTATGAAGTGGCCAAACTGGATTCAATTAAACATGATATTCATTGATCTGGATATTTTTTTGGAGGGAAAATTATTTGAGGATCCTTCATTAATGTTTGGGTTCCGCTAATATTATGGGGTAGATGTACAATATACAATAACAAAGATCATTTGTACGAGGGTAGATCAATAGAGATGAGATTTAATTCTTTTGTATCGATTTTTTGGGGAAATGCACCAAACTAAAGAAGAAAATGGATTTATTAGAGTAGATGTGATTAGGTGTTATCATTTTAGATCAACAAATGAAACTAACAAACTATTATAAAAAAATAAGAAAAAATTAGTGGGGTTATTTTTTACTATTGAGAAATACAAAAAAACCTATTTTTGGAAAGCATAATCGGGCATAGTTCTTAGACTATGGTTTTCGAAAAAGTCAAATGAAGATTTTCTCCCATACTTCCTTGTAGGGTATTGATTAATATAACTTGATGAATAAAAAAATTGAATTTTATTTAATGGAATTGTAACAATGTTCAGAACCTATTGGTGATGGTTTCTAAAACAACTATCATTATCATATTGACATATTTTGCACTTCAAGAAGAATATTCTTTTTTTTATTTATCACATTTCTACACAAGTGTAAAATTACATCCATATATTTTTCTGCAAAAAATGTATAATATTCTATTTAATTGTTTGATATTGTATTATTTTCAATCCTTTCTAGTGTATATTAACTCTTATTGAGTATAGTACCTGGAAAATATTTGGGTTCTAATGTATGTGTTTTGAATTTTGTTTTTTAGCTGATTTTTTTACCTCTTAAAGAAGGAGATTTTTTATGAATCTAAAAAAAAGAAAATAACATCACAGATGCAATGAATTTCCTTCTCAGGGATTACATTGATCATCTGTGAGACTTTTAACAACATGATTTACAAAATTAGAGTTTCAATGGTTCTAAATATGGGTTAAAAATTAATGTCTTGAATGAAATCCAAGAATCTGTTTGAGATTTGAATATTTTTGTTCACTGTGGGGCATTATAGATGTCTTTTTAGGACATCCGGAGGATCATTTCCACATTGGCAATAGTTTCCAGGATATGTTTTATGTTTTCATTTGAAAGTGAATTACAAACACACTTTTTAGTAGTTGTAGGGTCATTTGTAAATTTCTCCAGTTTTTATTCATCCCTTTTGAGAGAAGTCTTATGATTTTTATTATGATAGTTTTAGCGTGGTTTTTGGTTGTGTACTTTTTTAAGATAACCATGTTGTTGTTTCTAGATATTGGAATACATTCTATTATAAATAATATTATCCTACACATGACCTATAATTGATATTCTCGATACATGCACTAAAGAATTAGCGACACTGCCTCCTAAGAGAGCATTTAACATATTACATGGGTTATAAAATCGTGAAGTATATTTTTACCCTATAGTAATTGAACCTTTGGTAGATATTTTAGATATACTATAAAAAATTCTGGGTTCTGAAATTTCATATACTCAAAGTAATAGACATTCATTCACTGATTCCTTTAGTAGGATACTTCTTATCAAGGCTATTCTGGAAACTATGGATGAGTGGGTTCTAATTTTTCTATTTTATTAGCTATGTATGTGATTTAGGTAAGATATTAAAATAGTTATTTTTGTGTTTGTTTAGATCACACCCTCTGTATTTGGCTAGGTTAAATGTAATTATATATCTAAACCTGAGTGCATGAAGATAAGTAGTTATATAAATGGTGGGAAGATAGTTTGAGATTGTTATCGGTCTCCTGATCTTTTTTATTTTCAAGAATCTATGGGTGGATCTATTGATCTTGAGTAAATAGGTGATTATAGATGCCAATACTTCTAGATAAGAAGATAAAGTTATTAATAACTAGATTTTTTATAACTTGAGGGTTACTTATTGGTGTCCTGAGAAGAGTCATGTAGTAGAAGATTTTGTTTCAGACAGTTTAAACTAACAAATACTAAATGTTATGAATAAAAGGCTAGGTGGTTTCTAATATCAACATACCATCACAGTGTGAATATGAGATTATAATTCTTTAAAAATTTGTTTTTTTATTACTCATACATCATCCTATAATGATTTGATATGTGTGATTTCTAGTCACATGAAAACATTATCCCACTTTATTCCCAATAGAGATTCAATGTGGGAAGAGGAACTCAAATGTCTATATGTTCAATATTTTGGTAGGAAGCATGGAGTTCCATCTGCAATAGTTTCTAACTAGAATATCAATATTACTTATTAGTTATGGAAGTTAGTAAATGATATATAGGGACTAATCAGAAGTTAAGAACAATGTATCATCAATTGATGGATGGATTTTCCAAGAAAAACATCTAGACCATCAATGATATATTGAATTCATGTGTTCTTGATGAATGTGGTTAATGGTAAATTAATCATTCATTGGATTATATTTTTTATTATAATATTTATTGGCCCTCAATCTACATTTCACAAGTTGAGGAATCATATTGATGACAATGACAGTCCACACTAGTTTAGTCTTGTCCTGAAATTATAGGTTTCCCCATTCTTAAAAAAATTATGAAACATGACTACTCACATTCTAGTTTCATATAATAGGTTATCAATAAACAACATAAATATTTATATAGAAGAATCCATCTTGAAGACATACTGGTATACCTCATCATCAAACCCCCTCCCCATTTGGGGGGTTTATCTATTTATTGTTTCATGATCTTGTCCATTCCCATAAACCAATTTTCACAGAAACTATTTTTATATGGAATAAAAACACCAAAATATATTTGAACTTCTTTATTTGGTTCCTCAAAAATAAATTAATTCCAACTGATGGTGATGTCTGTAAGAAGGGCGTTAAACTTCATTCAAGTGTTTATTATGAAATACAACCAACACAAAGTACATAATTCACCTATTTGTCGAAGGGTCCTGGGCCTGGTGCATTTCGAATATGATTGTATGAAATTGAAGATTCTATAATTCACTAGAACACTTATTAAAAAACACTTTATTATGAAGGTGGTTCCCAAACATCATTAGGTTTAGTATCCTAATTTTGATTGTGTCTTCAGTTATCTGGAATTTTCAGAATAGTCCCCAACATGAGGAACACACCCCCATATATGGATATATAAAAGATATATTATTATATGATATCTATTAAAAATTTCAACTTCAGGATGAAAAAATCCTTCCTACCTCTATTTATTCCCATTTTTCCCCGGTTTTGGTCTACATGATATTTAGTTCAAGGGATAGGGGTTCATGGGACTTCTAGAAGCCTTATAGGTCTTGTCCTATACTCAAAACTACTTGATACTATATAAAATTTTTCATGTGTGTAGGTGGTATCATTTATGAGGTAGGTGTCATGGTTATCTTTGTAAATCAAAATTATTATGGTGAGGGGCCTCCACTATAATCGGAGGATTATTCCAAATCCATTCCATTTGAAGGTCTCCAAATTTCAAATTTCCATGTATTGAATTAGATTCCTTTATTCTGGTAAATTCTCTCATGGTCACCTATATGATCCATTCAAGTATTTTTTTATTCCATTTGGATATCTAGGTACATATATCATGTCATTATTCACATTTTCCATACATGGAGGGAGGAAAATAAATTGCGGTTCTGGTCATATCAAAGCCTAATTTGAAGGTTATTATCAAAATAAATTTGAGTTGAATTTATCTTTCTATTTATTGTAACAAAATAATACAAGGGTTTTTAATTGGTATGTATAAAATAAATTCCCATGAATTTTAACTCGCTTTTTACTTTTTATCTTCTTTATTTTGAAATAATGAAAATTCAATTTCTAATCACTGATTACTGGCCTCACAAGTTATAGTAATAAATTTTATTATGAATTTCTAGGGCTATAATGATTCATGGTGGGGGGGTTTGCGAATCCATATTGGATAGTGGTATTTAATTTTTTTTAATTTCAATAAAAATTTTCTTTGTTTTGGTGTTTCTGTTTTTTAGTTTCAAAAGATGAATTTTCAGGGAAAAAAGACAACAGGGAATTTGTGTCACATTTCTTAGATTAACAACATGGATAACCTTTCATTGGTGATGGGTTTTAGAAAATAGTCATTTTCATTGTTTGGGAATGATTTTCAAAACTATGAAAATCCAATAAGAAACAATGAGTAATATTTTTGGGGAGGTACTTTCTCCAACACGGTTGAAAAAATTATTCTTATTCATTTTTCCAAACCATGTGATTTGTCCAAATCATTTAAATATGGTGTTATTTTTCAAAACATACCTCTCTAATTAAAATTATCTTTCCAAGACCATTATTCTTGTATTTATTTGTATCCCTTACATTTTTTCTTGAAATATCTTATCTTATCAATTTAGTGGGTACTCTTTGGCCTGACAGAAGCCCTTTTTTTCAATGCATTACGATTTTCCCTCTACCTATGCTTCGTCTTCCATTTTCATTGATGGTGGAAAACCTTAAAGGGTGGTGGTTGACCCTTGTGTATTTTATTGGAGTTTTTTTTCATATGGCTATATGTGTAAGGACCGTTCCTTCCCATTTTGGGTTGGTTTCAATAATGTTATTGAGTTTTGAATCTTTCCCAAGGTTACTGTCACTATTTAAGGAACATTTCCATGGATTATCATTAAATTC
The DNA here is from genome assembly GCA_963277665.1 of Viscum album. Classification (NCBI taxonomy): domain Eukaryota; kingdom Viridiplantae; phylum Streptophyta; class Magnoliopsida; order Santalales; family Viscaceae; genus Viscum; species Viscum album. The sequence goes on along the minus strand of OY728122.1, from coordinate 245,242,901 downwards.
TAATATACCTATGTTTTTTATTTTATTTTAATTTCTAATTATAATATTAATGGTATTTTTTTAAACTATTCTTATGTGTTCCATGAATTCTTTTTGAAATTGGTTGTTCGAATTGTGGTTACCAAATGGGAACAACAATAGTTTAGTCCAAATATATGGTCATATTGGTCAAAGTGATTGTTGGAATTAAAATGGATTTATAATAATATTTTTGTAATGGGTATACCCTGTGTATATGTGTTTTATAAAATGTTAATGTAGTTTTATTAATGTGGACATTGAAATGTCATTGGATATGTGGAACATGTGATGTGTTTATGATTTTCATTGGGTAGAACTTGGGGGATACCTAGGGTGTGTGATGCTGCTGTCTAAGGGAATATGAGTTACTTGGTAGGATGATCAAGAGTGCTACAAGTAGAATACATTGGTAATTTGTGATCCTATTGTTGGAATACCATGATATATTCAACTAGATTTCATAGGATATCATGAAAGTAATTGTATTTGGGAATAGGGAACAATATGGGAGCTTGAACATTGTATAGATTTATAGAAAACATTTATCCCATCTGAATAATATTATAAAATTTTAGGTATATCCCTAGGGAAGATTTATGTACACAAAGATGATCTATATTCTCTTATTAAAATTTTGTTCCTTGTTGATGTGTTATCATGTGTTATTCCCATTCCCATTATATTATAAGGACCACTACACTTACCCTTGATATGAATTTTTGGTTTTATGGAGATGCATTTTTCTTGTTGATTTGTTTCCAAATTTCATCCATATTGGATATTTTTTCTAGATAATAATTTCTTTATGGAAATGAAATGATTTCAAAATGATGTCATTAATGATTATGTTATTCAATGTGGTTTAGTTTTGAAAATGAGTTTTCAAACTAGGATATTGGTTTTGAAAGATTTTAGAAGCCTCAATAGATTTATGGGGTTATCTTACACGGATTTCCCATCAATTGATAAATATTCATTTTGGAATTTAAATACTTTTTTAGGGAATCTAGTGATGAAAAATGAATAATACACATTAATAGATCTACTGGATTTCCATTTTCAACTATTTTTTTTAGGGGAGGTAGTCTCATATAGATTTTCCAGTGTAGAGTCATTTGACTCAATTATTATCCTAGTTCGTTAAGATGAATTCATAAGAATTTTTTTCTTGTTCATATTCTTTTAGGTTTCGAGATTTTGGCTAGAGGATCCATGTATCTATCTTATTAAGAAATATTTTTATATGATTTTGTTCATGTCAAATATATTTAATCAATCTTACATTTCCTTTGAAGTTGTGTTTTATTACTTTCTTCTCTCGATAGATGTAGTTGTGGTAACCCCATTCTATGGATGGGTCATACCGATTAACCATTGGGGATGTAGTTCCAATGAGGACATTTGTTATTACCATTATTTATTTCCAGTATATGGTGAATTGGAATGCACTGTGGTCTATGTAGAGTTTTGGTTCTGGGGACTGGTCTGGTCGAACAGAACAAGTTTGTCAGAATTGGATATATTAATTGTTTTAAACATTAATAAAATTAATAAAATTTAATGATTTTTCTTCTATATGTCATTGTATTTGATAATATCTGATGATAAAATTTGACACTTTAAGGACACAAGAGTACCCCACAAATATGGAATCCATGAAGTGCAATATTAATATTCTTAAATATGTGTTCTATATCTGGAATATATCAACTAAATGGATGAAATTGATTTATGGAATTATGTTTTCAAATTAATAGGCCATTGAGGGAATATATTTGTACACCCATTGTATTTTCTAATATAAGTTAATTTTTGGAAATGGTCTATGTGTATTCAATCAAAAATTATAGATGTTATCGAATTTTCCTAACTGAATATGTGTGTATTTATCAATGGATTATAATATTGTTGTTAATATTTATTAGTAGTGATTTTATATTATTTTTTATGAAATAAATGACATGAAATATGTTCATGGAGAAGTATGTTATGTTGGTTGTGTTAAGATTGATATTGCACCAAAGAATAGTGAGAGAATGTATTTTATCTTTCTATCAATTTACAAATGGTGATATCTCAAAAATATTTATGATAATGAAATATCAGAATTATGTCAATTTCCATGTTGTTATATGGGCATGTTATTTTTTATAATTTCAATGAATGTTACACAATGAAAATTGGTTGTTGACAAAAGAAAAATAATCCACGATTAGAGATATCAGAATGAAGGGATTACATTACCTAGTGTGTAGTCACGCTAAGTTTCATATCATATCGAGATTAAATTCAATTTCTAGGAGTTCCATTGCATTCTGTCAAGACACTCACCAATGATTTTAGTAGTTATGCCTACTTCCATTGAGAAAGAGAACTAGATTTCCACACAACATGTTTATCTAAATTCTCAGGTAAATTAGATTTGAATTTAATAAGTTAAAATAAATATTATTCGTACATTTTTGACAAATAATTATTCATCATTGGATGATCAAATATATTTAATAACTATTTATTAAGAATAATAATCACATTAGTTATTTAATTATTAATAATTAATGGATATATTTAATGCATAATAATGATTAAAATATTTTGTGGTAAATAATGTAATCATTTCTAGAAAATAAATAAATTAATACTATTTAAAGCTTTATAAATATAGAGGAGTATTTTCGATATAGTTCAATTTTCAGGAAATAGATTATATATTAAATTTTATTTATATAATAATTTTTTAATTTAAAAATGATATTTTCTTATCCATATGGGATGGGAATATTATGAAAATAATAACAGGAATATTATTATTATGTATTGGGTTCACTATTAGATTAAGGATTGGGTAAGGCCCTATGTGTAATTACCAACCATATTCTATATGTATATATCGTAATTATATTATATTCAAGTGTCATCCTCTTTTTGATCAAAAAAAGAAAAATTGAATTATCGCAAACCCAGTAAAGAATACTCATTAGAACATAATAATGAAATGGAGTTCTCATCCTCTTGAAGTCTTTCAAACATTCAAGTGAATAGAAGGAGTCATTCATCTATAATGAAATTACAATTATGATCAATAATGAGAGATCAAAGTGATTATGATACATAATTCTACTTCTAATAATTTTTATGTTCTTTTCCCATGAATTTGGATCATTTTTGGATAATCACTTGATGGATTTTGATATTGGTTCCTTAGAATAATCAAATGTATTACTTTAGTATTCTATGGTTTGATCAATTAATACAAAAATAAAAATACTATATAATTCTAAAACTATCAATGAATTATTTTATATTATCTGTCTGGAACCTACCTTCTTAATTCAATTGGTATCAAAGTAACATAACATAATATTTAATTCAATTGGACTTGATTCTTTCTATTGTGTGTATGAAAAAAATCCTTGTTGGAGATTCATAATATTAACATTTGTAACTCTCAAAGGGTCCATGGTTACCTTGGGGTGACAAAAAGATAACATTGTGCATTTTAATTTTATTTTTTATCTTAGATGTATCGTCCATCTCAAAACCCATGTTACCTGGTTCTTTCTATAGTATATTATAATTTTATGGGGATGTTAATCATTTTTAGGGGTTTTTACATGTTTATTCTCTATTTTTAGTGTCTATTTATATAAATATTTATTAAACTTTTGTTTGAGTCTAAATATATTGATTGGTTAATGTATAATTTCATTGTGACCAAAAATACTTATTGAATCATATTTATTTAGTGGAATCATTTCCATCACATGATTTTTAATTGTTTTATGTAGTTTCCATCTTGGTTAGATGTTAAATGCAACTACAATCATTGTAAATTCAACTCATGTTACCAGTTAACTGGTGGCCTAGACATGTCCATGAAAAAGTTAATTAGATACTAGTTTCTTAATAAGGACAAGGAAATTGATTAAAAATTATTTTTAGTCAGTTTCATTAATTGTTTGTAAGATTTTAAAAAGTTCAGAACCGGGTATGAATGTGTTTTTAAAAATAAAATTTTGGACCTAGCCATATATTACCATAAGAAGATGAGTATTTAATTGATTTAATTTATTTATTATATGTTTTTTTACATTATTGATCATTCAAAATTTAGTTAATAATATCTTAATTATTAAAATCATTTTTATGTTCATAGGGATGATAATAATAGTTAATATTATAATACATGGAGGTCTTATAAGGTCTAAAATATTGTGTGTTATTTGAGAATAATGACCGGTATAACTCAGAGTAGTATCTTTAGAACTCACTCATTGATTGTCAACCCATGTGGCCAGGACATGCATGGAATATAGTTGTTCCAATTAATGTTTTATATAGTGAGATTAATGGATTTATTTTCATAGATTTTAATTTGATTTGAAATAGGATATTATATTCTTAAATAGTGATGTTCATCTTTGAATACAATAATGAAAATATTCAAAATTTTGTATAGTGGATTTAGGATTTGAATATATAATTTATGGTTCAAAATATAAAATAAAAGAATTTGGATTTGAAATACATTAACTTGATTCATGATCTAAATCTATTTTCACTTGTAAACTATTAAATATTATGATTTTATGGATAATATTTCAATGTTACTGTATTAAGTACCCATTTTAAGGAAATTGGATTATTTTTAAAATTCAGCATTTGTGAAAAATATAAAATTACACCAATGTGGTGTATCATAATTTAAAAACCAAAAAATGAAGGATTTTAAATAGTTTGGAAATAGATTTTTGAACATCATTTAATTTGTTTTCATTTGATTTTTTGAAGAACTAGTTTATGTTAAATTTTAATTCATGTTTTATATGGGATTAATTTACATTATTATTTATTTAATTTGTGATTTTTTATTGTTTTCCACATGCCTCTATCATTAATCCGTTGAATTTCCATAAAAGTTTGTAGGATGTTCCATACAAGAAAACGGTTAATTTAATCTCATTTTGGATTTACATATGGTGTTATAGAAGAATTATTAACCACTCATTAGTGGTTATTTTGATCCTTGAGAAGTGAAATATTAGTTTTGGAACCTGAATATTTTATTTTGTATTCTTGATATTTTTTCCCTCAAGATCATGTTCCCAATGTTTTTGATAGAGGGATTTAGTGAAATATAGAAAATCTCCATTTTTCATACCAAACAATAGAAGTACCTTATATATTAATGTTTTAATTAATTTTTTATTCAAAAGTTTTTATATAAGGATACAAAGGTATAAATGTTCATTGATTTGTACTCAATTCAATATGGAGATCGATTGATATTTTTATGTTAAATATTGCATTGTTTTACCACATCTTCAAGTGATAAACATGGATGATTCCTTGAAGAGTTGATTTCATTAAGGTGTAATTCATTCTTATATTTAGTTATGTGTATTAGTTTTGGGTTTAAACACCAATATAGAAATGGTAAGTCATGTTGTTTAGGGTTATGAAACATTATTAGTTTTTCATGTATTTAAAGATACATAATCTTTTCCAAGAAATATATTAGTGAATTTTAGTAAAGGAAATGGGATTTAATCTGAGTCTAATTTTTTGGTTCATGTATTGAAGTGAAATCATGTTTCTCTAGTTGGGTATCTCTTTGGTGCAGAAAACCAATCATCAGTGTTGTAGGTCAGAACATAAGAAGAACACATTCTATAAATATCCAAAGAACTATAGTGGTTGTTTCCATTTATGGTTATTATGTTACCATGTTCCACTAACCATGTTTAAATGATATGATATTTTTTTATAAATTATTTGAGTACTTGATCTTTGGTAGTCATTGGGATGGTTTAACATTATGGTGTCAACTAATATAATGATTCAAATTCAGAATAATTGATGGTTATGTTTATATTATGTTGATATCATTAGTGTTTTATTTTCTGGTGCAGATCAAATAATAAGTGTGATTGTTTTTAAATTGATTATATATGTTATAGGACATTTTTAATGTTGTGAGGTGACAACCATAGTTAGAGTGTCCTTGTCCAATTCTGGTGATAATGTTTAGAGGCCATGGTGGATATTAGTGTTGATGAAGGAGTATGTAGTTGTTAGTTTTTCGTCAAAAAGTTTCACTGGAAGATCAATTACTATCTATAGATAGTATGGGATTGTTTTAGATATCTTAATTGAAATTATAATGATTTTTATCATTATTTTCCTAGGTTTTGAGAATTCGGTCTTGTTTGAGGATGTTCAAAGATATCCATTTTCACTTGTACAAAAACCTTTTTTTACGTCAACATTTTTTCACGACGGTATTTTAGAACCGACGTGAAAATATCTAAAAATTGATTTGTCAAGTCGGTTATTATATAACCGATGTTAAAATACATTTTCTCTGATTTTTCATGTCGGTTATATAAGAATTGTCGTTAAAAATTCATTTTATCTGATTTCTCACGTTGGTTATTATATAACCGAGGTGAAAATGTCACGAAAATTGATTTTTCACATCGGTTATTAAATAACCGATGCTAAAAATCTATTTTCATCACTTTTTCACGCTGGTTATTTAATAACCGACGTTAAAAGTATTTTTCACATCTTTTATTTAATAGCCAATGTGAATGATATTTTTAATATCCCGCGAACTCAAAATTTCAATTTTTTTACATCGCGACATCAAAATTTTGAATTGCCGCCTAAAATTTTTAATACCGCATTTTCTCATAGAATCCCAATTATATTATTCCATTATACACCCATCATAATTTGATGATCATTTATTTCAACCATTATTGTTCCCCCAAATCGACTCTTTTTCTCTCGAACGTGAATCAATTATTTCTTCTTTATGCGGTCTCGTCATGGTATATTTAATCATACATCCATGATTTATGGTTTTTATGATTTGTTTTCTTAATTGATATACCATTTTATGATAATTTCATTCAACCATCATCGTTCCAACGAATCGACTTGTTTTATCTTCAACGTGAATCAACGATTTCTTATTTCCACGACCTCGTCAAGGTATTTGTAAATATTTTCTCATGATTTATATTTTCTATGAGTATTTTTCTTAAATGATATACCATTTAATGATTTTTAATTTATTATAATGATGGATTATTCATTATATCATGATAAAACTAAAAATCCCCCTATGGATTCAAAAATTCCTTCTAATATGAAGTTACGGTTGGCTCATTCAATCTTTCGATGAAAAAATATCAAACTTATGATGTTCATAACTGTTGATCCATAAATTAGTTTGAGCTCTATGACCTGTCAAATGAAATCCTAGAAAATTTTATACAATATAGTGAACAATTTTATGTCGTTTATTTAATAACCGATGTAAAAAATGACCTATAATGTCGGTTTTTTCAAAAACTGACGTAAAAAATAGCTTCGTATCACCATTTTCCAGAATGTATTTCACATCATGTTTTCAAAAACCGACGTCAAAAACTATATTACACCATTATTTATGTCGATTATTAAATAAACTAGGTAAAAAATCTTATTTTCAACATCGCTCGCAATAACGTCGCTTAAAAACCGACGTTAAAAAGCAAAAAAAAGACGTAAAAAAGGTTTTTGTTCTAGTGTTTATTAATTATATGAATCGAATGATGTTTTTTGGTGGTATAATGTATCATTGATGAGATATTATCATGTTAAGGTACTAATATTCCCCATTAATATTTCTATTTATTGGTATTGGTCCATTATATAAAGTTTTATTTCCAATAAATTTTTATAATTTTATAGTTCATTGTCAAGATCATGATTAAGGGAATGATTGATACTAACATTTTATAGACCATGTTATTGATGTATAATTTATGGAAGTTATTTTTCATGTGACACAATTTTGTTAACCATGATTCTAAAGATAATAGGTTCCAGTGTATATTTGGTGATTGGTAAAACGCTTGTGGTCAGTTTGGTAAACATTGGAGATAAACAATTTTCGCATCCCAACATTTAATGGCATGTAAATCAACATTTTAACCACTTTATAATTAAACTTATAAACCAGTAACTTCTTTATCATTTACACCTATTCTTTATGAAAACAACATCCCTACCATATACTTCATTCCATGGTGAATCCATTTGACTAATAAATGAATTGAGTCATATTGATGAGGTAAAGTGCATATGATCTTTACCCATATCATTTTCTTTTTTATGTCTCCTTATTCATTACCTAATGCCTTATTATATTCTTTTCGATCTATATTGTTAGAATATTTATTTGACTTTTCTAGTATTTCTCCATGTCTTCTCAGATCCCTATTGAATTGTCAATATTTTTAATGTTGTATCTCACTAGAGAGATGTGATACTGGTAAAAATTCTACATTTCATTAATAATTAAAAATCTAACCATGTTTGATTTAATTTTTAATATTTTTTCCCAATCCCCTATTATATTATTTAATTTTTTTATTATCAACACTCAAAAACGTATTTGGGTTCCCCTAATTGTGGATGCTGTGTTTTTTAGCATGATTCATTTGGGTTGAACCTATTTTACATATCCTCTGGCAAAATGTTTTTTATGTATGATGAATTAGTCATTTAAAAGTAAATGGGGTGCTCTAAAATTACTTTAGTATTTAAATTATATTTTAAATGGGTTTAGATTCAAAATATAACGGTGTTATAGGGTGCCATTTTTTCCTTAGTACTTTTTACGTGAGGTGATAATATGGGAGATGATAATTTTTTTTGATGTTACCAATAATGATTGATGTCATTATTTCAAAAATGATTTATTAAGATAACCATTTGGAAAATTTTCCATACATATTCAGCTATCCATTTACCCTTTAAATTTTCCCAATAAATATGATATATTTAGTTAGATTAGTTGTTCCCAAAATAGTACATATTGTTTATAATGATTATTTTAGATACAAGTCTTCCATGTTTATGAGGAATATTCAGAAGTGGGTGTGTTTATAGTAAATTTTGTATCTATATACCAGTGTGTGTTTGTGTCTATGTTCATGTGTATTTTTGTATCATTACTTTTTTTCAGTTATTTACCCACCATCACATTATGGAACTGGGAGCCAATAGTTTTTTTTCATGATACACATGTATATTTATATTTTTTCACACAGTTTCTTGTGAATTATAGTATGAAAATTTATTCATTTGGATCATTTACCTTGGTTATACTTGGTAGGGTATCATCGAGCGTTTTTGTGATATGGTTTAATTAGTCACACAATACAGTAAATAATATTTTATTAATCAATTAGATTTTACCTTGGTTGAAAGGCCTTTATATGATTCACTTAATATTGTCATTGGAAATTGTTTACCTTCCCTATATTTTAGTTTTATTTGGATTCTATTTATTATGTACTTATTTGATTTAATATTAATATTATTTTATGGTGGTTTTAATCCATCGTTAATCCTCATTGTGGTGTCATCATTTAAAAAATGATTTATGTCATATCTATATTATGATGAATTTTTTATGTACAATTCTCTTCTAATAACTATAGATTTAATAAGAAATAATTGATATTGCATTGATAAAAATTTATTTTTTATGAAATGGTTTTATAATGGTGATTATCATTGATTTTTTGGATAGAGGTTGATATCTAACATTATGGTCATATTTAAAATTACCATGATTGGATTTATTCATCAAATTTATGCTTTGGGGGTGGTTTTTTAAATTTAAACTAGTCTATATAAGTATTCTAAATATTATTTTATGTTTAATTCCATATTTGAGTTTTATTTATATACTGTGATGGCTGTTTTGAAGATGTATAGTGAACTAGATTACCTATATAGACTAGTTGAGGAATATTAGTTTTCTTTTTTTATCTTGGGTGTTTTATCCATCTCATAACCCATGGTGATTTGTTATTGTTTTGTTTTGGTATATTTATATATTGACATTCTTTCTTGTTAATGTATTTTCCATGATTTTACTCTGTTTGGTTTTTTTATATTCTTAATAAAATTTAGGGAATTTTTTTTCTAAGGACTATCTAATGTACATATCATTCTTGAATTTTTTGAATTACTCTTATACTTTTTAAATCATATTAGTTTGCTAAAATAACTCATAACCATGCATTCAGATTCATTGAAAGTAGTTTTTGTAATGCGGTAATATTGAATGTGAATTACGAGTATCAAGATCCATCTCAATTTCATGGTATTTGGGTGACCCAGAATGGTTCATGACATAATCCACTTTCAAATAATATCCATATTCATGATCATGATCTTCTAGATATATCGTATAAAGATAACTGGTTTTCTATTCGTCATATAATACAATGGATATATGTAATGAATTCCATACAAAAACATCAATTGATCTTTAGAAATAGATTATTTATTAATATTATTATACAAAAAGTCATACAATATTAGTTTCCTCAACCACGAATCATAACAACACAAAGTATATGATCATAATACATCCGCATGTGTCAGAATATTGTTCCCATTATGATTCCATATCTAATTAAGGATTCCAATTTCAAAATATTGGTTATAGAAAATGTAATTATGAATTTAAAAATAAAATGATTTGTTAAAAACTGTTTCTCAAAAAATATTATTGTTCAGAAAGACCCAATAAAGTAACACATACACAATATCATCTTTACATAAATATTCATAAACAACACTCGACTAATAAACTGAAAAATAATTTATATGAGTTCATTAAAATTTCTATATTTAGTTAAATAACAACATAAACTCATTTACTTCATGGAATAATAGTGAAAAACTTCCTCAAGATATCCAATCACATTCAATCAGGGATATACAAAAATAATAATAGCCCTATAGGAATATGATTCTATTTCATCATGTGTTTATGGATTTATGTCACAAACCCCACAACTGTCATCTACATAATTGGAAAATAGAATTTAGACCATATGGAATTCTTCATCATTAGAATATTGTGGTGCACTGTAATAGAAAAACGATGAAATATATAGAGAACCACCTCTCACATCACCTTCAGAACAAATAGTATTTCTTCAAACAAAGCCTAATGTTGTTCGACCTTTAACAAGAACTCTAGTGCATCAATATGGAATATATTATCCCACATAACCTCTAACTATATGTATACCCATTAATACTCATATAATTGAAATAATGAACAAGATTTTACATTCATATCATATATGAAACAACTATCACTATCCCCCCTACATGAGTATGAACTCTAGAATCTCTTCCATCATTATTTAAAAATATCCAGACCCCCAAAAAACTACTCCTCCTGACGTATTACTCAAAATTTCAATGAAGAAGTAACATAACCTCGAAGATAACACTACTCCAATTTTGTTAATATAAATTATAATCACACTAATAGAATACATATCTCGACGTTCTGTTACCTTTGAAGACGACAAACATATTACTAAGGAGTTTATAGAACAAAAAATACTGAGATAATGAACCACTGATGCCAACTCATGATCATGGATAATTCGGTACTCTTAGGAGAATATAGCTTTGTATAACCTTATGAAATCACTGACCACTACTACATTAATATATAACCCAACGTGTGATGGGGAGAATTATAGAATGCCATATTTATAGCTCCCTCATCTAGAAATGAAATATCATGAGAACTTGAAAATTCATTTGTAGGCCATGAAATTCCTCATAACATTGATAAGACCATAACAATCATAGTCCTTAGTGAAGTCTATCAATGGGGTATGAATCTAGAAATATTTGAACATGATCCACCAATAATAACCTGTGATCCTTCGGAAAATATATTCCTAGTAATTTCCCTTGGTTGTTCATAATAAATAGTATACATGTTCTTTAAATGATCAAAAATTAATCACCTCAGAGACACCATATTCCAAATAAAATTCACCTAATATTTCTAGAATTTAAATATGGATAACTTCATAGAGGGATAATACTATTTCATGGATTTTATGGAATCCTTTAGTTTCCTGATACGTTCCTACCCTAGCAATAATTAGACTTGTATGTTGTAAATGAACATTATTGTGAATTAAATAACAGATTCATAAAAAACCATGGTCATGGAAACAATGAATATTTATATTGAACTTTTTAAACTAAATAAAATAAAAAAAATTATTATATATCAATGATTATAATTGAATTAATTTTTTTGGATATCATACTCATTCACCCTCATTATATGATAATCAGATCATATATTATTACATGGAAACTATTTACCTCTCTATAAATGGTGAAATAAATAATATATACATGAAAATAGATACATGTTAATGACCAACAAGATAATATTCATCCAATTGTATATATACAACCGAAAAAAATTGATATTTGTAGAGAATAATATTGGAGAACCACATGATGAAACATTGGGATTGATGAATCCCTTATGTATTAATTCATTGTTCGGAATTAACAACCCCCATTCCTTAATAAGTTCCATTTTATAGTGTCTCATAAAATTTTAATTGAAATAGGTTTTAACTCTCACTAAAAATCAATATCAAAATGATCATTTAGGGTTTCTTCGTATTCATAAAAAACATATCTAAACTCCATGAAAAATTCAGAGAGCACTGAACCAAGCCGATCTATTAATCCTAATGGAAATTCATCATGTTAAGGACAATGACAATATGAATGACTATGACCCATATATGTATCATAATCAGAAAAGAAAACTATATTCCTTAATTATATATCATATAATGTAACCAATAATAGTGAAGGATTACCTGACATAGTCAGATCCGTAGTAAGAATAAATATTCAAAGGAATCATAAATCAATAAAATAAACTCACATACCCAAAAAATATCTAAAAATTTATACTAACTCAAAATTTGAATATTTACAAGAGATTTCACACTATGGATCTCCTATCTATGACCCCAAGAATAGAAAAATGATATTATAATAGATGAATTATATTTTTTAGAATCACATTTTTTGTTTTTTTGTTTTTGTTATAGGTATATAGAACCAAAAATATTTCTAGATCATATGTTTTTATCTTATGGAAATCATGAAAAATAATACACCGAAAGTTTTTACCACATTGTACCATGTATTGATAAGTACTATAAAGAATCTCCAACTAATGTTCAAAAAGTAACCCAAAAATGTGAGAATCATTTTAAATGGTTTTTCAATGGTGTTTCAAATGATTGTAGTCTCCACAAGTGAAGTGTACTTGATTATATGATCAGGTGGGTGCATAATAATTTATAGATCAAAGGAGGAAAACGGATGATAATAGTGGATAATTACCTTTTTTAATAACCATAACTATATAGAAATCTGAGCTACTCTATTACAATTTTTTCTTCATGGGAATCCTTGAAGACTGCACACTTTAAATGAAATTAACAACATATGCATCCTCTCAACCACATCTTCCTTCTTCTGCACCACTAGATACATAGAAATTGTAAATGCGGGTAATATCATACTAGATATCTGGTTGAATTACCTTAAAAAAATTACACACTTTTACCTACGCATTTGTCAAATGATATAGTGAAATGTGAATAATGTTATTGATGTTGATCATGATATAAAAAATGTGTATGTTCCCCTGGTGAAGTGAGAGTAACTACATATTCAACATCACCCTCAAAATGTATAAAATTATTGTCACCAATAAATGAATTTATAAATCATCCAATGAAACCAACAACTCCTTCCTATCTCTACAAAATATAACTGATCACTAGAATGAAACTACACTCATTTGAGATATTGAAAATTTTACCCAATACTCAATGTTATCTCATATCAATATGAAAGAAATATCATGACAACCCATCTCATACTCTTTTTCAATAGACATGCTATATTCGACATATTTCTCCAAACTTGGATTATATAAATCACATAATATCATGTTAAAAAACTCATTATCCTCATTTAGGATAATATCATAGTGGTAAAATAGAGCATCCCAGTCGACTGTCCAATATAAACCACATGAATATGGTTACCAAGTTCTACCTCTACAAGAATGAAATGAGAATCATAAGCCTATAAGCATTGAATTCATCCCGGATTATTTAATTAGATTCATATCACTCACCAATTCACCAAAGTATAAAAAAATTCCAAAAGCATTACTACAAATATACCTATCCTTACTCTGTACCATGTAATATTTGTTACATATTATATGGTCACATGTAATCTGAATGTCCATTCATCATATTAGAGTGATAAAATTTCCAATTTCCTAGATAGTCTCCCTCGCCGTGTTACAATTAGTATTCAACTAACATGAATTCACTACAAACTCCATGCAATACATACCAAATATAACCAATAATATCCATCCAAAATCTCAATTATTTCTTTAAAAACACTTTTTAAAGATACTACCCCATTAAAAATACTTCTTGGTCGTGTAGTGAGTATGTCATCGACCTATTAAATATAGACTCTATCTAGACATGAGTGGGAGGGAAACATTTAGGTTATAATACATAAAAATTGGATGTGTTATCCTAAATGTCCCTATAATAAATAAATAAATCCACAAAAGGATATTATAGTATAATTATAAAATATATCCCATTATAAAATAGATTATATACATATGCCAAATCTATGAAAACTATATTCCAAAATGATTATCATATGTTAATAACTATGAGGGAAAAAACAATCAATGATATTATAATTTCATGTTCAGTCACTGAAACCCTTATTCAAAACTGAAAAATATATTCATATATACTAGGGTGAGGATTTATGCACACATGGTATTATTAATATCATGAATTCCTATGAAAATGAGATTAATGTAAATTAGTGCCTTAGTGGAGAAACAAATGAACCAAACAAATGCAATTCCAAATAAATAGTCACCCAACCCCAAGGATGATATCTCACAAAATATCAAATTTAGCATAGTTATAATTGAATATATCAAGATGGTGCCCTATAGCCACTTCCCAACTAATTTTTCTATATCATGGAATAATATTAAATGTCATTTCTTATTTCCCCTAATACCGAAATAGTTACAGAACATGTAAAATTATTATATCATTCTTATATACATATAACATAGTCACATATTCATCATCAAATACCCACTGATACATAAAACATCACAATAACATTTCATATTAAATTATGATAGGGCTTGTTGAACATGAAATACAAAAACCTCATGCCCTGGTCCTACCATGCATGACACCCACTAATTATAATCATCACAATCACATAAAGATGACATCCCTTATACCACATAATGTAAAATTATGTAATTAAACCCAATAATATTATACATATATTGTGTAATAATATCATATAAAACACATCATGTGGAGTGTGAAGAGAATTAAGTAGTCATCCTTTAGTCCCCTCACCATCCTGTATAATGGAGAAAACAATATGAACATAGAAAATTGGTACATCTATATTGTTATATTTATCAGAGGGTGTATATGAATTTTCTAGGAAAATAATATATATATATTTATTACATAGAAACCAAAATATGGGAGTTTTCACTATAAGAATAAATACCATACCCGACACGATCTCCACATAGTACCGCACAAATATATTAGTTATTTCAAACTATACCAAAAAACTATCCCCACGTTTTAAAAAAACATATACCAAATAAACATTTATAATTTAAAATTAATCAAAAAAAATTAATATACCAATATTTACCTTTTTAACCTAATTACAATAATTATGAAATTAATTTCCATATTAAAGGCCTAATAATTATGTAGCTAATAACAACATTCATCCCCATAATATCCCATTTATTATAAACACTAAAAATTAATTAATTAAATATTATAAAAAATATATATCCCATAACCATTATCATATTAATTATTTCCAACAACATTCCATACCTTTAGTTAACTATAAGTAGTCTATATAAGAATAAACCAAATACCACAAAAGAAAAATTTCTAATTCCATAAACTGAAAATTATTTTATAAATCATTTCTTTTTAAACATAGTTATATATTCCATCTTTTACAACCATGTAAAATCCCATTAGCACTACAAAATAAACAATCACAACTACCCATTCACATAATAGAAACCATCTTCATCACTCATTCCATAATTGATGCTAAAATTCAATGTAGCCACCTGATTACCCCGCCAATTCCACACAAGCTAAAATAATGAAATATAGATATATAAAATAAACCATAATTTATCAAGGATATTTTATTAATCACTTATAATAATTCTTTTAAAAATAATAAATCGTGTCATGTTTAAACATCATTATTGAATATTCATATTTTAAGACAATTATTTCAATTTAATCATTAAATGCTTATTGTTTTGTAAAATCCGATCCAATAAATTTATTTATAGATAATAATAAATATCATATTAAAAATTAAATATCAAAAAAATAAAATAACAATGAAATATAATCAACATATAATAATCATAAAAATCACATGTGACTCACTAATCCCCTTTAATTTTCATAATTCTATTCATTACGTTAATTTATTTAATAAATACTATATACCAAAAGAATAAAGGATAATTATATATCTACAATTTTATCATGATAAAGAATAATTCATGAACACCAATCCTAAATATATTCATTAAAAAAAACTTCATAAGCAATAGAATTAGGATATTTTCACAAATATTAAATAATATGGGTGAATCACTAAAAAACATAGATCAAAATAGCATCTCTAAAGACCAAGAATCAATGCTAATAAAAATGAGTCCAATATAACCTGAAAACCTCTCTAAGATTACATTTAGAGAGGGAACCCATGGGAAGATAAAGGTAAACACACTATATATTCAAAAATGGTTGTTCTATTAAATATGTTGTCCAATATAAGAAAATGAAAATCAATGGTCTCAATGGATTCATCTAGTGATTTATTACATTTAACATAAATAAATAAAAAATGTACATCATGTTTTTTAATTTGAATTTATAATAAAAATAGATGTTTATAGTTAAATAGTATGGAAATTTATGGTCAATAAATTATGGTCACATATTTAATGAATAACTTAATTTTATTCCCCTAACTCCTTTATAACTATTAATTTATGACATTGCCATTATTGTTTTTCAATAAAACCAGTAAAGGGACATTACATTACGAATGCATCTACTCCATGATCATTATTCTATTTAATTACCCACAATACAATGAGATCACATTTCGATAATATATTTCAAAATGGAAGCACCACTGATTAATCCACCAGTGGATTTATTGTTCAATATATAACCTTATTTCAATGAAAAAATTAAAAAATAAATGTGTGAGGGAAATAATATTAATAATAAGAGTCTCCCCAAAATTTTATGATTTAAACACATCCAAAACCATCCATTGATAATGTTAGGTCATGAATAGAGATGTTAATGTTTTGATGAGACATCATTCTCAAAAAATAAATGGTCCCTAAAACAAATAATTTAAACAACTAAAATAAAACAAATTCCACATCATAACAACCACCTATCACTGTTATGATATATTTTAATAATTTTTTTCAAAAATTATTTTTTGGATGTTATAGTTTTGAATTTTTAGGGTTTATGTGTTATCGTTATATTGAATAGTTTTTTAACGAATAAGAAAAAAATTGCAAATATAACATTTTGGGCGTCACAGTTTTAAATTGTGGTTTTTTCACAGCCATCCCATGATTAATGAAACTATATTGGTGAATCTAGGCAATTGTGTAGCTTATGTTTTTATGTGATCAGGATGAGAATAGTTCGAAAAAAATTTGAGGAAACAATATAGATTATACCATGATAAAATTGTGGTTATCATCTAGTGTCTCCAACATATATGGAACATGGATGGAATAATCATTTATAATAATCATATTTCCTTCCAAATTCATGTAAAATTAAATATCCAATTTTACAGTAATTGAGATGAATAATTTTTAACTCCCCTCATTCCACATATCATTCATCCATCTATTGAAACGCATTGGGATCTCCATACCACCCTTATCACATGATTTCAATCAGCTTTCCTCTTGTTTGATGATATTATCTAACATATTATCCCATTATTCCATCTAATAATCTCCCTTAATCATTTCTTATAAATTTAATTTCTCCCAAAAACCCTAACCACTCAGTGGATTGGGATTTGGTTTTATAGTTGTATTAATGATATGATTTTTCATGCTTATTTTATTAAGAATTTGTTTCATACCATGTACGAGTGCTTTCCTTTATTGGATACACATTGTAACTCTTTTCTACATGAAAGTGAGGTATTTTTAAGGAAATTACTCTATATTATAAGTAATTATATTATTAGAAATTTTAAAATTCACACCATTCTAATATATACCAAAACTTGTTGGACATAATGTTGAAAAAAGGATTTCAATGGTTTACCCTATTTGGAATAGAGGGATTTGTAATTAGAAATATCCAATCTAATTTGAATTTTATATTTAGGTAGAAAATTGTCTGATAAAATTCCAAAGAGGGGTTTCTTTAAGAAATTGGTTATTTTGAAGAAATAATTTGATTAAAACTTTTTTCATGTATATTTATATTTCTTCTAATGGATTGTTTAATAAATTATGTTTTGTGGGCCTGTCTAAAATGTAATTAATGTCGTTACCCTTCTTATAATTTAAAATATTTTCTTATATAATTTGAATACTTCCAATTGGATTTTAATTTATGTTTTCAAAATTCAGTTCTAAAGGGCGTTTAAAATGTGGTTCTGAATGGGGAAAATGGAATTATTCACCAATAATATTATCAATATCACATTTTTTCTCTATAAGAGAGTTCATCAAAATTACCTAAGAACATTTTTTAAACCCCATATGTTTATTTTATTTGATGTTGAATTTGACTCCATGGGGAATGTTTAATATTTTTTCATATGGAATTATTAAAAGTGGGTTGTTTTTTTTGAGATTTTTTTAGAGGTGAGTTTAGTTTGGTATCAATTAACATATACATGAATTATTTTATGATTCCCGTATTAGATTTTTACACACACATATTTATTTATATAGTGGGAAAACTATCTATCAATGTATGAGCTCAGGATTAATGCATCTATATTGTAGATAATACGATGGATAAGATATTTTTCTTAATTTTATCTATTGAGAATATTGGTTTCATTAGAACCCATGTGAGAACTTGAGTGGTATAATCATAATTATTTTCATGTTTTCGATATATTATAGTGATGTTTAAATTCTTTTACAAATCATTTTATTTCATGGGGAGGATATAAAGATTCATTCTCATTATTTATTTTCATTTATATGTATTCCATTCCTTTCATTATTTATATAGAATACATTCATTCATTGTTTTGTGAAACCCTGACTTGATAATTTATTTTTAAAAATTATTTAATTGATATAATAAGGCGTACATTAGAATATAATTTAGAAAAATGGTGGCATTGTTTTTCTTCAAAATATGTTAATAAATGGGTTTAATTGAGTATTATAAAAGGAAAATTTGACTAAGTATGTAAATTAATTTTTATAATTTATTTAAAAAAACAACGAAAATCAATTTTTTTTACTCAAAAATATTTAATGTTACATTTTGGATATTTAATGTTTGTGGTAATGGATAATTTTTAAATTTATTCATCATTTAAAAACATGGTTTATGATTGAATTTACATATACTTATAATAATGCATTATTAGATTTATAGAAAGAAGGAAAATAATATGTAGAGCTTATTTATCTAATGTTTTACACTATAAGAAATCTATTTTATAAATTATTTTCAAACTTATATATATATTATTTATTTAGAAAGAAACTAAAATTCATACTTATTATAATCCATTTAGTTCCTTTTTCTCACATCATACATATAGTTTAATGTGTGTGATTGTACAAAGATATTATGTTTTATCATTAGGTTCTTATAATTTGATATTGGTATAGGATTAATAGACGGATAGAAGGGAATATTGTGTATGATCCTTGGTAGTGTGGATATTATAATAATTTAATTCAATCTGTATAATATTTTACAGAAGATTTATTATTGAATTCAGGCATGTGTAATCTATTTTCAATTATCTTTATGTTTTATTTTTTAATATATACTTTGGTATATTTTTTGATAGATAATTAATATATACCTCCATACTTTTGTGGTTTATTTTATTTTGATTTTTTTATATGAAATTCATGTAATATAATGGTTCATATAGTTCAAAATTGATACATTATTATTTTTGATTATTTGTATTATTAATGTATGAGGTTGAAACCATTCCCATATTTTTTTAGGGTACATGGGAACCACATTCTAGCTTATTGAGACCCAAATCTCCCACTGGGGTATGTGGTGAAATGTGACAAATGACTTGATATGAATTATTGGGTAAAATGTTACATATTGTGTTTGAGAAAGGGTTCTATTGAGTTATTATTCTATTTAATATTTTTTCGTTATTTGGGTCTATAGGTTGTAAAAATAGAGTGTTATAAAATTCACATTGTTATAATAAGGAATGCTTACCTATCAATTTCTCACTCAGAGAATTGAGATTACAAGTTTTGTCATGATACTATTTTCCTTTCGATTATGGATTAGTCGATCGAGATTTTATTTAGTTGTATTTATATTATTATTGGAATATTAAGTGTATCATTTGGGTATATTAATGTAATTTTTTGGTGAAAATGAAAAAAAATCTATGGTTCAAGGTTATATAACACATTCGGGAAAACCATGTGGTGAAGAAATATACGATTTTGGAAAAAAAATTTAAAAAAAATCCATGATGAGTCAGTTCATGTTAAATCATAAGGCCAAGTAAATAATAGTTCGATATCCCATTTGGTTGTATTATTATTTTCGTCTTTATTATGTAGTTTAATTATATTGTTTTTGTAATGGAAAATGAATCTGGCTTGGGTTTAGGATATGTTGAGGTGATCAAATGGAAATTTTGTTGAAATTTTTGTGATTTTTCTTATTTATTTTTTTTTGGAAATACTAATTTCATAAAAAGTGTATTTGGATTGATATAAAATATTTCTGACAATTGGATGTATGTACATAGTTTAATGGTAATGTTTTAAGAAGTAGTTTCTCTTATCCATAAATCTCTATGATTTTTTTTGTGTATTATGAGTTGAGGTATTTTGAAACCAATTAAACATTAAATGTATTCTTGTGGTTATTTCTATTAATGTATTAATGTTTCATTCAAATAATTTTTTCCAATTATACATTATCAGTGAATAAAAAATGAACTATTTAGAAATTGTATTATAGGTTAAATTTATTAGACCGAATGTAGAATTTATATGGATGTTTTAGTTAAGAATTATGTGATTTTATATTTAAAATTTAATTTTAAAAGGGATTTTGATTATATTCCTAAAATGTTTGGGACATTCTGTAGGTTATTTGGTGTCATCAATATTCTGGTCTCTCTCAAAACGGGTTTTTTGATATCGTTACTATGGGACATGGGGTAAACATAGTAAGTTATTTTTTAAGTGTTTAGCTTGTTTTGGTGAATTGTGCATTTGGATTTGTAACATAATTAATATTGGGATCGTTGTGAAAAATTGTGAACACAAGACTATAGTGATCCTAAAATTTTATATAATAAAATTAAATAACATTTTGGGTGTACTTAATACATTACAATAACAGATGAAAAAAATATTGTATTAGCCTAATGGATTTGGAAATAAGGAAACCAAAAAAAACTGATACATAAGTTAGATACATTTTCTACAACTGGGATTTTAATACCTAGAACCGTTATTAGACACATAATAAATAACACATATCTTCATAAACATTGGATGGAAACATAAAAATTTATGAGATTAGATATTTATTAAGGGTAAACCATGGAGATATGTACACGTAAACATGAGGAAAACATTATGATAACGTAATCCCAATATTAGATGATATCACCAAGAATATCTATCACGGACCGTCCTCGGGACCCGTGTCGTGACTACCCCAAGCCCGCCTTCCATAGGCCAGGGGCTGGTGACTAGTACCAAAGGTGTAAATCCCGATATCAGGGAAGGCATTGCCTTTAAGTAAGAAAACAAACACAACAGAGTATGCAAGAAGATTTAATCACTAAGTAAGCTGTGTACAAAGGAGAGTGATGGAATGTAAATGGGATAGAATACAAACCCAACTGAAAGTAAAGTACAACTGAAAATAGAGTACAACGGCAGAAAAGTAAAGAAGCAACACTGAGTCGTCCTCTGGAAATCCCACCTGAAGGGTGGGTACTGATAGTCTCCTCTTCTCCTTGGCTCCATCCGTCTGCTCCGTGTATGTCCCGTCTAGTGATCCGCCTCTAGGTACCATCCAGCACCACGAGCTCCTACCTCGATCAGCGCAGTCCGTCTTCTGCATCCAACACAATGTAGTGTAGGCATATCCCGTTCAGGGGTGAGTATACACTACTCAGTAGGGACCCCGAGACCCCCGAAGGTCTCCTAGAATCCAAAAAGGATAAACCACAAAGTAAAGTTACAATAACGAAGTAACAACCAACCCTACTTAGGTATATGACCATACATATACCTAAGTCATCAATTCAAGATCAGCTCCAGCACAGAATCCCAAGTACAAACCAGTCCACAAAGGAAAACATAACCCATTCCACAGAGGAATTCACAACCCAATTCACATAGGAAAGCATAACCCAATCCACACAGGAAAGCACAAGAATCATATCGATGAAATTGATTGTAAGTTAAAGCTCAACTCACACAGGTATACTATTCGTAAGGCAATAGAGATGATCAGATGTAGCCACTGATTCATCTAAGATGTTGAACCCACATATGATACAAGACCAGCTAAGCTGTCGGACCCACAAAGGATGCAGGACCAGCTACTCTGCCAGACCCTCATTGGATACAAGTACAGAGTCAAATACTACCGGACCCAAATAGGATACAAGAAGAGTAGTCAAGTACTGTCGGACCCACAAAGGATACTAGAAGAGTAGTCATCGTCATCGAACCCACGGAGGATTCCAGTACGGTCGTCGTCGCTGCCGAACCCACGAAGGATCCTCGTGTAGTCATCATCGTCGTCACAGTCGCAGCAAGCTTTAAGGTTCCCGCACATAGCATGCTCGATTCTTGGAGGGTCCGCTCCATGTTCCAAGGGGATCGATACATCAACTGACAAGAAGTACAGAGTTGATGTATCCCAATGTTCCGACTCATCAAAAGGAACTCAACGCGACAGACGGCGCGTCAATCGGACGCCCGGTCTGAGAGTTATTAGATTTTTCGTCCCAGGGGCCCGGTTGTTTTTTAAGCTAAAACCAACCCAACTGTACTCCAACTGCATCCAAACCTTGAGCGGAGTAATCCAAAAAACTCGTCTCACAAAGAGGAATCCAACAAAGTCGAAGACACGTCAATCGGACGTCCGAAGCTGAAGTTATAAGCGTTTCCGCTCCGAGGGCCCGGTTGGATTCGTGTTTGAACCGACCCGGCCATATCCAAAGTACTCCAAAACCTTTAATGTAATATACCTAAATTACCATTTTGATCCAAGGATTGCTACAAAACTGATGGTACGTCGATCGGAGGTCCGTAGCCCAAGTAATGGGAGTTTGAACGGATCTGTCCGGAAACAGGGGGTTTGGGCCTCGTCTGACCCGGCCCAATACCCCCAGGGTCAGCTGAAATCGGTTCGACCCAACCCAGGTCCAGGTACGGCCCGTTAGGGCATGGCATCGCCCTGATGGCGGTGGCCTGGACCAGGCCTGTGCGGGCTGTCCTGCATGGCCCGGGCGGTCCCTCCCAGCGCGGGTCGCAGCTCGGCTCGAGGCCCAGCTGGACGCGGAAGGGGGGGAGTCTGCCGCCCCTTCGAAACAAATGGTGGACCCCATGGGGTCTGCCCTGTATGTTGACTGAGGGTTTGAACCTCCGAATTTATAGTGTAGAGGCCTGCCTTTATGGCCGACCGTTTAGTTCATGCGGGACCTGCGGGGGTCCCGCCTCCAGGGTGTGCCGGTGGCCAGATCTGCCTGCCACCTCACAGAACCATAGCGTCTATGAGCCGCAGATCTTGGTCATCCGGCGCGGCACGATGACATCGTGCCCCTCCTCTACGGCTCGACTCTGGCTGTGGCCTCTTTCGGTCTTAACGACATTTCTCTATGGCACGACGTTCCTTCGTCGCGGCCCGCACTGGTCACAGTTCCTTCGTTTCCACGCGGTGCTGTTGCACCGTTCTGCCTCTATTCCAAGCCACGAAAAAAATAAAACAAAGGGGGAGGAGGATTGGCCGTGTTTTTGTGGTCCGACCACCTCCTGTTAAATTGATAACAGGCGGTGAATATTAACGATGAACGTCAAATTTATTCCAAATGTAAAAACAAACCCCTACCACAAAGAAGTTGTCGAACGATGATCGTGGTGGGAATACGGCATCGTGAGGTGAAGCTCCGTATATGTTGACGGAAAACGTCCGAGGAGGAGCGACATCTCCCTTCTTTTGACGTGGGAATAAGAAGGAAGGAAGGCGTGTCGTCGTTCCTTGGGAAAGGCATCACACATCAACTAAGGAGAGGATAAGAGACGGCACATCGATCTCTCTTTGTAGTGACGGAAATCTTCCTCGAAGTCTTGGTGTTCTTTGCAAAGTAGAAGAATTTCGTCAGAGTACAGAACTATCCCTCTCTCAATTCTCCATAGAAAAAACCATACTAAAATAAAATAATTCTTTGCCTTATTTTATTTTCATATGCCAACATTTTTAATATTCAAAACACCTAATTCAATTAATTTAAGGGGTTTCAATTAATTTAATAAAAGGTGTGTGGGCATTCATTTAATTAAATAAAACTAGAGTTGACAATATTAAAAGGAGTGTTAAGTTGTCATCATAAATGTGGAAGAGTTATAACTAATGTGGAGGGGGTTAGAGAATTTGAAGGGGTGGGGCTCGTGTGGGACCCACCTCACTAAATACTATCAAAATGAAATAGAACTTTAGTGGGCCCCACCCCAACTCCCACACATGGGTTTAACCACTTAAGTGAAATAAAATTTGTAGAACAATTTTATTTCTCTTTATTCTTATTCCACAAATTTTAATAACTCCTTACCGAGAAAACACAACTTTAGTAAAGGTCATATTAAGCAATTACCAGAACTGCGGTTTCATTGGTGCCCTCAGATTTCTATTCTGAGAACTGGTTCAAAAGTTAGGAAAACCCACTTGTTCGTTCACTGAATGTACCAGAGCTAACCTTTGAAAATTGATTCCGGGAACATCGGGCCTCAAATCAGGTGTCGTCAGAAACTACATACTAGTAAAATCCCAAAGAATTTAAGGAAAAAAAATTCCTTGAAATTTACGGGTCTTTACAATACTCCCACCTCAGGGATTTACGTCCCCGTAAAGATACATCCCAAACTAGGGGAACAATTGAGGGTGCTGAGCATGCATCTAAGCCTCATGCTCCCAAGTGCTCCCATGGAAGTTCCCGTGTTGCCACCTGATGCGCACTAGAGGAATCGACCACCCACATAGGAATCGCTCTTGTCGATCCTCAGTCTCTACTGGGACCTCCACAAAAGTCGCCCCGTCATCAATGTCCATCTCCCCATGGTCGATGATATGAATCAGGTCGTGCACATATATCCTCAGATGAGATATGTGGAAGACGTCGTGCACCCAGTGCAACTTAGGTGGTAGAGCCTGGCGATAAGCCACCTCGCCTATCCTACTGAAAACCGAGATTAGTCTGATTAATCGCAGAGATAACTTTACACCCCGGCAAAATATCCGTAATCCACGCCGAGGTTAGACCCATAAGAAAACGTGGTCTCCATCCTCGAACTCCAGTGTTCTCTGCCTCCTATCAGCATAAGGATTTTCTCTGCTATGAGCTGTCATCATCCGCTCCTGGATGACCTGGACCTTCTCTATCGTGGCCTAGACCATCTCTAGTCCCACAAGTCCTGACAACCCAGGGACTGTCCAGCACAGAGGTGACCTGAAAGTTCAGCCGTACAATGCCTCGTACGGTGCCATCCGGATGGTGGAGTGGTATCTGTTGTTGTATGCAAACTCCACCAATGGTAGGTGATCCTCCCATCTTCGACCAAAGTCTAAGTCACATGCACAGAGCATTTCCTCAAGAGTCTGAATGGTCCTCTCAGTCTGACCATCCGTCTAAGCATGATGGGTGGTGCTCACACGTAGCTGCATCCCAAAAGCCTCATGCAACCCCTTCATAGCCGGGAAGTAAGATGAGCATCTCGATCCGAGATGATAGATGCTGGCACAACATGAAGTAGTATGATCTCCTGAACATAGAGACGCCCCAAGCTCTCTACTGAACCCTGCTCTGTAATGGGTAAGAAGTGGGCTGACATGGTGAGTCGGCTGACGATCACCCAAATAGAGTCGTGTCCTCTAGAAGTATGTGGAAGCCCAGTCACGAAATCCAACGATATCCCGTCCCACATCCACTCCAGGACCTCCAAGGGCCGTACCAAGCCTGCTGGTACCAGTTGGTAGGTGAGGCATCATGAAACGAACTCTGCTATAGACATATTCATACCCGGCCACCTGTTCTGTCTTCTAAGATCTCGGTACATCATCGCCAATCCTGGATGTACTGCTAATGGGGATGTGTGAAACACTCTCAACACATCCTCCTGCAAAGCAGCTGGTACCATGGTACGTCCTCTGAAAAGGACGACGTGCTCTCCTCCGACAGATAATCCATCAAGTGTATGTCCCAAGGACATCTATTCACATCGTGTCTCATAGTCGAGGTCCCCACGCTATGCCTCTCTACCCCACTGAAGAAGTGGAGGAGTGACTGTGAGTGACTGAAGAAAGGATGCTCCATCTCTATCCACGAAGTATATTTGCAAAGCAGCTAGCTCCTCTATCGCCTCTCCAAGTAGATGAATGCCCATCCTCCTATTGAGAGCATCAGCTACTACTTTCCCCTTTCCAGGAGTATAGAATATCTCAAAGTCATAGTCATGGAGGAACTCGAGCCATCAGCGCTGTCTCAAGTTCAGTTCCTTCTGCGAGAAGATGTACCTGAGTCATTGGTGGTTAGAGTATACTGTAATGCGCTCGCCCATCAAATAGTACCACCACATCTTCAGAGCGAAGACAACTGCTGCTAACTCTAGGTCATGGGTAGCGTAGTTCTCTTCATGCTGCCTCAACTGTTGTGATCCATAGGTGATCACTGCCCGCTCCTGCATCCGGACACACCCGAGTCCAGTCCCTGATCCATCGCAGTAGACCACGTACCCTACTCCCTCCTCCGGTAGCCTCAAGATGGGTGCACTGGTCAATCTTTGTCTCAGCTCCTAGAAGCATTGATGATATCTGTCTGACAACACGAAGGGTTTCATCTTCATTGTCAATGCTGTATGCGGTGCTGCAACTCTGGATATGTCTGGAACAAATATCTGGTAGTACGCAGCCAACCCTAGGAAACTCTGCACCTCCGTCACGCTCCTGGGTGGCTCCCAAGATAGCACTGCCTCAATCTTCAGAGGATCCACCGCAACTCCCGCCTCATAGATGACGTGCCCCATGAAGTGGACCTCATGTATCCAGAACTGACACTTCGAGAGCTTACCATAAAGCTGGTGATCTTGGAGTGTATCCAATACAACCCTCAAATTCTAGGCATGCTCCTCCTTAGTGGTTGAGTATATCAATATTTCATCGACGAAGACCATGAAAAATTGATCGAGGTATAGCTGGATGATCCTGTTCATGAGACTCATGAAAACTTCTGGGGCATTGGTTATGCCGAAAGGCATAACCAAAAACTCATAGTGGCCATACCGACACCTGAAGGTCGTCATCTTCTCATCCTCGTCCCGAACTCTGAGCTGATTATAGCCTGACCTGAGGTCTATCTTCGAGTACCACCGTGCTCCCATGAGCTGATCTAAGAGGTCATTAATCCTCATAATTGGATACTTGTTTTTCTAAGTCACCTTGTTCAGGCGACGGTAATCGACACACAGTCGCAAGCTCCCATCTGCCTTCTTGGCGAACAAAATCGGGGAGTCCCAGGGTAAAACACTGGGTCAGATGAATCCCTTGCCCTGCAAGTCCTCCAGTTTTACCTGTAACTCTCAAAGCTTAGCAGGAGCCATCTGATATGATGGAGTAGATATCAGGGTTGTCCCGGGGTACAGGTCAATATATAAGTCTACCTCTCTATGAGGAGGTAGTCCGGGAATGTCGTTAGGAAAAACATCCGCATACTGATCCACCACTATAAGAAAACTCGGACTCCGCACATCAACTTCTCCTAGGATGAGGCTAGCCAACTGATGAGTGATCAGCTGTTTTCTCCCCTGCAAGAGTCCATCATGCACTGCAAAGGCTCCCTTCTCACTGGTGAAGGTGAAACTACTCCCATTAGTGCGAACACACCGCACCTTGCACCTAATACAGTCGATCTGAGCATGTACTGTAGATAACCAATCCATGTCCAAGATGACGTCGTAAGGCCTCGATGCATCTACATGAAGATCCCAGCCGATTCTCTTGCCTCTTAGAGTAAGCTCACACTGTCAGAAACAGTTCGTAATCATCGAGTCTTCTCCCGTAGGAGTCTCTATCCGTAAAGATCAAGAAAACGGCTCTGTCGGAATCTCTGAGCTCTGAACAAGGGCCACGAAAATGAAAGAATGACTCCCTCCTATGTCTATAAGAACTGCAACGAGGTTGGAGTAGACACAAATAGTACCTCGAATCATCTCAGGTGCTCCATGGTCGTATGCCTCCGTTGCCCAATACTGATCCTCCCTCTGTCTGCCACATCCCTGTGGTAGGGGTGGACCTCCTGGTGGTGGTGGTGGTAGAGCCTCAATGCATCGCCCACTACCTGCTGCTCGGCCAGCTCCTCTGCCTCGTCTGCCTACTCCCTGTGGACCGCCACTGTCGAACCTCTACCACTGCCAGGGTGGTCCCTCAATTGTCTGCTGCTCCTCTGCATGGTGAGTTGGGCAGTGAGGAGCCATGTGGCCCTGCCCGCCACATGCATAGCACGGTCTGGTCCTCATAAGACTGGATCTGCGCCAGGTGCCCCGCACCTCTGAGCCAGTGTCCTGAGGTTGTCATCCTGATGGTCTAGTCCGCTTGGACCCCTGTGACATACATCGACTGCCAACTGCAGAAGACTCACTACTTTCCACCATACGGTAGGTCTCACTGCTGGTGTAGGCTCATCAAGAATGCTCTCTACGAGAAGGCCTCATTCCAGTACTCCTTCATGCGTCGGAATACTGAGGGAGATCATCGATTCCCTGATTTCATGCATCAGTCCCTGCTAGAATGTCCGGGACTGGAAGAATGGGTCCCATACCTTGTCAGTGGAATAGTACGAGAGATCGGTAAATCTCGCCGAGTACTGGGCTACCATCATGCTACCCTGCCGCAGCTGCAGTAACTCCCGAATGTGCACCGCACGGAGGGTGGCATGAATGAACTCCAAGTGGATGTGACACTTGAATTCCAACCAAAGAAGAAATGCCTCGTCGTGCACCTGAGGCATCAGGCTCCACCATCTACCTGATGTCGCGTGCAGGAGACTCGCTGCAAGGATCACCATGAGGTCAGCTGGTGTCCCCACTAACCTGAAAACTCATACAACAGCCTCCAGCCAATCCACGGCTACCTGAGGGTTTGTCTCCCCGGGGAACCTGGGTAGTCTCTAACGTAGAAACTCGTGCAGTGCCCTAAGGCGACATGCACTCTCAAAGGCTGGGGCTGGTGGCATCGGTGGCTCAGCAGGTAGAGGTACCACCGGTGCCTCCGCTGTAAAAGGGCCCTGCACCGAGGCCTCGTCGCTCAGTGGGAAGTCGTCTCGCAGAAAGCTCGGAACCCTAGCTAGATCCCCTCGTGGGGACATCCTGAAAAGAGACAGGGGCACAACGGTCAATAAAATATAGCTGGTGTACTGACACAATGTAATCATAGAGAAAACTTTGAAACACACATACAATCAATGTTTTCGTGTACTGAGTTGGAAATCAGAAGTCAGGGTCCTGGTGTATGGATACGTCGGCCGCCGCACTAACACTGGACTTCCAGGACTGATAACCAAACTCAATAACCTTAACATTAATGCTTCACATAGAAGAAGATCAGATTCCTGAGTTCTTCAGTAGAACTGAACTCCTCTGATACCAATTTGCCACGACTCGTCCTCGGGACCGGTGTCGTGACTACCCCAAGCCTGCATCCCATAGCCCAGGGGCTGGCGACTAGCACCAAAGGCGTAAATCCCGATATCAGGGAAGGCATTTCCTTTATGTAAGAAAACAAACACCATAGAGTATGCAAGCAGAAGGGAACACTAAGTAAACTGAGAACAAAGGTATGTGCTGGAAAGTAAATGGGACAGAATACTAACCCAACTGAATGAAAAGTACAACTGAAAAGAGAGTACATCGGCAGAAAAGTAAAGCAGCAACACCGAGCCCTCCTATGGAAATCCCACTGGAAGGGTGGGTACAGATAGTCTCCTCTGCTCCTCGGCTCCAACCATCCGCTCTGTGTACGTCCCGTCCAGTGATCCACCTCCAGGTACCGTCCAACTCCACGAGCTCCTACCTCGATCAGCGTTGTCCGTCGTCTGCATCCAACACAACGTAGTGTTGGCATAGCCCGTGCAGGGGTGAGTATACACAACTCAGTAGGGACCCCGAGACCCTCGAAGGTCTCCCGGAATCCACGAAGGATAAACCATAAAGGAAAGTTACAATCACGAAGTAACAACCAATCCTACTTAGTTATATGCCCATACACATACCTAAGTCATCAATTCCATCTCGGCTCCAGTACACGAGCCCATGTAAAAACCAGTCCACACAGGAAAACATAACCCATTCCACCTAGGAATTCACAACCCAATACACATTGGAAAGCACAACCCAATCCACACAGGAAATCAAAACAATCACATCAATGATATTGATTATAAGTTAAATCTTAGCTCATACAGGTATAATCTTCGTAAGGCGATAGATATGATCAGATGAATCCAATTATTCATCTTAGCTTTTAGAACCACATATGATACAAGACCAGCTAAGCTGTCAGACCCACAAAGGATACAAGACCAGCTACTCTGCCGGGCACACATAGGATACAATTATAGAGTCAAATACGGCCGGACCCACATAGGATACAAGAACAGTAGTCATGTACAGCTAGACCCACAAAGGATACCAGAAAATTAGTCATCATCGTCGAACCCATGGAGGAATCCAGTATGGTCGTCGTCGTTGCCGAACCCACAGATGATCCCAGTATAGTCGTCATCGTCGTCGTAGTCGCAGCCAGCTCTAGGGTTCCCGCACACAACATGCTCGATTCCAGGAGGGTCCGCTCCACGAGCCAAGGGGATAAATACATCAACTGACATGAATTCTGGAGTTGATGTATCCCAAAGATCCGTCTCGTCAAAATGAACTCAACGCAATAGACGGCGCGTCAATCAGACGCCCGATCTGAGAGTTATTGGCTTTTTTGTCCCAGGGGCCCAGTTGGTTTCTAAGCTAAACCAACCAGACTGTACTCCAGCTGCGTCCAAACCTCGAGCGGATTAAACCAAAAGAACCGTCCCACTAAGAGGAATCCAACAAAGATGACGACACGTCAATCAGACGTCCAGAGATCAAGTTATAAGCATTTCAGCTCCGAGGGCCCGGTGGGTTTCATGTTCGAACCAACCCGTCCGTATTCAAAATTCTCTTAAACCTTGAGTGTAATATACCAAAACGATTTAATCAATCCAAGTATCTCTACGCAACTGGCAGTGCGTCAATCGGAGGTCTGTGTCCCATGTTATGGGCGTTTGAACGGATCTGTCCGGAAGGGGGGGGGGTTCCGCCCCCTTCGAACCGAATGGCGGACCCCACGGGGTCCGCCCCATCCGTTGACCGGGGTTTCAATCCCCGGTTTTCCAAGGTAGCAACCGACCTTTATGGCAGGTCGTTCGGTTCATACCGGTCCCACGGGGGTCCCGCCTCCAGGGTGTGCCGGTGGCCGGATTAGCCGGCCGCCTCCCAGAACCGTCGCTGCCTTTGGCCATGGCACATGGCCTTCCGTCACGGCGTGACGGCGCCACGCCCCTCGGCCGCGGCCCGACTCCGGCCGCGGCCTCTTTCGGTTCTAACGGAGCATTGTGACGGCTCCGCGCTCCTTCGTCGCGGCCCACACTGGCCACGGTTTCTTCGTTTTCATATTGTGTCGTTACACCGTGCAACCTCCGTTCCAAGCCACGAAAAAAAATTCAACAACAAAGGGGGAGAAGGATCGGTCGTGTTTGTGTGATCCGACCTCCTCCCGTTAAATTGATAACAGGATGCCAATATTAATGATGAATGAAAAATTAATTCCGAATGTAAAAACAAACCTTTACCTCGAAGAAGTTGTTGAAAGATAATCGTTACGGGAAAACGGCATCGTGAGGTGAAGCTCCGTATATGCTGATGGAGAACGTCCGAGGAGGAGTGGCGTCTCCCTTACTTTGACGCGAGAATAAGAACGAAGGAAGGCGCGTTGTTGTTCTTTGGGAAAGGCGTCCTACACCGGATGTGGAGAGGATAAGAGACAGTGCGTCGATCTCTCCTTGTGGTGATGAAGTTCTTCGTCGATGTCTTGGTGTTCTTCATGAAGAAGAAGTTCTTCAGAGTATAGTACTCTCCCTCTCTCAATTATCAATAGCAAAAACCAAAGTAAAATAAAATAAGGCATTGACTTATTTTATTTACTTATGCCAACATTTTCAAAATTCAAAACACCTAATTCAATTTATTAAAGTAATTTCAATTAATTGAATAAAAGGTGCATTGGAATTAATTTAATTAAATAAGACTACAGTTGACAAAATTAAAAGGAGTGTTAAGTTGTCATCATAAATGTGGAAGAGTTATAACTCATGTGGAGGGGGATAGAGAAATTCATGGGGTGGGGCTCATGCAGGCCCCACCTCGCAAAATCCTATCATGTGGAAATACAATTTTAGTGGTTCCCACCCAAACTCCCACACATGGGTTTAACCACTTAAGTGAAATAATATTTGTAGAACATTTTTATTTCTCTTTATTCTTAATCCACAAATTTTATCAACTCCTTCCCAAGAAAGTGCAACTCCAGTAAAGGTCATATTATGCAATTACCAGCACCGTGGTTTCATTGGTGCCCTTAGATTTCTATTCTGAGTACGGGTTCAAATGTTAGGAAAACGCACTCATTCGTTCACTGAACATACCTGAGCTATACATCAGAAATTGATTCCGAGCACATCGGGCCTCAGAATCAGGTGCCATCAAAAACTGCGTACTCGTAAAATCCCAAAGAAGTTATGAAAAAAAAATTCCTTGAAATTTACAGGTCTTTACAATATCTAAGATTATAAACTTAAATCATGAAATAAGTATTATAATATAATAAGTCAATAATCATAACTAAATCAAGAGAATAAATAATGAAATAACAACATAGGATCATGACATTTGATTGCGGCATACATATGAACATGTAATATCATTCCCAAAAAGGCAAGACTCATTGCTATAACTGATAAGGTCACATCATGGGGACTACACCTACAGCTGGGAAAAACCATCATCCCTACCCATTACATGTTTTAATGTATGTGATTAGGATTCCCATATTACCATATTTGATCAAGTTTCTTCATATCCCCGTAGATGATCAGGTTTCCCCATTTGTCCACTGTGGATCACCTTTCCCCATCTTTCATATTAGATCGTACTCGTTGACAATATTCCCATCATTATCTCGGGAGATATAAATCAATTCCCCATGCATTAGAGGGAGATAATTGGTCCAACACATCGAATAAGGAATCATTCTTAGATGTGCCACAATATCATAAAATAATAATATTATAACCCTTTAAATGAAATCGGTGTCATAAGCATATAATCATATCATAACATATTGAAAATGAGACAGGGTTGACAGTCATTTGATCAAAACAATAACCCATGAAAGAATGATGTTTTCATAAAATTATAACCCATGAAGAAGAAATATGATTTTTAAACATAATTCCTTCTAAAGAAAATCCATCAATTTAAAGAATATTAATGGAAACTTTTCATCATTTTCTGATAAAGGAATAATTAATAGCAATGTATGTCCTCATAGATGAAAAATAAATTTAAAAAAATGTTAAAATAAATTCATAAATGAAAAATAAAAATAAATATTTGAAAAATTATTTTTAAATATAAAACCTTTTGAAAATTTTTTTTAAAAAGAAATATAAAGAAATATGAATTTTGTTTTGAAATCCATTTCATTGAAAATACATAGAAAATGAATAAGGGAACCTTGAATTTCATTTGGATAAAAATTCAGGTAAAACACCTTGACGACATATGAATGATTATTTTAAATCCAAAAAAAAATTCAAATATAATTTCAATGAAAATTCACATAAATATTATATTGGGAAATATTTTTTAAAATGTGGTTTGGGAAATTCCTGGCATTTGTATCAAAGTGATAAAATTGAGACAAAAATAATTTATAAATTTGCTAACTTTTGTAACATAAAACAAATTAATGATACATCATAAAATGGATTTTTAAATACCCATAGATTAATTATAATAATCATATAATATAATAATGGTCATTATATACACCACACAAAATAAACATATGGTGAAATGGTCTAAATATCACAAAAAAATGTGAGACTAGAAATATCTTTACCTTATGTCTTGACTCTCTTCATACACATTAAAACCAACTAAAAAAATTTATGTTTATCATAGGTTTACCGTAGAAGAATATTAATATATATAAAACATTATATATATCTATATAAACCTCTTATTAACACTTCAATGTAAATGTTATGGTTTGTGTAATATTTTCTTTATTATTCACATGGGTATAAATTGGTTATATTTTTGGTCCTAAAAATTATATGATGATTTTACTTATATAAAAAATGATATAAGATTCATTAATATTAATTATATATTTATTTATACTAATTTCATAATTCAATAAATATCAAATGGAAAACACTGTTTGGTGATATGGTAGGTAATATGTACGCATGAACATTGGTTATGTTTAACTTTCATATTGATAAATAATAATGTAAATGACATATATGTGTATATATATATAATAATTCCAATGTTATTATTATTTCATACATATCATTTATTTTAACTTAACCAATCCTTAATAAATTATATGTAGTGTATGAATGAGTAACACTACTTTGCGTATGCAGTTGTGCACACTTTCCCAAATGAAATTTCCATATTTAAACAAAATAGAAATAATAAATGTAAGTGTAATATAAAAATTTTATAATTATAAAAACATCATAAATATCACATAAATCATATAATTACATATATTAGATAATAATTACCAACAATGAGAGTTGGAGAAGGAAAAATGATCAACAACATTTTCTGAGGTGGCAGTTCTCCATACACAAGGACTCTAAGTTAATTACGCATTTGATTAAAGTGTGTAATTTTTGGTCAAACACATAGATTAAAAATACCTCAATATATCTCTGATAATGTGTTATTTATATAACCATATAATATGAGTAACATTTTCCATGGAGTGTGAAAATAATACCCCAGATTGTGAGGAATGATGTTCCTCTTCTTTGGGTAACACCATTAGGTTTACACCAAAGGTGTTATATGGATGGATTTATTATAAATTGGAGTATTTTACTATGATATTAGAGATTTCGGGATATTGTTTGAGAATATTTTTGTATAACTAATAGTATTTTGATGTTGTAATAATTTGGAAGAGTGAGTTCCTTTTTATATTAGAGGAGGAATGTAATTCGCGTACGTTCATGAAAAAGGAATTCCCCATTCGTTTCCCCTATAAGAAGTGTCTCAAATAATGGAATAAATCATATAAACGGTTGGAAAAGGTAAAAATATGAAATTAAAAAGGATTTTGAACAAGTTTATAGGTCATTTTGGGCCTAATGATAAATGATTATACCTTTGGTAAGCTAGTTTTTCTCTTATCCTTTGTAATTAGTTTTAGTCAATTTCATGAAATTTTCTCACCAAAGCCATGTTGAAATAAACAGAAATTATAAATAATTATAACATAAATAATGGAATCCATTTATCCAAATTCTAGTTAAATATTTGGAAAAAATTAATCATTAATTAATCCTACAGATGATTCGCGATGACATGTTTTTTATAAAATAAGGTAAATGTTTATAGTATTTTGGAATCCAATTTAAATGTGAAATTGGTTCCAATGAAATTTTTTTAATGTATGTTCAATTAAATAAGATAGATGAAAAATATGTTTTGAATTAAATTTTTTAATTTTTCACCATTCATCTTAAAATTATGGTTTTTAAAAAAGTATAAAAAATTCAACCTATGATAATTTGGAAACTATGATTTGAAAAATATATTTTATTATATCAAATTTAATTTATAAATGTATATAAAATTTATAGTATTATTTTTCAAATAAGGACATAAAAATATGTTGATTTGAGAAAATAGATTTTTAAAACATATAAAGACTTATCCAATATTACATGAATTATTATAAATATTTTTTATTTATATAAAAACATATTTAATTGTATTTAAAAATTTAATATTACAATTCATATTACTATGTTTAATGTCTAGTTGTATACAATCTCATTAAATTAATTATAAAAATAAAACGTTATTTCGTTGAAACTCGTTGTTTTGAGTAACATATGACTGGTCAGTGTTGCATGTTGAGAATGATTATATTGGTGCAAAATATAGTAGAAGATTAAATTATTGTATACTACGATGAAACAATTAAAATAAATTCAATTTATTCAATTAATGGTTCACAAAATCTTCAGGTGTAACACTATACCACAATAAAAATGAATTTCCCCCAAGATATTAGTCATTCTGATTTAAAAATTATTATATTTATGCCTCATCATATCCTCATGTTAATAGGTATATTACATTAACTAGTGATTTCTCTAAAAAACATTTACCATGTGATAGGAATTGTTTTTATAACATTCTCTATACAATCAGGAATTCAAATTGTTCTTGCCACTATGAGAGATCCTACTCGAGTGGTTTGAACATTGAGTTCAGTACATATGAAGAGAAAAGTATTAATTTCCGTGGGAGAGATACATGAACAAATCATGGAATTGAGAGATATTTAGAGGATGTTCCATGTGATATGATACCATTATGATATGATCTAGAATACCATAGTGACTGACATACCTAGGGATTATTTTCCCTTTCATAGAAAGCATCATAACATTCTTCCATCAATATAATCATAGAATATATTTATCACCAATATAAAACGATTGATTAATCTAATAGTTATTATTACAAATTTTTTATCATTGATCTACCTTGATATACTGGTGAATGGTTCAATCTTTCTCTATAATTTGTTCAACTATCTCACATCCCAATAGTTTTCCTTCTCCAAATTAATAAAATAATTATAGAGCTCTAAATTTCATCCAACATAGGGCTTCATAAGGATGACTATGAAATCATGACTGAATGCTATTGTTTTAATAAAACATAACAAGTGGAATGTGTTGATCCCTTAATCCATTGAAATCCAATGAATATGATCTCAATGTAGATTAATGTTTGGTGACATAGTAAGGTTATTAACATCAACACATATAAAAATATAGAATTTAGAGGTATTATGAGTCCAAAAAAATATATACATGACATTAAATTTTATTTATGGTGTAGGTAATGGATGAAAAATTGACTTGGACTTTTTCCATTATTCCTAAACATACTAGACAAACTATAAATGAGGAAAAAAATTGGAAATATACCTCTTCATTCCAACCCAGTAGAAGTATTATTTCATGTTATTGTATAACTTCTTACTTCCAAAATAAATAGAGAATAAAGAACTATGTGATTCCTCTAATAGCTACATCCTAAAATCTGGTACGTAAGGAACATAGACATGGTTCATGAACCTTATCATTTATTCATAGTCTAGGATAAACTCATGAACCGTTCTAACATTATTTTGTACTCTTAAATATTACATTTATTCCTACTTAATCTTAACATGGAAAGAGTGGTGAAAATTAAATTGATAATGAGAATATTTTTATCCTTCCATTAGAATATTTAGATCCATCCTATACAAACCTAGAAATATTGGATCTTTTGTAATCTTCATCATGTATTTGCTCGCATTATCAATTTCACTCAAATATTTGGTCACCTTGTTCTTTATCCAATGGTGTTAATGTATTGATAATTAATAACCCTTAATCATATATAACCACCTTCTCTAGTGTATGTTAAAATATTTTTTTAATATTTATTTTTTACATTTAATATCAGTATACTTGTCACGCATTGATCAGGAAAAATAATTCCTCCATATTCTTAATGAAAAACTTATTGATGTTAACACCAAATCAGGATTTGGTTAATATTTCTCATTGATCTTCATATTTCATTAGGCATAAGTGATGTTCTTGTTAATTTATATAAGAACACATCCAAAGACCTACTTATATGCTTCACTATATATTAAAATCCATTTTACACTATATTTTATTGTAATCCCATGCACACTAACCATCATTCACTTTAGATCCATGAAATTTACATTCTATTCATCTATTAAGAGGAAAATTTCAACATTCTATGTTATATTGGATAATGGATTAAATATTCATGATAAATTATCCACATATAGTAGATAATATCTTTCTAATCCAAGAAATGAATGGATCTTTTTCATCATGGTTGGGTTATGTGAACATTTTATTTCCTCTTCCATTAATGGATATACTACTACACTATCACTTGAGATTATATGACCTTAAAATTAAAAATTTTCAGTGAAAATTCAAACATGTTAAAATTTTCATATAGCTTCTTATTCCTCATGGTCATTAGTACAATTCTATTACGATCTTCCTTCTCTCCCTTTATCTTTTAATAAATAAAAATATCATCAATAAAGTCTGACACAAACTAACTAAGGTATTCTCGAATATCACTGTTAATAAAATCAATGATCATTGAAGTTTAATTAGTAACACAAAATGGGTTCACTATAAATTAAAATTGTCTATACAATGTGTGGACTATCATATTCTGTATGTCCAATTTCATTACCATCAATTGATGTAATCCAAACCAAAGGTCATTCTAGGTAATGTATTGAGATCCATGTAGATTATAAAACTAGTAATCAATATGGGGATTATGATACCGGTTATAGATAATGATATTGTTAAACACCCAATAATAAATGAAAAATAACATTGATGTATCTTTATTTTTCCACAAAGAGAATAAGTTCCCTCCAAGGTGAAACAGTTTTCCGAATGAATCACATATGACTGTTTTCATGAAGTATCTTATTGAATTTTTTCAACTCAATTGGGGACATTTTATTTGGAGAATTTAAAATTGATATGGAACTAGGTATGACTTATTTAGTGTAGTAAAATTCATATTTTGGAAAAATACACGGAAACTCTTATAGGAACATAAAAAAAATTATCGAAAATAATTATATCATCAATGTATAGTTTCTCCCTTACTATTTGTGATAAACACAACCTTTTAATGTTAAATAAAACCCAAATTCTAGATATAGCCTCCACATGGTATTCATTCTTGTTGTCACATTTATTGACGATTATAGGATGTTTTGAAATATCAAACATTACATCCTTTCAATGAAAATTGATGTCATATTTATAAAAAAATAAAACTGATGCCTGTAAAGACATATAACTCACTAGAGGAAGATTTCTATTATTTACAGGAAGTAGATTCCCAAAAAATTTAATATGAGAGGAATTGTAGAATTTATGTATAGTCATCTTGCCATTTTCAGTTTTTATAGCTAATTACACATCTAATCTTTTCAGTGGAGTTTTAATACCCATATAAAATTCATTATATATGAAGGAATGGTTCGATCCAGAATCAAATAAAACATTTGTAGTTCTAGTGTAGATGATGAGAAAACCTTTCACTATGTAATTATTGTACCCCTCATCAGAAATAGGGATCTTATGATATTCTCACTTGTACCTCTGTTTAAGAGGTTTCTCATTCCGATCCTCATTACCAAACCTTGGGTTGGGTACTGGTTTGAATAGTTCCCATCATCCTTAGACATTAAGCACTGAAATGTGGGAGATGCATTAAATATTGATTTTCTACTATTTTCATCATTGGATTAATTTATCCAATCCATTAAAATTCAGTTGACTGATTTCTAACCCTTCTTCACATAGGACACTTATTGGAACCCATAATAAAACTTCCTCCATGATGCGTTCTAAACATGGATCATAGAGGAAGTATCATCATCTTATTCTTCATAGTTATTATATTTGCCATTTAACTCCATCATCATTATTTTTTTAAACCCAACAGACTGATATGTTACTCAAAAATCCATTTGAAATTTGATTTCACAACGTAGAATCTCATCTTAGATACTAAAGTGTCTTTTTTACATTTCACTTATGTGTCTTAGGTTTAATACACTAGAGAATGTAGGAAAATGTTTTTTTGGTTGAATGATAAAACTATAATTGTACCAAACATCTCTTCTGAAATTTGCCTTTTAGATATATATATTTTCTTCATCCTTATTCATGAACTCAATTAACTTTTTTTCCAACTTCATACTATGAAATTCAGTATTGTACAAATTGATGAATAATTTATTATACTCATTCCAATCAATGGATATAATTAAGTATTTATTATTCTTATTCTATATTAGATTTAACCAAAAGTATGCTTCTACTTTTATTTATTAAATAGATAGAATAATTATCTCAAATTTTGAATAATATATAATGGAGAAAATATTTTTAGTGTTACTGATATAGTTTTTTTCCACAAGTAGATCAGAAGACCCACTAAAATAAAGTGTGTGATTCTAATTTATGGATTCAATAGAACATTGTTCCCTACTTTTCCAATTTTTAATCACTGCATGATGCATCTCATGATAATGTTGGGTGACAGTATCAATAATTTTTTTCATTTTATCTACCATATCATTTAGGTGTTCACGTGGGAAATTGTAGAATTTTTCATTTCAATAACCATCAATGATGTTCCTTTGGGTAATAACCATTAACTAAAACTGAATGATAATAGAGTAAAAAATAGTTTTCATTGCAAGGAACCACTTATTCATGGAAAACTACATAGTAGATTTCTAAATTATGACACCTTATATAATCTATTACAACCTATGGTTGTCCAAGTTTATTCCTAGATGACCTATTTTTATATCCATCATGATGGTTTGTGTTGAGTTTGTTATTTCCCAATGCATATCCCCTAAGAGTGTAAATCAAGATAAACATTATAGCATATTTTTGTGTACTAGGTTATGCTTGAGTTAGGCCCATTACACCATGTCAGAGATGTTACTCCCAGGAAAATATGTTCTAGAACCATGTTTCCTTATAGAATCCAGATAGGGATGTATTTATAAGAAACCACTCACTCTATCCTTTACTAAAATTTCAGGAAATTTTCCTATATTTTTAATTATCCTATGACATATCATCTAGAATTTCCTTCGAGTTATCACTACATATTTCTCATCCTAGTTATAATGTGTTAACTATAAAAATTTCTTCAATACCATCTTTAGAGACCGAATCATTTAATATAGTAATAAAACATAACATATTTGAAATTCATAATACATTACATAAACAGACAACCAAATATTTTTTAAGAATAGGGCCTTTGGAAACACAGAAACATAAAAATTGGAGAAAAAGTTAGATACATTATCTCTCACTAGGTTCTTTATGACTAACACCTTTCATTTAAACATCGTACATAAATCCTATCTTTATAAGCATGGTAATGAAATATAAAATGGGGTGGGATCAAATACTTAGTAAGTGTAAACAAGGGAGATATGTAAACATAAACATGATCATTAGGGTATTAGAATGTGATCATGACATTGAATGATTATAACATGCATATCATAGATCATAAATGTAAATCATATAATATATATTTATTGTTTAAAACTCATGAGTCATAAGTGAATTAAAAGAATTTTACCTGATAGAACAACATAGGAATAAGAACAGAATTAATTTATATACATTAAAAACATAATACCATTTGCAATATGTCATGAAATATTTTTATAACAAATTAGTGCTCTTCAAAGAGACAACTCTGACTAGGAAGAACACACTACCATTCCTAGTAACAGTTCATCCCTAGTAAGGGATTATTTATCCTTATCATCTTATAGTGGCTTTGGTAACCCTGTATTTCTAGAGTGGATCATGTTTCCCCATATTACCATAGTAGATCAGGTTTACTCATATTCCTATATTACTTTAAGTTTCCCCATCATCAATAGTAGATCAAGCTCGCCAAATTTATTCCCATCAGAATCTCATGTGAGATTAATAACTACCCAATTAACTAGAGGGAGATATTGGTCCCACCCATCCCACTATGAAATTATACAGACATATTCCATAAGATCATATTCAATCAAATCATTACAAATGAAATTAAATGGGTATTATAAATATGTAATCTTATCATATCCTGTGGAAAAGCTGATAGGTTTCGTAATAATTTCATCAAAGAAAAAATATACTGAAACGAAATGGGAATCAGAAACATATAACTGATGGGGAATATTTGGGTATTTTAATAATGTAAACCAATAAAGAGAAAAGGATTTTATATAAATCATTCGTTCAAAAAATTAGAAATTTATAGATAGAATATGAATTGATCCTTTGGAACATTACCCTAGAAAGACACGAGTAACACCAACATATGCCATAAAAGATAGAAATGATATTTTGAAATATCATTACAAATAATTTCTCTATGAAAATATAATATCACCTTTGAAAAATTATTTTCAAAAAAAAACCATTTGGTAACCATTTAAGAAAACATATAAAAAATCATTATATTTTTAATATCATTTATTTTGAAATACATTGAATACTTATAAAGAAAGATGTAAAACAGTTCGAAAACCATTTCATTTAAAACACTTTGATAATTTATAAATGATTATTTTTCAAAAGTAATTTTTTTTTAAAAAAAATTGTTCCTTGAAAATTGGATTAATCTAACAAATTTAAAATAATTTATGAAAAAATTATTGAAATCATGGTTTATGAAGTTCATGGAATCTATCACAAAAAGGAATGATAAGACAAGACTTCTTTAACCATTTTGTAAATTATGAAGCATTAACACCATGAAATAGATATAATAAAATGGATACGTAAATAAATATTTTTTATGTATAATAATAATTTTATATATTCATGGGAGGTATTTACACCCAAAAAATAATAGGTGAATATATTATAATTCTCAGAGAAATAAAAGTGATGCCAGAAGTTCCCTTACCTTTTGACGTGTCTCTTTTCATACTCTTTCAAAACTCATTTATAATAAATATAATTAGATTATAAATATATAAAGACTATATTATGATATATAATTTTATTTATTGATTTATATCAACAAACTTATTTGTACTTCCATGTTTTGGTTATGTTTCAGGTAATATTCGCTTTATTCAGTACTTGTGTCGTAATTTTTCATATTTTAGGATGTCATACATATATAATAATTTACATAATTTAAAACATGATATAAATATAATTTATATTTGTTACAAATGTAGTTATAATAATCTATGAGTGAATGAAATATGAATTTCAATTCATCTTTCATGAAGACGTTAGGTCGTACATATGGGTTAACATAGTGTTAGTTTAATTATTGTATTATAAGAAAGAATGTGAATGACATATATGTTGATATAAATATACAAATCATCATATTATTGTTTAATATATATCACATTCCTTTCATTAACTCATTCATAATACATTCCTTGTATGTTTGGAATAAATCACATCCCTTTGAGTTGGGGGTAGTGGAAACTCCCCCAAACGAAACAATAAAATTTAAAAATAATTCGAATAATAAAGGTAAATGTTATATAATAAACATATAAGTGTAAAGAAATATTAAATACCAAATAAATAATATAAAAATGTTTCTTAAATAATAATTCATACTACTGGACACTTAATGAAAACCAGTGGTTTTAAACCGTTGGTAAAGAATTGATAACTTTTGGTATAAACTATAAAGAAAGTTATCCAAACTATTGGTTGTATAGGCGTTAGGATAGGTATATGCCAACAATTATTAAGTAACTATTGGAATATGTCTTTAGAATTCTCATTATTCCGATGGCTTACTTAAAACTAGTGAAACAAACCATTACCAATGGTTTGGAGTAAACTGTTGATAAAGTATGAGTTAAGAGGTTTAAACCAACGATTTACAAATCGTGGGTATAGTATTTTACCAATGGTTTATATAAAACCATCTATATAGACTGTGTTTTCATACATATACCAATGATTATAAACCATTAACATAGCCTTGCTGCTAAATTTGTCCCTGGCCGCAGCCTACCTCCCCATGCAATTACTTATCCAACACAGAATGATGTTCAATTCTATAATACTTGTGTTATAAAATGCATAAGGAAAAACAATTTTTAGTTACAAATTCATAAGGAAATTAACCCGTTCAAAACAGAATTTTGAATTGAATACTCAATTGAAT
Source organism: Viscum album (assembly GCA_963277665.1). Classification (NCBI taxonomy): domain Eukaryota; kingdom Viridiplantae; phylum Streptophyta; class Magnoliopsida; order Santalales; family Viscaceae; genus Viscum; species Viscum album. The sequence continues at coordinate 245,198,155 of OY728122.1, read as the reverse complement.
ACATATAGAATTGATCTTATTCATGATACTGGAGAGCAGTGAGATTCTGGTATTACATCCATATATCACACTAGAGTCATGAAATTGGAGCATGATTGGGTTCCATAAATGAACAAAGAGATGATGTGGTGTCCTGGAAATGATACTACATTATAATAGTATATTTATTATTCCAATAACAAGATAAATCTACATTCATCAAAAGAACTACTACAACATCAAACTGAATTAGGACTTTCCAAATAACATGGTTTATAAGACCTCATTTAATGTAATTTCTTAATGATATAAATTCTATAGAATTTTTTAAAAACCAAGGACTAATGGATTTATAATCAACACAAAAGAATATTAATTATATATGGCTTAAAACTTATGGTGATGTTTTTTAATTTCAAGATATTAATTTTATATGTTCTTAGAGTTTCAGGATAGTATTGAATTCACAATGGATTTTGTACGAATGTGTTATTCTAAATCTATAATACATATATAAGTGTCAGTATGAAATCATCCTATATAATCAAGATTCAACTTGATAGTATGTAATATGTAAGAGTAACATAATGACACAACAAATGTAAATATAGATAGCACCTATAAAAATAAATAGCACTATATAGAACTAGCATGTAAAAAACATTATGGAACTAGAACGTATAATAAAATAAATTTTATAAGAAATAATTTAATGTAATAACATAATTATATAAAGGTATATAGTGATGAAAGATCTGATTACTTACATTATTGGACATTATTTTGGAATAAGTATTTTATTATAACCATAAAATTACAATGAATATAATTGATGTTTTATTCACACACAATGGTGTGAAATATGAGGAGGAAAATTGTGTTTGAATAATATTCCCAAGGGATGAAATAATTATCCTAAAACATCCACCATGTAGTTTGTGGTTTCATCCTAGTTCACAGGTCCCCCCAACAAGAACCCCCCCTCCCCACACACAGACCAGCACAACCCCCCCCTCCCCGACCCCCACACATGCACACCCTCCCCCCCACATGCTCAACCCCCTCCCCCCTCACCTACACACCCCTCTCCCACACACTGTACACACACCCACCCACTTGAAAACACCCTCCCCCAACCACTTACACCCCCACACCCACTTGCACACCCACCACCACCCCACCTGAACACACCCCTCCCACACCCACTTGAATAGCCCCCCCCCCACATTAACAGGATACTCACCAGCATCAATGGGATTATTCTATTCTTTGCATAGAAAACTATGAAACAATGTTGAGGATTGATAATAATCCTCATATTATAGGATAATATGGGGTCCCTCAACATGAATTGCCTCATTTTCATGATGATTTATTAACTAATGAAGAGAAAATATTTTTGGAAGAAGGTTTCTCACAGGAGATTGGAAGTGGAAGAATAAAAGGACTATTTTTGGGAAGAGTGTTCACATGGGTATAATTGGGAAGAAGGGTTCACATTGGAGTGAAGAAAAGGAGCTCTAATTTATGTCACAATGTGGGCGGATAAGGGGTGTATATACATAATTCTATTCCCACAGGTCATTAAAACCATTGGAAATAATGTGATGTTCCAACAAAAATATGAAACCATTGGAAACAATGATTATCACAAGGCATATCCCAATGGTTTTTTCAAACTGTGGGGTAAACCCTTCCCAAAAAACCAAATTTCCAATGGTTTACATCAAACCGTTGACATAAGTTCCCTTTTTCAATGGATGAAATAAACTATTAGGAAAATAGTGTTGGTAAAAGGGTTATTTCCTCTAGTGTCACCACCATGATAGGTGGTAATGTATGAATGAACAACATAGTTTCATTAGGCGATAGTTCACCGTACCCGAGAATGGTATGTCTGTTACCCATTTGATGGATGTATGTGTAAATATAGTTACAACCCATTGAATAAAAATAAATCAGTATATTTAGGATACTAATGTTTTTATATAACATTGTAATAGGATTAATTTAGGAGGTGGAGAATAAAAAATAGAAAAAAGATTTTGAGGAAGATTGTTACAACTTCTTTGGGTATATCCTTTTGGGTTTCACTGAAGGGCATCCATGGGTGGGTTTTAGCCAAAAATATGACCACTTTGATAAAGGGAAATAGTGTGAGAGATTATTTGAGAATATATGGGGTGCTAAAAATAAATTTAAATGGGTGAATAATAACTTTTTTATATTTTATTTTAATATTCCATCTGAATAACAATTAACAACCTTTCCATTTTTTGTCATGAAAAATGAAATTGTAATTAATTTTGTGGCGAGACTACCATATCAACAGAGTGAATAATTAAATTTTATACCACGTATAATTTTAAACAGTTAAAATGAAAAAAATTAATAATAAATAAAAAAAATTAATTTAATTATAATTAGGAAGAGAAAAATTACTGGCCTTTTTTTTCAAAATAATTTCTCTAGAATTGAAAATGTTTACCATGTGTTGTGAGAACAATACCCTCCATGAAGTAACATATATCATTCATAATATATATTCACTACAAATTATTAAAATATATTAAATTAAGATTAAAAAATTATTAATAAAACCAAAAATATATTTTAATATTGAAATAACACTATATGAAATAACTTTCTTAATCTTAATCAACCATCAATTAATGTATGTTGAAATTAGGTGTATCTAAAACATGAAAATTAAAATTGATATAAAATAATACAAATATGAGTGTGTGAGTATAATTAAGGATGAAAAATGTCACAAATATTAACATTGATATTTTGTTTTTCTGTTGTAATGGTTACATTAATTTTTTGTCTTATAGATTAAAATACCAAGGATTGTTCTTGGAAAATCACTAAAATATTGTCGTTTTCAGTTTCACCATTGAGGACCATATCCAAAACATTCATGAAATGAAATTATAATCAAATTAGTAATTATAAGTAATATTTTATAATGAATTTATAGTTTGGGATTGATCAACATTCAAATAATATTGAATGACAACCACATTATTATGAATCTATTTCCAACCCATCACGATTACTCACACAAAATAACGAAAATAGATAAAAACAAAATAATATAAATATAATGAATATTGAAAAATGATGATTATAAAAGGAATATATATATATATATATATTAATCATGATATTTATTTTCATCAATGGATGTTTGTAATTATGTGAATTGGAATTTTGTCGAAAATGTCAATTGATTGAGATAAAAAATTTCTATAGACCCGTATTTATATATTATGATATATATAATACACCATTAGTATTTTATATCATTACCTTTTGTAATTAATTTATTTTATGTTCCCTTTTAATTTTGTTCCCACGTGTGCTATTGATTTCAGTGTTTTTAATGTCTTATGTGTTTCCTGTCTCTATTTTAAATTCAATGATAGATGATTTATTTTACCTAACAATTTTTTAAATTATTTATTTATTACACTATTTTAAATATTTATCATAAATATAATTCAAATCATTATATTTAAATTCCATAATATCCCTATGATGTTCTATTTTCCTTATTTTACAATTGTTAGATGTTTCATACATTTATATTTTTATTCCATAAGATATGATTTGTATTCACTACATGGTTCCCATTTGTGGTGTATAAATATATAATGGATGAAAATATAATCCATCTGATTATATTTTCATTTAGGTTATTAAACTATTATAGATCCATCACTTTATTGTTCATTCCAAATAAACCTCAACTATTGCTATTCTTTTCCTTTCAATGCCTTCTCTCATTTAAAAATCATGATTTCATTCATTTCATTGAAGATTGTTCACCTAGAATAAATTTTAGGATTGAATATTGTAATTATTAACTTTTAATTATTCACATTTCTTTAGATGGTTCTATATTGTGGTATCCATGCATAAAATTCTATTCAATTTATTGGATAATAATTATTAAATAAATGAATACATGTTATTTATATATGGATTATTTTTTCTTAATCTAGAATGTTTATTTTGGTTTGTTTAACTATTCAAATTTTTTATATTGATTGATTATATTAATTTTTTAATATTAAAATTTGACAAATGATATGTAGATATAATAATGTGGAATTTTATTGATTACTATAGATAATCAATTAGAAATTTAATTTACATTCATATCCTTTAAATGGTAAATATATAGAAATTAAATGAGTGTTGGGTGAGACCATGTAATATATATCCCCCCTGATACAATAATTGGTATAAAGATAAAATACATTGGATTCCTTGGGTAATTCATTACCCATGTAATCATAATGTATTTGTGGGGACCTTGATGAAAATAATGACGTACCTTTTAACAATGGATTTTTTCTATCAATCGAATGGGAGCAGTTTTATGTCATTCTTGTATTATGATTTGATTCCTTTCATAGTATTCATTCCATGTTCATGTCTAGATTACATATGATATACATATTACCTTACAAAATATTTGAGATCACCCTTATTAAAATTCCACTTTCCCAGTTTAGGATGAAAAGTATTTCAAGTGACATTTCTAGAACAATGTCGTTTTTGTACAATTTTTTTAGATTTGTTTAAGGCTTATAATGGAATTTCTAGTTTCTTATACAGTTTCAAATTTTTTTTTATAAATGATAAATTCATTAGATTTATTTTTTAACTTTATTCTAAATGACCTGAAATAAAAAAATGACCTCCCAAAAGTATATTTCTATATAATTTTTGGTTATATTATAAATATATATTTTTAGTGTTGTATCATGATTTATTATTTCAAAACAAGTATATAAAGAGGCTATTTATGAGTACTAGATCTATGAGTGTGATTGAGGGTTATCAATATATTCTTATCGGTGGGGATTGGGAATGATCTTCAAGCCTAGTGAAAAATGTGTTGGGCCACATCTAATTTCATCTAATATCAGTTATTTAGACTCACTTTGTAACAAAATACCCAGTGTCATGATTCTATAATTTTTGGTGGGTCATAATTGAAAAACAACCATTATTCCTTTATCAATTACCTCACACCGCAATGATCGAGGCCACATTATGACTCCATCCCTCATGATAAAATAAATATTTAAATACCTCTTATATCATTGTAATCATAATTTCAGGCCACAACCATCAATAATTAAAATTGGGTTGTCCCAAGAAGGGTAGTTCCTATATAATTTTTTTATATTTCTACAAAAATAAAATTCCCTAAAATTCATATAAATCATTCATTTCATCTGGTTTTTAAATTTTTCATCCCACATAGATTAAACCAATATAATCCTTAATGGTTCAGGTCAAAAAAACCCTTAATTTATTTCTTTTCACTGATATGTTTTGTCGCCATATCTAGGAATTACATAATTAAATACCATTATTTTATAATTATTGATATAACATAGTTGTTAAATTTGTGATAATGAATAGTATTATCTAAAATATGAAATTCATATGTTATATTTTTTAAAAAATATTTCAATATTCATCCAAATGATTTTATTGGAAATAGATATGAATGAATCTAATTTTACAAATTAAATAACTATATTTTCTCTAAAATTGATTTGATTTCATTTTAATATACCACTTTTTTTTAAATTATTTTTTACAGTTTTATAAATTATATTTAGAAAACATAGATTCATTTGTAAAATCAAGAATTCAAAAATATATTACTGTGATATTTGGGTATTTTTTCTGAAAATAATTTTTTCCTATAAATAATGAAAAGTCCATGTTTTTATTAAACTATCAATTTCATGAAATTAAAAATATATTTATGATTTGAAATATATCTCACCTATTAATGTATAAAGAAATTTTTTTACCACCATAAATGATATTGTAAATTATTTATATCATGTAATTAGTAAAAAATCATTTTCAAAATGATAAATTAAGTATTGTTATTATTGTGAGACGTAAATATATATTTACAATTTTAAAATTAATTAAATGATTCAAAATAAAATTTATTTCCATGAATTTAATTCATAATTTTTTATTTTTTCATATTATTATTAAAATAATATTTTAAAAATCATTAATTCATCTTTTAAAGTGTCAGAAACGCTGTTATTATTTATAATCAGTATTTTTTGAGTGAATGGGGATTTTACATAAATATGAAAAATTTCATAATAAAAAATTTCCTTCATAAAATTGGATCCATTTTTAAATTATTACATTAAAAAATGGTTTGTCTGTATTTTTTTATGTATTATGAAATAGTTTATTTTTTTGAATAGTGAAATATGATAATTTTTTGTGTTTATAATTTTGTCCAAATACATGAATTATTGAGTCATGGATGATGTGTGGATGAGGTGAGAACACACTATTTCCCAACAAAATTCCTTATTTAATATTTTCAGTCATAATAATCACCACTATTCAAAGTCTTCATGATAAATAATAAACGATTAAGTAAAGAATAAAAAAACACCCATATACTCCACTATAAACTCTACCACTAACCACCCCTTATGTGCATACCTCGAAAGTATTGAATCTTATAAAAATTCTACAAATCCATCTCCCAATAATCTTCCCAATAATAGGTTATTTCTTTTATAAACCAAAATACTAATTTAATGTTCCTTAAGGTAGTTCTGAAGGAGAAAAATTCATGAGGTTAAATCCCATTTTGATCATTTTATTTTTGTTTAATTTTTTATTATTTGTTATCCTTTTCTTTCCTATTCTATCCAAACATGCATCAGAACTATATAATCTTCTATATACACTAATTTTATTATAATTATGGAATAGCATCCATATATTCCTTTATCTTCTAAATTTTGTTCTAAGGAGATATAATTTGTCTATGAGGTGTCGTTTCACCACCTTCATGGATGATAATCCTTCTTTATCTAATACCGACATCAAGGATGGTCAGAACAAACTTTTATGGTCAATCTATATTATTATATGTATATTTAACATTATTTTATATTTTAGAACTAGTATATATACATAGTATTAGATAATTAAAAAAATAGTGTGTGATGATCAAAAAAAATAAAAAAATAATAATGGTGAGTAACAATAATGTTTTATCTAATAAATCATCACACTATCTGAGAAAATGATATATAATACCAGTAAATATTATATATATTTATTAATAATAAATAATTTCTATTCTTGATAACCATTACCATTTCCCACGACCTTCCGTACATGTAAAGAGGTGAACCAGTTGTGAAAACAAGGGAAATTAATACTTCTGAACGATGAAATTGAATATAGTAACCCAACAAAAAGGACATTAATGAACTTAATAAAAATATAATAACAAAAATAAATGTTTAATAAGTTAGTCGTTATATTATTAATGAATATAATTGAATTATACAATACATTAAGTGCAAGTGAAGACATTTTTGATCATATGGTAAGGGTTTTCTCATCTCACCCTTTTTTTGGATATATTAGTTATTCTTTAATTATTTTATATGTGTGGTGTATTAATACTTTCCATTAAAATATAATATCATTATTTTTTATATTGAAGTTATCAAAATTTTCATTTTATGAAAATTAATATTTGAGGAATATGATTCAATTGAATACAATGTGGTATCAGAATCTCCCAGAACATCCTTTTATCATTCAGTTCACGATTTATACCTCTTTTCATGAATATAATTCTTATTTTTATTTAATATAATGATTATAAATTCAATTAATATGTTATAAAATGATGTATCCAGATTTTTTCGTCTTTTTTATGGGGAATACATTTTCGATAAGGTTTCCTTTTTTAATTCCTCCCGATAAGCGTACAAGATTAATGTGTTCTTCCAAATTTCGTACACATTTTCATGAACCATTCATTATAATTTTCCACACCATAATATTTATAAAATCAATTTTGTGTTCATGAAAATAATATTTTTCATTTATTATTTTCTATAAACAATAATGGAAATTTTTATTTTAATAATCCTTTATATTTTTTCAATAAAAAACTAATGTGGGTAAATTCTAAAGTTTCTTAAAAACAAGTTTTTCATATTGGAAATTATTTATGCGTAATATATAATTACATTTTACGTACCTTTAATATATGATATAAATGTTTAAAAAACTATTTTATGAAAAATAATAATGATTTTCAAAAGTAAATCTTCTTTCCAAAGTAAAATTGGGGTTTTTAATCACACTTTTACATTTGTGTGATATATTCCATGTCCACCAATTATTCCTTGTGTGACATCTATATACTACTCTTGATATACCATATCATGACTATTATTATTCTCATGATATTCTAGGTTTAATTTAATGTTACTCCTTCAAAATAATTATGAATTAAATATTTTAATGTTTTGGGACACATTGTAATATTTAAAAATTGTTTTCCCCAAAAAAAAATTCAGTAGTCTCAATTAAAATTTTCTTAATATATTTCAATATCCTTAGTTGAATAATTTATTCAATTATGTTTCACATCATATTATATCATCAAAAATATGTTGTTGAATATTTTATGATAAATTTGGCTATGTATTTGCTATTTAGATAGCATCCACGGTATATGGTAAATGTATTCATATTTCATATGTTAGTTTCACAATTTAAATTGATATTTTTTTTAGGATTCACCTATTTCATTCAATTAATGAATTTTACATAATATTTTATACGAGGGGACCTCTATATCCCGTAAATGTGTTAGTTTCTCTCTTGAGAAAAACTGAAGAGTGTTATTACCCATATGTGTATGGATTCATGGAAAAAGCCTTGATGTTGTACTTATGATGGTCGAGATTAGGTATTACCTAATTATGATATTGGTAATTGGTCATAAATATGCTCATTAGACAATTTTAATATCCATGGTTATATATCTTTGTCAAGTTAATATTTTTGGTGTTATTTAATCATCATTTATTCTTTCCATATTATGCTCCAGTATATGTTTTAAGGGAATGTGTTTTTAGTTATTCCCCATGAATTATTTTTTATGATAGCGTACGCTATATTTCATTCCCCTAATGAGAATTTGTGGGCATAAATTTCATTTTTTTTGTTTTCCTATGATGTGAAAGATGAATATTTTGAATCACATTTAGTGTTAATCTATATGTTTATGGGTGTTTCTAATGTAGTTTCTTACTTTTTAAAAATTCATGTATTTTTATTTAATTATACTTTAATCTTCATTTCCCAGAATACTAATGTATTTTTTCATTTGGGAAGATAACACATTTTTATATTATAAATTTAAAATGTAATGAAACTACTTCAAGGTACTAGGGTTTGGGTCATTATTATTGGTATTAGATAATGTTTAATTGAAATAATAGAAACTAGATATAGAATTCAATGATTAGGTAACCTAACACAAAGATAAACATTGATGATATAAATATAATAACATTTTATATGTTTATGAAGGTTTATATTATGTGGTTCTTCATATAAATAAAAATCATTCGGGGTACTACTATTATACAAGGATTGAGATTAGATATAATTAGGGGTATAAACTCTAACATGGTGCCTCTAGCCTGTCTCAATGTAAGCTGGTACACAAAATGGGCCTTACTATACACATAGTTTGACCCACCTTGGGGATATTATTTAGATAATTCACATTTTCATTGCAAAACCTAAAAATATATATTAATATATAATGGAAATTAATAACCATGTTTAAATATATGGCATGTTAGGATTCAAATAAGGTTTCATGATATTCCAAAATTTAGTATTCAATGTTTTCACTATAACTATTGTCACCCACACAATGATTTCGGGATTAGGACATCGATGGAACCCAAATATCCATGTTATTATAGAGAATTGTGGAATAGGTGGTGGTAATGATCAACCAAACTGGGTTTTGAGAGATGTGAATGCTATCATGTTCATGCCTAATCATTTTTTTCAAAATAATATTAATAATATATATCTTTACTAAATCATGATATCACTATAGAATATATGGATAAAGATTTATATGAGATACAGTGTTGGAAAACATGGATAAAATAATTCTTGATTACCATACTGTATGAAATATCGAAGGAGACACCCTAGAATGTGTCTCAACAGAATAGAGAATTGTGTTATGTGTGGGAAAGAGGGTCATAAATAAAATAACCCCAAAAATGAATATTGTGATGGTAGAAGATAAAACACATTCTAAGAATCCATTTTAATTAATTTAATTTAATTTCGGGAAACTGGGAATTACTAGAGTCAATTTCCCATTATATTGGATTAATTGTAGACCAAGGAATACCATTTATGGAAATAAATGGATGATATATTTATGTAATTTTTATTTTATTTATAACATTAATGAAGATCCTAATTTCAGTAATTTATGTCACATATATTTTGGATGTTATGTTAATAAATTTTTTGAAAAATGTAAACCCGCATGCTAGGTGAGATCCCATCACACAAGATAGGGCTGTGGGTTTTGAACCCACTTCCAAAGGGTGGAATGTGTGAAAAAAATACCACTTGACTACGTGAAGTTCTCATTAACATGATAATTTTTTTATTGTTAATAGTTATTTTGATATATGGAATTTTTTTTCACAAAATAGATAACTTTGCAATTGGAAAATGATTTGGTGATTAAGTGATTTTGGGAGATGCATTATATTTTATGAAATTAAGGTCTAATTGTATTTTGGTGTTAGGTAAGAATTTATTGTGGACTTGTGGTGATTTGGTTTTATTATGAAAATGGTTATAATATCATGAAAATTATGGGACTTTTTATGAATGAAAATTTCATAAGATCTATCTTAGAAGAGTCATAACGTTGGAATTTATTATATTGAACTTTGGATATTATGGAGTGACGGTAAGGTTCAATTTATTAGATAAATTGTATTAAAAATTTTAGTTTCTATAAATTATTAAATGTTGATGTAATGAAATGTGGATCTAATGGTTTATTAAAGTTCTTCAGGTATGAAAAATTAATTTTTAACTTTCATTACTTGGAGCGAGTAATGATATAAATATAGATCGAAGCACATCCAAAGTATGAGATTATGCTTAGGATGTGAACTGTAATCAAGTATGCCCATTTTTAATTAATAATCTAAATATTAAATGAATCCATCAACTCTATGAAATATATTTGGGAAAAAATTACCTGTTTACTTTTCATTCATTGAAATCAATGGCATTTTATCACATCATAAGATTTATTGTTTTTAAAGGTATAAATATATGTAAAATATTATTTATTACTTCCCATTAGAACCCAATAGTTTGATTTCACATCCAAGAACAATGTAATCTATTTACAAAAACGATTTTCTACTGATATCCACATTTTTTCCTGACCTTCAAATTACTTTTTTCACTCTTATAAAAGGGATATTTTATTAACCATATTTATGATGTGGGTTTCTCAAAACTAATTTTGATGTATCAACCATTGACTTATGAATTAAAATGTCAAATTGAGAGGTTGAAATTATTGAAGGATTGTAGAATGTAACACTCCATGATTTTATTTTATTTCACATATTATGTTTTATTTATTCTGAGGAATATGTTTCACAAAACACGATTATCAAACTATCAATGATATAAAATTAAATGTCATTATTTCGAAATTAAAGTCATAATATTGCTTTTAAATTGTTAAAAATGAGCAGTACTGTCAAAATTATGAAATTATTTATTATACATTTAATTAAATAATTACACATGCATCCAAACTATAGTATACATATAAGATATGAATGGATCCAATTTAACCCATTAAAATTATATAATTTTTCCAAAGGTAGTCTTCCCACTACATAATGGTGATGTAGTTTTTAAACTAAAATTTGGCATTTTTATAAATTTTATTGAGAACAATAAACCACTTTATTAATAGGGGAATTTATAATTTATATTATGATGAATTTTTTTTATTTTTATAAAACTATTTTGTTCAAACCAATAGGGATAAATACCATTTTTTAATAAATAATAAATAATTTACATTATTATTCAATTTATTATTTGAATTACATCTCACTGGGAATGTATAAAAAATCTATTTATCTAATAAATGGAAATAAAATATAGTCATACCCGTGAATTAGTAAATAATGTTTTTATAAATGATAAATTATTTAATGGTATTTTAGTGATATTAAATCTTGATTTAATGTTTTATAACTAATTTTATGCTTTAAATTCATATTTATTTCAACATATTTTCTTAAAAAATTTATTCCTTTCCTTTTGATTATAATATAATTTTATTAATCCTTTATTAATTTTCTAATGTTTCATAAAAAAATTAATAATTTCAAAATGACTATTTTGAGAATCACTAAAAAAATTTCAATGTTCATTAAGGAGGTTCGGAAGGAGTTGAATTCAAGGGGTAAAATGCTTTTTCGTTTTTTTAATTTTCTGAAAATTTCATTTATTTTATTATATATACCATGCCACCACTATAAAAAATTTCATGAATACTAAATTATCTTATATGCATTGGAATGTCATATTGATTATGTAATATCTGAAATCAATTATTTTCTCATCCCCAGTTTTTGTAAAATTTTAAACATCGTCTGTGAGGTCTTTATTCACCACCTTCCATGACGATGATTTTTTAATTCCCAATACCACCTTTAAGTTTGGACATAAATCCCTTTTTATGGTCAAAAAAATCATAATATGTGTATTTAAAATTATTTAGTGTAATAGAACATGAATAAATAGTTATTATTAATAAATTAAACAATGATAGTGCGTCATGATCTTAAAAAACAACAAAAAATATTTTAAAGGATTACCATTAGTATTTTATCTAATTATTCATCTTCACATTTTTAAAATGATATATAACACCATAAAATCATATATAGGTTCACAAATAATATATAATTTCAACTAAGAAATACCATTCCCATTTCATATAATTTTTTATACATATATTCAAGTAATCCAATCATCAAACCCGAGGTAACTTACACATCCTTATGTGGCAATTAAATCATAAAACTCATCAAAAAGGTCATAAATGAACATAAAAAAATATAATAAATATAATATTTTTTTATTCTTTATAAATTAAATTATTAATGAATCTAATTTCATTATTTAGAATATTAAGTGAAAATAATGGGAACTTTTAGATATATGGTAAGGGTTTTCTTATCTATCTCATATTTATATGAGATATATCTTTTTAGGAAATTATTTATTTTTTGTGTTGTTTATGTATAAAAATTATTGAATTAAAATATCATGAATTTTATTATATTAATTGTATTATTTGTTTAATTTTATGGTTTTTAATTTTGGAGACATTAGTTTCGATTGATTAAAATGTGGTAAGGGATTTTCCTAGAACCTCTATTTTTAATTCTGGTTACACATTCTCTATATTTGGTGAAAAATAAATCTTATATTTTTCTTAATTAAATATTCTAAATTATGTTTTCATCATCCAAAATAATCTATCCATATAAATTTATATTTCATTGATGTGGAAATACAAGTTTTATAATATTTAATTTTTAATTCCACTCAATAATCATACCTAATTAAAGAGTACATCCCAATTTTATACTTATTTTGATGTACTATCTATTATTAGATTTAAGAAAATATTATTTTTATAAAATAAATATTTATTAATGAAAATATATCTTTTTTACTTATTGTATTTATATAATTTTATTTACCTATTCTATTTTAAAGACTATATTATTTTTTTCATAAATCTACACTATAGTGGCCCAATTCAATAGTTTCGTAAAAACTCTTTTCACATGTTGGACATCATTTACGACTCAAAAATAATTTAATTTTCCTAAACATTTATTTTTTGGGATATATGTGTTTAAATCCACATTTTGTGACAAGTAAAAATTATTTTCCAAAAGAACTATTCTTTCAAAAGTAAAAAGGGTTTTCTAGTGTGAATTTTACATCTATGAATTACCTTCCTCATTCACCAGTCAGTATTTGTGTGATTTTAATGTAATGCCCTTGAAATATCATATCATTAGTCTTCCTATTATCCTGATACTTTATGTTTCATTTAATTTTACTCCTTCTTAAAGATTATTATTTAATTTTTTAAAAGTTTAATGGGACACCGTGGAATGTTTATTGAAATTTTTGCACATAAATTTTTATAATTGTGTCATTTAAAAGTATCTTCATCTATGTCAAAAAAATTTTAATCATGTAGTTCATTTAGGTTTATTTATTTTCATTCTATCAAACATATTTTTTTGAAGGGAGTATGATCAGTTTGATTGTGGATTTCATAATTTGGTACTATTACATCATTATGGTTAATATAGTCACATTTTGTCTACTAGTTTTTCAATATGAATTTTCTTATTGACAATATTTCACCCCTTACATATGAGTAATTAATATGACATAGTAAATGATGCTCTTGGACTACTATATCCCCATGAGGAATATGTTTGTATAATGATAGCAATAAGACAATGTTTTTACCAATTAATGTATGGTGTCATAGAAAAACCCTTGATGGTATGTTTATGTTTTCTAGAAAAATGAATTCCCTTATTATGATACTGTTAATTCAGAGTAAATATGACTATCCAACTAGTATAATATCCATTGAAAATTTTCTTAAACAAGTGAATATTTATGTAATTATTTAAGGAACATTAATTTTTTCCATATTATTCTAATGATTATGATTTAATGTAATTTTATATATTTATTCATAATAGATTATTTTTTAGTAGATTCTTCTATAATTCATTCCTTTACCAAAAATAGTGAAAACATATTCATTTTTTTATTTATCCTATGATGTGAATATGTATATTATGTATGACATTTATTGTTAATCTAATAGGTTATATGTGTATCCAATGGTTGTGCTAGGTTATTCGTTCTTTCAAATTGTAATTTAAAAATTATTATTTTATTTGGTATTGTAATAGTAGTAAACTATTCAGTCCTCTAGGATGAAAAATCTTTTTCATAGTAGTAATGTAATATTGTAAGGCACCAAATACAGGATAAGATGTTTTATGTTTTTACAATAATTACATGTTGAATGTTTTTTGGTATATTAATTCTAACACCTTCTTTCAACAAAATAGAAAAAATTAATTTTAAAAATTTTACTACGATAAAATATAAAATATTTACAAATTTTGTATATTCATAAAAAATGAATACTTATAATAAATTAAGAACCTTTTAATACATTGAAAATTTACTCATCTAGATTCCAAGAGAAATTGAGAAACATCTATGGTATTGATTATAAGAATAGTTGATATTCTTATCCAATGGTTTTGTTTTGAAAATCATATTGGTCTTCCTACTATAAGAACTCAATGGAATACTTTTGAAAATATTATATTTTATAAAATCACATATTTTTATATATAATAATATATATTTTTATTTAATAAATAAATTTATTCTATTTTTTGTAATAGTGTGTAGAGAGATCATGGTAGTTACCTAAAGGTAAAATCAGATTTTTATAGATATGAAATATAATAACGTGTTATTAAAATTAATATATAATTTGTAACAATTGAGAAAATCATGTGGTAATTCTTAGATATTTATTTAATTTAATATTTCTCAACAAACAGACATTTCATTGATGATTATAATTTCAAAAATCAATAAGAATTTGATTTATTATATGATCACATATGTTATTTCCATGTATCCAATCTAAGTTGATATAAAATTTAGATTTTATGTATTTTCTTCAATGTATTAAAAAATTATCAATTTATAGAATGGTAAAATGTTATATTTTAATTATGTAATAGATTTATATTTCTAGTTAAAAAATAATATTTTGATATGTTTATCTGGGAATATTTATGTTATTTGTGTTAGTATAATATAATAATTATTGTATAACAATTAATATATTTTATCAATCTTATTACTGCCTTTTTTCATTATTCTATAAATGGTTTTTGGCCATTTTTTTAATTAAATGTATTATAAAGGGGCTAGTAAATTCCCTAAGGGGTCGGTCGGGTCCAATATACACATATGAGTTCACTATATTGATTTTCTAGCTTGAATCCCAAAATAATTATATAAATTACTAATAATATTTAAATTAATATTCAAATTATTGAAATTAATTTTTATATATATTATTTTGAGGATAATGTTGGATACTTTGTAACACCCAAAACATGAATATCATATTTCTTCTGTTTTATCCACGCATCATTCATGGGATTGTGTAGTGTTATTTTCTAATTAATTTTTTCATTTTAAAAATGAATTTAAATCATTAATTTTTTCTTAACATAGTTTAGTCCCATATTGGTTTGTTTTTTTCTATAGTTTTATTCCCTCTAATTCATACTCATAATATTTTTAAAAGTTATATTGATAACAATTATAATTACTCTTATTATGAGTTAGACAGATATGGGTTTTATGAAGCGGTTATAAAAAATATTTATAACAGGGGTGGAGGAAGAGACCTATTTCAATGAGGATAATGGGTAATGGTTTTCATGATGACCCACCATAAAATTAAATCACAATCGACAACTATAGGGGGAATTACCGAATTGGTGCTAGGGTAGACCCCATATCTCTTTCTTCTCTTCATTCTATTACTCTCATTTTTTCCACTAAATTATATTATAATACAACATTAATATCATCATTATTTAGGTACATATTTATAATATTGTTATGGATATGTGATCTTAATGATTCTTGGAAAGTAAATCGTAAATAATTATTTTATTTTTTATTTATAATCAATTTGAATACAAATTATACATTATATATGTCAGAATGTTCTGAAAAAATTGACATATATAACAACATTATTAAGTTATTAATAATGTATGAATTATTTTAAGTTAATATTGTTAACATAAAACATTATATTATAACTACTTACATGATTTCATTCAATAGTGTTTTATGCTATTAAAAATCTAGAACATGGTACTTAATGAGAACAAATCAACATCTAGAAATTTTCATCTCCCAAAATAAAAAAGTATGTCTGTAAATAATATTCAACGTGATCTATATTGATTTTAATATGAATTTATGATTTATTATAATCTATATATAGAGTTGAAAATTATTACGAATTAAATATATACATATAATTGATTTCAAATTGATATTTGTTAGTCCTTAAATGATTTAAATATTTTGTTAATGATCATGTTGTGTTTATTTTTAAATATATATAATAATATTATTGAATATTTTTTTGATACGTTGAAGATTAATTTAGTAATTTATTAAAAATAATGTTCTAAGTGACTTTTTAATGTCACATATAGTTGAAATTGTTTTATGAATATTTCTTATAAATATAATTTTGTTTGTAAAACCATGATAATTTTTTGAATTAAATATATTAGTTGTTGTGTTTCTAATTTAAATGATAATTTTTCAGGATACGAGAATTTAAATCAAAGTGATAAGTAATTCATGATGAATGAATTTTATATTTTCAATTCTTGTGAATTTCATATAATTTCCTTGGTCATCAAAATCAATGCAATTATTTAAATAATTAATAATATTTCTCAAGATTATGGTTATTGGGTGATATTATTAATGTCATTTATATGCCATGTGATCATTACAATTTTGATTGCGTTTTTACTGGCCTGAGTTATAGATAAAAGGTATTTATTGAATAAAACATATATAAACTCATGATTTTAATTTTTATCATTACATAAAAGTTGTAAAACATTTAATTAAAATTACAGTAACCCATATCATATAATTTAATGTGAATTTTTAGTAAAATTCTAGAATTTTT
Source organism: Viscum album (assembly GCA_963277665.1). NCBI lineage: Eukaryota > Viridiplantae > Streptophyta > Magnoliopsida > Santalales > Viscaceae > Viscum > Viscum album. Next base: position 245,180,385 of record OY728122.1, on the reverse strand, counting down.
TCTTTATATAATTTTTCATAAATATCATCAATGAGATATTATGGGATTATATTAATTTAACATGTCATATGATATTCTTTATATTAAATCAGTCAGATACCATTATTTATTACATTACTCCATTCAATGATATTCATTGAATATATTCATATATAAAAAATTAGGTTTTTTTGAAAAGTGAAAACATTAGTGGGTGGTAAAAAATATGGGTTTTTTCAACATGTAAGTATATTAATGTAAACATTTTTCAATTGGTCAAATTGAAATATATGGTGGTGTTTTTACCTTTTACAATTATATTTTGGAATTTTAGTCTTTATTTAATACATTATGACACAACGATTATTATGTTTTCAGATATGAAAATATCAGTTTTCTCTTAGAGAAATTTTCATTGTTCTCTTCAAGAATTATAATAAAATATTATGTTTTGAGTATGACTATTTAGAGAAAACATATTTTTTTTTATTATAACACCCCAAATGTTTTTATAGATTTTCCTCCAATAGAATCCATATGTATTGATGTAAAATATGTTTTTTTCAAATAATGGAAGTCTAAAATGAAAAACACAGTATTTCATTAATGAGGAATATTTAATAATACAATGAGGTAAAAAAATTATACTTTGTTGGAAAATTATGGTGGTTAATTATGAGAAATATACGAGTTATATAAACATAAGTATGAAAAAAATAATATGGTAAAAATATATATAGGCCGGAAAAATACCATGTAACTTTTTTAATTTATTTAAAAATATTGTGAGCCTGAGAAAATTGATGGCATGTGATTCCGAGGCCTGGTGTGCCCGGAATTTATTTTTGATGTTTTAAGGTACTTTTAGTAAACGTGCGGGCGATGGTTTATATATTTTGAATTAGTGCTTGGATTAAAAATATGAGGGCACCATTGAATTTGAAGTGCTATGATTCGTTTAAAAGAAGCTTCACATTGAACAATGTAGGGCAGTAGAAAAAGAGAAATTTTGTACATTAGTAAAAAATAATAAAATAACATGACAACATTATCTTATTTCTTATTCCCCAATGGATGAGTAGTGGTGGTGAGGACCAGTGACCTATCAAGCCAATTAATGGCTTGAATCTAAATTATTTCTAACTGTACCATTGTGGAATTAAGAGGTTTATTCATTAAATGATTCTATTTAATTCCTTGGTATGTTACTCACCTTTTTTCAGCTCTATTTTTGTAAGGGCTGGGTGGAGTTTTGACATAGCTTCAACAATTAATAATCCGTTGGTGATGTGGTGCAACTCCTTCCTCCGACATATATGGAAGCATCAGTGGCATCAAACCAGGAGCGAAGAACGATGACGACTTCATCAAAGAGAAGATTCTACCTCCACCACCATGATGACTCCAACAATTATTGAGGTAGGTATTTTTTTTAATTCATGAAATTCAATCAATTCAAACCCTATTTCTTGAATTTTTGGGTGGTTGTTCTGAGGGATGTGAATGGGGTTTATTTTATTAAGAATTAGTTGAATAATCTCTCACTTTTTATAATGCTAACGCGGAGCGTGATAAAAATGAACGACGCCTAGACCCTCTACTACTTTGTTCTTGTTCTGTTCTTTGAAGGACAATTCTTCAACTTGATAGAACCTTCAATCTGAGAGGTATGTAATAATGAAGACAAATCAGGATAACCATAGGCACATATGGAAAGAAGAACGGACCACCATAGCTCACATGGTGGCCCGAAGAAAATTTGATGGCATGACACCGACACTACAGCACTGAAAACTAGTGTCGGCAATGAAGGCAGCAGTCAATGCTCACCGGCTATGGAAGAGTGTGGCATCAGATGGTGTCACAGTGGACTCGAAGGGCCATCATACTCGCAATTGGCTTTGTCGGTCAGGCAGAGCACCGTCGCGCACTGCGGTGAAGGAGTCATCGCTTTGAAGCCGCGAAAGGAGGAGGAACCATGCCCAGCTGGTTTTGCGGACCACATGGTGCTGCTAATTGAAGATAAAAATTGAACATCATGAACTATTCAAGTGTAGGAGGCCAGCCGACTGGAGAGCTGCAGCAGCGCACTGTTCCGCGTCGCCTGGAGGGCAGCTCCCAACTGACGGGCTGGCGTGGTCCGCTGTCTCGCGGGCCGAGCCAACCATGGACTAGCCCAACCGGTATTTCCCAAGCTAGTTTGGGTTGTACTGGGTCAAACAAAATACTGGGTCTGGTCGGCCTAGACCAGGTCGAACCTAGTCGGTCTGATCAAACCAAAACCCCTCTTACGTATATAAAAGCTAAAAAGGTCGTACCTTCCGAACCAGATGTCCGTTTTATGAACCGTCAGGGATGATGGTATCCATGGAGTGATATATGACTTTAGAAATACTCATGGAGAGTTTTGGAAAATTTGGATTATGTCCGTGTTGGATTGACTCTGAATCTAACTGGGCCCTCAGCATTAAAATGACAATAACATACAGACTGGTGTACAATTGACGTGAAATCTGTTGCATTGGAACCCTTATGAAATGACGAATCATGGGGTAACTTTTGCGTTAGAATTTATCGTGATTGAAATATGAATTATGGCTTTAGAATAATTTCTCCTTGAATCAAGTGTACAAATAGATGAAATCCAATGACTAGTAGTGAGGTGGAGGTTGGAAACATATCATACGAAGGATAGTATCGAGCGATCCTATGTGGGTTAGCACCTATCGATACTATGTGGGTCAGATCCTATGTGGGACATCACTCAACAATCCTCAATGGGTAAATTCATACATATCCTATGTGGGTCAGATCCTATTTGGGTCAGTGCTCATCGATCTTGTGTGGGTCAGCACATATTGATCTTGTGTGGGTCAGATCCAGTTTGAGTCAATAGGGGTTATTACCTATTGATCCTTGGAGAGTTGGATATTGTGTGGGCCAGTGTGGCTTTGTAGCTATTGATCCTCTATGGTTCAGACTTTGTATGGTCAACAATAGTGCCTCTCGATAGAATACGATGATCAATGATCTCGACTAATCATCTATACTTTTGTGCATTACTTATACGTGGGTTTATATGTGTATATATCATTTTTCATTGTTATTGAAATCATGCTTCATGGATTTCCATTTTAGAATTTTGAGAGGCCTTTGGGGGGTCTCGAGGTCCCTTCTGGATATTGTTACACTCACCCTTGCATGGGCTTCACCTGCACCTTCTTGTGTGTTGTGAAAACTACGAGTGACACCACTAAGACTGTAGGAGCTAGTACATGGCCGTACATAGAGGTTATGGTAGACCAAGAGAGCTTTGTAGATGAGTTGTACTTACCCTTCAGCTAGGATCTTTGGTGTTTTTTTTTCTATTTTCCATTTTAGTTGTGCCCTATTAAGTTGTTATTTTATTCAATCCCCTTTACATTCAGCACACACTATTACTACTGAATTTTTATTTCTTGGTATCATCATGTTGTGTTCTTGAGTTTTGTGACCTATAGGTTTTAAGGAAATTACTTTATGTTTAAGGGATACACATTTCCAACACTATTCCGCAACCCTTGGCCTAAGGAAGGCGAGTGTGGGGTAGTCACAGCACGGGCCCTATGGGATAGGTCCAGACAAAATGTATCAGAGGAGTCAGTTCAACCAACGAACTAGGACATAGATCATTTTATTGGAACAATAGTGTTAAGTGTTTTGAGTATTGTTTTCTATTTGGGGAGTCCATTTGTTGGTGCGGTGTCCGACGTATCCATTTAGTATGACACTGGATTATGACTTATGACATAGTGCACAAAAACGCTTATCATATTTGTTTTGAAGATGTATTTAATTTGATATATTTTGAGTCATCTCAACAGGTTTAACGTATTCACCGCGACACACCTTTTTTTCAGGATGCCGCAGCATAGGCAGCCAGTTTGGATTCCCAGGAGAGTGTACAATAACATCCTACCGAGCGATGAGGCTTCAGTGTGAGGCCCTCTTATTGTGTTGGCAACTTCGGGTGATGTACCTGTAGAACCACCAACCATTTGAAATTAAATGCCACGAGCCCCACCAGTAGACTGTGCACGCCGACTAACTATGTTACATGAGTTCCAGAGACAGAGGCCTTTGAGGTTTTGAGGCAAGATAGATCCCCATGTAGTAGAGTACTGGCTGGAGGCTATGCCTATAGTTTATCTCTAGGTTGAGACAATAGTAGAGCCGATGGTTATCCAAGCTGCAAGCCTTTTCCAGGACACAATAGGAAGTTTGTGGAGCCTGACGCTCCAGAAACACGACATGGAGATCCTCACTTCGAAATAATTTGTGTGCCTCTTCATGGTGGAGTTTGTTCCAGTGACAGTACAATCTTCGTGTATTAAAGAGATCCTCCAATTACAACTGGGCAACATGACAGTAGCCTAGTACATGACGAGATTCACTGACCTGTCATGCTCCTCCACCAAAATTGTACAAGACCCATTCATCACAGTCTAGACCATTGAGAAGGTTCTTCAGTGGGAGGTTAGATCATCGATGATATCACCAAATACACCGATGCAGGATGCATTACTGGAGCGGGAATTATTGGTTGAGATCTTCATAGCTGAACAGACACCTGAATTGAGAGCCACCACCAGATTATAGGTAGTCAAGTCATTTATTGGAGGCAGTAGACAGATTACACAGGGGTCCAAATAGGCCAGACCCACTAGTGGGTGACCCGAGGACGTATGGGTCAGAGATTCGAAGCTCGTGAGGCAGAGAAGGTCAGTTGGGAGGCAGAATGTGGATTAAATGCAGGTGGAAAGGAAACATGGCTCATGACAGCCCGACCAGTCATACCAATGATTAGCAGATAGTCGAGGGACTGTTGAGGCAGAGGCCAATATTTGGGCAACTATGTCCGCAAGGCGATGGATGAGGTAGAGTTATAGGCTTTAAAATAGGAAGGGGGCATAGAATTGATGTTCTACCACCACCACCACCAAGAGGTCCACCTATAACACATAAAGAAGGTGGACAGGGGTGGGCAGAACTTTTGGTAGCTGATACCTATGACCACGGTGCTCTAGATATGAATAGATGTATGATCTATGTCTATTCGACCCTAGCTACTATACAAATAATCACAGGTTACAGTCACTCATTCATTTCCACAACACATGTTCGGAGCTAGGAGATTCCAATAGAGTTGTTGGCTTGATCCTTATGATTAGATACTCATACGAGAGAGGATTCGATAATTACACATTGGTTCCGACAGATTGAGTTCACTCTAGGTGGTGAGAGCTTGGAATGATATCTCCTATTATAAACGTCAAGGGCCTACGATGCCATCATTGGTATGGATTTAATATCCACATTCCATTCTCAGATCAACTATTTTAGGTGCATCATAGGGTGTGTTCATGAGTATGTGATCAGGCATACCTTAATCGATGAGGGGGAAACATTTTCCACACACGAGGGACTATATTAGAAGAGGGGGAATCCCAATACTCATCAGTAGGCTAGACTCAACCTCAATGGAGTTTGAAATGAGGTGTTCGAGTTATCCAATAGTGGTGGACCATTATGGAGATGTATTTCCTCCTGATGTTCCAAGACTACATCCACGTAGAGAGTTATACTTTCATGTTGATGAGTACCCCAAGACGACATTGATATCTACACCATCATATTGGATGGCTACCATGGAGCTTCATTATTTTAGGTTACAACTAGAGGACTTGTAGGGAATGGGTTCCATATGGCCCAGTGTTTCGCCATGGGCATCACCGATCTTGTTAACCATGAAGGCGGATGGGATCTTGAGCGTTGGTGTGGACTATCGACACCTGAACCATGTGACCATGTTGAACAAGTATCGACTCTTGATGATTGATGATCTCTCTCACTAGTTGAAGGGAGCTTGATGGTCTTCAAAGATAGACCTCTAAATAGGCTATCACCAGCTTAGGGTACGGGATGTGGACGTACCGAAAACAGCTTTCAAATGTCAATATGGCCATTATGAGTTCATGGTGATGACTTTTGGCAGGGGCATCACTCCAATAGAGTTAATGAGGCTCATGAACTGGATATTTTAGCCATTTCATGATTTATATGTGGTTGTCTTCATTGAAAACATCTTGATATACTCGGCATTGGAGGAGGTGCACACCATGCACCTACAGATTGTCTTAGATGCACTCTAAGAGCCAGAGATTTTTAGATAGATCTCAATGTGCTTGTTCTAGATATGGGAAGTCCCCTTACTAGGGAACGTTATCATGGAGGCAGGAGCTATAGTGGATCTAGGAAATATTGATGAAGTTCTTTCTTGGGAGCCACCTAGGTGTGTGATAGAGGTGCGGTATTTTTTGGGATGGGTTGGGTACTACATGAGATTTGTACTTGACTTCTCCATGGTAGCAACACATTTTTCAGCCTTAATGAAGAAGTGGAAGACTTTCTTGTGGACACAGAACTTCCACCAGTGTTTTTAGGAGATGAGGAAGAGACTGGAATATTCCCCCAAATTGTGTCTACCAGAATAGGGCATTGGTTATTTAGACAATTGTGATACATCAAGGAACAGACTAGGTTGTTTGCTGATGTAGGAGCGAGCAATGATTGCTAACATCTCATGACAGTTGAGATGAAACCAGAAAAACTTCTCTACACATGACATGGAGTTATCATCTGTGGTCGTTGCACTAAGGATGTTCAGACACTACTTGATGGGGGAACAGTTTAAAATTCACTCTGATCATAAGAGTTTCTGGCATATATTCTCACAGAAAGAACTGAACAATAAAGACATATCCTGAGAGTGCCTGGAGCCAGTTCCCAAGAGACATGACATGCCATAATTATTACATTACATTCATTTACAAATAAAAAATCATGTCCCATACTATAGAGGATCGCGAGGTTCAGGTTCAAGGAAACTAGTTGCATTCTGAAAAATGATTGAAGACATGACTGATACCTGAAACATTTTTATTTAAAACTTAGGGTGAGCATATGAATGCTCATTAAGGGGTTTAAAATTAATAATCTATACCCAAAATAACGTTTGAAAACATTCTTTAAAAACCCTTAAAATACTCTGTCAAAATAAATGTTGCGACACTAGTACACATTATAAAAGTGCGTGATCAAACCATGTTGTTGGAATTACAATGATACATAGTTCAATTATAGGCATGATGAAAATATGAAATTCCAAACATGAATGACATAAGAGTATGTAGCACAAATTAAATAGTTAAGAGTAATGAATGATAAGAGTTGCGCATAAAGGTAATTATTTCATTTTCATACATCAAATACTAAAATCACTGAGTGAAATGCATATTTCATGCCATAAACTTTCTCTTTTCTGATACTCATAAGCAATGGATCTTAATTAACATGCACATAATAAGTGATTATAATTTAGAACATTTTGAAACATATTGTCGAGGCCTTGGACAAGACATATAGTGATTAAGGCCTCGACCATAATCCATAAGCTCTTTAACCTATATTCTACTAGTCGATTATTTTTATGGTTAATTACATAGTCATAATGAGGAAAGTTCATATGTTGGACTGTGTGAAGTCCTCTTTCCAAGAAATATAGTGATTATGGCCTCATCAAAAATCCATAACTCAATATTGGGAATGGCCTCGGCCAATTCCACATCTAGTTGTCTCATCAGACATACCGATTCATTGAGGGGCTATAGCGGGCCCCGCCCGTCACATAATAAGTCCAATGAATTCCTCATACCTCTAAATCAATGTTCTCATGCAACATTTATTTATTAAATTACATATCACATATCAAACCAAGTTTCACCTTTACTTGGTTACTAATTTCACTTTTCATTCTGTTCAAGGTGTCCCATACCACCTTGATCAATTAAATCCATAAACTCAAAAAGGCATAAAAGTTAAATATTACAATTTATTCACATTTATGCATATGTAGTGAGTCTAGCATAAAACTATTATTTATGTGGTCAATTCATTAAATGGTTCAGGAATTAAGAGCACTTGTGCTGATAGCTATCATAGAATAAATACAAAATTGTCCACATCAAATGAAAAATTCTAGAATCATAATATTCAAAATCATACAAGATTAAATTAGGAGGTGAATTTAACAAAATAAATAAATAGGTAAACTTAAAATTACATGCGAGGTGCTAAACTCACATCATCTCAAACATTTGTTATAAATAAGAATTTATTAATACGATAAATGTTTTAAGCTCAAAGTATGAAACTCAAACATAAAAATTAGTATCTTCTATAATGAGTGAAGGATGAAGATTACATATGAAATCAAATTCACAAGATACCAATATCTATACATGTGAATTAATAATATTAAAAGAATGCATTTGGAAAAAAACCATGATTAGGGTTTCATGTGGTGTAAAATATTCATTAATTGGGGTATGCATAAAAATAGTGATCGTTCAAGGAAAAAACATTTGATTACCCATGTTTAATACTTCCTTCACATAATATAGCAATTTTATAAATACAATATAGAAAAAAATGGTGTCATACTTTTTCTCGTACCCACATACCCGATTACACGCCACAAGTTTATGCAAGGTTCTCATTCAAAGTCAGCATGACACTTGTGATTTAATTAAAACATTGATTTTATTGTTAGGGTGAAAATATTGGATTGTTTAAAATGGGAAAATATTTTATGTGTGGTCATATATGATTAGGTGTAAAACTTTTCTTACACAAAGTAATTCCATACATTTTAATCCTTTTCCATCTCACAATTCAAATCTCAAGAATATCTTTAATCTGGGGTTATAAATTTTATGCAATTCAAGAGTCGTATATTTTATACATATATTTTTTCATATACATATTTGTATATATATGTGTACTCAAAATACTTAGTGAAACAAGGATGTTTTGAAGAGGTACAATAAAACCTTTATAAAAATAAGATTCTTTGGGAATCATCATTTAAATGAAGATTTCATATCATATATATATATATATATATATTTAATTAAGAAGATACAGTTTTTCACACAAACACATTTCTATACAGCTATGCATATATTTATATAAGTTCAAGAATAAAGATAAAATCCCCTTCAATCATTATTTACACTAAATATATCTATTTTATAGGAACATAGATGATAAAATATTCCCTTCACAAGAATATATGTATATATATATTTTATATCGGTTAAAACAGAAAGAAAGGCAAGGATAACCCTTACCTTCACAAAAACACTTAAAACATGAAAATTTTAGGGTGGATAGGTCTTCTAAAAACCGAATTCAAAATTATATACATGAACTATACATATAGTCCATGTATATATATCTATATATATATATTTTAAAACCATCCACAAGAAGAGATGAAAACAAAACCCTTTCACCAATTCATGCTATCCTCAAAATAGAAGTCAACATAAAAGTTTAAGGTCTTTAAAATAATTGTACGTGTACATATATATATATATATACAAAAACTGTGTATATATTTTTTTATATGAAAACCCATTTTCATATCAATGGAAAATGAAAACACACTTACAATAGCTCGAGGAGGAGGAGGAGGTGCTCAGGATGGTTCTGGAGGTCTAGGTGGAAGAGTGGAGGTCCGATGAAAGCTTGAACAAGGAGTCGGGAGGTCATGTGAATGCTTCAGATAGGTTTTTATAAATTATACCAATAATGAATGGGGAAGGGATACAAGGACACATGCCTAAAAAATACAATGAAAGAGTTCCCTTGTAGAAACCATGTGAGATTGGAGGGTCCGACGGATGAAAAGGTGAAGAAAACAGTGATAAATAGGAGAGTAGGGGTATTGTTTCAAGGCACGCCATGGAGAAGAAGACTGTGCCACTGGAAGAAAAAAACAGAAGAAAATGGGCCGTCCAGAAAGCATCTGACATTGATCCTATGGTTGGGGTATATCTAAATTTTATAAAGGTATGTATGACTCATATTTAATCCGAGCGTGATCAAATAGCTCCCATAAATTCAGGGATATGCCACAATTTTTTATGCTAGATGCGGGATCGAGATCAGCAGCTCAGATCACATGCAATGCGATCCGGTGGCCAGGATCTCATCTCGCCTGAAAATTCAGTTCCCACATCAAAATGGTTGGGTGTGCCGAGCTCCCTTATAAGCTTCATCCTCCCGCAGTGGAGGTAATGATACATCACACACACAGGAGGCCCTATACACAGGCCTTCGCCTCCATGCAGGCCTCGACCTACACAAGCGTGCACTGCAGGAACCTGCGCTGCTGCGTGCACCCATGCACACCTTGGCCACGCCCGTGCTGTCCACACACAAGCACTCCTGTGTGCTCCTCGAGTGACCTATGCCCAAGCTCGAGTTGGTCCAGGCATGGTTTGAGGGCTTGGCTCAGCCACCTAGGGTGTGCCGCCTCCCTCAGCCCAGCCAAGGGCTGGCCCTTGCGAGCCCAATTTTTTTATAACCTAAAAAAACATAAATGGAAAACTTTACACTTTAGGGATATTCTTCTTTTAATACATGGATGCTATTAAAATTTTGGAATTTTAAAGCTTACAACTTAAACATTCTCCTACGTGTTTACTAATGGTGTTTATAAAAACATAAATAGTTATAAATTTCATGAAAATTCATATATTAGTTTTGTATTGGTTAAAACATCACTTGATTAATAACATATAATCTAATTAACAAATATTTAAACACATCATAAGGCACTAAATAAAAATATTTACAACACCTTTGAGTTAATTACAACATGTTTTGTATTTTTTATTACATTTAGAAACATTCCTCCTTTCCCTAATAAAGTTCATGGTTAGGTTTAGTTTTTAAATTTTCCCCAATTCATAACTTAATTACATGATGGACTAAAATATTCTTATAGGTTGTCACTTAATTGACCAGTGAGGCCAACAAATATATTTATAGCTATTGTAGTTCCATGGTTTTCCCACGGAAACGGTCACATTAGAGTATTATAAGTCTAGAACATAGAGTGTCCTAACACTCAATTTGATTGAAGAAGATGGTCAACATCATACCTTTGGTTTTTAGTGTGGCTACAGTGGTTATGGTTGTTCTTATGCTTGTTATGGCGGATGATAATGACCTCTATTATCATCTCGGGGTTCTCGTTGTTTTGAGTGGTCTTCCTGTTATCTTAATAGGGTTTTTAATTGGTATATTTGTTTAGATTAATTTTCCTTGTTAATCATATTTTGTTGTAAACACCGCGGAGTTCTTATTTGAATAAAACTCCTTGTGTCTGTTTCGTATGCTTTACTCCATTTCAACCTATAATTATTTTTATAAAAAAAGTTTCATTTGATTAATAGACAACATAAATTATATATGTTACCATTATGTGAAACACATGTTTTTGGGTCATTAAATTATTCACCATACAAAGAATTGCGTCCTCTTAATTCTATTCATAAACAGCAAAAAGAAACTCTCAGACGATTAACATTGGAAGAACGGGAGATTTAGATCGGTTCATGGAATACCCACATTGGAACTGAGTTCCTCTTCTTCTCTCACCCAGATACACCTCAAGCAGTACTTTTTAAACATCGGTGTATGCATTCTACATTCAGGCTTCCATACGGAGGCTCGAGCGGTACAAATATCTAAGATGTCTGAATGGACATATTTTCTAATGCCTCGCCAGACTACATATCGCTCAAGATATTCGACTAGTAATATGTGGTTCAACAGACATAGGTTTAGGATCCTGAACATAAAGGCTGCTTTGATGCTCCATTCTTGGGTAGCCACTAGAAAACATGCTCTGGCATAAAAATTTTGTGCCATGGTGAAACACTAAAAAAATACCCTCGAAGTATCTCCCATGTTGCCTATAACTGGGAAGTTGAGTAATGGAGATGGAGTGGAATACATGGTCATCCTATTGATAGGAACTAAGGATCATAAGGCTATTAAACAAGCCAAAAATGTGTTGACACAATCCTCATAGGTTAATGAAAGAAGGATTGTCCATAGTGCAAGTTCTGATTATGACATCCTTTAATATTTCATCAGGTAGGGATGACATATTTGTTTGTCGAGCCATCTGAAAACATATTCCTGGGATACCACTTTGAAAGTTCAGATAAATTAAAGATAGGAATGGGAAAGATAATAATTCAATAAAACATAAGTTCATTACTGAACATCTGTGCATGAGTTCCCATAATGATCTACTACACAAACTCCACACAGAGAAGTAAAAATCCTTATCTCTTCAAACCAAACACAGGCTGAGCATTCAGTGTTAAAATTTTGGGAACACCTATGATGTCTCCAGAGTGTGGAATGAGGGATATGAAGTTTGGAGACATCTATATACACTTTTGTCTTGAAAGAAATTCGGGTGGACTCATCTTCTAAAATTCAGAAGTCCAACAACTGGCCCTAGAAGCTGTAGTTCATGATTTGGACAAGATAGGCCACTCGGAGGACTCTGGTAGTAGCAGCTTCCTAAAGAGTGTCGAGGGACATAAAGACAACATCCTCACCTTCCTTGAACACTCGGAAAAGTCCCTCATGGTATCCTCCCCAATGTACGTTGGAGGGGAATTGAGTCATCATCATATGAAGGTAATCAAATCCTAATCCCCGGTGTAGCTGAAGCACCCGAGGGGAGTTTGACACATCATCCAGGTGTTTTCACATCATGAAGATATGAGCATAGTTATGAAAATTATCTCGACTAGATATAGACACAATGGTATCTTGGGCTTCAGAGGGGAGTGACAGTAGATTGGGATTCCCATATTCATCTTCTATCTGAATGTTATAATAAAATAACTTAGTAAGGTTCAGTCGTAGCTACATATTTCTATTACCTGGTTTTTCCAGAATTGTCTTAACCTATCCTCTGATACCAACTGTAAAGACCCAGCCAGAGAGTGCCCAGAGCCAGTGCCCATGAGACATGATATGCCCTAATTATTACATTATATTAATTTACAAATATCACATCTTGTCCCATACTACTGAGGATCGTGAGGTTCAGGTTCTGGAAAACCAGCTGCATTCTGAAACAACATTGAAGACATGACAGATACCTGAAAATTTTCATTTAAAACGTAGGGTGAGCATGCTAATTTCGAGTAAGGGTATTAACAATAATAACCTATACCCAAAAAATCTTTTGAAACATTCTTTAAAAACCCATAAAATACTCTGTCAAAAGAAATGATGCAACACTAGTACACATCATAAAAGTGCTCGATCAAAACATGTTGTCAGAATTATAGGGATACATAGATCAATTATAGGCATGATGAATAAATTAAATTCCAAACATGAATGACATAAGAGTATGTAGTAATAATTAAATATCTAAGAGTAATGAATGATCAGAGTTGCGCATAAAGGTGATTATTTAATTTTCATGCATCAAATACTAAAATAATTGAGTGGTATACATATGTCATTGTACAAACAATCACTTTTCTAATACTCATAAGAAATGGCTCTTAATTAACATGGAAATAATAAGGAATTATAATTCCGAACAATCTGAAACTTATTATCGAGGCCTCGGCCAAGACACCTTGTGATTAAGGCCTCGACCATAATCCATAAGCTCTTTAACTGATATTCTACTAGTTGAATATTTTGTTTGATTAATTACATAGTCATAATTGTGAAAGTGCATATGACGAACTGTGTCAAGGCCTCATGACAAGACGTCTAGTGACTAAGGCCTCGGCCAAATCGATAACACAATATTGGAAAAGGCCTTAGCCAATTACATATCAAATAGTCTCATGAGACCTACCGATTCATTAAGGGGCTGTAGCGGGCCCCACCCATCACATAATAAGTCCAATGCATTCCTCATACCTCTAAGTCAAAGTGATCATGAAACTTTGATTTATTAAAATACATACCACATATCAAACCAAGTTTCACTTTTACAAGTTTACTTATTTCACATTTCATTCTGTTCAAGGTGTCCCATACCACCTAGAACAATTAAATCCATAAACTGAAAAAGGAAAAAAAGTTTAATATTAAAATTTCATCACATTTATGAATATGTAGTGATTTTGGCACAAAACTATTATTTATGTGGTCAAGTCAATAAATGGTTCATGAATTATGATCACTTGATCTAATAGCTATAATAAAAGAAATACCAACTTTTCCACATAAAATAACAATGTCTGGAATATTAATATTCAATATCATTCACGATTAAATAATGAGGTGAATTAAAATAATAAATAAATAGGTAAACTTAACATTCCATAGGATGTGCTAAACTCACATCATCTCAAACATTTGTCATAAATAAGCGTTTATTACTACATTAAATGTTTAAATTTCACCATATGAAACCTAACCTTAAGCATTATTATCTTCTAAAAAGTGTGAAGTATAAAGAGTACATATGAAAGAAAAGTCACAAGATACCAATATGTATTCTAGTGAATAAAAAATATTAAAAGAAAGAAATTGAAAAAAAAACCATGATTACAGTTTCATGTGGGGTAAAATATTCATTAATCGGGGCATGCAAAAAAAATAGTGATCAGTGAAGCCAGCAACATTTGATTACCCATGTTTAATACTTACTTCGCAAACAACAACAATTTTATAAATAAAAGTTAGAAATCAAAGGTGGAATACATAATCTTGTACCCACTTACCGGATTACACGCCACAATTTTACGCAAGGTTCTCATTCGAAGTTGGCTTGACACTTGTGATTTAATGAAAACATGGATTTAATTGCTAGGGTGAAAATATTGGTTTTTTTAAAATCCGAAAATATATTATGTGTGCTAATATATGATTTGGGGTAAAAAAATTCCTACAAAAAGTAATTCTATACATTTTAATATTTTTTCATCTCATAATTAAAATCTCAACAATATCTTTAATCCGGGCTTATAAATTTCATTCAATTGAAGAGTCGTATATTTTATACTTATATGTTTTCATATACATATTTGTATATATATGTGTACTCGAAATAAATAGTGATACAAGGATGTTTTTGAGATGTACAATAAACCCTTTATAACAATAAAATTCTTGGGGCATCATCGTTTAAATGAAGAGGTTGTATCATATATATATATATATTGAATTAAGAAGATACAGTATTTCACACAAACACATTTATACAGAGCTATTCATATATTTATATAAGTTCACAAATAATGATAAAATACCATTCAAACATAATTTACACCAAATAAATACATTTTATAGAACCATAGACGATAAAATATTTCCTTCACAAGAATATATGTATATACATATTTTATATAGGTTAAAACCAAATGAATGTAAAGGGGAACCCTTACCTTCACAACAACACTTAAAACATGAAACTTTTAGGGAGGATTGGAGTTCTAAAAACGGAATTCATAAGTATATACATGACATATACATATAGTCCAAGTATATATATCTACATATATATTTTCAAACTGATTGAATGAAGAGATTAAAACAAAACCCTTTCACTGATGCATGCTATCTTCAAAACAACAGTCAAAAGAGAAGGTTAAGGTCTTTAAAATAGTTGGAAGTTTACATATATATATATATAATATATATATATATTGTGTATATATTTATATATATGAAAACCTGTTTTCATATCAAAGGAAAATGGAAACACCCTTACAACAGCTCGAGGAGGAAGAGGAGGAGCTCGGGATGGCTCTGGAGGTCTAGGAGGAAGAGTGGTGGTCTGCTGAAAGCTTTGGAAAGGAGACGGGTGGTCTTGTGAATTCTTCAAATAGGTTTTTCTAAATTATACCTATAATGAATGGGGAAGGGATCTGAGGCCACTTGCCTAAAAAAATACCGGCAGAGCGGTCCCTTGTTGAAACTGTGTGAATGTGGAGGGTCTGGAGGCTGAAAAGGTGAAGAAAAATGTGATAAATAAAAGGTTAGGGATATTGGTTTGGGGCACACCGTAGATAAGAAGACCGCGCCACTGGATGGAAAAAACTGATGAAAATGGGAGGTCTAGATCACATCTGACTTTGATCCAAGGGATAGGGTATATCTGCATTTTATAATGGTATGGATGGCTCATATTTATTCTGAGCCTGATCTAATGACTTGCATAAATAAAGTGATATGCAGTGATTAATGAAGCCAGACATGGGATCAAGATCATCGGTTCAGATCGCGTGCAACGGGATCTGATGACCATAATCTCATCCCTCCTGAAAATTTGGTTGCCACAACGAAACAGTTTTGGCGCATCGAGATCCCTTATAATCTTTGGCCTCCCGTAGTGGTGGTAATAACACAACACACACACAGGGGGTGTTATTCATGGGCCTCTTCCTCCATGTAGTCTTCTGCCTACCTAGGCGCGCGCTACACGAACATGCGCTCCTGTGTGCACCCATGCACACCGCGGCCACGCCCGCGCTGTGGACACACACGCGCTCCTATGCGCTCCTTGAGTGACATATGCCTGAGCACAGGCTGGTCCAGGAATGGGATGAGGGATAGGCTCATCCACCTAGGGTGTGTCGCCTCCCTTGGCCCAACCAAGGTTTGTCCCATGCGGGCCAAAAAAAATTTTATAACGTAAAAAAACATAAAAGTAAATCATTAAAGTATAATTAGATACTTTCTTTTATACATGGCTTCTATTAAAAATTTTGATGTTTAATGTTTACATCATAAAATATCTCCAAGGTGTTTCCTAAGGTTGTTTATAAACACATAAAGAGTTATAAATTGCATGAAAATTCTAATATTTGTGTTGTAGTGGTTATAAATTAATTTCATTAAAAACATATAATCCAATTAACAAATATTTAAACACAGCATAAGGCACTGAATAAAAATATTTACAAGACCTTTGAGTTAATTGCAACATGTTTTTTATTTCTTATTACATTTTGAAACATTCCCCCATGCCCTTTTAAAGTTCATGGTTAGGTTTAGTTTTATAATTTCTCCCAATTCATAACTTAATTACATAATGGACTAAAATATTTTTTTAAGTTGTCACTTAATTGACCAATGAGGCCAATGAATATATTTATAGTCGTTGGAGTTCCATGGTTATCCCACGGCAATGGTCACATTAGAGTCTTATAAATCCAGCACATATAGTGTCCTAACACTCATGTTGATTGAAGAAGATGGTTCACATCGTACCTTTGGTTCTTAGTGTGGTCACAGTGGTTCTGGCCGTTCTTACGCTCGTTATGGCAGATGCTAAGGACCCCTATTATCTTCTCAGGGTTCTTGTTGTTTTGAGTGGACTTCATGTCATCTTAATATGGGTTTTAATTGGTATCTTTGGTTATCTTAATTTCACTTGTTAATCTCAGTTTTTTGTAAACACCATGGTGTACTTATTTGAATAAAACTCATTGTGTCTTTTTTGTGTGCTATGCCTCATTGCATCATATTATTATTTTTATAATAAAAAAGTTCTGTTCTACTAATAGAAAACATAAATTATATAAGTTATCATTTTGTGAATCACAAGTATTTGGAGTGTTACAAGAAAATGAGGCAACGAAAATGTCTAGAGATCCTATATTAAAATGGCAGTGAGAGAGTCTATACTCCTTGGAAAAAGAATGTAGAAGCAGACACACTCAACATGAGGTCTGGTCTACAAGTGCAGAGTGAGGTGACATAGCAACTAGCTGGGTTGCAGTAATACTTCATGCATATAGATGAAGTATCTTACATAAAGCCTATTACTGTCATTCACCTACTTCTTCATCATGCTTGGGAGGCACACTATGGGGACGTAGACTGCGGGGCACAAAAAGATCAGGTATGCTCAAGAAAGTCACTAGATGGATTTTATAAAGGTGGGGGGCACGTCATCCACTTCAGAGGATGCAATATGGTACCAATGTTTCTCTGAGGGTTGGTGTTGAGGGAGTTCCACACATCCCTTTTGGAGGTACATCCAGCTGTAGCAATGTTGTACCAGAACCTCTACTGTCAGTACTAGTGAACATGGATGAAGAAAGCAGTGACAGAGTAACTATACCATGTGAGGTACCAGAGTGGAAGTGGCATGGTATATCCATGGACTACATGACAGGACTACAACATATGTCTAGTGGCAGAATTTCCATATGGGTGATCATTGACTGACTCACCATGTCAGCCCACTTCCCACCCATCCAAAAGTAGGGTTCAAAAGAGATCTTGGGATGTCTGTACGTATAAAATATTGTGAACCTACACGTGATTCCATTTAAAATCATCTTCGATTGAGACAGAACTTTTACATCTCGTAGGGGAAGGGATTATAGGAGGCGTTCGGGACACAGCTACGCTTGAGCACCGCCTTTCACCCTCAGAAAAAAGGTCAGATAGAATTGAACAAACAGACAGTCGAGGACATGGTTCATGATAGTGTACTTGATTTTGGATATATTTGGGAGGACCACCTACCCGTGTTGGAGTTTTCATACGACATTAGTTACCACTACACCTTTGGCATGGATCTATTTGAGGACTTGTACAGGTGACTGTGCAGATAAACTCTTTGCGGGAAAGACCCAGGGGAGTCATAAATTTTGGGTCTAGAGTTGGTACATGCTTCCAAGATAAAGGGGTATATCATCTAAGAGTAGATAAAGAATAAAAAAGATGGTAGAAGTCTTTTTACAATTGGGGATATAAACCCTTAGTGTTTGAGGAGTGTAACTATGCATTTCTACTGGTTTCACCCTGTTGAGGATTACAGAGAATTAGATGGGGTGAAAAGCTATCACCGTGGTTTGTCAATCATTTCCATATCCATAATAGAGTAGGCGAGGGGGCGTACTATCTATCCTTTCCCCTATAGATGGACCTAGTGCATAATTTCTTCCACATGTCACAACTGAGGATATACGTGCATTATCTACCATATGCTATCAACTGGGGTGAGCAGGACATCAGTGATGTGGAGAAATTTGAGTTGTTCCTGGTGGAGATAGAGGATCGATAAGAGAGGGTTTGTCGTGGGTGGTCTATTCCTCTAGTGAGAGTTTATTGGCAGCACGAGAACCTTAAAGAGAGCGCATGGGAGTGGGTGGATCCGATGTGTTCTCAATACACCCATATGTTTCCATAGTTTTTTTTGTAGAATTCGAGGATGAAAATCCCTTACGTGGGGAGTATTTAATGACTGGGAAATTTCTATGTATATTTTTTAAATTTATTTAGGATTATTGAGAGCTTGTGAAAATTGACGGGGCATGATTCTGAGTCCCAGTGTTACCAGAATGAATTTTTGAACATTCGTTAAGGTACGTTCAGTAATGGCTTGTGAGACATTTTCTATCATTTGAACCGATGCTCAGATTAAAAATATGAGGGAACCATTGAATCCACAGTGACATGATTCACATACGAGAAGATTCACATTTACCGAGTATGCTGGGAGAAAAAAGCAAAACTTTGGAAATTACCAAAAAATAAAAAAAATAACTTAATAATGTAATTTTATTTCGTTTCCACCATTGGATGAGTGGTGGTGGTGGGGACCGGTGACATGTCATGCCAATTAACGGCTTGAATCTACTTTATTTAAAACTTCACCATTGGGGAATTTAGAGATTGATTCATTAAATGATCTTTATTAATTCCTTGATGTGTTACACATATTTTCCCCTCAATATTATTGAGGCTTGGGGTGGAGTCTTGACACGTATTCACCAAGAAAGTAACCTATGATAATGTGACGCGACACCTTCCACTGACAGGGATTGAAGCTCAGGCTTCATTGAACCGGGAGTGACGAATGATGGTGTCTTCATCAAAGTAAAAATTCTCCCTCCACCACCGTGATGACTCCAATATATCTCAAGGTTGGGGTTATCTTTTAAATCAATATATTCATTCAATTCAATTCCCCATTATTGAATTTATGGGAGGTTTTGTGGGGGATTTGAATGGGGTTTATTTTATTAAGAATTAATTGAATAATCTCTCACTTGTTATAATACTAACGTGGAGGGCGCGAGCCAAACGAACAAGGCTCAGACCCTGCAGCACTTCAATATTGTTTCCTTATTCAGGGGAAAATTCATCAACCTGATGGAACCTTGAAACTGAGAGGCGCACAGTGATGATGACATCTCAGGTGGATTTCAGGCAAGCACGAAAGGGAGAATGGACCACCGGAGCTCACCTGGTGGCTCATGTGGCACCGCCAACCAGGGTCAGTGAAAAAGTCAACAGACTGCGGACCACATGGCTCTACTAATTGAAGATATGAATGGATATTTTTGAGACGTCTAGGAGTTGGCAGCCACCCACCTGGCGAGCCGAACCATCGCATTGTGTCACATAGCCAGACAGACCGCACCCACCCGACGGGTTGATTCTACCTCAACATAGCCCAGTCATGATATCCCAGGCTAGTTTGGCCCTTGCTGGGTCAGACTCAGACTGGGCTGGGTTGGCCCAAACTAGGATGGGTAGGGTCGGTCAGTCCGAGTCTGGATGTGTCAGTCGGACCCCTCCCGGTCCCAAAAACACTAAAACTATGTAACTTGAGAACCGGAAGATAGTTTGACAAATCGTGTGTGGAGCTAGGAACCTTGGAGTGAGGAATCACTGTTGATATACTCCACATGAGTTTTGAGGAATGTTGGAGTATATATGGTTTTGATCAACTCTGAATCCAGTGAGTCCCTTGACACTAAAATGCCAATAACTTACTGACCCGACCTCTGGTTGACGCGCTGTCTATTGTGTTAGAACACTTATCATGTGACATATCATGGGGTAACTTCATAGTGGGGATTTTTACATTTTTAAATAAAACTGATGGAATTACGAGCGGTTATCCATGAATCATGTGTACTATGTGTGGGAATCCAGTGGCTGGAAGTGATGCGTTGGTTGGAGATAGATCATATAGAGGTTAGTACCGAGCAATCCTTTGTAAGTCATCACATAACAATTTTGTGTGGGTATGATCCTATGTGTGTCAGCGCTCAACAATCCTATGTGGGTTATCTCATATTGATCCTATATGGGTTAGATCCTATGACGTCCAGCGGGGGTTATTAGATATCGATCCTGGGCTGGTCGGATACTATGTGGGTTAGCGTGGGTTAGTATCTATCGATATTGTGTGGGCCGGATACTGCATTGTCAGTAGTAGTACCTCTCTATAGAATAAGATGATCTAGCTTCTCGACTAATCATTTGTACTCCTGTGATTTACTTATACCTGGTTTGAGGTGTGTCTATTATTTTTCAATTTAGGGTTGAAATCATGCTTTGTGGTTTTCCAGTGTGGAATTCTGAGAGACCATTGGTGGCCTTGGAGTCCCTATAGGGTATTGTTATACTCACCCCAACATGGGCATCACTCACACCATGTTGGGTCTTGTGAAGATGACGAGCGCCTCGACTAAGACTGTAGGAGCTAGGACCAGGTGGTACATAGAGGTGAGGGTTGATGTGGTGTGTTGTCGAGATGAGCTATACCTACCCTTCAGGTAGGATCCATGGTGGATGATCAAAGGGGCTATTTTCTGTTTTTAGTTTTTGTTGTACCCTTTTCACTTAGGCCTGTATTCCGACCCCTTTAAATACAGTACACACTTTTACTATTTTAGTTTTACTTCATAGTTGCATCATGTTTTGTTAATGAGTTTTGTGTTTATATAGGTTTATAGGAAATGCCTTCCTGTTTTAGGGATATGCCTTTCCGACGATAATCACCAACCCCTGGCATAATGATGGTGAGCTTGGGGTAGTCATGAAATGGGCCTTAGGGGATAGGTCATGACAAAATATTCAGCATCATGGTATCCAAAGTGAATATTACCATCGTTTATCAACATTGAATGAAAAATAATAATATAATTACAATAGTTTAAAAAAATAATATAATTATTTAATATTTATATTATTTTAATATTATATATATAAATTGTATATGGGTATGTGATCTTTATTTGGTGGTTCTATAGACATAGTCATTGGGTATATGTATGACCAATGAGTGTACAATATGTTTTAACACGAATGAAATACTTATATAGAATTTATAAGATAGAACATATTTCAAAAAAATAATAAAAAAAATAGCCACGATGGAATAGATAAAATTTATGAAATTTAAATATATTCATAATTTGAATATAAAATAGTTCTATTCTTAAAAAATGGATTAACTATATACAATTATTTCTTGTTAATGAATAATTTATAAACAATAGTTTCTGAATTTGATCATATAGATTTCAAATAATCCATCAAGACATAAAAAATTATGTTTTTAGACATTATATTTTTTTACAAAATAATTAATGTGTTAAATATGAAAATATGTAAAATAAGGTTTAAAAAAAACAAGTAATTAAATTAATTTATATTAGTAAATTTAGTTTTTAATATTTTAAAATACATTTTTAGGGGTTAATTTTACTATATCAATAAATACTCTCGAACATAAATTTTCTTACACTTATGTGGTATAAATTCCAACCTTCATCTTCATTGTGTTTTCTATGAAATATCCAACATTTTATTCTATAAATAAGACTTCCATATACCGATTACTATCCAATTAGATTCATTCGATGAATATAAAAATTTTAATTTACCTGAATCGTTCCTCATATTTTATACCCATTGTTCACAACAATTTATCCCATGTACATCAATATAATGAAGGTTTCAATGTGTAGAACTAATATCATAAATTTATTTTACACCTTCTTTGGTTTATATTTAATTTATCGTAGTAATTTATACTTTCAAATTAATATTCATCATTTTAAATTAATTGGAATGAAAATAAATATTATAATATTTAAACATTATCATAATGATATTTTGATGTATCTAAAATCATTAATATTTATAAAACATTCATGTTAGTGTTATCTGACAACTTACATGAATAATGTAACACTATGTTCATTAGTTAGTTTCGTTGTGGTACAAAAATGTATGATAAATATATATGGTGAAGAACATTATTTTTTTTATTTCTATCTATTTTGAATGATAACTATAAAATTAATATTCCATATTAATTAGTAAAATATGATTCCTAAGGTTACATCACCTGTGTATGATATTGATTTATTCCTTACAAACTATATATTCTCCTTCCATAGAATATACATTGATATTTAAAAACAATTTAGAAATTATTATTTCTATATCTTTAATAATTTTGAGATAATAATTACATACCGATGTAAATATGACTAAAACCATTATTTCAAAACAATAATGGATCTACAAGGATTATTAATTGATAATGAATTATATAAAAATTTTATAATGAGATAAAAAATAATAATGTGATATTACAAATTCATATTACATAAAATAAATAATAAAATGTTCTTAAATTCTTATTTATATATTTAGGTTTATCATGATTGGTTAAATCATGTAAGTGTGAGTTATATGTAAATTTAATTGGATTATTGTCTCAATCATACTAAATTAACGTATATTCGATCATCAATTTATATTATACTCTATTAGTCATATAATTAATTTTGAAATTGCACTATTTTATTTTGTGGTTAATTTTTAGTATTTACAATTACTCATAATATCCATTCATTGGTTTACACTACTAGAAAACCTATCTATACCAAATAATCAATACTCACATTATAGTGATTCCAATGGTATATATTGTCTCCCAAACATATACACACGATATTAAAAAATAGATATTATAATATGAGATATACCAACAATTTTTTAAAACTTGTGGGTAAATCATTAGGAAAAAATTTGTGACCCCATCCCCTCCCCACGAGACCATCAGTGTTCCCCTCTAATGCCATCATTTCCCTATTAATCTATAAACTGACCACCCGAGTTAGCATTTAACATTAGTATCCTCCGATGATGTTCTCTATTTAAACAATTTTTTTATTCAAATCTTCTTCAACATCACATAAGGGATTTTCAAATATTTCTTGACTTCTATAATGTATTTTATAAATTTTAATCTATCTTATCAGGGGGTTTATCTAAGACACTATTTCTTTTTTATGCTACTTAAATGTTGATTTATTTCTTTTTTCATGGATTTACACTGTATACATTATTAGTTTTCATTCATGCTAATAAGTAACCCATTCCAAATCATAAATTTTAACGTATGTGGTTGGATGTGATTTTTGGTTTCATGAATTTTATTGGTATCCCTATTTTTTATAAAATTTCTTGATATTGTCATTAATGTTTCCCTATGGAGTGGTAGTGTGTACAGCTGTTTTAGAATATGTTTGCTAATTTTGCTTTTTCGGAATTTTTTTGGATTTTGGATGGTTCTCTTTATATCCTTATTGATGTTTAGTTCTCGTATAAGCCTCAACAAGTTGTGTATTACATCCCTAATTTTCCGCAATATGGTAGGTCTATATATATATATTTTTATTTAATATAAATATTTATCTATAAAATAATGTAATAATATTTGAAAGAGACTTGGTCTATTATAAATTCTATTGTTTTTAAATTTCATCAACTATGTGTTTGATGAAATGTTAATTTTTATTTATCCTGAAATAATTAATATTGATTTTATTGAAGGATTTAATAATAATTATAAAAAATTTATAATAAAGTTTGAAAAATGATTTCCAATTGTATGAGGCTGGTTTTCTTGTTTTATGAGGGTTTTAATTTCATGACTCACTTAATTTATGTTGTCTCACATTTTATGATATGATTAATCCTGATAAAAAATATTTTTATAAAAAATATCTTTTATTGGATTTATATATTAAAATTGGATATTTAATTTTTGGGATATTAGAGATTAGGTGAGTAGATTGAAATTTTTTGTATTTCAATTATTAATGAATCTATTTAGAAAACATCATGGATGAGACTTCTATAATCTATGGTGTTCTATAAATAAGTACATCATCTGGGATAGGATACACAATACCAAGGTTTTACATAGTTTTAATTTCACTCATGCTAGGGTAGAAAATTTATGGATTATGTTTTTGATTATTCCTTTTGGGACACCCTTTATAGATAATATTATTCCTTATTTTTTTACTTTACTTATATTTTAGTATCATCCATTGGTTGGAGGACTACATTTTATTTATGTATTGACTAAAAGGATCATCAAAATTATTTCAGAATGATTGTGGTTAGTCTCCTATGATTTCTGTGAATAAATTATGTACAAGAACTATTTTATTTATAAACATATCTATGTGAATGTGAATTTTGAATTAAAATTATTTATATCTGATATTATTTAATTACATTTATTTAATATAATTAAATTTTCCCTATTCTTATATGAATTAAAAAATACAATTTCAAATTTTTTTCATGAAGGTTTTACATAGGGAATTTTGTAGAACCTTAAAGGGAAAAAATTCTAACAAACATTACAAATAGTTTTTGTTTACATTGAATTGTTATCACATAATGAATTTAATGAAAAATATATTTTTTGAGATAATATGTATTTGAAGTATTTATTCATGATTGGAAGAGATGATAGATGGGTTGTGCATACATGCCACGTAGATATAGATAGACGTAGATTTTTTTCTATAATAC
The DNA here is from genome assembly GCA_963277665.1 of Viscum album. Taxonomy (NCBI): domain Eukaryota; kingdom Viridiplantae; phylum Streptophyta; class Magnoliopsida; order Santalales; family Viscaceae; genus Viscum; species Viscum album. The sequence continues at coordinate 245,154,858 of OY728122.1, read as the reverse complement.
TTTAGTTTTTCTTTACATTTTCGCGTTTTTAGACACTTTATCTAAAAATCAACTTGTTTCCTTGATTTTAGAAGTTCTACAAGATAGTTTTTTATATTTAAAATATTGTGAAAATGTTTAGATTTAAATTTATTATATTTTATAATACATGTAATATTTGATTATGTTATTACTCTATATTTTAATTTTCTCTATTTCAAAAGCCATTATTTAATATGTATTAATAAAATATATATGATTTTTTAAAATAAGGTTATATGATGGAATTATTTTTCTTGTTATATTTTTATTCAGGTGAAATGATTTCCATTTTTTAAGTTAATGTAATTGGAACTTGTTTTTAGCTCCTGTTGATTAGGAATAGATTGCATTCTTTGTGGTAGACCATGTCGAGTATAAGGATAGATAGATAAGATCAGTATATGAAACAATAAGTGAGTAAAATGGAATAATATGTATTGTATTGTCAAAACGTTATTCCATTTATCCACTACGACAGTGAATTATTAAATTACAATGATACCCACCATGGATCAGAATTTGATGTCATCAATTATATAATATGATATTTCTATTATTATTTTTATACCTTGAAGTATGCTTTGTTGAATTTCATAAAAAAATTAGTTCTAAGTAATATTTTAATTATGATTTGCATTTATGAATTGAAAATAATGTTTTTCCGACAATGTAATCGGTATAAGATATATGTATCATAGCAATCATATTTCAACCAAGTGTCCAATGAATTTGGAGTTTTTTTATATTTTCATTTAACAAGGGTTCATACGAGGGTTTATAAAATTTACATGATATAATTGTTTTGGAAGACCATTTTTAAGAAGAGAATAATCTAATTAATTTGTAAAAGTTCATGATTTCAATGAAAAAGACTATCATGTTTGGTATCACCATGGAGTGATGATAGAATTTTCTACTGATCATGAATGAAAAAAAAGTGGTATGGAGAATTTGACATTTGACTTGATTCTATTTGTTCATAATCATGAAATAGATCATATACCACATAAAAAAGGAAAATAATATCAAATCAATTTAGGAAAACAAAAATTATGATGATGGTGATAGAGTGAAAAAATTAATAGATAATGCCAGAACACCTATAAACTATGATTGTAATAAAATGACCAATATTTAAATTTTAATATAGTTATATCATAGAAAACCAATATATGTCATTTTAATACCCCATGGATTATATTCATACCATTTAGAATTATAAGGATCCTCAGGGAATATATATTCACTCAAATCATTCTATGAAATGGTTGTAAATGAACAGGATTTTATTTTATACTAATAAATTTCATTTCTATCTAAAAGATTTCAGTTTGTTTTGGGAGGATAAATTTGACCATAATGACTATAAATAATGTGGAACATCTCAATTTACAGAAAATGTATATGGCTCACCATCTCGTGTTCTAGATAAATTCATGTTACACTCTATATTGATTCTCTTTATTCAAAATATATTCATGTTTATAGAATTCTCAACCACTATTCAATAGAATGAAACTGAGATAATTAAAGGTAATGATGAATTTGTTTATCTTGTATATTTACTATAATGTGGGGGTAATTTGATATTCAAAATCCATTTTTTTTAACAAATGTGTGTAATTTCAGTTTTGGTTTATCATATGATGATTTTAATCTGTTTTTTCATATTATTACTTCTCACTGAAAGTGTCAAGTTTTTACACACGTTTTTAATTGTCCTCCAAGGATGTATATGAAAAAACATATCACTTTATTTAGTATACAAATATCTAAACCTTATGATCTCATAAATTATTTTGATGTCTACTTGAAACCTTTAATAAGAGTGTGGAAGAAGCATTAGTATATGGGTGTGTGAAATTCAATTACTCTTCAAAAAAATATATCATATGTGAGTTACCCTTCTATATAATATAAGTTCTTTCCAATATTATTTAATAATGTTTGGTTGGATCATTAAGGGAAATATATCACATTTTATTTGTAAAAAGAATAACTAATTGATAAGGATTATATATATATATGTATTTTCAGTTTAATGGGGAATCGAAATTCATGCCAATGAATGATCAATACAGTGATAATAATCATATGTTTTATAATAACATTGACATTATAAACCAAATCAACATATATTAGAAAATAATTTACTTAGTGAATTGTAATATTTCAGACTTTTATTATGAAAATGATAAATGAAATATAAATTTACGAATAATTTTAACATAGATGAAAATTAAAATTATAAAAAGAGAATTATATTTTTTTTAGCTTCCATAGTGGTCTACCAATTTTCATCATCATTTTTTACATGTAATTCACATTTAGAAAATTTTATATGGAATAATTCTATCAATTAATCAATATTTCATGGGTAAAACTGAAGATGACATCTGATATATTCAAGACTTGTTGGATAGAGGTATTCGAGCAGAATTACATTTTGTGTGTATTAATGGAAACAAATGGAATGTTCTTCTTCTTATACCTAGAAGACACCATTTAAAAAAATCAATTTTTATTTTTATTTTTTGAGAATATCAAGATTCCTAAAGTCTATTACAAAAATATGTCTAAATGAGTCAACATATGGGATTTAAATATAAATTCCCCAAAACTCATGATTTTCAAATATTTCATCATTAATTGATTCCAATACCAATTTGAAATTTTATATCTAATAATAAATGGGTAATACTGAATCACTAATTCAATTTTTTAGAGAAATTTTGCAAAAAAATTATCCATTTCATTCTTAATAAATATGCAACAAGAGGTTCCATCAATTTTAGGTGAGTTGGAAAAAAAATTCCCCCATATTTTTAAACATAGATATTGTATTTAATAGTTCATCTTCCAACTAGAAAAATTATTGGGGGACCCATTTCATTTGGATAGACGTACCCTACTAAAAGAAATATGTAAAAAATGAAATATTAAGTCTGAAATACTTATTATCATAAATGTTCAATTATGAGAGGTTATCTGGATCAAGAATGTATGTTTTTTTATTCAATGTATTTGTTTGATTGGAGCATAAGACAGAACTGACCATTGATAATTGAACATGGGTATTATGGCGAAATTTATCCATCTTTTCTATCTTTTCCACAAAAAAGTTGATTTTATGGTTCATATTCATTGGATACATTGTTCCATGAAGAGAGGGATATGGATCATTCAAAAATATTTTTTAAATGTTCTTTGTTCGATGACTATATCAAGAATGTAATTTGAATATTTATATGCTATTTCATTAAATGTCCATTTATATATAAAATATAAACTTATTATCATGTTATGTAGGCATCGTTATAAAATTATAAATATTTATTGGTTGGAGTGGATAGTCAAGAGGGGGGGGGGGGTGAATAGAGTTCCAATTTAAAGTTTTGTTTAAAATCATTTTGGTAAGAAAACCCCTAAATTTTAAAACGGCCCAGTTAATTTAGGTATTAGAAATGTAAATGTTCAATTGTTCAACAAGTTTCTCAAAGGGTGATTAGTCCATTGATAAATCATTGTAGAACACTAATTCAAAATTTGAAATGAGTTTATTGAATTAGAAAAATAAACACACTAACCAAGACTAACTATCTATGTGTAAGAAAAAATTAGATTTATGTTTTAGGCAATATTAGCAGCGGATAGAACAAGAATAAGTAATTGAAGATTAGCACAACAATGTAAACAAGAGGTTCAGTCTCATGCCAAGACTCAATCCTCTCCACTTGGTGATCACCTTCCACTAAGATGTTTATAAAAATAAACTTTTGATCCATGCCCTGGATCGGGGTTTACAACAGCACACCTGACTCTCCAGGACACATTTTACCTCTACCACAGTTATTCCTGGGGAACAAAATGTAATAAGTGATAGTGTATAAGGATAGTTCGATATACTACAGTTATGCTTAGGAGACAGTGTGTGTTATACAGATAAAAATTCACACTGCTCAAATAGATAAGATAAAACACAAAAGAGTTATATATGAGAATAGAGTTAAGAATTCTCATTGTGTTGTGAACTAAAGCTCAAACTCAATGAATGTTGAGATTATGGTATTTGAGTCTTCTGCTCGAGGATGTCTTCAAAACAGAGTAACGTAGTTTCTGTAATCCAGTATCAGGGAGTGAAAAGGTTCAGCTCATTGATGTCTTGATTTTTATTGAGCCTTTGTGGTGAAGATAGCTTGTCATATTCTTATTTTAATCTCATGTGCTTTGTTCTTCTCTTTTCGTATTGGCAGAGACATTGTATCAGCGTGTACTGCTACTATTATCACCCTCTATTTTTCTTAAAAGATAAGGACCTTTTATACTCCACTATTTTCTACACATATGGTCTTTTCACGTGCATGTACCTCGTACTTTTCCACAGATTTTCCTACATACAACATTAAATAAGGTAAAAAACATTTATTTGTCTATATATGACTGTTAGAAATAAATTTGAATTAATAAAATGGATACAGTTATTTACATCAATCGGTAAGTAATATTCGGTCTTTTGTCTTCGGTTTGATAACATCGGTCTATCATCTTCGGTGTGTCATATTTGGTGTGTCGACTTCGGTCTGTCATACTTCATTCCGTCGTACTTCAGTTTCGGTGTGTCATCATCAGTTTCGGTGTGTCACCTTTGGTGAGTCATCCTTCAGTCTGTCAATCTTCGGTGTGTCATACTTCGGTCTGATAACATCGGTATGTCGTACTTCAGTTTTTCTAACTTCGGTGAGTCAGACTATGGTATTTCATTCTTTAGTTTGTCAAACTCTGGTGATTCAGACTTCAGTCTGTCATTATTCAGTTTTTATACATTGGTTTCGGTGTGACATCCTTCAGTTTTGGTGTGTTGACTTATGTGAGTCATACATCAGTCTTTGGGAATCCAATAATTATTGTGAAGAGTTTGTCTTGCATATACCATTACAAGATGAATTGTTAATCAAATTATATGTAAAAATACACTTGTAATCATATTGATTCATGACTTATGCAATTGACTTATTAAAGTATATGTTGTTGTGTGACAAATTTATTCACATACTAATACATTATCATTTATTATGATTATAAAAAATTGATTATCATGAAGAGTCCATCAATCTCCCCCCTTTTGATAATAACAAATTATGTCATATAAGAAAATATATAGAATAAACAAGGCTGAATATACCTTCCCAATATAACTAATGTTTTACATTGCTAGAATTTTTTTAAAACAAATATCCCCCTCACTATACAGATTAAGGAGAGTATATCCTACCCTTGTTATCTCATCGTCCTTATTTTATTCCCCTTTCTCATATTCCATTTTGACATTCTATCCATATTGTGATTAACAAATTGAGAAATTCAAAAAGGAAAAAATAAGATAAAACAATGATACGACAAGAGTAATACAAACAAACAAAATAGAAAAATACATCTAAAAAAGAAACAATCCATCACTACGGTTTTCGATGCAGATGAGATTTTTCTTTTTCTAAAGGATCCAAAGGAGAAGGAGAGGGATTGGTAGTGGCAGAGGATAGAGGTGATCGGATTACAACACTAGTTAGAGAAAGACATGTTGGAAAAGTAGCTTCAAGGGTATGCCTTTTTTCTGACAACACACGACTTAGAGACTGCTCAGTAATGATCAGTCAAATCTTTGTACGTTCTTGAGAGACAATCATTACAGTAGGAGGCCGAGAGTCATTACCATGTGAAGCAGCTGGAGGGACTACAATAGCCTCGGCCTGAACATGCAGATAAGGTTTGAGTAGTTTGAAAAAGTCATTGATGATTTCTCCTGCATATTGCATTGCCTTTTCAAAGTCATCCTTATTTTTTATAAATTTATTTAGTAAAGGTGAAAACTCTTTCAACTACAGAACTTGTTTTTTGAATGATTCTGTGATTGGGGGAATTCGAAGATTTTCTGCCAGAAACATGAAACTGTTGATGAGATCATGCTTGGTATATATCATAGTGAAATACTTATCCACTTTTTCGCGAATTTCCTTGTGAGCAGTAGAGGCTTCATTTGTGTATTTTTTTTAACATATTGTATACACGATCTGTATTCCGATGTACCTTATTAGGGTATTCCTTATATGAAACAATCTAGAGTTTCTGAATCTCCTCTCTCATCACATTTTTGAGAGTCTCTAAATCAACAACAACACTTCTTCCACTCCTAGAACTAGATGGGACAGTCAATGTTTTTCCAAGATTTCTTTCAACTATTTCAAATAAACAGTCAGTAGACGAGTTACCATGTTCTTAAGTACATATATAACACCACTAATGGTGGTATTGAAGTCAGAGGTTGAGGAATTCAGATCATTTCTCATCTTTCTTACTTCATCTCTCATCAAAGTGTTGTGTCTGATAATAGTTTCAACTGTTGTAATAAGATTATGTTGAATCTCTTAAATCACAATTCTTGAAATTTTTTATAAATCTACTTCTGAGATACTTATTAAGGTGGAGGCTTCATTTCTGAATCCCACTGAAGCTATCATGGACTCACATATCTCATTCTTAATGATTTCCAATTCAGACGTAGTGACAATGTCACTAGGCACTAACTAAGCAATTGGGTCTACTGTTGGAGATAAAACTGTTGGAATAGGAGAATTAGGCTCTGGTTCAGCATGGATTTGAGGAACTGGAGGAGGAGGAACCATTTCCTCATTTGAGTTATTTTTAAAACCGAAATGAATTTATCCTGGATTAATATTTCACTCTTTAGAACTTGTCTAATCTCTTAACTGAATGGTATCAATCCATACCCTTCATCCCGAAGGCTCATGAATAACATCAATATCACCAATTTCTTCATCCTGATATCTAGCCATAATACCTTGTATGGGGAAAGGAACCAACTAAACTTCAGGTGCTTCCTGAGCTCCCGCTTCTTCAGCTTCACTAGGTACTTCCTCAATTTGAGGCATTGGAAATACGTCTTCTTCTTCCTGGTTACAACCATAATATCATTAATTTCTTGAATGATATCTTGATTTTCTAGAATGGTATGGAGTGGTCTATCCTCATGTCTGGAATCTATAGGATCATCAGCCTGTTGATCAGCAGGCTCAATTCCATCAGCAGCTCCATGAACATATTTCTCACTAGATTTGTCAACCACTTGTTGTCCCACTTATAGTGAGTAAATCACATTCTAAAAACTTCCTCCATCATCACCATTATCACCATCATCATAATTATCACCATCATCATAATTATCATCATCATCATCAGATTACTCATCTGATTTTCTAACATAACCTTCAACTCCAGTCATTATGGTTTCTTCCTCTTTTTCATCACCTAGAATATTTTCTCTTTAAGATAGTTCTATAGGTGGACTATCAGGTCCATAAGTCGTATTCTTGGGACATTCAGCAATATCAAGATCACTCTTATAATCAAAAGGAGATCCTTCTTGCTGAGGAATTTTAGCCTCAGCTTCCTCATCAGAATAGATAGGAACTTCACCAGGTTTGAGACGAGGATCAACTTGGTCCTTTGGTCTAGAAGGTTGGTCAACCAGATTGAATTCCTCATACAGACTTTCATCATCTCATACCCAACATCTCTTCCATGGGTTCTAGAAGATATTCGTCCTTTTTCAAATGTCTTTTTGAAGACAAAAACTACTACATGCTGTTATCATTTCATCTCCATCTTCTACGTAGTCTAATTTATTCAACATGGCAGAAATCATTGGTGGATAGTATAAGCAGGATGCCATCTTAGATGGCTTAATCAACTCAGTAATATGTACCATATGATTTCTTCACATATTCACCATTATTCCATGTTTCAACATAAATATCAAAAACACATCCTAATATTTCAACGGAGATAAATATCCCTTCCTATGGTAGATTTGATGTTAATGAACTTAAAAAGAAATGTCACTTCTCCTTCAAATTTGTTTTCCACAGTTCTTCTGGATTCTTCATTTTCAGTAATCTCCTTTAGAGCATCATCATATGAAAACAAATTTGATGATGGTGGAATATTACCAGGATAGTCAGCACAAACACTTTCCTGAGGTACCTCTAGGCATTCATCCCATTCCTCAAAGAAAAAACCACTTCCTTTCCCTTAACTGTAGACACCATCTTTGCTTCCTCGAATTCATCCAGTGATATACCTAAATGCTAATAGAATTCATGCACAAGCTATGGATAATAGGGTATTTCATTGTTGATAAACTAACCGAGCCACCCTTGAGAATCCATTACCTTTAGGAGAAATGATTTTCTTGACAGAAGCCACTCAGCAGACACATCCTTTTCAGCTGTAACATCCCAACTTTCTAAGCATGGTTTCCAAGTCCCACTGGTTTCAAACTTCTTTCGCTTAGCAGGAGGATATTTTTGTGTCTCTTCCATGACGCGCTTAGTCATTACCATGGAGAAGCTGTGGATTATGAATGTGTTGAGAGGTCGAGAGTCGAGATAGAGAGTGACTAAATGTATAAGGGTTTACAGCTATGAAGAAGGTGAATGGTCAGGATGGATTGTACAAATATATCATTTAGGGATTGTTAATAGATAAACATAAAATTTAAACATAGAAAGTCAACAGAAATGAAATGGTTTTGTTTCACATAAAGCATATTGAATTTACAAAATAGCCCTTAAAGGTGATGGTGCCACAGAATCGGTTCCAAGAAGATTAGGTTCACAAAAATCAGTTTAAAAAAGATCGGTATTACAAATATTGGAATTAAAAATATTAGTTTTACAATGATTGGTTTTATAAATAAAGGTTCATAAAAATTAGTTTCATAAAAATAGGTTTCATAAAAATCGGTTTCATAAAAATTGGTATCATAAAAATCGGTTTCACAAAAATTAGTTTCATAAAAATCGGTTTAATAATGATTGGTTTCATAAAGATTGGTTTCATAATTATTGGTTTTATAAAGATCAGTTTCATAAAGATTGGTTTTATAAAGATCAGTTTTACAATGATCAGTTTTATAAAAACCTGTTTCATAAGGATCGGTTTCAGAAAGATCAGTTTTATAAAGATCGGTTTTATAGAGATCAGTTTTACAAATATCAGTTTTATATAAATAGGGTTTATAAATTTATCATACGTAGTTCATGTCTGATGTAATTCATTTCTCTATGAATTTAAGGGTTTGGTGAATATATCAGCCAGATGATGTTCAGTTCTAATAAACTCAAGAGTTGTATAACTTTTTTGATAATGATCTCTAAAAAAGTGGTGTCTTACATCAATATGCATTGTTCTATAATGAGATATTGTATTTTTAGAAATGTTAATAGCACTTGTGTTGTCATAGTTAATGGGACATGTTTGAATTGATATCCACAGTCTAATAAAGTGTGTTTCATCCACAAAGTATGTGCACAACAATTACCAGTAGCAATGTATTCTCCCTCGGCCGTTGATAATGCAATAGAATTCTTCTTTTTTCTGCACCATGATACTAGTGGATTTCCTAACATGTGACATGTCCCAGAGGTTATTTTTATATCTATATTACAACCAGCTAATTCAGCATCTGAAAAGCTTATTAAATCAAATGATTGTCCTCTTGGATAAAATAGTCCTATGTTGGGAGTGTATTTGAGATATTTGAAATTCCTTTTAATAGTATTTAAATGTGATTCTTTGGGATTAACTTGAATGTGAGTACACATTCATAAACTAAACAAAATATCAGGTCTTCTAGCACTAAGGTAAAGCTGACTCCCTATCATGCATATGTAGTTGGTTTGATCCACTGATTCTCCAACTTCATCAGCATCCAAATTACTAGTAGTACTCATAGGTGTATCACTACCTTTACTACCATCCAAACCAAAATGTTTTAAATGGTATTTATTATATTTACATTGATTAAAAATAATACCATCATTAATTTGAAAATTTTGAAATCCAAATAAAAATTTATTTTCTCCCATTAAACTAATTTCAAATTCATTTTGCATTATTTTTGAAAAATTAGTACGTATAGAATTTTTAGAAGATCAGAAAATTAGATCATCTAAATAAAGTTGTACTATCAAAACATCTTTGGAAATCCATTTAATAAACAAAGTCGGTTCTTCTATTCCTTTAGTAAATCCTTTTAAAATATGAAAGGAGCTAAGTCTATCCTACCAAGCTCATGGAGCTTTCTTTAGACTATATAAAGATTTAGAATGTTTAAAAACATGATTTATAAAATGGGGATTTGTAAAGCAAGGGGGTTGTTCATCAAATACATCCTCAACTATATAACGATTTAGAAAAGAACATTTGAAATCCCTTTGATAAAGTTTGAAATTCAGTTGAGCTTCATAATCAAGTAGTGTCCTAATGGCCTCTAACCTAGATACATGTGAAAAGGTCTCCTCGTAGACTATTCCTTCCTCTTGACTATATCTTTGTGCAACTAACCATGATTTTTTTCTAACTATATTTCCAGACTCATCAACTTCGTTTCTAAAAACCCATTTCCTACCTATGGTGAAGGTGTATTTAGATTTTTAAACTAGTTCCTAGACTTATTCTCCTTCAAATTTATTTAATTCCTCTTGCATTACTATCAACCAAGATTAATCATTGATAGCATCATTAATATTTTTGGGTTTAATCTCAGAATGAAAATCATGATGTTAAACCTATTTTTTTAGAGAAGCTCAAGTTTATGTCCCTCAGTTTAAATCACTTACTACATCATCTAAAAGATTATTCTTGAGAGTTCCTAATACCGCTAAAAAGATTCGAACTAGACTCTTCAAGATTGTCTATTTTTTCAGATTCAATAGGTGAAGACTCTAGAAGATTCCCAGAATTGGTTACTTTTACAGGGGATTCACTATCATTATCCATAAGGTTTTAAATTGACATATCATCCTCAAGATATTCAAGAGAGATTTTGGGTTCATCTGGGTCAGTCTAATCACATATGACATGAACCGACTCTTACACACATTTGTTCTTCTTATGGAATACTCTATAGGCTTTACTGGTTGTAGAGTAACCTAGGAAAATTCCTTCATTACTCTTGGAGGAAAATTTATCAAGATAATATTTACTATTAAGGATAAAGACTTTGCAACCAAAAACTCTAAAGTATTTAACCTTAGACATCTTATTGTTCCAATTTTTATAAGGTGTTTTCTTAAGAACATGTCAAATCAAGACTCTATTAATGGTGTAACAAGCCATATTTACATCTTAATCCCAAAAGTAAATAGGTAAATTATATTCACTAATCATAGTCCTACGTATTTCATTAAGGGTCCTATTTCTTCGTTCCCCGGCTCTATTTTGTTGAGCTGTTCTAAGAGTAGAGAAATTGTGACTATATCTATTGTGTGAGCAATATGATTTAATCTCCTGATTGTCAAACTCACGTCCATGATCACTTCTCGAGGTCTTAATTCTATTTCCACTATGATTTTCTACTGACTTGGAATATTTTATAAAATAAGAACAATCTTCACTTTTGTGAGCTAAAAAGTATATCCAAGTGTACTTAGAAAAAACATCTACATGAATATAAATGTAGTGCTTCCCATTTAAACATGAAATTTTTTATGGTGCAAACAAGTCCATGTAGACAAACTCAAGTGCTTGAGAAGTATAAACTTCATTCTTTGGTTTGAACAAAACTTTGTGTTGATTTATCTTTTGACAAGGATTGCATACTTTGTTATGTGGGAATTATAGTTTAGGTAAGTCTCTAACTAAACTGTTCCTAGACAGTTTCCTAAGAGAGTTCACATTGAAGTGTCCTGATCTTCTAGGCCACAGCCAGGATTACTTATGAAAAGCATTTAAGAAAGAGACATTTTTCTTAGCTAAATAATTTAACTCAACAACATACACATTCACATTTCTGAGAGTATAAAATGTTAGATCATTATTAGAATTAAAAACATTGCATGTATCATTTTTAAAATAGACATTGAAACCATCATCACACAACTGAGAGATGCTATGTAAATTGTACATTAATCCATCATCAAAAAGTGCTTCAGAAATTAATATTGTATTAGGGTTACCGATCTAGCCAAAATCGACGATTTTTCACTTTGCATTGTCAAAAAAAGTTACATGACCACCATCAACCTTGATTAGGCTCTTGAATCATGAAATGTATCCTTTCATATGTCTTGAATATCCAATCTCGAACTACCAAATAGTCTTACAGGAACTCTTTAGGAAACATCCCTACAAAACAGATTAGACATGGGGTAACTTTGGTACCCAGATTTTATAGTGCCCCGAGTGGTTAGAAAGTAATATTTTGGGAACCTATACTTGTATCACAAATTTCCTAAAATCAGAAAATATTTTTTGAGACATAAACAATTTGTTTTTTCATATAGAGATTTTTTCTAAAGAAATGTCCTAGTACATAAAGTAGTAGTGAATTTTCCTAATTCTGGAATAAATTTAGTTTTAATGATCCTTATTTGTCCAAGGTAATATACCAGACTAGTTGTATATTATGGGGAAATCCATTTTCATAGAAACCAAATCAAGGTATCTCTACCTACAGTAATCTTTTTAAGGTATCTTCTTAATTGATAATTGGATGGCTAAAGTTCAGTGTTTTCCTTTAACAGTTGGGAGATTTTTTCTTTTTCAAAATCAATACTTGACTTATAATTTTCATTTAAAGCATGTTGTATCTTTAATGATTTATACTTGTCCTGAGCTCGTTAAATGTATCCTCAAGCATCTCAAAATATTAAAATAATTCATCCTTAGTCATATTTTCACCATTATGTTACTCACTCTTATTATTTAAATAATATGCGTTATGTATAGGAGATTTAAATGTTACCTCTGATGTCTCTGTCATAAATCAAAAGTTGGAATCATTGTTCTGATCACTATCAGAAGCATCAAATCCATTGGAGCTATCTTCTGAAGCACTCCCGAGATCTTTCATAGCATTTTTATATCCTTTTCCCTTGTCTTCATTGTAACTAACCATAAATTTCAAGGAAATTATTTTTCATAAATACATTGGAATTTTACGAGCCTGCAGTTTCTGACGGCAGATGATTTCGAGATCCGGTGTGCCCGGAATCAATTTCTGATGTTTTGTTCAGATACGTTCAGTAAACGTATGTGCATGTTTTTTTGTATTTTGAACTAGTGCACGAAATCTAAATCTGAGGGCACCGATGAACTCGTAGTGCTGGTATTCTCTTAAGGGGACCATTACCGCAGTTGTGTTTTATACGGGTTGAAAGTTAATTTTTAGGGATTAATAAAAAACATATGGAAAATTTTTGTGAACAATTTTATTTATCTTGGGTAGTTAAATCCCAGATGGGGAAGTTATTGGTGGGTTCCACACCCACATAACCTCTCAAGATAATATATTTGTGAGGTGGGGCCCACAAGAGCCCTCCATAACTCCCCCCAACTCTCTTAATCCCCCCTTGTTTAATTTATGACAACTCCCCATCATTTAATTGGCAGGATCATATCCACATTCCACCCTCTTCATTAATCTGCCAACCTTATCAAATTAATTTAGTTATCACCATTAATTAATTTATTCTTTTGAATTAATTTCAAATGGCATGGAATATCTATTAAAAATTGGGGGAAGCCTTAATTTATTTTTGTCTTGGAAAATATTGTGGTGGGAATCCTTGGAGAATTTGAAGAGAGCTTCATACTTCCATTACGAACGAGACCCTCTTCGATGAAGAACGCTAATTCCAAGAAGAACGACATAATTCCTTCCTTCCTCTTATCCGCAACAAGTGAGGAGACATCGTTTCCTCCTCGGATGCACCCCAACGTCATATACATATCCACCTTCCGTGACTCCGCTCTTGAATCCAAGATAGGGGATTGTACAATTTTTAAGTGAGTATTTTGTACCCATTCTTCGTTGTTTTTTTGGATTGTCATCTGCTTTTCATATCACCTCATGTGGAGGTTGTGGGCCAAATGAACATGACCTGAGGAACCTCCGATGGTTGTTGGATATTTTTATGGCGACAGTGTCGGAATGGATGAAGAAAACTCGAGAAGCCGCGGCTGTATGCCGGCCGTGTGGAGAGGAACTACAAACCACATCTGCGGGCCCCTTGGCTGAAGAAGAACTCGCAGGGAAAAATCTAACCGGGCTGGAGGAACCACGGCGCCCCACGACGCCCTACTACTGAGGACTGCTACCCGCACAGGGTGTGCTACTCCAGTGGAAGAACCGACCGGCTCGTCGGCCGGCCAAGCGGAAGAAGGCTACGGAACCCATGGTGTCGCATAGGAAGACAGCGGCACGTACATGAGGGCCGCTCACCCCAGGAAGGTAGGATGGATTCAACAGGCCAGTTGGGAGGGAGGCACCTCCGATTTGCGAATGAGAGGGGTCGCGCTGCCCCCTCGGACCGCTCGGCCACCCGGACGAGCCGCGGCCAGCAGGGCCATGCCCTGCCAAGCCGTGCCCCCTTGGGCCGGGCCGCACGACTTATCGGGCTGGTCCAACCCTCTTCTGGGTCAGACCCACCAAAACCGGGATGACCCGACCCACCTGTCCACTAGGCATAACGGGTCATGCCCGTTTTCACTTAAAGGTGAATAGCTTGAAGACCGGATGTTCGATCGACGCGCTGTCTATGGAACTGGGAAACTCTTGATGTGGCGGTCCTTTTGAGATACACTAACTGAGTTTTGGACAACATTGGGAAAAGGTAAGGGTTTGCAACGAGCGTATTTCCAACCGGGACCCTAGAGCAAAAATGCTAATAACTCTCAGACCGAGCCTCCGATTGATGCGCCATATGTCACATTAGGTTCTTTTTGACGAGACAGAACTTCATGATACATCAACTCTAGACTTCTTGAGAGTTGATGTATAAAACCCTTGTCTCAAGAAGTAGACCCTCCCAAAATTGAGTGTGCTGTGTGTGGGAAACCTAGAGCTGGCTACGACTGCGATGACTACCATACTGGGATCCTCTGTGGGTTCGACGATGATTTCTACTGTACTTGGATCTTTCGTGGGATCGGCAGCGATGAATACTTTACATGGATCCTCCGTGGGTTCAGCAATATTGATGACTGTACTTGGATCCTCCGGGGGTTTGGCACGATTATTACTGTACTTGGATACTCCGTGGGTTCGGCAGCGATGACTTTTGTACTTGGATCCTACCTGGGTTCGGCAGAGGAGATGATTTAGAGGCTACATCTAATCATCTCCACCCCTCTTCATGAGTTGTAAACCTGTGTGATCTGAGTCGTGACTATCAATCATTATCTTTGATGTGATTACCATCATTCCTGTGTGGACTGGGTTGTTCTAGGGCTTGAGAGTTAGAGCCTTACTAGATTGAAGACTTAGGTATTTGTATGGGAATATACCTAAAAAGGGTTGGTTGATGCACCATGTTTTGTATCTAACTTATTTTTTATCCTTAGTGAATATTGTGAGACCTTGCGGGTTTCAGGATCCCTACTGAGTATTGTTATACTCACCCATGCACGGGCTATGCCTGAACTACGTTGTGTTGGTTGCAGATGACAGACAACACTGATCGTGGTAGAGACTCGTAGAGCTAGACAGTACCAGGAGGTGGACCACTTGGTGAGACGTACACGAAGCAAATGGACGGACCCGAGGTGCTGATGATAATATCTGTACCCACCCATCAGGTGGGATTCTTAGAGGATGACTCATTGGTTGCTGCTATACATTACTGCAGTTGTACTAGTTTTTCAGTTGTACTTTACATTCAGTTGGATTTTCATTCGGGCTAATTTTCCGTTCATCACTTACTTTTGTATTTAGTATCACATTGTGCATACATCTGTTTCATACTCTGTTGTGTTTTTTACTTTTATAAATACAATGCCTTCCCTTTTAATGGGATTTACGCCTTTGGTTCTTGTCGCCATCCCCTGGCCTATGGATGGCAGGCTTGGGGTAGTCATGGCATGGGCCCCGAGGACGGGTCGTGACAAATTAGTATCAGAGAAGTTGGTTCTACTGCATAACATTGGACATTGATCTATCTAAATATGACGAAATAGTGTTAGGAGTATTTAGTATGGTTATCGATCTAGGGAGTCCAGTGTTGGTGCGGCGGACGACGTATCCATACACCAGGACCCTGACTTCTGATTTTTGACTCAGTGCACGAAAAGACTCTTTGAATGTTTGTTTCAAAATATTTCATTGTGATTACATTATGTCAGCTCACCAGGTATACTATGTTGACCATGCCGCACCTTTTTCCTTTCAGGATGGCCTCACGAAGGAAGCCATCTAGGGTTCTGAGTTACATGCGAGATGGTATCCCACCGAGCGACGAGTCCTCTGTCCCGGGCCCCATCACAGTGGAATCACCAACGGTACCACTACCTGCTGAGCCACTGATACCACTATAACCAGTAGAAGAGAGTGCATTCCGCTTGAGTGCACTGCATGAGTTTCAGTGAGAGAGGCCACCGAGGTTCCACCGAGAGATGGAACCTCAGGAAGTAGAGGATTCAATGGAGGCTATTGTCAGGATTTTCATAATAGTAGGGACACCAGCTGATATTATGTTGATCCTTGCTACAAGTATCCTTCACGCAACATTAGGTAGATGGTGGAGCATGATTCTCTTAGTGCACGATGAGAAATATCTACCTTGGAAAGAATTCGAGAGTCTCTTCTACTCGAAGTTTGTTCCCACCACCCTTCGTACGGTGGGGATCTTGGAGTTACTTCATCTATGGCAGGGCAGCATGACATTATCTCAGTACTCAGCGAGGTTCACCGACCTCTCACGCTACTCCACAGGCACAGTACAGGTCCCGTTCTTCAAGGCCCAGACTTTCGAGCAGGGAGTGAGGCATACGATCAGTGCTTCGATGATTCCCCTCAGCATTCGGACACAGGTGGGGGTGTTGGAGCGAGCCCTTCTAGTTGAGAGTTTTCTCACTGAGCAGAACCCAGTAGCGAGACCCACAACATGGTGACACGTAGAGGAGTCTTCTGCAGCTGGTAGTAGACAGATTTTGCAATGGTCTAAGAGGACCCGGACCTCAGGTGGGAGACCTCAGGATACTGGTTCAGATGTGCGGGGCACACAAAACAGAACCAGCCATATGAGAGGCAGGCAGTGCTATGAATGCGACGATCATGGTCACATGGATCGAGATTGCCCAACCTACCATGCAGATGAGTATTAGACAGTAGAGGGATCTACCATGAAGAGGCAGAGGTTCAACCGTGGTGGTCTGTTGGGAGAAGGTGGACGTGGCAGAGGAGCTGGCTGAGGAGCGGGTGGTGGACGACGTTTTGAGGCTCTACCACCACCACCACCATGAGGTCCACCCCAACCACAGGGAGGTGGAAAAAAGAGGCAGGATCAGCTCCATGAAGTCAAGGGCTATGACCAAGACACACCTGAGATGATTCGAGGAACTATCAGTATCTACTCCACCCTTACTGTTGTACTTATAGACACATGAGTAAGTCATTCTTTTATTGTCACTGCCCTTTTTTGGAGCTCAGAGATTCCGATGGAGCCGTTGGCTCGATCCTTACAGATAGAGACTCCTATAGGAGCATACTTGATGATTACGCACTGGTGCCAGCATTGTGAGCTTACTCTAGGAGGCAGGATCTTCAGCTGGGATCTTCTTGTAGCGGCGTCGAGGCCTTACGACATCATCTTTGGTATAGACTGGTTATCTACAGTTCATGCTCAAATCGACTATGTTACGCGCAATGTGAAATGTGTCCACACGGATGGGAGAAGTTTTAATTTCACTGATGAGATGAGATCCTTTATAGTGCAAGATGGACTTACGCAGAGGAGAAGGCTGCCGATCACTCATTAGTTGGCTAGTGTCATCCTCGGAGTAGTTGATGTAGGGAGTACGAGTTTTCCTGTTGTGGTGGACCAGTATGGGGACATTTTTATGGATGATGTTCTAGGACTACCTCCTCTTAAAGAGGTGTAATTCTACAATGACATGTTGACCGGGATAGCACCGATATCTACTCTATCATATCGGATGGCTCCCGCTGGGCATTGTGAGCTGTGGGTACAGGAGGATGACTTATAAGGGAAGGGATTCATCAGACTGAGTGTTTCACCCTGGGCTTCCCTGATTTTGTTCGCCAAGAAGGTGGATGGAAGCTTGTGACTGTCTGTCGACTACCATTTCCTGAATTAGGTGACTGTAAAGAACAATTACCCACTTCTGAGGATTGATGACCTCTTTGACCAGCTCAAGGGAGCACAACGGTTCTTGAAGATAGACCTCAAGTCAGGCTATCACCGGCATAGAGTTCAAGATGAGGATATGCAGAATATGGCTTTCAGGTTTCTGTATGGCCACTAAAAGTTCATGGTTATGCCCTTCGGCATAACCAACACTCCCATAGTGTTCATGAGTCTCATGAACTGGATCATCTAGCATTACCTAGATCGATTTTTCAGAGTTTTCATTGACCACATACTGATTTACTCGACTACTGAAGAGGACCACGCCTCCCACTTGCGGGTTGTACTGGACACACTACGAATGCACCAGCTATATGGTATGCTCTTGAAGTGCCAGTTCTAGATTCGAGAGGTTCACATTCTGGGACACGTCATCTCGGAGGCAGGAGTAGCATTGGATCCAGTGATGATCAAGGAAGTACTTGCATGGTAGCCACCCAGAAGCATGATGGAGGTACGTAGTTTCCTGTTTCTGGAAGGTTGCTATAAGAGATTTGTGCCATCCTTCTCTAGATTTGCTGCACTGCTTTCATCCTTGACAATGTAGGGGAAACCCTTTGTGTGGTCAGATAGATATCAGCAGAGCTTTCAGAAGCTGAGGCAGATATTGACCAGTGCGCCCATCTTGAGGCTACTGGAGGAGGGCTTAGGGTTCGTAGTTTACTGTGATGCATCAGGGACCAGACCCAAGTGTGTCCTTATGTAGGGGCGAGCGGAGATCGCATATGGTACGAAACATTTGAGATAGCACGAGAAGAACTACACTACCCATGACGTGGAGTTAGCAGCATTGGTCTTCGCCTTGATGATGTGGCGACACTATCTGATGGTCGAGCACTTTATAGTCTACTCTGTCCACCATAGTCCCAGGTACATCTTCTCATAGAAGGACCGGAACCTGAGACAGGGGAGATGGCTCGAGTTCCTCTAGGACTATGACTTTGATATAGTACATATACTCTATGGATGGGGAACGTTGTAGGTGATGCTCTCAATCGGAGATCGGGCATTCAGCTACTAGGAGAGGAGACAGGGCAGCAAGCCACGTTGTAGATATCCTTTTTGGATAAAGATGGAGCCGCCTTTCAATAGTAACTTACTGTCACTCCTCCACTCCATCAGTGAGTCAGAGAGGTGCAGCGTGGTGACATTGATTTTGTGATGCGATGTGCTCAGATATTTTCTAGGCAGGCGCCTGATGGATTTTCTGAAGGAGGGGAGCACACCATCCTTTTCAGGGGACGTACTATTGTACGAGTTGCAATGCAGGAGGATGTGCTAAGGGAGTTTCACACTTCCCCTCTAGCGGTACATTCAGAAGTGGAGAAGATGTATCAGGACCTAATGTGACAACACTAGTGGCTGAGTATGAAGAAGGTTGTAGTAGAGTTCGTTTCACGATGCCTCACATGTCAGCAAGTGAAGGTGGAGCACCTAGTGCCAGTGGGATTGGTTTAGCCCTTAGAGGTCCTGGAATGGAAGTGGTACAGAATATCTATGGATTTCATGAAGGGGCTTCCACGTGCATGTAGAGGACACGACTCTATCTGGGTGATCTTCCACCGACTCACCATGTCAGCCCACGTCCTACCAATCAGAGAGCATGGCTCTGTAGAGTTCTTAGGACGCCTCAACATTCAAGAGATCGTATGGCTTCATGGTGTTCCATCGACTATCATCTCCAATCGAGATACTAGATTTACTTCCTGGCTTTGGAAGGGGTTGCATGTGGCATTTGGGATGCAGCTGCGTCTAAGCACCGCCTTCCATCCTCAAACAGACTGTCAGACTGAGAAAACCATACAGACACTCAAGAACATGCTCCGTGCATGTTTCTATGACTTTGCTCGCAGCTGGGAGGATCACCTACCCTTGGTGGAGTTTGCGTAAAACAATAGCTACCACTCCACCATCGAGATGGCACTATACATGGCACTATACGACCGACCTTGTAGATCACTGATGTGCTGGACAGACCCCAGGGAGTCCACACTCATAGGACCAGAGATGGTTAAGGATTTGATGGAGAAAGTGCAGATCATCCAGGAGCAGATGAAGACTTCTATTAGTAGACAAAAGTCAGTTGTGATAATAGGAGGAGACCACTGGAGTTTAAAGATGGTGACCACATTTTCCTATGGGTCTCATCTCGACAGGGTATATAGAGATTTGGCTGGGGTGGCAAGTTATCTCTGCATTTCATCGGACCTTTCCAGGTCCTCAGCATTGTAGGTGAGGTGTCTTACCGCCTGGCCCTTCCATCTCCATTGCACTGAGTTCATGAAATCTTCCACGTATCTCAGCTGAGGAGATTTTTGCATGACCCGTCCCACATCATCGGACATGGGGAGATGGACATCGATGATGGGTCGACATTCTCGGAGGTCCTGGTGGAGATCGAGGATCGACAGGAGCGGATCTGACATGGGCGGTCGATTCCTCTGGTACGCAATCTCTGGTAGCACAGGAACCTCCAGGAGAGCACTTGGGAGCGAGAGGCTCAGATGCATGTCTAGTACCCCCATTTGTTTCCATAGTGTGTGTTGTAGCTTTACGGGGATGTAAAACCTAGTGGTGGGAGTAATGTAAAGACCCGGATATTTCAAGGAAATATTTTTCTTCAAATACTTTAGAATTTTATGAGTCTTCAGTGTTTGAAGGCACTTGATTCCAAGGACCAATGTGCCCCGAATCAATTTCTGATGTTTTGTAAGAATACATTTAGTAAATTTAGGTGCATTTATTTATATCATTTGAACCAGTGCTTGGAATCAAAATCTGAGGGCACCGATGAACTCGCAGTGCCGGTATTCTCTTAAGGGGACCTTTACCACACTTGCATTTATGCGGGATGAAAATTAATTTTTGTGGTTTAATAAAATAGTTAAATAAAATTGTTTTGAACAATTTTATTTATCCAGGGTAGTTAAATCCTACATGGGGAAGTTATTGTGGGGGGGCCTCACGCACATAACCTCTCATGAGAGGATATTTGTGAGGTGGGGTCCACACGAGCCCTAGCCTTTTATGTCCCCATAACTTCCCTCAACTCCCTTAAACCCCCCTTTTTTATTTTTGACAACTCCTCTTATTTAATTGGGTGGAGCATCGCCACATTCCATGCTCTTCATTAATGTGCCAACCTTATCAAAATAAATAAGAAAACACCCATAGATAATTTATTATTTTGAATTTATTTTAAACTTCATGGCATATCTAGTGAAAATTGGGGGAATCCATAATTTATTTTTGGATAGGAAAATATTGTGGTGGGAATATTTGGAAAATTAGAAGAGAGCTTCATCCTTACACAAATACTTGCACCCTCTTCGACGAAGAACGCCGATTCCACGAAGAACGACGACATTCCTTCCTTCCACTTCTCCACAAAAAGTGATGAGATGTCGTTTCCTCCTCGGACACACCATGATTTAATCTACAAATCATCTTTATGTGACTCTTCTATTGAAACCGAGGTAGGGGTTTGTACAATTTATAAGTGAATATTTTTTACCCATTATTCAATTATTTTCTTGGATTGTCATGGGCCTTATGTTATCACCGAACGCGGAGGGTGTGAGCCGAAAAAACACAGCCCGATGACCCTCCGATTGTTCTTGTATATTTTGATGGCGATGGTGATGGAAGGGACGACGGTGAACAGAGAAAGCAGTGACCGTATGCCGACTGTGTGGAGAGGAACCGCGGCCCGCATCTGTAGGACACTAGGCCGAAGAATAACCGGCCAACCAAAGCTGGCCGGGTGGGAGGAACCGTGGCGCCCCTCGGCGCCGTGCTGCGGGGGACCGCGGCCCACACAGGGCGGGCTCCTCCTGTGGACGTACCGGCCGGCTCGTCGGCTGACCAAGCAGATGAAGGCCGCGACACCAATGGTGTTGCACATGGAGACTGCAACCCACCCATGCGGGCCCCTTTCTCTAAGAAGATCAGAAAGTTGGGAGGGTAGCGCCACTTGGTGCCGTAGGTTTTGTAAAGCATGGGTTCACGCCACCCCCTCGAACCGCTCGGCCAGCCGACCGATCCGCGGCCAACTGGGCCGCACCGCGCTGGGCCGAGAGGCGCCACAGCAGGCTGGGACTTGCCCCAATGGGCAGGGCCAGGCCACGCGACTCATCCGGCCTGTCTAACCCACTGCCGGTTCAGACCCACCAAAACCAGGTTGACCCAACCTCCCATCCCACTCGACTTAACGGGTCAGGCCCGTTTTCACATAAAGGTGAATAACATGAAGACCACACGTCCGATCGACACACTGTCTATGGAACTGGGACCCTCGTGACATGGTAGTCTTTTTGCGATAATCTAAGTGATTTTTGTAAAACATTGGAAATGGGTCGAGTTTGGAACGCACGTATTTCCAATCGGGCCCCCGGAACAAAAATGCTAATAACTCTCAGACTGGGTGTCCGATTGACGTGCCATCTATCGTGTTGGGTTTCTTTTGACGAGACGGAACCTAGGGATACATCAACTATGAACTTCGTGATTATTGATGTATCGAACCCTTGTCTTGAGGAGGGGACCCTCCCAGAATCGAGCGTGTTGTGTGCAAGAACCATAGAGCTCGTTGAGACTGCAATGACTACTGTACTGAGATCTTCCGTGGGTTCGACGACGATGACTACTGTACATGGATCCTCCATGGGTTCGGCAGTGATGACTACTTTACCTAAATCCTCCATGGGTTCGGCAGTGATGACTACTGTATTTGGATCTTCCGTGGGTTTGGCAGTGATAATTTCTGTACTTGGATCCTCTGTGGGTTCGGTAGTGACGACTTCTGTACTAGGATCCTATGTGGGTTCGGAAAATGAGATGATTTAGAGGCCACATCTAATTATCTCCACCACTGTTCGTGATTTCTATACCTGTGTGAGATGAGTCTTGACTTTCAATAATTATCTTTGATGGGATTGACTTCATTCCTGTGTGGACTGGGTTGTGCTTGGGCTCGAGATTTAGAGCCGTACTAGATTGAAGACTTAGGAATATGTATGGGCATATAGCTAATAAGGGTTGGTTGATGTACCGTGTTTTGTATCATACTTCTTGTTTATCCATAGTGGATATTGTGAGACCTTGTGGGGGTTTCTAGGTCCCTACTGAGTATCGTTATACTCACCCCTTCACGGGTTATGCCCGCACTACGTTGTGTTGGTTGCAGACGACGGACATCACTGATTGTGGTTGAGGCTTATAGAGCTGGACGGTACCCGGAGGCAGACCACATGGTTATACGTACAAGGAGAAGACGAACAAACCTTAGGTGATGAGGAGACTATCTGTACCCACCCATCAAGTGGGATTCATGGAGGACGACTCAGTGGTTGCTGCTTTACTTTACTGCAGTTGTACTAGTTTTTCAGTTGTACTATACATTCATTTGGGTTTGTATTCTGGCCCATTTACATTTCATTACTTACTTTTCTATTCAGTATCACTTTTTTCATAAATCTGTTGCATTCTCTATTGTGTTGTTTACTTTTATAAAGGAAATGCCTTCCCTTTTAATGGGATTTATGCCTTTGGTGCTAGTCGTCATTGCCTGTCTGGTAGAAGGAAAGATTGGGGTAGTTAGGGCACAGGCCCAGAGGACAGGTTGTGACGTTCATATTTATTCTGGAATTTCAGATTGGTATAGTCTACCATCACATGACCTTTTTGTTTGCACTCAAATCAGATTATTTCATTTGAGTTGACATTTCATTTTCTATCTTTATTCCATTTTCCATTACTATCATTCTTTCCCTTTTAGTTTGACTCCCTAAAGAACATCTTTTTTCAGTAAAACATTTTGAACCTTCTAGAAATATGAGCCATCTCTTCATCACTCTCTGAATCTGACTCTTAACTTCAGGAGATGTCTACAGGGGCTTGAATTTTTCTTTGTTTTTACTCTTTGAGGTAGTAATCATGAATGCTACTGACTTCTTCCTTGGTTCCTCATCTACCTCTTCATTCACCTTATGTTCTTCCTCATACATCATAAGTTTTTTAATAATCTCTTATAAGGGTAGCTTACTTATGTCACAAGATTCTCAGATGGAAACAGAAGTTCCCCTATACCTGTTAGGTAGGCATCGAAGCAGTCTTATAAACTAGTCCTTGCTGGCCACTGGTTTTCCAAGCAGACTCAGAGTGTTCGCTATTTAATTGAACCTAAGATACATTTCAGAGATAGGTTAATCCAGATTCATCATAAAATTATCATATTTAATAGCGTATGTATTTAGTCTCATTTATTTAACATTGGTTGTTACCTCATGATAAGTAGATAATGTATCCCAAATTTCATATGTTGTTTTACAAGCAGATATTCTATTGAATTCATTTTCACCAAGAGAATAGTAAAAGTCATTCATTTTATTAAGGTTATTATTATATGTATCATTAGTCAACTTAGACCATGTGTCCCAAGTAGTAGCAGGTAATGTATATTGTTCTTCAGTTGTGTCCTAGATTTCAGGTCTGATACACTCTAGATACACTTCAAATTTTAATTTCCACTGATAATAGTTATTACCATTAAAGAAAGGTGTCATGTTAGTAGCAGGACCCTAAACACTAGTTTCCAGAGTTACTTAGAATTTAATGGACTGAAAATTTTTATATGATAGAAATTTTAAGATATTTAAGATAGAACTAAAATCACAGTTGAAAATAATTTAAAAAACATGAAAATAAATAACCCTCTGATACCAAATGTTTGTTGGAGTTGATACTCAAGAGAGGGGTTAATTGGGTTCCTATTAAAATTTCTGTTTAAAAAAATTATGGTAAGAAAACCCCCAAATTTAAAAACATCCCAGTTAATTTAGGCAGTAGAAATGTAAATGTTCAATTGGTCAACAGGTTTCTCAAAAGGGTGATTAGTACTAAGATAAATCACAATATAACACTAATTAAAATTTTCAAATGAGATTAATTAATTAAACAAAAACAGTCACTATGAAAAACTAACTATCAAAGTGTAAGAAAAAAAAGTATTATGTTTTAGAAAACATAAGCAGTGGATAAAACAAAATGGAGAAATTGAAGATTGTCACTACAATGTAAAGAAGAGGTTCAGTCTCAAGAAGAGACTTAATCCTCTACAATTAGTGATCACCTTCCACCAAGCTGTTTATACAAATAAACTTTTGATCCACACCCTGGATCGGGTTTTACTACATCACACCTGTTTGTCCAGGTCACACTTGACCTCTACCATAGTTATTCATGGGAAACGAAATGTAATAAGTGATTGAATATGAGGATAGTTGGATATCCTCTAGTTGTGTTCAAGAGACAGTGTGTGTTATACAAATAAATATTCACACTCCTCAAATAAAATATATAAAACAAAATATATTTGAGGATAATAATAGAGTTATGAATTCTATGTGTCTTGTGATCTTAAGATCCATACTCAATTAATGATGAGAATATGGTATTTGAGACTTTTTCTCAATGTTTTCTTCAAGACAGAGTATCACATTTTCAATAATCTTGCTTCAGGAAGTGAAAAGGTTCTGCAAGTTGATGTCTCAATCTATATTAAGCCTTTATGGTGAAGATATATTTTCGCAGTCTTCTTGTAATCTAAAGCACCTAGTTCTTCTCATTTCTTATCCACACAGACTATGTATCAGTGTGTACTGCTACTATCATAGTCGGTTCTTTTTTGTAAAATATGAGGACCTTTTATACTCCATGATTTTCTACACATACGGATATTCACACGTGAATGTACCTTTTACTTGTCTAGAGATTGTCCTAAAGGTAGCAATAAATAATGTCAGAAACATTTATTTGTCTATATATGACCATTAGATATAAATTTGATTTAATAAAATGGAAATAGTTATTTATATCAATCGACGAGTAATCATCGGTCATTTGCATTTGGTTTCATAACATAATTATATCATCTTTGGTGTGTCATATTCGGTGTGTCGACTTCTGGATGTCATACATTGGTCCTTCGTACTTCAGTTTCAGTATGTCTTCATCGGTTTGGGTGTGTCACCTTCGGTGAGTCATCCTTCGGTCTGTCGAACTTCGGGGTGTCATACTTCGGTATGATAACTTTTTTCTGTCATAATTCTGTTTGTCAAACTTCAATGAGTCAGACATCGGTATGCCATTCTTCGGTTTTTTAAACTTCGGTGAGTAAGACATCAATCTATCATTCTTCGGTTTCTCATACTTCGGTTTCAGTGTGTCATCCTTCAGTTTTGGTGTGTCAACTTCGGTGGGTCATACTTCGGTCTTTGGGAACCCATTAAAGATTGTGAAGGGTTTGCCTTGCATATACCAATACAAGATGAATTTTTAATCAAAGTATATGTAAAAATACACTTGTAAACATAATGATTCATGACTTATAAGAAATTGACTTATTAAAGTATATGTTGTGGTGTCACAAAATTGATTCACATAGAAATACATTATCATTATTTGTGATTATGAAAAATACCTTATCATGAAGGGTCAAACAATATATTTAATAGATATTTTCATTTGAGAAGGATGGATAATTTTCATAGTCAATTGTTACCAATTTGGTTGAAATCCTCTGAATATAAATTTTTATTTTGATTCCACTTTAAGGAGAAGTTGGAAACCACAATAATCATAACAAAAAATCCATTACATACTAAAGGGTCAAAAAATTGATTGAAAAATTGACTGAGGTTAGTTTAATTAAATCCAGTATATATTTCCATGTATATTGTACTAACCTTATGCTCTTCTTCCATTTTGACGAGTTTTTCAAAGTGATTAGCCATTCATCCCATTGTCTATAATGATTCCTCCATGCTAATTTTTTGGTGCTTAAAACCCTGTTCATGTATTCGATAATTTTTATTTATCCACTCAACTTTCTCCTCATTCGTATCAACTCACAACCTTATTTCATAGATTTTTTTGACCTCTTGATTTGAGGGGTTGACTCGAACAAAATTTTCATTCATATCTTACATAGAATTGAGGATGAGCTCTAAAAAATCCCTTTTGTCTAATACCACTATTCCAGTTTTCCCAATTTTTTACGTTTAAAATAATGTTAGGAATATTACATGAATTAAATTAACATATATATATTCATTTAATTTTATTAATGATATATATTTCAGGTATTGAGTTTACCTAATGAATATATTTCTCAATAATTTAGAGAATTGGATTTTGGTGCTAATTCTCTAGTTTGGGAATGTATATATTTTCAAATAAATGGGTAAAAATATTTTTACAAATTATCAAGAAGTTAAAATGAGAACACATCATAATGGAATCATGTTATCCTCTATAATAGACTATTATGCAGGTGCATTGGATAGTTGATCCTGATATGATGAATTGTATTATTATGGACTTGTTAGGGTAATGTTGTTATTGGATTACTACTATAAAGGATGAGTCATTGTTATGAAATATAAATTGTTTGATTCAATGAAGTGATGTGTTATATTTATTTATGATTATGGTCTCATTGTTATTGGCATTACTTGATTCCAAGATAATGATCTACTATTCATTTCGGTAGCCAATGAAAAAAAATTGTTTCATGTGAAAGATCATAGGAAACATAGTTACAATGTCATTAATGAAGTAATATGAAGAAATATTTTACATGATATTGTGGAAAAAAATTGTGGTCATTGAAACCATCATTTTTATTGACCAACATATTTTATGTGATGACTGAAATTATTAAATTATGAGAGTTGATGTTGAACCAAATGTAGTGGTCTGTAAAAAAATAGAATAAATTATATATGTTAATAGTTCATTTAGTTTACCATTAAACTATTTTATCAAATTTTTATTACTATAATTTCATTAATTTAGTTTTAGTATGTAATGATATGTTTGTTTTAGTATTGTTTAGTTTCATCACCTTTAATTATATTTAATTCAATTTAAAAAAATTGGTTCAAAATTGGGTTTAAAAAATGTATGACGTGGTATTAAATTAAGGTTTCAAAAACATGTTATGAAAATATTTATGACCTATTTGACTTCTATGTTGTATATATGTTTTTTAAAAAATTATAGAAAAGGTACATTTTATTTTTATGAAGATTATGAAAAATAAATTAGATGATTCAAGGAAGAAATTATTTAATGTTTATAGATAGATGTGTAAGGGTGGGGTGCCTCCTCTACTTAACTTAGTGAGTATTTTAATTTTAATATTTTAAATATTATTTAAATATAATACAGTCATCATATTATTTACCAAATTTTTTTACAAACCACCATTTACACCAATGTTGAGTCCTCCTCATCGTACTAGAATGGATTCAAGAGGGAATGCTCCTAGAATAATATGGAGCACCTATCGTACATATTCCATCACTGACCCACTTGATAATACCCCATCTACCACACCTTTCCATCATCCAATAAATCCAATAGGGATGTTCAAATCCAGTCCTCCATCATAATATCATTTAGCCTCTTATTCAAAACCATGTATAAACTACCTTTTTGGGTTATTCCAACTTGTTCCTCCATCATTATCTCATTAATCCTATTCCTCATATACCATGTAGAAACCACCTCTATAGATGTTCCCACTCATTCCACTATTATATTCTCATTTAGTCCCTTCTTCCAATTCCATGTTGATATCGACTCAACAGATGTTCCCATTATCACCAAATATTCATTCTTTGATGTATCCCCAAGACTACTACCCATATTCAGTCATGTTTATGCCACATACACTTCCCACCATATCTATATGAACTAACGTGTATGTTCCATTATAATCTACTATAATGAATTAGGATCACCTAGAGAATGCATTGGAAAAGACACATCCATCAGAGGATACTAGTCTAAGACCTACCATGGATCCATCAAAGCCTATTTTGTATCATTCATCATGTTTTTATTATAAATGTGTCCAATTATGTCACATCATTTTTTTATTTTTGCTCCTTATCATAATTAATTTTCCAATATTATTTCATTTTTAAAGATTTTATAGTAGGAAATATGGGAAAATCATTGTGCAGGAAGCCAAGAGTATCTGAACAATGATAATCAAAGATTTCAATTAAGAAAATCAAATGATATGTATAAATTTCTGGATATATATAAGTTTTCTGTCCACTTTAGGAAATAACAATGATATCATTCTATTTCAATCGGCCTCATGGAGACATATCAGCAATGACATCATTGAAAAATCACAGGTACAAATATGGGTAAGAGAATATTAAAAATTTATATCTATATTATAGTTGTATTAATATGGAATAACATGTTAGTTTTAATTTGGGCTTAATTTCATGATGGTTAAGATTCTACGATTGCAATGTTGATGGATCCTAGAGAGTTATTTAAATCACATAAAAATGAGTTATATATTGGATGGAGGAGTAGAGTTGGTTTTGATTTAGATGGTATATCCACATTCCCAGACTGCTTGAAAGCACAATAGATGGAAATAATTTTATATTACATCACTTTTTTATTTTTTTATTCCAATTATGTTATTGTTTTCATATAAAATGTTGATTTAATTTCATTTACTATATTTTGGTTTTTTGGATTCTTCAAGAAGAAAAGTACAATGATTCAATAATGTATATGCCCACAAAGGGGAAAACTACAATGAATGAGCATAAGAAGTGACATGTATTTAAATATTATTAAAATGATATCCATATTTATATTTATACTTAGTTAGCATCATCTATTTTAATTTATTATTTTTCAATCATTAATGAATTTTTATATTAAAAATATCTAACTTATGAAATAATATACTATAAAAAAATTATTATACTACATTAAAAAATAATTTTAAAAATGACACAATGTATCTTTTCATCATGATTTGAATCATATGATAAAACCTAAAATTAATTTAATCTGTACCAATCCCCTTTGAAATATAATATTGTGTCAATATCATAGATAACTTAATAGGAACCTTCCTTTATCTAATTAATAATTTACCCTTAATTATTATATCATTTCTCAACATCATTGGTTCCTATTTTCATATTCAACTCTATGTGATATTTATTGTGATATACTGTGAATATTTTAGATTTTTACATGAATTACATTTTAATGCTCTGATATGGAATGAAATCTCCTTAATAGTATCATGTTCTTTCTTTTATTTTAGTTCTTACTGATGAGTTACAATGTTGTATGATTCCTTGGAATATTTTTTAATCATTATCTACCTATGAGTATATTATTAAATTATTTAAAATGTATTTTACTGAATAGACACGTATGAAAATAAGTCATCCTTTTTTAGTTCAATCCCTCACTCGATCTATTTATTTGGATTTGGGGATTCCCACACGTAAATGGAATTTAAATTTAGTAGTGTAGCAAGGAAGATACTATAAGCCTATTCTAAATTTTTTCTAATGTGGTAATATTCATTTTAATGAATATTGGTGTTAATAAATTGGGTTTTATTTCCATTTTTATCAGAATATAATAGACTATATTTGTGGATTGTTCATAATGATTAGACAAAATTATATAGTGTTTATGAATATCTTTTCTGTATGATATTTTCCTCAGTGATTTTCACATGATTAAATTTATAATTTTTCATTAATTTAAAATTAATTACCATTTATTATTATTCCTGATTATAATATTTTTATATTATGAGTATGTAAATATAATTCAATGTAATATTCAACTTTGTTTTTCGAATCGATGGCTATGTGCCTCAAGAAATGATATTTTTCTCAAGTATGAAGAAAACATATTAAATTGATGTAAATGAAAAAAACAAGAATAGTTTAAAATTATTTATATTTACATATAAAATGTTTATTTGAAATAATTAATTAAAATGAATTTGTTATTTTTTCTAATGTATTCCCTCGAGTACCTCAATGAAAAATAAGATGAGAACTTCAGAAAAAAACTATAATTTGATTCATGTATTAGGGGACGATAACTAGGGGAGAGTCCGATGTTGACATGGGAAAACCATTGT
This sequence comes from Viscum album, assembly GCA_963277665.1. Classification (NCBI taxonomy): domain Eukaryota; kingdom Viridiplantae; phylum Streptophyta; class Magnoliopsida; order Santalales; family Viscaceae; genus Viscum; species Viscum album. The sequence goes on along the minus strand of OY728122.1, from coordinate 245,123,619 downwards.
CCCAAATAGTTATTCATCCTCCTTAGGCACCCCCCAAATATCATAAACCCCAATGTTTTATTGCACTCATGCAGAATCAACTGAAGAAAAAATATCATTACATTAGAGTGAAAAAAGTGAATAGAATCATGAATGAAGTAGTCTAATTAATGAAAACATCCTAACATCTATGTTAGTTATAAGTAAATCAATTCCCTTCGAGGATTCTAATATAGTTGATTGAAATATGGAATAAATTCTCTCTTCAAATACTTCCATATGTGATGTCAATGAGTGTTCATGAGGGGGTCGAGCTGATGGTAATGATAATGATGTTGTTGATGATGCTGATGTTTATGATGATGTTGATTTTGATTCTATTGATACTCCATATGATTCTTTTTTTGATGAAAATATTGGTGATATAGATGAAGATGTTGGTGATGGTGATTAGGATAAGAATGTTGGTGATGGGGGATATTAATCACCTATATTTTTTCTATAGTACATATGAGGCACATGTACCTTAATTAATGAATTTAATTGATTTTTTGTATGTGTTTTCAAATATATATTATTTTTGTAAATATATTTATAATTATTAAATGTATTTATATATATTATAAATACACAAAAATTGTATTTAATTTTATGTATATTTAGTGTTTTATTTGATTTATTGGTTCAAGAGCTGGTAAAAAAGGTGATTGTGTAATGCTTTGAAATGAAGAGAAATAATTTCAATAATGGTTTCGAGAACCATGGGTATTTATTCCACGAGTATATATTCTATACTCATGGTTCTTCAAACCATGGGTGTAGATATATACCCATCATTTTGGTTAAAATGTGTGTATGATATATTCTCAAGGTCCTATACCCATGGTTTTTTATAGAAATAATGCTTATATTTATACACCCACACATAAATCATCCACATTTCATTAAATAGTATTCTTAACCTATACACATTTTATTAGGGGCTATAAATAATATTAGAACAACGGTTTTAGAGTGTTTTTCATTTTTTCTCGAAAATAACTAATAAATTTCAATTTTTTATAATTAATTTTCTCTTACTCAATCATTCTTAATTTATATATTTATATTATATTAACATTTAAATCCCTATAGACTTTATCTTTTGGAAATAATTTTGATTGATATAATTTTTTTGATAATTTTCAATTATTGACTCATAATTCTCCAATTTTATTGATTACAAATGTAACTTCTTTTTAGTGCACCTATGATCTAATATTATTCTTTAATGTCCTGTTTTTTCTCTATAATTTAGGAAAATGTATCTTTATTTTTTCTAGTTCACGCGTTTTGATTTCATTATCTTTATAATTTATTTTTTATGATAAATCACTCTTATTTCCAATATATTTAAAATAGTTTTAAAAATAAAAAATTTTTTTTTTATATTTTTATTTCAAAAATTTCTTATAATTTTTCTAATTCATTATTTTAAATATTATACATTCTGTTATATATTATTATCATTCAATATTTTAAAACTACGTTTCTCTAATAATTTTTTTATATAATTACATTTCAAAAAAATGATTTTCACTAAAATTATTTTTATTACAATAATATGAATACACAAATTAATTAATTTCACAAAACATAAATAATTTCATATTAACCAATAATAATTTTTTCACATGTTTCGACAATCTATTATATTTTAATCATTGAAAATTCATCATTTTAAATTCTATTTTTTTTACCACATTTGATATCTATTATTATAATGAATTAGTTACATTATTTTATATTCCAATTCAAATGTATTAATGGAATTTTAGAAATAAATTCCCTAGGAAAATATTGATCCATTACATCCTTTAGAATATGATGACATCAATAATTCCTAAAAATTCTATTTTTCTAAAACCAATACCATTAATAAAACTATATAAATAATTATTTTTATTAGTGTTTTTTACTTTTAGCAGCCACATTTTATTGACTATTAAAAAAATTCCTTTTACCATATATTCAATAGTACAAGTGTCTAAATTTTCTTAGTGAAAAAGAAAAGTGTAATACATATTAGATATATTGAAAATATCCATAGAGACAGATTGATTCCTAGGATACGATAAATTAATATGTTTTCTATTAAAAATAATAATTTCATGTAATCTAGTCATTACACTATAATTTATCAAGAAATAGGTCAAGAGGTGGAAATAATTATCATGTTGTTTTGGCCAATGATTAATACAATATTGATGGAGTTGGGATGTGTTGAAAAACGGCTCACTGTTACTGAATATTCCTCTGATTTAATTAATTTAAACAATATTTGGTTTATGCAATGATGATTATCATTTCACCGTAAATTAATTGGTAAATTTTGGAATTAAAATTGTGAAACACATGTAGTGGAAAATGGGATCAATAATTGTGTTGTGAAATAAATATTTCTATACATTATGTAGTGATGAAGATCATTTTGCAATGATTTAAATTTTTATATTTAATTTCAATTGTCATCTTCTAAAACAGTTTCTTATTGTGGATAATGGACCATGGTATTTAGAGGTATTATTTTCTTGACCCTTTTCCCCTGTTATCATAGGTGTCTTACTAGTATTTTACCCCATGAATTTTTATATAAATATATGATGATTCAAAAAAAATTATAATTTCATTCATTATTCCATAACCCATGGAATCTCTATACTTTCTATTGATTCATATAGATATATAATTTAGTGTTTTTATATATTTTCCTTCCCTAATAGTCATAGTCTCAAGAAAGAAGACATTTCCCACAAATTTATATTTATTTATTCTTTTTTCATTCTTCATCATTCTTATTAATTATATCAATGGGATTGTGTTTCCATTATTCAGATATTTTGATAATGTAGAATGATGTATTCTAGAGTTGGTTGATATCCCTTACATTTTTAATAGTAATTGACTGTTAGTTTCACTTATTTATTTAATTTTACTTTTTGAATCACCAATTGAGCTATGATATTGATACATTCCCTTTTATTGATTTTATAGTTTTTATTTATTGAATAAATATAATTAACTGATCAAAGAAAGGTAATTAATTAGATATAAATAATATTATTCAAATCTATATTGAGTTACTTTTTATAATTTCAATGTTAGTAGCCTAATATAATTGATTTATATTTGTTCAATATTTGATGTTATGATATCTTTTCAGGTTGAGAAATTTATAATGGGTTAAATTACACACCTATTATAATTGATTTTTAAAAAAAATTATTGTATTTTTTCATGATGTTTTTTCAATTTTTTGATTAATTATTAGAGCATAAGAAAAAATTTCTTTTATTCATTAGATAATGTATTATTTATATTTTCATTCTATTTTTATAAAAACGAATTATAATACTAGAATTTGTTATGAATATGGAATGGTTATATGATATAATATATGATGATTACTGATTGGTTGAGAGTTATATTTATGTTTGTGTAGGGATGTTTTGGTTGATCTTTAGTGGGTTCATAGGGATATATATTAATGATAAATCATAAAATAACTCAATAAATGTGAGGTATATTGATTCTATCTAGATCTGTTAATCTCTATAATTTAAAAATTTGATGTGGTAAAAGATAATATATTATAATTGAATATTAAAATGATATTTCGGATGAGGAATATAATTTATCTAGTAAATGTAAAATTAGAATTAGTAGTGGTTTATAAATTATTAATATATTGTTTGGATGATTTTTTTTTACTATTATGTCATTAGATTTGGAATTAATCTCTGATTTTGTAAAAAAATGATGTCTTTATGGTATATGTTTTAAGATGTGTTATGTTATGTTTTTGGTATATAGGATTCACATGAGTTATTTTATTTATTAACTAAAATTAGTTTTAATTTTTTCGTTAACAACTATGATTGGTATAATTACAAATACCCACATGAGGTTTATGGTTCTGAGGGTTTCCCCTTGGTTTATAATGCTTTAGTATGGATAGATGAGTTCCCCCTACCACACTCTATATTATAAAATTAATTCTTTTTCTATGATGAAATTATATTTTCAAGTAATAACTTAAATATATTATTAAAATAACACTATAATTGATAATTTACAAAATGAAAAACAATTTGCATAATCGAATGATAAAATATTATTATTTAAATACACTAATTATAACCTAGCCATTAAATTGTAATGTATGAATATGATTAAATAATTATTTAAAAATACGTATATATTATCATATCAATAAAAATTTACTTTTTAATTCCAAGGTGTTAAGAACACAATATTTAGAAAATAAATTTAATTCTACAATGTTGTGACTTCTTCAAAAAAGAAATTTTATTTCATTATTCATCAAATTAAATAGATAATTTATAAAATGTTTAGAAAATTTATTTGATTTAATGAACATAATTGATGAATTAATCATATCAAAAATATCTTCTATTATAATTTGGAGATATTTAAGAAAATTTTAATTTTTAATGAATAAAGAAAAATACGGCTTTTTATTGAAAACATCATTTTATTTAGAAGTATTTTAAAATTAAAATTTATATTCAAATTAGTTTTAAAATTTTGTTAGAGTTTTTTAATTTAGGTAATCTAATTTTAGTATATTAAATTATATTTACACATGAATATAGTGTAATAACAATTTATATTTAAAAAAGGATGTTTTTCTTAAAAATTACTTTTCATCATTTTTTTAAGGTTAATGAATATTATGTATGTTTGCTGTTTTATAAATTGAAATATATATTCCATGTTTAGTATTATGAGGTAAAAATTTGAAATTATTTCGTGTTCAGTTTTTCAAAAATAATTTGCAACCCCGATAATTTAATTACAATGGTAAAAGGTCTATCATAAAATTAAGGGGTATAAATAATAAGATAAGGACTAGAAAATAACCCAAAAACAATGATTATTATTTTTTGTTAATGATAGCATTTTGTAAAAGAAATCTATTATTTATTTATATGTCCTTTTTTCATTATGGTTTTGATTATGACCATTATAATATTAATGTAAATAAAACTAAAAAAATTCAAATGCTTTTTTAATAAATATAATATTTAAAAAATGGGTGAAAAAAATATATGTTCATTAATAATTTTTAATTTTAAAAAAGAAAGATTTAAATTAATCATGATAATTTATAATCATTTTTTATTAAAGATATAAATTATTTAAATTCTTACAAAATACTTACATAGTAATTATTCAATTAATGAAGAAATCTATCAAATGAAATTAAAATTATTAAAAATATTATACTATTGGACAATTAAAGTTATATATGAACTGTAAATATGGTTAAAATTTGATAGGTGTTTAATAAAATTTTATTTTAAATTTCATTTATTTCATTGGTGGTTTTAGAGTGAAATTGTTGAATAGTTCAAAAATTTGACATTAATGACATTTCATAACAAATAGTAGTTTATTAAATGAAATAAATTTGAAAAAATATTATATTAGTGCAGGTTATTAATATAATGTTGATAATATCAAAAATGTTAAATTTATTGTCTATTTTTAAATTTATTTATATATCAAGAACATCTTGGAGGAGAAGACCTGGTTTTCATGGTAAGTGTGAATAAGGTTAATAGGGGTTAAAAGTAAAATATATGGGTTAACATTTGAACAGAACATGTAAAAAATTATTAAATGGGATTATTTATATTTATACACAAATTATATTCCAATACTATCATTTTTTAGCCATTGGGACCACAATATAAAATTATATTGAAATATTTTTTATGAAATTCCAAGAGCACCTCACCCCTCTCATATAAAAAGGAAACCAATCCTCTTAATTTATTCATACATAAAACCCATTTTTTGTAAATATATTTAAAAACCCTTTATAATATCCCTCCCAACACATTATATGACTTATATAGGTCATAATAAAATACATAGTGGACTTAAAATATTATTAAAATATATTGCCTAAAGAAGAGGTATAAATTTCAGTCAAATGTTTCCATTTTATTTATTCTTCCACTACATGAAAATATTCATTAAACATTTCTATATAGCATAATAATTGTTTAAAATTTAGTTATATTTTATTATTTTCATTGGATTGCCTATATTTATCTCCAATATATATCAAATGGGAACTAAATCCATCAATCATGTGTATGATATGGAATAGACTCATGGAATACAATAATTTTTTTTCCATCACCACCAATCATGGATGCTTATAGTGACATAACATTTTTTAATATATGATATCCTAGTAATATGAATTATTATTAAAATATAATATCTCGTTTAATTTTTTTATCATTCCTTTATTTTAATAATTATATCATCGTTCGTGCATACATGTGCCTAACACCTCCATAAAGTGACATCATTGATTTTCCACAACCACATAACATGAATGTTGTATATAAGTATGTTTAATGAAATAAATTTTTATTTATGATATAAAATTTATTTTATAATAAATAAATATTATTTTCCTTCTTTACATAATGATTTATAAAAATGGAAATGTTACACATGTGTATATATGACCTACCCTCTCCATGATTGTAACATAGTTAATTTTTCATCACTATATTTCATGTTTTGTTTTAAGATTATAATTTATGTATAAAAATTATAATTATTGCATTATTACTATTATATATATGATGAAATAATATTATATTTGACCATATTAGGCCTACAAAAGTCATTTTTGAAATATAACAGAAATATCATCATAACACCACACATGAAGTAATTGATTAAGTAAATTTGTATAAAATGGTAGTAAGTGAAATAAATGGAAGAATAAAATTGAAATCATTTTTGATGAAAGTTAATAATTAACATAATTTTATAATTTATGTAAATAAATATCACTTGTGATGATTCAGAACCATATTAATAGACACTTTAGTTTAAAACCCTATTGAAAATTATTTTCTAGTATTGTTTTGAATAATTCACATAAATAAAAATTGAATAATAATTTTTATAAAAAAATATAATTTATACTTAAATGGTTAATGATTTTCATTTTGGCTATATTTTACCATATAATGATTTCAAAAGAAAGAGTTATTTCTGTTTATAATCATCATTTATTGTTTCCCCTGTAAGTATTTTTTCCATATACATATTTTTAAATGATAATTTTGGATTTTTTTATATGGACATTGTAATTCACCAAACCTCAAAGCCCCGAGCTAGTGCATTATTTTAATACATTGGCATGATTACAAGGAATAAAGTCCCAAAGTACCGAACTGCTTTATAATATTGGAAAATATATTATATAAATGAAAGTTACATTACACATTAAAACATAAAAACAAAAACAAATATTCCATTGAGAACACCATTATTCCCCTAGAATAGAGATTCATATCAATCACAATACACTTCTTGGAATCCAGGAAAAAAAGAATGGTGTCTGCTCAGATGCTCAGTAAGGGTAAATAATATAGTGGAAACTATAATCATTTAAGGAAACATGTGTAATAAATAATATAACCTTTTAAAAATAAACGTGAATATAATATGGAAAAAATAAATCAAACATTACCATATTAACATGAACATGGATATTCAACTAATAGAATAATCACATGTAATAACTAATTTCATAATAAGTGAATGGATAATGACGGACAACATAACCAATTAGTCTAGTATTCGGCAAAGAAAACAAATAATTTTTTTTTGTCAAGGCCTTGTTCCAAGACACTAATTTGTCTCATGAGACCTACCAATGGATCCATGGGATTTAGAGGGCCCCTCTAGTCACTTACAACGTCCAATGCATTTCTAATATGAAAATCGTGAAACATAATACAAACATTTGTATTAAAACTAGCATACAAGATATCAATACTAAAACCATATTCCATAAATGGAATGAATGTATAACATCCACAATAAAACATACCATATCTCATTCAATAAAATATGTAATATTTTAATATAATTATCAACCTCAATCAAGAATAATATTCTGTAAATGATTTTGACATAGTAGAAAATGAACAGTAAAAATCTTTAAGGGAAATAAACCATTTTCATGAAATCATTTAAAAGACAAGAAATTTATAAAGAAATTAATTTAAATGTTTTTTTAATAAAAGTGTCCCATATAACTTTGAAACTTTTGAAATGAATTAACATTTTAAAACATTAACGTCCATAGAAATTAATCCTAAAAACCATTTTGAAAAAATGGACATTATTGATAATGAATTAGAAGAATAAATATAAAAAATATTCAAAATGATGTTTTTGATAAATTGTATCTTAAATAATAATAATTTTGAAAATAGTTTTATGAAACATGTTCATGGATAATAAATATGTCCCAGTAATTACATACACATGGACAACCTCTGATAATAATGAAATTGAGGAATTAACCCTTACCTTGTACTTTCTTTTGGTCGAGGGTAATTTTAACCTCTTTTATAATGATAATAGAATGTTATTAAATTATACCATAACCATATTAATATTTATCATTTCATACATGATTCAATTATGACTTTATAATACTTATTTAAAAATAATTTCCATATTAAAATAACATTTCGTGTAATAATTGATTTCATTATCGTACATGTAATAACTTGTATTATTGATCATATAACTTATATCATGATATAATTTCTTTCAGAATATGAAATATTATTTATGTATCATATATATTATTATTATAAATATTTATAATAAATAGATATATGAAATGGAAAACACCATTTATGGAGACGGTAGGCCATAGGTACGCATAAACAATTTTTTCTGTTTTTATATTGTATTGAACTGTTGAAAGTGAATGAGATATATTTAAATACACACAAATATAAATATAGTAGAATTATTTTTCCATATATAAAATAATTAAAAAATATATATATTTTTATAATCATTGTTGAATGGTGATTGTGGAGATGAATCTCATCACGTCATGGAGATGGTAACACGTAAATTTCCATGAGCGACGATATCATTAAATTGGTGGAAAAATAAAATTTAATTTGATTTTATATTATATATAAATAATAATTATAATGATATATTTATTATTTAGATCAATTATACTCATTATTATACCAATCAAAATAATGATGCATTGAATAACAAACTACATCATGACGTGCAGACGACAAGCCATACATACCCACATATAATGATTTTTTCATACATAGGATGAATTGAATAATGTGTATGGTTGTACCATACATATAATAACATATTTGTATGTAGAAGGTTCTGGATTTGATATTTTTTTAATAGAAGAAACCCTGAAATGGGATGTGGAAGAAGAAATAAACTTCTACAAAGGGGATGATGTAATTATCTCTTATTCTTGATCTTCCTATAAATTTGAACAAAAGGTCACTTCATGTTGGATTTCTGATAAAATTAAGTCCACTAGGTTTAATTCAGGGTATTTTGGAGGATATTTGTTAAGTAGGTGGCCAATACATGTGGATTTGAAAGTGTAATGCTTCGGGAAAGGAATCCATTATTTTATTGCGGAAGTTTGGGGTAGTTTAGGAAAATATTTAAATATCAATTTATTATAAAATCATTTTCATTTTCTAATAGATTCGAATGGATTTAATTAAAATTTAAGGTGGGTATTGGTTGAACATATTTCAACCATTAGGTTTTAGATAAGTTTAGGTCATCATATTAACCTTATCTTTTAGATTTAACTCTTAATTAAATAGTTCTACATTTTCCATGACATCTTGTATTTTTAAATTACATGGTTAATAAAAATACAATGAAATTATAAGAAAAAATAAAGTGGTTCATTAATGACATATATAATATTATATATTTCTATTGGATGATCCTTATATTTTTAGGACCATTATATAATTTTATAAAACTGTATTTGTTTTGAATAATCATTTATGTCAATTTTGACACTATCTAGTATTTGGTTTTTTTGAAAGTCATAAAAACGTTATTAAAATGAGAAAAATTATTGTAATCCATCCTAAAATGTCATATTATCCTAGAAAATTCATCTAATTCATTAAAAGACTCAATTTATATTTATTTTAATGTTTATAATGCCTATTATTTTAGTGTTTCATTAATAAGGTAACTACTGCGTCGTCATTGTGTCATAAATAAATTTAATTATTTAATATAAAAAAATTAAAAACAAAATACCATGATTTATGAAATATTTTTAGCTTTAAAATTAATAAATATAGACTAATTTATCCTAGTTATATCCCTATATTAACAAAATTTGTAGTTATTAAAATTAGAATTTGACACTTTTACCTTTTCATTATATAAAATTTAATAAATGTCCCAATCTAATCCAAGAGGATAAAAAAGGATCATATTTATATCCTAAGGATGATTTTTTTCGATATACAATTATACAATAAAATTAGGACATGTGTTAGGAAAATTATAATATCATTTTACCAATGATTACACTATTTAATTTTAACCGCGGTAAATAAAAGTCAAATGATACTATTCACCAAAAATTATTTTCATCATATTGAAAAACATTTTACATAATTATTTCCACCGGGTCTCTTTGACTTTTGAAAATTAATTCATAGAAGTGGTAAAATTACGTTTTATGCAAATTTTTAAATGTCCCTAGAAGGTGGGTAAATATCTTCAAATAGTTCAATAAAATTTTATATATCTAATATATTTATAAAATGACTTCAATGAATTAATTTTGTATAAAATTAGTATTATGTTTCTTTTTAGTCTATAAAATAAATTTATATAAAAATAATAGTTATTTAAATAAAAGGTGTTTCTCAAACAAAAATATAGTGTTTTTCATATTTTATCAAAAATTGAATGTTTTCAGAAAAATACCTAAAATTCACCCTAATCTAATTTTGATATTATAAATTCATAAATTAAGTCCATTTTACCAAATTTAATAATATATGTTGTATTAATTAATTTAAAAATAATTCCCATTGTCAATACCAAAAAGTAGGTTTTTATGAAGTAAAAATTATCAAAAAATGGTCATGTGTTTATGTCCAATTTTAATGAAAAATTATATAAAATGTCCTAAATTATATTTAATGAAAAAACATAACATAATTAAAATTTAAAACAACTCAATTTATTAATTTATCACTATAAATTATTTCAATTTTAAATGTTTTTTCAATTAAAAATAAATTTTTTCACTATTATTCAAAATATGAAAGTTATAAGAACAGTAAAAAAATAGTCCAAAATACATTTTTATATCATGATTCTAAAGAATAATTTAATTTCCTTAAATTGAATATATAAAAGTTTCAAATATTGTATTTAAAAAGGCTTTCTATTAAAATGCGGAAAAACAACATTTTTGAAATACTCTTCTTCCATCTGAAAAATTAAATTTGACATTATATTATGCCGAAGAAACACAAAATATGAATGCTAAAATTATTTAGGATATATAAAAAATTCATTATTTTTTAAATACTATTCATAATATCTTTTTAAACACCAAGTTTGATAGTTTGTGATGCGCTTTAATTTGGTGTTGCGTGTAAAGTATGATATTGAATTACATAAGGAGATAACATACTATAAAATCTTGGTGTGTTACATTCTCCATGCCTTCTATAAATCGCTTCCCCACAATTTTAAATTATTCTTAATAAATTAATGGTTTAAAATATAAAATCTCTTTGTGGAAAACCTACATATATAATAGGGTTAACAATATTTAGTTTTAATAATATGGAAATAGAAAAGAAAAGGTAACAACCAAATTAAGAATTAAAATTAGTGAATATTGGTGGAAATTATAGAAATATAATGGTAAAAAAACATAAATATTTATAGGGAGTGATTGAGGTCATCAATAAAAAACAAGTGAACAATAAGTGAAAAATTGAGGGCCTCCAATCCATCAATCTATAATCATTTAATGTATCATCAGTTCAACAAAACATATGGTATTATGGTAAAAAATATTATTTCATATATTTTATTTATTTTTATTTTAAGAGGATGGATTAATTGACTTTCAAGATAACAACTCAAGAAAAAATACTTGATTTCATAACCTTTCATAATAATATTCATATCTTTTGGTTGTGCTTCAATCTATTTTCATTTCATCCCATACACTAGGAAATTATTGTTCATGAATTATTATTTACACAGGAATCATATTTGATAAATCATATGGTCCACAAGTATACCATTAAACCACTAAATGTTTACTGAAAACCAAAGGGTTGAGTCATTATATTCAATAAATCATACCATAACCTCAAACAAAATATCAAGTGTTCAACTTACTCAATTCCAACCTTTAGACATATCCAAAATACTTGTGTCCAAACTCATAGTAGAAAAAATCATAAGGAAGATCAACACAACATAATAAAGATAACATGTATCACAAAACAACATGTGAATACATTCATCGTTTATTCTATTAAAAGAAGGTAAAAAGGATTTAAACAATCCATTAATTGGTTACAATTTTGTCAAAAATATCCAATATAATTTATCCCACTCAATTCGCTCGTATTCCAAAATCAGTACCTCAGTATCATGACCATAGTAATTTTTATCTTCCTCTCAACCATATATTTTCCAAAACTTCTAACCAGCTATTTTATCACCTTTCATGGTAGCTCACAATCTCAAATAGTTAATGAAATAGTACTACCCGACAATCCTTATTTATTTCCATAATTCACATATCCAATACATCGTTGATACATCAATCAAATGACATAACTTTTTAATAACAATATCAAAAACTAGTCATTACTTTCCATCTTCAGTAGTATCATAACATGATTACTATCAAATAGCTTCATTTGGGGCATACTAAGATGATTTGGACATTGATTTTTGTAGTGTCCCCACTCCTTGCAGATGAAGAATTGTACGTTTGAAACATTTTTATTACCCTCAAAATCGTGTACATGGTGTCATTTTTATCCACAATTATATCACACTCTCATTCAATTCAACAATTTACCAAGGTGATTCTTTCCACAGTTATAAAATGTGGGAAGATCTATAATTTCTTTCTATCCTTCATCCATATTTTTTTATCCTTTTATTTCCATGCTTCACTTAAAATCTGTAGAACCCAATGAATTATTTACCTATATTATTAACACATGATATTATTTCCTTATATGATAATGATATGTCAGAGAATATTTTCCTTTAAAAATAATTTCTTTAGACCATGAAATTTATTTTCTTTCATACATTTTGGATCATGCGTATTGCTAGAGTTCACATTCCTTATACTGGGTTCTATTTCTAAATGATGAAATACACTATGTTAGATCAGATCATAATGTATAGTGCAAAAACTATAAAAATTCTCATTATTAATTGAATATTTACACACATCTAGTGTCATAATCACTACATTGGTTTCTTTAATGACATATTTACTCATAAATCCTTCATAGTGCTTTGTAATGAATATGTGAAATGTCCTAAGCATATCCCCATGGGGTGTCAAACCAGGTGAGAATTAAGGCCCATTTTCGTATACCAGGATACCCCGAGTCCATCCTGAAACTCCTTGTTATAGATTTCAATCATAGGTGCATCTGTTCCCAAACCACGTCAACATGTCGTATCTATAAAGGGATTTATTTCTTGGAAAGAACACAAAATATCTAGATTACTAATTTTTTTGGGATGGTACTCTATATTAATCAATAATGTATATCCTATTATAGTGTTACTTAATCAGAGTTTTTCTAAATCTAGATTCCATGGTTTGTACTTATCTTCTGATACCAACTGTAATGCTACGACCCCAGAATCCCAAATCTGGTGCATTGTTTTAATACATTAGCATGATTACAAGGAATTATTTCACGATGTAATGATCAATTTAGAAGTCCTGGAAAATGTATTAAATATATGAACGTTACATTAAACATTCAAACATAAAATAGAACATAAATTATCCTCTAACAACACCATTTTTTCCCTAACATAACCCTACATATCAATCATATTACACTAATTAGAATCCTAGGAAAATAAAACATAATAAAGGGGTGAGCTTAAATTCTCATTAAGGGTAAATAATTTAGTGAAATATATAATCATTTAATATAATATATTTAAGAAAAAAAATATCCTTTTTAATATATTCTTGAACATAATATGGAAAAAATAAATCAAACATTAACATATAAACATGAAAATATATATAGTAATAGTCAAATAATCACATGTAATAAATGATTTCATAACAAGGGAATGCATAATGCCAAACAACATAACCACATAGTAAATTCCTCATACCACAACTACAAATATAAATTTTGTTAAGGCCTTGTGCAAAGACACTAATTTGTCTCATTAGACCTACTGATGCATCGAGGGGCTATAGCGAGCCCCACCAATCACTTATAATGTCCATTGAATTCATCTTCTGAAAAGGAGGAAAATTAACATAATCATTCGTATTAAATATAGAATACAAAATGTTGATACATTAACCATAAACCATTAATGGACTAAAAATAGCACATCCACAGTAAAACATATCATAAATCATTCAATGCAATATGGAATATTACAATATAATTAATTAACCTCAATAAAGAACAACATCTTGTAAAGTATTTTGATATCGCTGAAAATGATAAGTAATAATATATGGGGGAATTATAACATTTCCATTAAAATCATTTAAAAGTATCAAAATTTACAATGGAAGACATTTGAATGATACAATTAAATCAATGTGTCCCATCCCCATTGAAACAATTGAGTGGAATTAACATTTTAAAAGATTTATGTCCAAATAAATAAATCGTTAAAACCATTTTGAAAACATAGATATTATTAATAAACATTTATAAGAATAAATATTTAAAATTATGTTTTAGTAAAAGAGTCCCTTAAAAAAGACTAATTTTGAAAACACTTTCATGAAAAAAGTACATATATAATAAATACGTCCCAGTAAATACTTACACATGAACAATCTCAGATATTATTGAGATTGTTGATATTACCCATACCTTTTCCATTCCTCTGGAAGAGGGTAAGATTATACTCTTATATAATGACCATTTTAAGTTATTAAATTATACCTTAACCATATTCATTTTTATTATTTTATTCATGATTCATTTATGACATTATACTACTTATTTAATAAAAATTTCCATGTTAAAATAACATTTTGGGTAATAATCGCTTTCTTTATCGTACATGTTTTCCCTTGTTATTCTTAATTGTATCACATATATCATGATTTAATTTATTAATGAATATAAAAAATGATTTATGTATCATATATATTCAGAATATAAATTTTTATAACAGATAGATATATGAAATGGAAAACACCATTCATGGAGATGGTAGGTAGTACGTATGCATAAACAATGTTTCCGTTTTCATGTCATTTCGAACTGAAGTAAGTGAATGAAATCTATGTACACACACACACATACATATTTCTATTATCACTATTATGTAATATATTACATACTTATTTATAATATATATTTTTCTAAAAAATTTTGAATGGTGAACGTGGAAAATAATCTAATAGTGTCATGGAGACGTTAAGTCGTATGTAGGCACAAGTGACTATATAATTATATTGATGGTGAAATCATATGTAATTTGATGGTATATTATATGTAAAAAATCATTAACATGTTATATTTTTTATTTACATCAATTATACTTATTATTTTACAGATCCAAATTAGTATGTTTGAATAACAAACAACACCATGATGTAGACATGGTATGTCGAACGTACGCACATAGAGTGACATTGTAATTCATAGGACGGATAGAACAACTAATATAGTTGTACCATATTTAAAATATCATATATATATATATAAGGTACTAGATTTATTATTTTGGAATGGAAACAACCAAGAAAGAATATGTTGAAGAAGAAAAGAACATTTAAATAGGTGATGATGTAATTACATTTTTTTTCGGGTTCTACTAGTTGATTTGAACAAGAGGGATCATTAATTGGCTTTATGATAAATCAAATGCCATTAATTTTAATTGAGGGTGGTTGGGAGGATATTTCATCAGGGGTTTCCAGAGCCCAATGGCTTTGTAGGTGTGAATTTAATAGAAGGGAATGTACCATTTTATAATTGTGGTGAGGGGCACTTTATGAAAAGACTAAAATAATAATTTATTATAAAATAATTTTCAGATTATAATAGCTAAAAATGGATTTATTTAGAGTCTATAGTGGGTGTGGTAATAAATCCACTCAACCAATATTTTTTAGACAAGTTTTGTTAACCATATTAACCTTATATTTTAGATTTTACTATTATTTAAATAGTTTATCCTTTACCATGACTTGTTTTTTATATATTAAATGGTTAATAAAGTTACTATAATATTCAAATAGAACCACAAGTGGTTAATTAATGACATATATAATCTTATCTAGGTCCTTTTCCCTGACCTTTTATTTTTAGGACTATTATATAATTTAATAAAATACCATTTGTTTTTAAAAACTCATTTATGACAATTCTGACACTATTTAGTGTTTGGTTTCTGTGAATGTTATAAAAACATGATTAAGTGGAAAAAAAATAATTGAACCGACCCTAAAATTTCATATTGACCTAGAAAATACGTGGAATGCATCCAAAGACTCAATATATATTTATTTTCATTTTAACAACATCAATTATTTTCATCTTCACTAATAAGGTAACTATTGCATCATCACTGTGTCATATATAAATTTAATTATATAATTATTAAAAATTATATATAAAATTCCATGATATAGGAAATCATTTTATATTTCAAATAAATATTTATAGTCTAATTTATCTTACGTATGAACATATTTAAAAAATGGGTTAATTATTAAAATAAGAATTTAACACTTTTAACTCTTCTTCAAATAAAATATAAAAAATGTTCTAGTATAATCTATGTGGATCCAAAAGGATCATATATTTATCGTAAGGTTTATTTTGGTAGAAATACACCTATAAAAAATAATTATGAATTGTGATTGGGCAATTATAATATCATTTATAATTAAAATTACCATATTTAATTTTAACTGTGGAAAATAAAATTAAATAATTATTATTCCCAAACAAAAATTCTACCAATTGATCCAAATTTTAAAATTTTTTGTCAATCATGTCTCTCCAATTTTTAATATTCATTTAACAAAAGTAGTAAAATTACATTTTATGAAAATTGGAAACTGTGACTAGAAGATGGGTAAATGACGTAAAATTTTTCAATTAAATTAAATATATATAATATTATTGGAAACTGAGTCTTATGAATTAAATGGAAATAATATTTTTATTATGTATCTATTTTGACATTAAAAAAAATTTAAATAAAAATATTAAATATTTTAATAAAAATTCTGGTTAAAACAATAACATAGTGTTTTTCAGCATTCCAAAAAAATTAAATGTATTTAAAAAAATATCAAAAATTAACCATAAGATAATTCTGATATTCCAAATAAAAAATAGGGTCTATTTTAAAAAATTTAAAACATAGAAGTTCCATTAATTAATTTTAAATTATTTCTCATTGTCAAAACTAGAAAGCTAGTTTTTAAGAAGTAAAAACAATCAAAATATTGACATGTGGTTAGGTCCCATTAGAATGTGAAAATAAATACAATGACCTTCATAATATTAAATTATATAAATATAATATAATTATAAAATTAAAACCTCTCAAATTCATAATTTCACAATATAAATTATTTTGATTAAAAATGTTTTTTTCAATTAAAATTTAGTATTTTTCACTATTCATCGAAATATGAAAATATCAGAACAAGTATTTTTCGAAAAACAATTTTTACGTCCCACTTCTAAATAAGAATTTAATTTCATTAATTTAATATATAAAAGTGTCAAATATTGGATATAAAAAGGGTTTTCCATCAAAAGGTGGAAAAACTGTGTTTGTGAAAAATAAATATTTTATCTGAAAAATTGAATTAGTCCTTATATTAAGATTAGATACTCAAAATATGAATGTTAAAATTATTTAGGATATATATAAAATTAAAAATGATGTAAAGACTGTTCATAAACTCTTTTTAAATGGCTATTTTAATGGGATGTGATGCTCATAAACTTAGTGTTGCTTGTAGCAATAGCTATTGAATTAATTTAAAGATATAATGTACTATGAAACGGTGGGGTGTTACAGACATAAATTATATTTATTTGAAATTTTATGTTTTTGACTTTATTAAATCATAAAAAAATATTTTCCAATTTTTTTACAAAAAATCCCAATGAATTTCATATTTTAATAGATACGAATGTAATGATATTTCCCACCACGTAAACTATTGCTTTATTTTTGGATTTGACTACAAGATCATATTCCATATTCAAATTAAAACCATCATTCACATTTTTTTTATTTTCAAAAAAGATTCTAATATAGGATTGATATATTAGAATTTGGAAAATTTATTTTTCTGGATGATAAGGAAATTTTAATGGTGAAATAATTTAAATTTTTTTGGTTATTGGTAATTGATTATAAGTTCGAGTGGTTATATTATAAACTGATGTTTGTTGATCCATTTATATCTCTCCAGTATATTTTTTGTTGGATTGAGTTATCCAATTTGGTTTATCCTCAGAGATTATGGGAATATATTATGATGGTTAATCCAATTGTAATTATTATTCATATTTATTTCTATCTATGATTGTTATTATACGTGTTATCATGAAGGTTATCCAATTTTTATACTGATTTCATAATGAAATCCTTGTAACAAACATGTTTTGTAAATTATTTTAATTGTTTCGTACTAGAATATTAGGATATACGGTGGTAAGATAATGATATTATACATTATAAGGAAGAAAAAATATAACTTTGATAGAATGATTTTATTAGTTTTTCATGATATCAATTATTCCTTTATGAGTATTATTTATTTCATAAAAAAATTTATCAATTGTTATATGAAATTTTTTTGTTAAATAATTTTATTTATTTGGAATGGATGTTATAGATCAAACACTATTTTAAAATTTTCAAAACTTCAATAAGTAATTATAGGCTAACTATTTTATTCTTTTTTGGGACCCTTACAGATCTCTTAGAACACATATAATGTTTTTAAAGTAATTTTAATAGTGGATAAGTATTTGAAATGTAAAATTATATGTAATGTTTAATGTCATTATGAAATTTCTATAAAGGACATCATATTTCATTTTAAGAAGGACTATATTATGGAGAAAATGGAATCTGATTTGAAGGGTCCAGTTTTTAATGTATTTTTTTTATGTATCTATTATGCCCTAATTATCTAATCTTATAGACAATAAAATATCATATAATATAAGATAATGGCCTCATAACAAAAAACAAAATATTATGTAATGGATACATCTTTCCCCATATCTTTTATATGTCGTATATGCTCTATATAGTTATGTAATTAAGATATCATTGTTTTGATATGGCAGTATGTATTGATCAGGTAGTGATTTGGTATATATTTATAGAATGTGGTAATGCTATGTTTTTTTATTGTATTGGGTCATATTGAATGTGGATGCAGTTATAAAGTTGTATCTATGATGAGGTAATGTGATATGGAAGGAATGAGATCTCCTGGATCTATGAAGCATTAGATTGAGTGAAGTAGATATGTTGGGAAGTGACAGTTGTGTACATTTTATTATTTTCAATTATTACGAAATTTCATTACTATTTTGTGAATTTATTGAGTGATACATATTAAGGAAGATTTGTAGTTGACTTGGTTATGTATTAAGTCAATTCATTATGTAATCATCGAGGCATTAGTTTATTATCTAAATATATTAATGAGATAGCCAATGGAGGAACCTATTTGGTATAATTGTAAATTATACCATTATTCAATATAATAATTTTATATGTATTTATTGTTGGATATTATTGTCTAGAACCGAAATTAATGTTCATTATGTATAGACCATTTAAAGGAGTCACAATCATGTCATTTTTTTCATTTATAATTTTTTTTAGATATTACTCATGTATTTCATTATTTAAATGAATTGGACTATGGGATATATTTTATATTATAAAATATATAATTTTTTCTTCTGGTTTTACATATTCATTCATGAATTTATTAGGTTAATTTCCCCCATATAAATGTTTGTCATCACCAGTTCTAGTAATCAAAAAATTTCTTTTTTTGATTGGATTTAAAAGAAAATCATATGCCCACTACTAGATAAGGAGGGTTTCTAATAAGGTCCTATCATAAAAGAGTGCTATTAGATATTATTATAGATTTTGGACGAGGTTTTTATTGTGTTATATAGTGTTAATTTAATTGGTTTGGTATGTGGGTAACATAATTTTTAGATATAGTATATATTGAATTATGAAGGAGGATATTATATAAATAGGCCCCTTGAAATTCTCATTAAGGACATTAATCCTACTGGACATACTAAAGTTTCATTTTTCTAAGTTGGCTTAGATTTATTGGTGTTACACATGTGTTATAATTGTGTATATATTATATTAATAAGGTATATTAATGGTATTCATAAAATAAATTCAATCATATATCTTAAATATATTTTATATAAAATTTGTAATCGGTTTGTATTGACTTCCAATTTAGATGTTCATGTGGGAAGTATTGAAGCTGAATCTGGTTTATCATAGTAGGACTACTTGTAATGAGAAGGAATCTTAGAGAATTATACACAAAATATTTGTTATTTTTTTCTTGAAGTATGAGGTTGTTTCTTCTGATTAATAAATTAATAGTTGGTTAGAGGGTATTTTGATCACTATCGTTTTTATCCATTTATGAGGGGAAATTGTATTCCTATATTTATTAATTTTTTAATAGTATATTTTCTAAAATGGTGGATTTATTTCCATGGACAACATTTCATATTAGAGGTATCTATGGAGGAGTTGCATAAATAGTTGGAAATATATTTATATTCATGGATATTGAAGGTAAAATATATGAATGTGTTTTTAATGCTTCACAAAACTAGTATGATTTTCTTGGAATACAGATTATGATGTAAGAACCATGTCAATTATACCCAAATATTTCATGAATATTTGGATTAAGAAATGAATTTTGAGGACAATTTTTATCCAAATATCTATAACTAGTTTTACCTTTTTCCTTGATGAATCATTAGGTGTTGTTGAAGTGTAATGTAATGGAGAAAGAATAAGTATATACTCATTCTACCCAAGTGGAAAGTAATTATAAAATATAAAGAAGTGGTATTATAGATTTCAATCACAATATTTCTGGTATGTTCAATTTCTACCTTACTGGGAGGTAATGTCAGCTATCATCCCCAAAATAATTAAGTGTAAAATGTCAATGGGATTCCTCAAGATCACGGACATAGTATTCATTTATCCCACATTTCATTCATATTAGTATAATATATATATATATATATATCTCCTTCATGTCCACATATATTAGGAGGTCAATTTTAGTTGTATACCCCGCAACAAGTCCCTTAGTATTGATAATAATGGAATGTTCCTTGGACATTCTTGTAGATAAGAGGTGTTATATCTATAATTTATTTTCTAGTTGGAATTTAATATTATTATATTCATGTAATTAGGAATTTTCACAATGGTGGAAATCATTTTGGATAGTGAGTATGTATATCTATGAATGTTTAGAGGCATTTTATAGAGTTTCTAGCTTACAGATGAACATATATCAATCAAGAAACCATAAATCTATTTGTAAAATGATCTTATAATTGTTTAATTTTTGGGGAACCATAATTCTTCTATAAAATTACCCATATATTAAATTTTATGACATATTTGGAAGAGAAATCATGTAACATGGGATCTGACTATCCCATATTTAGACCAGTTCAACTTCTTTGAGCTGTTTTAGCACTATGAAATGACTTTTGGGGAAGCATCAAGAATTAATGAGTTTTATTATTATGAATATAACCAAATGATTTAATTATTGTATTGAATTAGTTTTATTTTATGTACGTTTTTATAGGTTTCAATTAGATTATATTTTTTTCTCTATAAAGGATGGATTGGTTGTGGGGTTTTCAATTGAGTGAGACCATATGATATATTAGAGTGGTGTTTAGGATCCTTCTTTATAGATAGAAATGATGGATTTTAAGTTTTTTATAATACATGGTGTAATTTTATTAGTGATGTTAAAAATATTACTAATGTTTATACTAAATATATTTTGACACAAACTCTTTAATATGATATCTATTTAATCATTGAGGTACATTTATAGTCATTCCATTTTCCATGTGTCTTTGTAGAATGGAAGCTAATATATTTGTAGAATTATATATCAAAAAATTGATCTTTTTTAAAATATTCTTATTTACAATGGTGTTATACCATTAGGAACATATTTTTCATTCATGAAGGTAGAGTATTTATTATTTTTATTGAATATATTATTCATTGTTGAGAAATGTGACAAAAAAAATTAATTACCCCCTCCTATGATTTTTCTAACATTTGTGGATTATGGAAAATTAACTTCAGTATATTTTTAATATTAAGAAATCATGTAAATAATTATTTTTTATTAATTATAGTAATTGTTATTTAACAAAATAGAGTAAATAGGTAAAACAATTTCGAATCTATCAAGCATTTCTAGTTAAATAACTTGATTTGTGGAAATGTGTACCAGGTTGAGCTGGTAGGGGTAAGTGTTCCTGAGTCATGCTTTAAGGTCTTTAAAGACCATGTATAGGATACCATGGATTAAAATACTCACTATGTAAATGTTTCATTTGTTAGTTAGTTGAGTTATTTAATCATTACTATTATAGTTTTGTAATGTGTTTTGGATATAATTTTAAAAAATTATAAAATATTTGATAATCTAAACTGTTTGTGCATGGTTAGAAATAACCATGAACTCAGAGTTCATGAGGGGTCATAAATTTTTAAAAATAGTCCATGTAGTTTTCTCATGCTTATCTCAACTATGTGACCCACATAGGATTAACAGTGCAAGCACATTATGTATGTTATTTAGAGAAAACATAGTTGGTGTAAAATAGTGACTCTTTATTTTTGAAATTTTGGCCCAATTTCTCCCCTCACATCGAATGATCCTCTCAATAAAACGAATTAATGATGTGAACCTCCACTCTATTATATATAATTCATTATAGATGGTTTATTATTAAATATTCAATAATCATGGTCGATAATTCAGGGTATGGTATATATTCCTCTATTCCATTAGTTTCATTGAATTTTTTTTTCTTCTCCTTATCTCTATCAGATTCATATAAACCATAGTACATGGGGTTTGACATAATTTTTTTTAGATATTCACTTTTATGTTTTTTGATTGGTCTCATGTGTTTCATTTTTCTACATTTAGGAATCTTTCACTAAAGGAGAATCATTTCAGATTGTTTTAGTTCACATTTCATCATTTTTATGTAGATATCAATATTGAAAGGAATTTTATTAAATAATAGAAAAATTAATTTTATATGATTTATTGTGAAATTATCAATACATTTTTTCCGTATAACAATTAAGAGGCATTTGAGTGTTTTTTTGTTTTCTGTGGGCCTAGGATGAGTGCTATGTTCTAAAAAAATATACAAGATTTCAAAAGAATGTTATTTTCAAGTATAAAATTTTTAATAAAATGTTGATTGTATATCGTAATGGGATTATATATATTATGATGTTAATTATTATGGTAATATAATAAATATATATATATTAAATATTTATTTATTATATATAAAATCGAGTGAAAATGATGCAATTTTTGATATAAGAAAAGGGTTTATATTTTGAGCTCATTTATTTTTTTGGATTTTCTCTATTCAAATTTTATTAATTGAAATAAGAAGGATATTACCCTATATAACCCCTCTATTTTAATTTCTCATAAAATTTTTTTATTTTCAAATTAATAGTACCATTTATCATTTTTTTATAGAAAATTTAATAGAAAATATCATTAGGATAAACTAAAAATATTTTCTCTTTGGTCAATCAAAATTTTCTTACAGGTCAACGTTCATTAAATTTGTTCAAATAATATTGTTTATGTGACAGATTTATTTTTTAGAATCATTTTATTCGAGATTTTAATTTCATTTCAATTTATTGAAAAAGATTATTTTTTTGTATTTTCAGAGAAATTTTTTTTGAATTTTATTAAAAAATTTGAAATGAGTCTTTATTTTAATGTCTGACATATGAATATCTTTTTAATACATAATAAATACTATTATATTTTTATATTTATTTAAAACTCTCCAATTCAATTTTTAATGAAATAATTTCTCTCGATATTTTTGGAATTTTCAGTCATTAATGATACCAAAATAAAGTGGTTTTTTTTCATTTTTCAATAAAATGTTCAAATGGTATTTCTAGTGTATTTATTATTAATTTAAATATCTATTAATTATTTTAATGACTTCCAAGGGTTATAATCTTGTGATAAATTCTATTTTGAATCTCTTTATGGATTATATATTGTTATTGATGACTCTATGAAGGTTTTTTCTATCCCATGGTTTAATAAATTTGTGACACAAGGATGTAATATTTAGGAAACTCGTCTCAATTCCTTGGGTTACGCTAGGATAGAATGATGGGGTTTTAATGAAATTATTAATTTACCATGGGATATAAAATGAGGATATGATGAATAATTTATGATCTTATGGAACAGACATATATGAATTTAATTTATTTGTTGGTAGAACCATAATTATTAACCGTCAAATGAATTTTGTAAATAATGATATCACATGATATAATATGGACTGGAAAATAGTAGTTAACCTAATTTAGGAATTGAAACTATTTACTATGATAATATTGTGAGTTATTCTTGAGTATTGAAATTATGCAATTATGACTGAATAGAATACACTATGACACCCTATATTTTGATCCTTGAAAAAATGTTTGGTTTTATATGATTTACTGTATTCCAAAAACCAATGTATTTTTTTATGATATGTTCTCATGGATCATGGGTGATTTTTATTTCAATAACTTATAATTTTTTAAATTTTTAGTGAAAAATTATTATTCCATTGTTTAGGGATAATTTTATTTTACTAATTTGGAATGACAATTTTATATTATGAAAATATAATCATAAGTGTATGCTTGTCTTATGCCTATTTATGTTAAATGTATAGTATCTCATATGTTTACCCTTACTGATCATCTATGATCTCCAATTATTATGTATCCCTTCTATTGGATTTGAAGAAATGTTTCATTTTTTGAAGATCATTGTTTAATACTATGTGATTATATATTTTTTTGATATATTTAATATATCTCATGAAATATGATGATTGTGAATATTTTCTATAAGACACTAAAACATTACTGTTATGGGGAAGGTATTGAAATGAGTTGAATTAAATATTCATATAAAAAGATAAAATATTTATATATAATTTATGGATCACTTCAATAGGAATATCAGAAGACTTTATCTATATATTTTTCTACTTTTTCATTCACAAGAAAATAGGAATACCATCATTGTCCAATGCCGATATAAGATTATTTAAGTTTCATAGTCACAATGTATCACTATATTTTAAAATTTGAAATGATGTTTGTAAATAATTTATGAATAGAAGTATTTATATATTTTTTAATTTTAATTTCCATGGGTTGTATTTTCTTATCTTGGACACTATTTAGGATTTCTCATCACTCTATGTACATTCAAACCACATGTGATTTTACTCTATAAGCCCGATATATTGGAAAACAATGTACCCTTAGTATCATATGATTGTTTTTTCAGAGAAATTATAGTTATTTTTTATTTAATATGGATATTAATTGATTCTATTAGGCATA
This sequence comes from Viscum album, assembly GCA_963277665.1. Classification (NCBI taxonomy): domain Eukaryota; kingdom Viridiplantae; phylum Streptophyta; class Magnoliopsida; order Santalales; family Viscaceae; genus Viscum; species Viscum album. Next base: position 245,097,744 of record OY728122.1, on the reverse strand, counting down.
TATTGTATTTTTTTCATTTCATTTTAATTTTTCATTCACCATGACTCGTGTTTTCTAATAGATTTTTTTAGATGAATGAAATGTTTTTGATTTTCAGTAATTTTGTTTGGGAATATTCATATTATCTAAATGTATTAAAATTTATTAATATAATTATATAAAATATAATTATAAATTTTTATTATATAATTTTTTACTATAAATCATTCATTATGTTATATCCTAAATCGATTATTGTAATTCACCAACCAATCATAACCGGGTAGCACACCTGGGTCTACGAGATGTTTTTCCTCAGCAATAATATTTTCTGGGAGAGAGGTAAGGAAACAATATTAGAGATTATTATTATTTGAGGACATATTATTTTAGAGTTTTTTATTTTTTATTATTACACATGATATTGTAGAGAAGATGTGTTTTTGTTGGTATGTGTTCATTATCGTATAATAATGGTATCTGTATAAGTTATATATGGAGTAAGGGATTATATTTGTGCTTTTATAATGAAAATTTTGGGAAACAATTATCTATCAGTTATAAATTATTAATGTGGGTGATAAATTATAATTTTTAAACAATGGTGCTTCACATATTTATATTCGCATATTTTTATGTGTATTTATTAAATTTAATATTTTCTAAATAAATGAATTAAAAATAAATAATTTTAAGTTCTCCCAAATATGTTATTAATAAATAATTCATTATAATAAAATTATTATACGTATTTATTGATTAAATATTATTGGTTTTAATCGGTCAATTATATTTTTAATATGTATAGAAGTTGATGCATGAAGTTTATATTGGAGAAAAATTAATATGTTTGTTATGTACCAATGTGTTTATTTTTTTATAAATTAATCGCATCAATGAATATAGTTGATGAGCCTTGTGAGAAAATAATAGCTAAAGAACAATATATCGATAGAGATATGAAAGGAGAGGTAGGTAATGATTCTTTAGTGTGTGAGACCATGACTGTATCATAGAATTAGATAACTGGGGGTCTTTATAAATTTACACTCAATTTATATGGTAGAGTTCCTAAAGAGGTAATAATTACAAATAATTTGTATTGATATTATTTACTAGAAATTCATCATATATTTGGAAGAGATATTAGGTTTTTGGGAAATTATATGTTGTTTTGGGGGATCTAATTTTTATTTTGAAAAATTTAAGGTATATAAGGTTGTATATGAATGAATCTTTTCTTATTTTAATGGAAAATAAAATATTGGAGAGGTATCATTGTCTTGGAAAATAGGACACTGAGTTTTCGTTGTAAATATTTTGAGGCTCCCTTCCTTTTCCAAATTATCTAGATGAAATTGAGAAATATCATCATTAATTTTTATTAAAATATATTTATTATCATGCCCAATTTTTCCCTATATATGGGAGGAATTAATTCTTCTGTGTCTTGTTGAATCATGTAAAAAATAAAAATACAGATTCGAACATAATAGAGTGTATATTACCAAAATTTATAAAAGTGGAAAACAAGTCTATTTTGGATGAGGAATAATATATTGAAAATAATAAGGATTTAGCTGGAGTAGTTTGATACTCTATCATTAAAAAACTGGGAAAATATATTCAAAGGAATATAAATACCTCAATGTGTTATCATAAGACTCATTATTATACTTAATATAGAGGTTGGGATCTTTTAAAGTCCATTATGTGGGTATTAAGTAGTAATGATTGGTCATTTTTTCATACATAACTGAATTGATGATACTATTATAAAAATTGTCCATTTACCTATGTATATTTTTATAGTAATTATTGAATAGTGGATTTAATGATCATATTTTTATTAAATAATATCATGCCCAAGAAATTACACTTTCACATAGTGCTAGTTGTATGCTATTTTGATGATATGATCATAGAGGTGAAAGGGTTCATAGGGACATGTGAGTTGATGTGATTATATATAGGGGAGTCAGGTTAAATAGTTGTAGGATTTAGGTATATGGTTGGGTAATTTATTTTTTGTTTAGGGTTTTATAACGAATCTTTTTATGGTTTCTTCCATCATTATTGGAATTACAATGGTTAATTTTGACATGGTTATTATTTTGTTATAATTTTGATATTATAAATTTTTTATTTTTACAAGATTAGTGAAAATCATGGGATTTATTAATGAGTTATTTTTTGGGTTATTCTCTATGAAAACATCATTATAAAGAATCCAGGTACTATTATGATGACTCTCTACTTTTTTTAATTTATATTTTTTGAAATTTAAAACATAAAAAAGTGAAATTTTAATATAAATGGAATTGATGTCACTATTGGAGTTTATTGGTTTTCACATATCTAAGAGAATATTAATAGTATGTGAGGTCGGTATCAATATTTTTATTATATGTATTATAATAAATTTTTTATTGGAAATTTACCACTATAACGACATAGGATTTTCCTAAATATAGATTAAATATTTTAGATGAATATTCAAAAAATTAAACAAACACCAACCTAATGAGTATAATATATTATTTTCATTTATTACTAGTTTCAAAATCTACTTATTTTTTGAACGATCATCAAAACCACCCATAATGATCATCATCATTGGTTATCTTCACAAACATAACCTACATAAAACATCACTTTATAACCTTTGTAAAGGAAATATATGAAATTGTGAGCTCATATACTCACTAAGGGTAAATATAGAAGATAAATAATCATAACATGAGCATAATTGAATGATAATATGGAAATTAAATTTTAAAACCATTCCTTTCACATAAGGGATCATAAAAAGTAGTCATTAAATAAATATTGTATTTTTATATGATATGTTCCATATAAAAAACAAAGAACATGATACATTATAGAATAAAATTTTCATAAAAAATGGATTTGATTTATAAAAATGATCATTGAAAATAATATATCAAGGTTACCAACCAACTCATCCATAACATATTAGGGTTGTCCTATCCACCCATGTAACTAATTATGGATTGGGAGACCCTACGGTATACCCTAGTCCGGGATTTAGATAAGGTCTCAGATGCACTCTTTCATACACGGGGTAGCCTATCATGTACCCTACTTTTTGGATTTTAATAGCCTCTCATGTACTCTATCTTGGGATCGGTATAACCTGTAATTTTACAATTGAGTCCATATAACTTTAATAATTACCCAATTCATTAAAGATATATATATGTCTCACCGTTCACATAATGGGAATTTTATAGATGTTTACCAAAATATGATAAATAAATCATCATATCATAACTAATGATATTAAATGAATTTAATAATCATTCCATAATACATATACTTATGGAAAAGAGATACATTTCAAAATTTTTTCATCATTTCATTATGGAATAACCTATGGAAAAAATAATTTTTCCAAAATAATTATATTACAGTATGCCCCCTTGAAGAGTAGCGTTTTTTATAAAAATAATTTCATCAAAAATATTATCCAACAAGAGAAAGAATATGAATGGTATATTTGGATTATATCTCTAGTAATCCATCTGTACAATCAATTCATATAATCTTATATATAATCATATTTCAAAAAATATTTTAACAAATTTTACGAGGAAAATAAATTTTCTATGAAAATAATATTTTAAAAAAACAAATTCAAAAAATATTTTGGATATAATTTCCTTTTAAAATAACATTAATAATATATAACATACATATTATAAATATTATAAATACTTTCAGGACTAAAATATAATTTCCACATTGAAAAAAACAAGAAAAAACATATTAAAAATTATCTTAATTAGAAATAACCTCAAAACATATAAAGTATGATTCAATGTAAATAATGGTCATCATGTGGAAAATATCATCCATGTCCTAAAAATATAGACAATGAATAAAATCAATTTTTTTAATCCTAACATTCATTTTTTGTGAATTTATATAAAGATTTCATTGAAAACATTTTTCACAAATTTACAGTTGTGTAAAAATTTATTTAATAAATAATTTGGAAAATAATAAATAAAATTGAAGACATTTTTAGAAAAAATTAATTTGGATGAAAAAGGTATTTGAACCAAAGGGAGAAATAAATTTTAAGTTTCTTATAAACATTATTTTAAAATCCTGAGTACATAACAAATGGATAATGAATGGAAAACATATTTTCTTATGACGTAATAGTTCGACAAGAACAATTATGAGTTTATAGGGAGAAATATTATAATATTTAATCTCATGAGGAAAAATCACAAGAAATACAATCAAATGATTAGATTGTTACAAAATGAACTCTAAACACATTAGTTTGAATCGAAATCACCATGAAGGAATATTATTAAATGAATATTATAGTTTCATGGAAATACGTATACTCATGAAATCACATTAAAATTGGTAGTTATATACTCCTCATAGAATATTATGGGTGAGAATCATTATTTCATCTCTAAGAAAGAAATTTGAGACAAAAATCATATACAACATTGATAACATTTGAACAATAATCCTTGTGAAAAGATATCTTAAAATGGATATGTAAACACAAATTATTTTAAGGTGAAAAAATAGAAATGTAAATACCAATAATTTTAATGCTAAATTTTAAAAAAATCATCATAAATTTATACACAACATAAAATAAATTAGATATCAAATAATGATGAAAAGCACTCAAGGAATAGTTAATTACAAAATATTAATTCTCATGAATTTCAAAAGAATTACTGAATCAAAAATTATTGGGACATGTCATTTTCATGATTAAATTAATTCTCTTGAATCATGAGTGCTAATTTTAGTATCCATGATTCACATTAGTCTTCAAATTCTCCATTTTACCCATTATATATCATTTAAAATGAAACACAAAAAAAATTAATAACAACATCATTATTATATTCAAATATCTATGATGAGTCATGTGATGAAATAATTCAATAATGGTCATGATATTTTCCAATTTAAATACAAAAATATTTTTTATAATTTTTTTTATAGATTTTGAATATTTATTCACAAAAAATTTACTACCATTTAGTTTAATGTAAATACTATTTCTTCTTTGGATATTTAAAGGATTACATGTTCCATTATGATCCTATAAAAGAAAATTTTACATTTAAGAACAATGATCATGAAACTGATTCTAAAGAAGATAGTGGGAGTGGGTTACAGGATGGAATAATTCATATCAATGAATGTGAAATCTATAATCCTGTATAGAATGTATAAATAATTATTGGTTTGGTCCCACATGCGGGGCCTGAATTTTTCTGCCTCCAATTCCCAATACCATCTATTATCCCATGTCCGATAGTGGAGTAATATAATTTACCGAGAACCACCTCATATTTTTCATTCCATTTTGTGATTGTTTTTATTAGAGTCTTCCATGTATAGAGTACACCAGATCCTACTCTATCACAATAATGTACATCTTTAATGGATGTATTTTTATGACCTATGGAACCTCCTCCTCTTTAGTTTCTAATTTTTTAATATATTCATTTTCAATTTCTTGATAAATATGACATGCATGAATTGAATGATCAATGTGAAAATATGAAGGTATTTGTACTTTGGAAAACTTGAATTTAAATTGTTAGTATATAATATATCACATTAAATGTGATTATCCTCATTCATGGTTTCCATCATCTCAACAACTAGGACTTCTTCATGGGACTCCACAATTTTATGTTCATCAATTTTGGGGAACTATATGTTCCTCCACTAGTGCATATGTAGTTTCATCATCCACCACTGAATGATAATATGAGTTTTCTGAATTTGGAAATTAAAAATAATATGGGGTGGTACTTGAATTGGATTCACTAAAATTTATTGAGTTTGAGATAATGAATGAATCATCTCCTAATGTTAGTTCTTCATAAAACTATTCTTCATTAGAAAGTAGATAATATAGTGGGATTGTGTCAAGTGATGGTTGGTTGATGAGATCCTCCATATTTTATTGATATTACAAAATATTGGTGGTTTATTTATCCATGTCTAATAAAATATATAATGGTGAAGGATCCTTTTAATATTTCGGCATCATGAATAACATTTTCAAACTCATACATATTCTATATTTTATCCCTATATTGTAGATATCACATAGTTAACTTATAAGGTATGTTTCCCTTATCATGATTCATCTCTAGCTTATCATGGTCGTATTGTATAATTTATTTCAAATTTTTGGGCATTGGATAATCCAAAAACCTAGAATAAAAATCATGTATTCCCCAAAAAAATTATTAATGTCCACTAGATAATTTTCTGGTTCAGGTAGCTCGAGGGATAGATAGACGCGCTCAGTCTTCGAATCCAATTTTCTATACAAGTCATCCACCGTATAATCAAGATGTTGAATATCATATTTTAGATTGTGTTAACAAATTTTTGTTTCAATGTTTTCCACGAGATCTTCTATAATTATTTTATGTTAAACGCAGTATGTATCTTTTTGTATCTTATCAACTTTTTCCCAAAAGATTGCGATGTAATCATAGAATATAGTTAAATATCTTTTAAAATATTCAGTCATTAGTTGTTCGAGGGTCTTTATTTGATCTTGTATGAGGCCCTTGAATTTATAATCATTGATTAATTATTTTTTGGAACCCCATATTTTTCTATAAAATAATAAAACAATATCTTCAGTAGATCTAGTTTGTTCAATTATGCGTTCCCACACCAGTAAGTAGTCATCAGTACATAAATAATAATAATAATTTGAATAAATTATGCAAAATATATTTTTTGTTGAATTTCTAGATATTAAATACAATAAATAATAAAAATTTAAAAATCTAGGTAAACTAGTGAATAGATCCCAAGAAAAAACACATGCTCTAATGCACACATATCTTGGTGTGTGAATATTAAATTTTTTAAATGGGTTCATAGTGTATCACAATATCTAAATAGGGTCATATCATATGAGGAGCATTATTAGTTGTTCATATACTTAATCTAATTCACATAAACTAATTATTTTTAATTTCATTTATTATTTTGTCAATATAATGGAAATTAAATGAAATATGAAAATACAAACTAGAATGCAAGACTAAAAAGTATATGTTTAGACGAAATCACATGGCCTTTGTGGTTACATTAATGGGCTTTCATCCTTATCCTTGTATATGATAAAAAATATTTTGATATTTTAATCATGATGAATGACTTTTAGAATACTATTTTTTAATTTATTGATTTCAAATATATAATGCATTAAATAATTATTATTCTAACTCCTTCTATAATAAATGTATGTGACACACCTTGATGGAGAATGCGACACCTTCTAGGACCAGAATTCTACGTTGGTCACAACATTGGCCATACATCAAGACAATATCGCTTGTAGAGAATATAATAAAGGGATGAGAGATTGTTCTTTTTGAAAGAATAATAGAAATGAGTATCTTCATGTCTCCATAATATTTCCTTAGTTTTTTGATTGGGAAATCATTGATCTGTAATCGATTCCTATGATATGGTTGTATTTGGATATTAGGTTAATTCGAACCATAGAGTGGTGGGACTATACACGAAAACATCATATTATGGTTCTCTATGATTATATTGTTACATTATTCATTCCTAGTCTAGATCTCTGAGTGATAATATGCGTCTGATTTCTATTTATTTGGTTTGGAATATGATTTGTAAATGAATCAAGATACTACTAGGATAGTGTTGTGGTACAGGATTAAAAACCATATTCTTCGCTTCTAAAACCACCATATTTTACGCATGATTGGGATCTTGGTGGGATGATATTTTTTCTAATAATATAACTAACGATTTATTTAATCCGAGATCACCATCTATATGATTTAGAGGTGATGTACAAAGAAAACCAGTGGAGTTGATTTGGATTATTGTACGGTAAGAATTAACATGAAAACATGAGGTGCTCTTCAAATCATGGAATAATTTTGGCTCGGTTTGTAATCATTTGGTTCACACATTCTACTCATTCAATTTGGGTATAAGGGACCAGACTAGCATACTAGATCCGCTTTCTGGATATTCTCATGGGATGTAATCCTTTGGTTCCATCTATGTGGATCTCCTAAACAATAATGATTTTTTAGGTTCTGTTCCCATCTAGAATGAGGCATGGATGAATATTTCAAACCCAAAGGTGGTGGAAATCTGCAATAGTATGAGAAATGATTTATATGATCATATTTCTATTATGTAGAGACTACCAAGATAAGAGGATAGAAATGATGCTGATAACCAACAAATTTATTCCATTCATAAAAAGGATCCATCTTTATAGATGCTTCCTAGATCGGAAGTGGTTCAACACACTTGGATGTATCAATAGAGGGATATAAATTACAAATTATAGAACCTCCAAATGTTTCATGATGTTGGGAGAATATTGTGATAAGAACAAACTAGAAAAGGGTCATACCATTTATTAATATTATTAATCATTTTAATGGTTTGGGAAATGATACTAATTTACATGATCTACCTAATTCTAGGTGATACTCAAGGGAAGAGTCATGGGGGATAGTGTGGGGACATTATCAAAATATATAGAAAAGGTAGGAACTCATAGAGGTATTCACAACCCAATGTGTAATAAGGGAAAACCTTAAAATGGGGTCCTATGTAGTTTAATTTTGAAATAGGAGGAAATAAAAAGGTAATAATTGTTAATCATTCCTAAGAAACCAAATGGAGGGAAGGTCAGATAAATTTTTGTGGACTAATTTAATGGAGGGTGATCCATTTAAGAATAATCATGTGTAATAGTTCATCATGAATCTGGTGATTAGATGTCAAATGGTTGATGCTGGTGACTTTATAAAACAGATACTGACAATATCAGTGAAATAGTGGAGAACCAAACATGGATACAGGGAGGCTTTATGATTTTTTTCAATGACATATCTATCCTTTAGTGTCTATTAGGAAAGGTGGATAATATTGTTGTTTCCACATTTTAGAGCATCATAAGATGAAAATTGGAAGAAGATGTGAAGGATGAGTAAAAATCATGTGATCTTATTATAGCTAGAGGAATATATATAAGAGAAGGTTTTAATTATTGGTTCTTATAATGTGTATGTAGAAGAGATGAATGAGATACCAATTTATTTAGGCAAAAAAGAGTGTATATATTGTATTGACAACAAGAATCTAAATTTGACCAAAATATTCAATGATAAAAAGATAATTTTGGGGAAGTTCTTGAAATATTGGGAGAAATTAGCCTTTCAATTTGAATAAATTATCAAAGTTGAATTGGATAAAAAGTTTAAAACTATATAAATTAGTTTAGGTTATGATTATTGTTGGTAAATAACCACACTTGTACACTTCTCTCTTAATCACCACTAATTTATATAAACATAATAATTTAAGTGAAGAATGAAATGGAAACCTAAAATACCTCCCCTGGGCTATGTGTAATATCCCTGGTAAATAAAGAACATGAAATTTTCTTATTTACTATTATTTAATGGTTGAAATATTAATTTTACTTTCTATGGGATGCTATGTTTGATGGCGTACCTGATACGCAACAATGGGTTTCTTCGAAATCTTGCGTTTCACACTAATTATATAATATTATTATTGTTAACGGTAGTTAACTCATAATAGTTGTATTGAAGAAAATGGATAGAACTAATAAAAGTATTATTATATATGCTAGTTAAATGTTTTTATATTTATTTAATAAAATTTAGTGGCATAAAATATGAATGAATCTAATTTTAAGCACAAATAATCTAATATTGTTTAAAATGTTGATTTACCACCTTTAAGGGAGAACCCTATTTAAATATAGTTGTGGTCACTTTTATATGATCTATTTGACTAAATTAATTTATTTTTTTGAATCGCGATATCAAATTTTAATTTGGGTTAATTTTTTGTATTTTTATGATAAACTATATTTTTTTATGAATACTAAAAAAATAATATGTTTCAATTCAAAAATGATTTTTAATCTAATTTATATGTATTGTTATATTATCTTGTTAATTTGATTTAATGTGTAATGAAATTATATTTTTACCATTTAATCCAATATTGGTCATTGAAATTAATTTCACTTTGAAATTGGACATAAACAAGCGGAAATCGTTTGATAGTAATTGTTTCTTAAAAACGCGCTATATATTTTGTCAATGGGAATTAATTTTAAATTAATTAATTAAAATTATATATTTAGAATATTGTAAAATGGACATCATTTTTGAATTCATAATATCAAATATAGCTTAGGCTTAATTTTTGGTATTTTTATGAAAAAATTCATTTTTGATGAATAGTGAAACAATTGAGAAATAGTTCAAAAACTGACTTTTTCATTTTAATGAAATTTTACTGCTTCTGTGAATTGATTTTCCCAAATCAAACATACATGGTTATTATTAGTAAGTAAAGTGTTGTTCAATAAGATGAAAATAATTTTTGGTAAATAGTAACGTTTGCCTTTTATTTACCACAGTTAAAGGAAAATAGGGTAATTCATGGTAAAAAGAATATTATAATAATACCAAATTACCTTACCACTTGTTCTAAACTTATTAGATGAGAAATTTCTGACCATGTTCATCCTTGGGTAGATTTTGGGACCTCATGGAGCCAATTACGAATGATAATGACACTTTATTTTAATTATCTTAAAGTAAAGGTAAAAATTAAATAAACAAATATCTTTTAGTAAATAAATTTTTACATGGGTTTATAAAAGTCATATTTTATACTACACATATTACTTTGAAATATAATAATATTTAATAAATCATGCTATTTTCATTATTATTTTTAGACATCAAATAAATTAAATTATATATGACACAATAATAATGTAGTATTTACCTCTTTAATAAATGATTTAAATAAACAAGATTAGAAATATTAAAATAATATCCAAAAACATTAAAATTAATATTGGATAATTTTATTTCTACAATTAGTCTTATTATATTATAATTTAATGATTTTTTATCCTTTTGAAACCGAAGATAATTTTATAATAAAATAATTGATTCAAACATTCCCAAAGAGCCCCTCCCCCCTTATTAAAGGACCCCACTGCTAACTAATTCCACACACCTCTCAAACCTTTTGGTTCATCCAAACATAGCCCAATTAATCTCCCTACACCCCTACACCTTTCTTAAAAGTCATTCCTTACATAGAAGCCACATTAAGAAGTCTTTTTTGGTTCAAACCAAAAGAAGATACCCAAATTAAAGGAAACAGTTTCTCTTAAATTCTTTTGTTTTATTTTGTATTATTTTACATCTCTAACACCATAAAATATTTTTATTCCTTTATTTTATAACAAAAATAGTTTCCTCAATATACTTGGATGTTGTTATGATAATTATTCTAACTAAACTTACACACACCTCGATCTAATTGGTGAAAAACATACTGTTTTTGTCGATGGCAATCTAACGCCTCACAAAACGATGATAGTTTGATTATCTCCTACCTCTTATCATGGTGGCCGTTATGATGGAAATGATTTTATATAAGACATATATTATGTTTATTTTTTCTATATTTTTCTGTATATTTCATTTATATAATTTCTTTATGGTTTCCATTATGGGTAAACACGAAAATTTCTTTTGAGGTGGTGCGGACTACCGCACCCTCAAAGTGATATGACTCGTTCATGACATACATGGGGTGTATAGAGGATAGAATAAATGATATTATACATGATATTATACAGGAATTTTAATATACCTATCTATCATTATGTTTTAATTCCATTAAAATAAGAAATTGAAATGAAAGTATCATTCATGCGTACGTACAACTTACCATCTCAATGAATGGTGAATTTCATTTGTAATCTCCAAATGCTATGTACTATTATAAATACAAAGATATACTTTATATATATTCTATCTAAATCATTAATATCATTCTGGATTTAATGTATATCTGACAACTTGAACAATTTCTAATAATATGATGTTCATTTTTGACTCAAGTACCCAATATCGACAAAACGACCTTTATCATCATAAATGATTACATATTTTTTATAACGTGTTAATAATTGATATAAAAAGAATAATGGACATGAAAAATGTTTTTAATCAAGTGTAAATTAACTTTAGTTTATTATTGAGGAGATTAAAGAACGAACGGGTCATGTAGGACAACGGGGTATTGATATTTCTTATCTCACATCTAATTCTCTGAAATTTCCATTTTCCGCCACATATTCATTACATGTGGTGTATTGTGAACAGACCATTCATTTATATTACAATGATTTTTTTTATATTAATGTTATTTTGTGATTTATTTGGTTGTTATTAAATTTTGGTCATATGACTCGATTGATTACAACGTGGTATGTGGATTTCATCTCACTTCGGATTCATGTGAAATTCATGTTATTTTTCCGACTATCACCATTTCTGTGGTGTATTTACTACCCATGATTTTATAATCTATGTAATATAATTTAAATTATGGGTATTTACATCTTCATTTTATGATGTTTCTTTCATGGGGTGTATGTTTCATAACTTACCAAATTGGAATGGGAACCTTTTGACCTCAACTTTTAAAAAAAGTCTTCTTTTTGTTATGTATTTTAATTTACATATTATTATGTTGGGATATGTTATTATATATATTTATTGATGTAAATATTTTGTCCATGTGATGACATACCATTTTTTATTGCATCAAATAATTTTTTTAATTATAATGTGATGATGTTAGGATGTTGAATTTTTTCAAGGGAACTTCTTAACCCAATTTAAATTATATTGGTTAAACTTGTACTTCTTGAATATTAAGTCCTATGAATATGTGTGAGTGACCTCTGATTGTTTAACACATAATATCCATTTATATTGTGTTTGTTATTATTATTCACAAATAATTATTTAATTTATTTATCCTTAATCAAAGGATTCCTTCTTAATAAGGGGTTTCGTTTCAATTTACATTGCAATGAGACTTCATTGTTGTTATGCACCAATTAACTCTTATATGATTTATATACTATCCTTTCGCATATTATATCATGAAAAAATTTATTCTCATGATATTATAAAGTTCTTATTAAATTTTGTTCCTCAATTATTTATATTCAAGTGTTTCTAATTTGGTTAAAATATATTTAACAATAATATTGTTTTAAATGTTTTAAAGATTAATTATTATAAATCATTATCATTAATTTCCATGTTTTAAAAATGGTTTTGAGTTTTTATTTATATGGAAATTAATTTTTTAAAATTATAATTTCACTAAAATAGTTAATGTAGTGTTGGACACATTGATTCAAAAATCTCATTTCAAATGGTTTATGAAAATGGATTGATTATTTCAATATCTTAAAATTACATCTAGTGATTGAAAATGAAATGTTATTAGTGAAATGATTATATTTGAAATATTTTTTGTGTTATGATGGTACTTGGACATTTTAAGGATGGTTACGTGATAAAAAATAAAACGGGTGGTGTCGTGGTAGACTAGGACGTGTGGTTACATTATAACCCCCAATGCATTGGGTATGAAAGTCGGTCGTATAGTTATTCTATTTAGTGATATGTGTGGAAGTCGACCGAATGGTTATTCCATTTAAGTATGTTTATGTCTCAAGTTACCATTATATGTCATCTATTCTTTATATGGTTTTATGGTAATATTTTGGTTAAAAAAGTATTAGCAATGATGTTTTATTCCGTGAATCATATTATCTACTTCGTAAAGGTGAATAATATTACTAATGATAAAGTATTCATGGTTTATTTGTTGTTTTCAAAAAAAATAACATTTTTCATTCTTTGTGTATCCCTTACTGAGCTTTTTGTGCTCATCCCTTGTTTTCTGAAATGTTTTTCACACGACATAAAGTGGAATAGGGTCAAGGATGGGATCAAGGAAAATTCACGCTATCTAAAACATGGAACTAGATATGACAATTTTTCCTCAAGAGTTATTATTTTATGAAAAAATGGAAACTGTGTAGAAGTGTCAACTTTGTAACTTTTGAGATGTAATGTAATATTAATGACCGTACAATCCCAAACTCTAAACCTGAAAGCATCCTCCATGTGAATTATTCATTTAATTCAAGATTATTCAATGTTTAAGGTCAGGTCCTTATAGTTGGTATCAGAGGTCGGTTTAGATAACTATAGAGGATATGGTGTTATCTAAACATAAGTGACATAACAATAATGTTTAACTTATTAGAAATAGTCCTAGTTATTTTGAATGAGTTTAAGATGACATGAATAAGTATATATTAGTATTTACCCTCATCATAATATATTATATGATGATATACTCACATTGAAATTTTTGGCATTAGTAAATGGCTGGATATCGCAGGAACCAATGCACAGTTTATGTGAAGAAAACTATGGCAGTTTTCTGAACAAGCAACTAAATGAAATAAGAGGTGAAATGAGGAATATTTTTGTTCTTCTCAACCATATATCTGGGGTAATGATTGATAACCATAACCTTGGTGATTTTTATGAAGCATCATATATGAGTGAAACAAATCCCTACGGATGATTAGGTAATAATCATAAAGGTATTTATGTCGAAAAACATATGTGTCAAGGATGTGGAATTAACCACCTTGGAAACTGCTTCAAAGGTAAAGGAAGATGCTATAGATATGGGAATTTAAGTAATAAAGAATGAACTTTCCATGGAAAAAGGAAGCATCCAGTTGACTCTAGGAAAGGTAATGATGTTTTTTCTGAGGGATCAATTGAATATTTTAAATGTGGTTTGCATGGTCAATATACAAACATATTTTCAATGAAGTGTAGGTTATTGGGACACCCTGAGAGGGGAGGGGTGAATCTGGGCGACAAGTTTTTCTTTTAATTTGATGGATCTTGTTCCCAAGTTGGTATGAACTTGTCAAACCTGTATGATGAAAAGGATTAGAAAGAAAACATTCACATATAGAGAGATGAAACATAAATTTTTACATGGTTCACAACTAAGGGCTATGTCCAAGGAGAATACACCGACAGGTTTTCGGTCTTACCAAATTCAACTAAATTTCACTAGCTGTGGATTACAAAGGCTCGGGCACTATCACTTTTTCCCAGGATCACTACCTTTACAATGGTTTAGGGATAGATCATTGTGTTGCTCAGGTCACTCCCATTGAGTCTCCATGGCTCACTAACTTTGGTGAAGTTTGACTCAGTTTATAGATGTGGAGGTCTCCTAATCTTCTATAATTAATACATCCTCTGTTGTATGTAGATGATCTGTTGAAGTCCAACTCTCACACGTAGACTAATATGACATTACAATAAAAGTGTTAGGCAATCATCCAGCTTTCGTGCAGCTCCAGAAAAAACTGACGTGCCTCAACTACACCTAGAGCGCTTCTCCAAGCCGGCTTGCAAGTTTCAAAGCAGGTGCGCAAGTTCAACTCAACCACTTGCGCGACTCTCACTCCATCAATAAAAAACATTCGTGACTCACATCCTTTTATTCCCAAACCAATTTTGGAGTGAAACTATGAACTGTAGCGCCTCTTCAAATCATAGCTTGCAAGTGTCACCAAACCACCCGTGCAGCTACTCCTTCACCAACTCCTAACATGGGAAACTCAACCCATTACTCACCCAAAACACCTTGGATGCACATCAAACAACTATCACGCAACTTCAACTTGCGTGACCCACCACCACTTGTGTGACACCCAACACCTGCACGAAGGGAGATCTGATTTTCTCTATGTCAGAACTATTTCCTAAATGAGGAGGGGTCGACCTCTCTTTATTGAAATTTGGATACCTTTCACGACAACACGCAAGTCTTCCCTCGGCGTGCATGTTTGGGCGTGCAAGTCTCTACCACGTAAGTCACTTTGGCGACCAAACATAAAAACTGGGCACCCTTCTCCCTTTTCTATATTTTCATGTTCTGATCTTAAAAAACAAATGGCGCTCATGTTTCCTATCCTTCAAGTCAACGACGCGCAAGTCTCTTTTCCAAATACCACTTTTCTCCATTTGTCAATTTTTAGGCCCAAAAATTTGGAAAACAATGGAAAACGATGCCACCTTAAATACTATTATCTTCTTGTTCTGTATGATCACATTGATGTCACAGATTATGAACATCCACTGAGGATTTCCAACAAACACAAACAATACTCTAATTCATGCATTGAATGACCATGGTTCCAAAAATATCCCCCTTTGGATTTTTGGCAATCAGTAAATAAATTCAATAGAGCACTAGCCATAGGCAAACCACAAACGCAAGAATCAACTCAGCCAACACTCTAAGTCTACAAGAGCATTGATAGGCGTAGAAAACAAGAGATGAAGCTTGAATTGGGTTCCCATCCAATGAATTAATTCCCATCCTATCACTGACACTGAATTCTCGATGTGTCATAGAAGCATTACATGCTTGAATTTATTCCTTTCTCCCCCATTGATAATAAACCCAATGACCTGTAAAATTTTCACTGTTTAGCTCATACCACACTACCCCTGGATAGTATCTCCCCCAAAAACCTACATAACATCCATAAATAGATTAAAAACAATTAACATAACTGGGGAGAGGGGAATTTTGTAACCTCTTTATGCACTGGGAGGTGGCAGAACACCGAGGTTCAACCGATGCTTCTGAAACACAGCTGGTGACAGTGGTTTTGTCAGAATATCAGCCACTTGCTCATCAGTTCCCACAGGATCCATTCTAATCAACCATTTCTCAACTCTTTCTTTGATAAATTGATACCTGATTTCAATCTAGTTCGTACGAGAATGCTGAACAATATTCTTTATATGATCAATTGCGCTCATGTTATCAAAGTAAATCACCATTGGTAGTTTCACCTCATCACAAATATCTATTAGTTTTTTCTTCATCCATATCAGTTGAGTGAATTCCTTTGTGGCGGAGATATACTCAACTTTAGAAGTACTATGAGAAGTAATTTCTTGTTTCTTTCCCAACCAGCCAACACGTTTATTCCCAATATAGAATGCACCACCACTCGTGTACTTTCTGACTACAGCATCGCCAGACTAGTCAACAACATAAAATTCTTATAATTCACTCTCCCTTCTTGCAGAAAAGTATAAGCAACAGTTGTGAATACCTTGAACATAACTCATGATTCATTTTACTAATGCCATATGTTCCTCCTTTGGATTAATCTGAATGCGGGCTGCAAGACATGTGGCAAAGACAACATCTGGCCGTGTCGCTGTCAGGTACAATAGGCTCTCAATGATCCTCCTGTACATGGTGGGATCTACAGAGGTCCCATCCTCATGCATTCCAAGTTTAGTTCCAACTGAAATCAGATTTGACATTGGTTTGGAGTCTTGTATATTAATCTTCTTCAGCAGCTCTCTTCCATGCTTTTCCTGACAAATGAAAGTGTAATCCTTCTTTTGAATCACCTACATCCCCATAAAATATTTGAGCTCCTCAATCATAGACATTTCAAATTATGATTTCATGTGATTTGAAAATTCATCCACTAATGTATTCCTGTTTCCACCAAATATGATATCCTCAACGTAGACAAGAACTATGAATTGATCTTTTGTAGAATTCATCACATAGAGATTGTGATCTACTCCTCCACTATTGAATTCTAGCTTCTTGAGATAAGAATCCATCTTGGATTACCACGACCGTGGTACATTTTTCAAGCCATAAAGTGTTTTCGTTAGTTTGAAAACCTATGTTTCATCAATAACTAGAAGAAAACCCACTGGTTTTTCAATGTATACTTCTTCTTCGAGTACACCATTTAAGAATTATGTCGTGACATCCATTTGATATACTTTATATCCTCCTTGGAGAGCCATGGCAAGGAACAACCTGATTGACTCTAGGCTAGCCACTGGTGCAACGATTTCTTCAACATCAACACCTTAAATATGGGAATATCCTTCAAATACCAATCAAGCCTTGTTTCTAATAACACTTCCATTAACATAAACATTATTCTTGAAAATCCATTTTGTACCAATCACATTGTGACCTTCGGGTATCTGGACAAGATCCCATGTCTCCTTCTTGTCAACCTGATCTAACTCTTCATTCATGGATTTCACCCAAGATTTATTCATTGCAGCTTCTTCAAATGGGGATGGTCCCACAACTGACAGAAATGCAGATTGTGTGTTATTCATCATTCTTATTGTTTTTGTTGGGGAACTCCTATCCCAGATAATGTTAGATTGATCAATCTGAGCTCTTCGATTTCACTTATTAGGTTCAGTTGCATTCTCTCCATTCAAGTTTACCTCTTTAGATTCTTATTCTATGTAAACATCATGATGTGACCTCTGAGTGATTTTTACACCTTCCTCTATTTCTGTATTTGTATTTATTCCATGTTCACATTCATCTACATCTTCTATCTCATCAGCATAGGTATTATTTGAGGCATTTGGGGGTTTTCCTTCAAAGATCTTAACATCATTGCTCTCTACAATTCTCCCCAAGCATTTATTGAAACACTTGTAGGCTTTTCTATTCATTGGATACCCAAGGAAAATTCCTTCATCAGCATTATCTATAAACTTTCATTGATTTCCTTCTTTATTTTAGATGAAACATTTTCTTCCAAAAACACGAAAGTATTTCAATGAAGGCTTCATTCCATGCCACAATTCATATGGTTTCTTTGTTTCTCCCAAATAAAGCAGTGTTCGTTTATAAATGTGCACTGCAACTTCAATAGCTTTATTCCAGTAATGGCTAGAGATACCACTCTTAATCACCATTGTCCTGGCCATATTGTTGACCTGTCAATTCATGTTCTCAACAACTAGATTTTGTTGTTGAGTTCTCACAACATCTACCTCATGTTGTATTCCATGTTTTTATATGTAATTATCAAAATTGATGGATGTGTATTCCCCTCCATTTTTAGATCGTATTAATTTTATTGTCTATCCAGTATCACTCTCATCAAAACGGTGATATGTTTTCATGAAACCTATTACTTTTCGCTTCCTGTGAATCACCGTTACACAATCCATTCTACTATATTCATTAATGAAAAGGACAAAGTACCTCTCTCCATGAGTTCTGACAACATTTATCGGGCCACATACGTCTGTATGGATGAGATCAAGAAGGTGTGATTCCATTTTCTTTATTGGTCGATATGAATTACAGACCAGCTTCCCATGTATGTTAGAATTACAAGACTTTTCCCGTTCACGTTTCCGAATGGGAATATCCATGAAAATAATTAGATTATATATCTTTTCCATGTCTTGTTGGTTAATGTGCCCCAGCCTTCGATGCCAAAGGTTGTTTTCTTCATCAATAGACAAATAGAAACAGTTTACATTGTTGTCAACCTGATATAAGTTTCCATCTATTCTACAACCTTTCATTAGAGAATTCCATATTTTTCCCTTTATTATGCATCCTTTTTGAATGATGGTTACTATAATCCCTGAGTCACAGAGTCGACTTACACTGAGGAAAATGTGGCGTAGACCAGCCGCAAAAAGAACTTCAGTCTTCTTCAGCTCTCCATTGGCGAGAGTAGTGTTCCCACTACCTTTAATCTTAAAAGCACCATCATTACCAAACCATACTGTTACATCAACATTCTATTAAATGTTCTTCAAATGGTCATTATTTCCTGTCATATGTGGAGAGCATCCATTATACTGAATCCAGGTGATGCTTATCTTTGTAGCTTTGATGGAAAATTCTACAAGATTGGATTTCTCGACCTTCCTTTTTTCTTTTCAAGAGATATTGGATAGAGTATAAGATATTTAAGGCCTTATAATTATTTCATCCACATAATCAGATTCTTCCTACCCATAATCTTCATCCAGAGAAGAAAACCTGTTTGTGAGATCAACACCATCAGAAGGATGCATATTGAACCCTTTCTTAGAGTTGTATGAATCTATTCTATCGAATCTATATCTGTAATACATAGCTTTATAACCAAATTTAGAACAATGAAAACAGTATCCATTGAAACTATTTTTTTCTATAAGATGGAGGATATGATGTCAGTCTCCTTTTTTGATGTCCCAGATCATCCCAATTCAAGTAGCTCCTTGCCTCTTCACAATATGATATTGTATGGAATAGATAGCCACAGAACTCACACTTCATGATATGAAATGTATTCTCACATGAATTTCTCCTCATACCTTCTTCCTTGGGACAATAGTTCGACTACCTGTCATTTCTGAATGTTTGAGGATAATTTTCAGTTCTCCTTTTAGTTTTGATTTAGGGTTCTTTTTCAGCACTTTAGGCAATGTTTAAACATGTCCAACTTTCATCTTTTCATTCTTTTGGATCTCTTCACTTCAAGCAGTTGATGTCTCTGCTTCATAGCCAATTCCACTCTTTCCCATGTAAGCAGGTCTATGATCACTTAAGATTTTTCCAACTCCATTTGAACCACACGTGGATCTTGCCAGTAATTCTGCATATGAGAATCTTCCAAACTGTATTTTCTTCCTTGATTATTTTGAAATTGATTCAGTCTCAAGTTTACTCCTAAGAGTAACAACTTCCTCCTCAAGACCCTCAGTAGTATTGGATTTTTCATCCAGTCTGGATGTGAGGCCATTGATGACCTTTCCTTACACTTCAATTATCAGCTTCAGATCCACTACATCATCATTGTATTCAAGGATTTTAGACTGTACTTTAACAAATTCTTCCAGTCTTTCAATTTCAGCTCCAAGATGATCAACATATTTAGTTGATTCCTCTACAATTTATTTCAACTTATTGAAACTCTTACATTTCATCTTAAGATTCCTAAAAAAATCCTTAGGTTGCAACATAGGATTTCCACTAGTTTTTAACTGATTGTCTCCACCATTTTCTTCTGATTTTTAAATAGTGGCCATCATTGAAGCTTGGTATCCAGTTTTGAACTCTAGTTCTTCTTCTTCTTCATAGAATTCAGTATCATAATCTTCCTCTTCACAGAACAAACTTATATTCAGTACATTCATTCTAGATTTGA
Organism: Viscum album; assembly: GCA_963277665.1. NCBI lineage: Eukaryota > Viridiplantae > Streptophyta > Magnoliopsida > Santalales > Viscaceae > Viscum > Viscum album. Next base: position 245,076,740 of record OY728122.1, on the reverse strand, counting down.
AGTGTCCATTCATGAAAAACCTTTTCTGGGGATTCTCAGTGTTTTCAGAATCTCTATCATCATCATCGATCATTCATAAGCACTGAGAAGTAATGTGCCCGCCTTTTCCACAATGAAAGAAAGCTAGAGGTAACTTCCTTTTGAATTTCCCTTTTCCCTTCTGTAATTTCTTGGAAATGGGAGATTGAATTTCTTTTTCCTTATCGTCTTCACCACTACTATATTTTGAAATTTTTAGTTTCACCATGGATTTGAACGCCATTTCTTTTCTTACTCATGTATTAGAATCTCTGGTTTTGACTCTCTTTTCATATGCCACTAGGCTGCTCAACAGATCATCCAAAGAATGGTTGGAACAATCTCTTTCCTCAAGGGCAAACACCTTTTCAATGTATAGGGGTGGAAGTCTTCATAATAATTTCTTTACAATGTCAACAACATTGATTTCTTCAACTAGAACCTAAATTGATCCAACCACTTTAGTAATTCGATTGAATAATGAGTTTGCATTCTCATTAGCATGCATCTTCATATCATGAAACCTATTTTGTAGGACTTGTATATTTTCCTCCTTAACTTTTATATCTCCATCATAAATATTTTCATGTTTATCAAACATGGACATTGCTGAGGTGCAACTCATTAACTTTAGATAGATCTGATTAGAAAGGGAAGCGGTGAGAGTATTCTGCACTTTAGCATCATCATTAAGAATTTTCCTATCGGCGCCGTCATAGCCAGCCCTGTTGGATCAGTAACATGTATACCATGGACAATATAAAAAAGGACTTCCATTCCAATGGATTGTAGATGATATCTCATTATATTCTTCCAGATCTAGAGGTTACATTAATCGAAGAGAGGGACTCCCCTGACGTTAACTGCATTCTCCATGACGGCAAAGGACTGATTCAACATCAGCAACCTTTTCCCTATGATACCACTTGTAGGACACTAGAACACCCTATGAGGGGAGGGGTGAATCAGGGTGAAATTTTTTTCTTTTAACGTGGTGGATATTTTTACCATGTAGGTAGGAACATGTTAAACTTGAATGATAAAAATGATCAGAATGAAAACATTCACATGAAGAGAGATGAAACAACACTTTTTACTGGGTTCACCACTAAGGGATACGTCCAAGGAGAATACGCTGATAGGTTATTGGTCGTAAAAAATTACAATAAACCTCACTAGCTATGGATTACAATGGTTCGGGCACAATCACTCTGTCCCAGACTCAAAACCTTTACAAAGGTTATGGGATAGCATACTACGTCCCTCGGGTCACTCCTGTTGACACCACCTGGATCACTACCATTGGTGAAGTTCCACTCAGTTTATAGACGTGAATGTCTCTTTATCTTTACTAATGAATACATCATCTATTGTATGTATATGCTCTATTGATGTCCAACTCTCACACATATACTAATATCACATTACACCGAAGGCATCGGGAAATCTTCCATCATTCGTATAGCTAAAAAAAACGATGTGCCTCAACTACACCTGGCACGCTTCCCCAAGCCAGCACGCAAGTCCACCTCCACCACTTGCAGGACTCTCACTCCTTCAACACCAATCATATGTGACACATATCATTTTATGCCCAATCTGATTTTGGCGCACAACTATGAACTGTCGCGCTTCCTCAAATCCTATCTTTCAAGTGTCACTAAACGACTTTCATGAAACCTCCTTCACAAACTCCAAACATGGGAGACTCAACCCCTTTCTCACCCAAAACACCCTGGACACACAACAAACAACTATCGCACAAATTCAACTTTTGTGACCCACCACCACTTGCACGACTCTCAACACATGTGAGACAAGAGCTCTGATTTTCTATAAGAATGACATTTTTACCGAATGATGAGTGGTCTACCTCTATTTATAGGCATTTGGATACCCTACCCGACAACGCACAAGTCTTCCCTCGGCGTGCATGTTTCAGCGTTCAAGTCTATTCAGTTCATGTCATTTGCGTGACCAAACATAGAACATGGGCGGCCTTCTCCCTTTTCCATACTTTCATGTTCTGATCTTGAAAAAGAAAATGCGCGCAATTCTCTTTTCCAAATACCACTTTACTCCATTTTTCTATTTTCAGGCCCAACATTTTGGCAAACAGTGGTAAATGGTGCCATCTTCAATACTGTTATATGCTTGTTCTGTATGATCACGTTGCTGTCACACATTCTTAACATCCACTGAGGATTGACAACAAAAACAAACCATATTCCAATTCATTCATATAACGACAATGGTTCCAACATGAAGCTGTTTAGAGAATGGGATCACCTGGATAGTAAAAATATATGTTTTCAAATACCAAATGTCTTTCCAATTGAAGATAAAGAAACTGACAATGACCAATAAAATGTATGTATTATTTCTTAATATATGTTTGAAATTAATGAATCTTATGATATGATTCATGATTTTGTTTGTAGGAAAGAAGTATTTCCAAAAATGTTGGGAAATAATATTTAATGGATCATCTTGAATGTTGAATCTGTAAGAAGTAAACATATAAAAGATTAAAGAGTTATGGTAGATTTTAATATAATGAAATAATTAAAATTATTGTGGCTCTTTTGATGATGGGATTATATTGGAAGACTCTTTATAGTATGTGTAACCCTAAAGTTTGATATGTGAAAATGTTATTAATGGAATAATTATCTTATCTTTTGATTAGTAATGGTGGAATTTTATTTTGGGAGAATCTATGTTTCTATTATGGAAATATGGGGATTTTGGTTTTTTATGGAAAAGATTAAGCTAACACAGAGAATATGTGATTGGTTTATTTACACTTCAGTAGGTGACTTTAAGATTAGTCATTTTTTATTTAGAGATAAATATTTAGATTTATAGTGGAAGACTATGTGACTAAATCCTTCTATGTATTGGGTTACAATCTTAGTTTGGGTTATTTTGAAGAATTTTAAGGTCATCAGTATATTGAATGGTTTTTATTGAACATTGGGTACTTTTTGATGAATTTTGGAGATTGAGAATAGTATTTATTTTTATAAAGTATTATCATATTTTGGGATTATATGACCTCGTGAAATGAATTTTTGGTTTTGGTTAATGTCTAAAGACAAGGGAAATATATATATATATTTTTGGATTATGTGATTCTCTAGAAGCTGATTCTTATGCTTTTGATGTTACTAAGTCTTTTTGAATTCTCTTTGATTATAGAAAATATTAGTGTTTGGTAAAAACATAATAAAGGCTGAAACTCTACTTGAAGGTAAGTACATTTTATTATTTTATTATAATATATATTATATTAATTCCATAAATTTGGAAATGGATGTAAAAACAAAAAAAAAACATTGTCAGTTTACGTTTCACATTGGGTAATCAAAGGCCGCTTAAAACATAACAAATTTGTTATTTAGTACTTGATAACTTTCTATTAATCATGATTTCTATCACTCTCTACCCAAACTTGATGGTTTGTTTTCTCTTCCATATCCATGTTTTCATATATGGAATCATAGTATAAGTTATATTGGGTATACTTTGTGTTTCTTTTTATTTCTTTTAAAGTGATTGTTTTATTCACTCTTTTTCTGATGTGGGACATTAAATGATGTTTCTGAGCCCAATTTTAAAATTTTTAGGACGCAATTTGCAAAATGGGAGAACGATGTAACATCAGAGGTAATTAAAGAACATGAAATTTTTCATATTTACTAATATTTTTTGGATTAAATATAAATTTTAATTTAAATGGGATGCTATGTTTGATGGAATACCTGATACGCAACAACGGGTATGTTTGAAATCTTACGTTGCATAGTAATAATATAATATTATTATTTTAAATGGTGGTTAATGGATAGAAATTGTATTGGCGTGAATGGATAGAACTAACTAAAATATGATTATATATGTTTTTAAAATGTTTTTACATTAATCCTGTAAAATTTAGTGGCTCTAAATTTGAATCAATCAAATTTTAACCACAAATAATCTTATATTCTTTAAAAGGTCGATTTACCAAATTTAATGGAAAACCATTTTTAAATCTAGTTCTGGTCACATTTATATTATCTATATGAGAAAATAAAATTCTTTCTTAGAATCAGGATATCAAAATTTACTTTGGGTGAATTTTTGGTATTTTTCTGATAAAGTTTATATTTTTTATGAATAGTGTAAAATAATGTATTTTAATTCAAAATTTCCTTTTAATCTAATTTATTTATATGGTTATATTATCTTTAATTTTTTTTTAAAGTGTAATTATATTATATTTTTACCATTTCATCCTATTTTGGTCATTGGAATTATTTTCACTTTGATATTTGATATAAACAAGGGTCAATCATTTTATAATTATAGTTTCATAAACAACACTATTTGTTTTGACAACATGAATTAAATTTAAATTTATTGACGAAAAATATATGTTTTTAATTTTTTAAAATAGTTTTTCTTTTGGAATTTGGAATATCAAATATAGATTAGGCTTAATTTTCGGTATTTTTTCTGTAAAACTTCAATTTGGATGAATAGTGAATCCAATTATTAGTAGTTCAAAAATTGATATTCTCATTTAAATGAAATTTTACTGCTTCTATAAATGTTATTTTGAAACTATGACATAAATGGTTGTTATTAGAAAGTAAAATGTGGGACAGAAAGATGAACATAATTTTGGTGAATTGAAACTGTTGATTTTTATTTACCACGGTTAAAAGTAAATTGTGTAATTACAGGTAAAAAGAATTTCATAATAATATCAAATTACCTTCAAACTTGTCGTAACTATATTGGATGACTGATGACCGACCATGGGAATCCTTGGGTTGATTTCTGGACCTCATGGAGCCACTTATTATTGATGATGACACTTTATTTTAACTAAGTTAAAGTAAAGGCAAAAATGACATAAACAAATATCTTTTGGTAAATAAATTTTTACATGGGGTTATATAAGTCATAATTTAGACTATAAATATTAATTGGAAACTTAATAATATTTAATACATCAAGGAATTTTTATTATAAATTTTATAAATCATAAAAATTAAATTATATATGACACAATAATGATGCCTTATTTAGCTCATTAATAAACGATTTAAATAAATAAGATTATAAATATTAAAATAATATCAAAAACCAATACAATTCTTATTTTATGTTTCTAATTACACCATGAGTCATCTTATCTTAAACGTTAATGATATTTTGACCTTTTTAAACTGAATATGAGTTTATAATACAATAATTGTTTCAAACTTTTCTAAAGAGCCCCTCCTCCCCCTTATAAAAGGACACCACTTCTACCCAATTCCTCACACCTCTAGTTCCTTTTGGCTCATCCAAAATCTGACCAATTAAGCTCCCTACACCACTGTTCTCTTCCTAGAAGCCTTAACATAGAATAAATACACTTTATGAAGTCCTTTTGGTTAAAACCAAAGGATGTTACCCAAAATAAATGTAACTGTTTCTCTTAAATTATTTTGTTTTATTTTCATTTATTTTACTTCTCCAACACCATAAAATATTTTTATTCCATTATTTTATAACAAAACATGTATATTGAATATACTAGGATGATTTTATAATAATTATTTGAACTACACTTACACACACTTCCATCTAATAGGTGAAGAACCTATAGTTTTTGTGGATGGAAAACTAACGCCTCACGAAACGATGATTGTACGATTATCTCCTACCGCCTATCATGATGGACATTAATATGGAACAGAATTTATATATGATATATATTATGTTTTTTTAATCTTCATTATTTTTCATTTAGATCATCCCTTTATTGTTTCCATTATGGGTAAACGTGATAATTTTATTTGAGGAAGTGCGGACTACCGCCCCTCAATGTGATATGACTCATTCATGCCATACGTGGGACATATAAAATATAGATTTAAAGATATTATATATTATATTATATGAGAATTATAATATATATTTTTATCATTATGTTTTAATTCCATTAAAATGATAAATAGAAATGAAAGTTGTGTTCTTGCGTACGCACGGCTTACCGTCTCCATGAACGATGCATTTCATTTCTTATCTCCAAATGTTATGTCCTATTATAAATACATAGAAATACTAGATATATATGATATATATGATATCTACATCGTTAATATCATTCTGGAGACAATGGATATTATACCTCTTGATCAATTTGTAATTTAAAGTTGTTCATTTTTGACTCAAGTACCTAATATCTATGAAACGACCAATATTAACTTAAATGATTACATAATGTCTATGGCTTGGTAATAGTAGATATAAAAAGAATAATAAAATTTAAAAATGTTCTTAATCAAGTATAAATTAACATTATTTTTTTATTCGAAAGATTACAAAATGAACGGGTCAAGTCCGAAAATGACGTATGGAGATTTCTTATCTCACTTTTAATTCTGTGAGATTTCCCTTGTTCCCCGCTAATTCATTGCATGTGGTGTATTGTGTACTGAAATTTGATATATATTATAATTATTATCTTTATATTTATGGTATTCTGTGATTCATTTGGTGTTTATTAAATTTTGTTCGCACAATTCCATCGATTACAATTTGGTAAGTGGATGTCATCTCACATCTTATTCCCATGAGATTCAAGCTATCATTTTCATTATATCCCTTTGTGTGGTGTATATACTGAAGATGATTTTATTATTTCAATAATATAATTTAAATTATGGGAATTTAAATAATCATTGTAGGATCACTCTTTAATGGGTTGTATGTTTCATATGTTACCAAATCGATAAGGGAACCTTTCACCCTCCTCTTTTTTTAAGATGTCTCCTTTTTTGTTATGCCTTTTAATTTACATCTTATTATGTTAGAATGTGTTCTTATATATACTAATCGATGTAAATTTAATGTCCAAGTGATTATATAACCTTTTTTATCTCATCAAATCATTTTCTGAATTTTAATGTGACGTTGTTAGGCAGTCGAATTTTGTCAAGGGATCTTCTTAACCAAATTCCAATTCTTTGGTATAAACTTGTACGTCTTCAATATGTCATCCTATGAATATGTGTGAATGTCCTCTGATTTTTTACAATTAATATCCACTAATATTTGGCGTATTATTAATTTTCACATATAATTATGTTATTTATTTATCTTTAATCAAAGGATAACTTCATTATAAGGGATTTCATGTTAATTTACATTCCCTTGAGACTTCATTGTTGTTATGCACCAATTCACTCTTATATGGTGTATATACTGGCCTTTGGCATATTATATGATGAATAACTTTATTCTCATGATTTTATAAAGTTATTATTAAATTTTATTCCTCAATTATTTGTATTCAAGCGTCTCCCGTTTTGTTAAAATCTATTTAACTAAAATATCATTTTAAATGTCTTAATGATTTATTATTGTAAATAGTTACCTTTAATGTCCATGTTTTAAAAATGTTTTTGATTATTTACTTATATGGACATTAATGTTTTAAAATTATAATTCCATTATAATTTTAAAAGTGGTATGGGAAACATTGATTCAAAAAAATCTTATTAAATGGTTTATGAAAATGGATTGATTATTTCAATATCTTGGAATTACTTGTTGTGACTGAAAATGAAAGGATATTAGTGAAATGTTTATATTTGAAATATTTTATGTGTTATGATGGTACTTGGAAATTTAACAAGTGGTTACATGATAAACCATATGATGGGTGGTGCTGTGATTAATCAGGATGGGTGGATACGTTATAACCTCTAATGCATTGGGTGTGGAAGTCGGTCGTATGGCTATTCCATTTAGTGATATGTGTGTAAGTTTTTCATATGGTTATTCCATTTAATTATATTTATGTACCAAGTTACCTTTATATGTTATGTTGTATTTATATGGGTTTATGGTAAAATTTTGGTTACAAAAGGATAATCAATGATCATTTATTCAGCAAAGCGCATTCACTACATCGAAAAGGCGAAAAGTATTACTTATGATAAAGTATTAATGGTTTATTTGTTGTTTTGAAAAAACTAATAGTTATACTTCTTTGTGTATCCCTTACTTAGCTTTTTGTACTCATCCCATGTTTTTGGAAATGTTTTTCACATGACATAAATTGGAATAGGGTCATGCATGGGATCAATGAAAATTCATGCTATCTAAAACATGGAACAAGACATGCCTCTTTTGCTTCAAGAGTTTTTATTTTAGGAAAAAAATAGAAACTGAGAAATGGTGTCTACTTTTTAATTTTTGAGATGTAATGTAAAAGTAATGAACTAAATCTCTAATACTCTAAACCTGAAGGTATCCTCAATGTGAGTTATTTATTTAATTCAAGATTATGCAATGTCTAAGGCCAGGTCATTATAGTTGATATTAGAGGTCAATTTATATAACCTTAGAGGATAGGGTGTTAAATAAGCATAAGTGACATAACCATAATGGTTAAAATATTAGAATGTGTCGTAGTTATTTTGGATGATTTTAAGATAACATGAATAAGTGTATATTACTATTTACACCCATCATAAGATATTATGTGATGGTATACTCACACTATCCTTTTTTTTATTTAGTAAATGGGTGGATCTACGAGGCACCAATGTAATAGTGGATTTGATGAAAAATGTGACGGTTTTATGAATGACCAACTAAATGAAATGGAAGATGAAATGAGGACTCTTATAGTTCTTCTCAACCAACTATCTGGAGTCATGATTGACAACCTGAACCATGGTGATTTTTAAAAGGGAACATATATGTGAGAAACAAATCCCTACGGATGTTAAAGTAATAATCATAAAGGTATGTATGTTCAAAAAACAATGTGTCAAATATGTGGAAAGAAACACCATGGAAAATGAATCAAAGGGATTGGAAGATGCTATAGATGTGGTAATGAAGGTCATAAAGTAATAAACTTCCATGGGAAAAGGAAGCATCCAGTTGACTCTAGGAAAGGTAATGATGTTCTTTCTGATGGATCAATTGAATGATTTAAATGTGTTGTGTATGGTCATAATACAAACAGATGTCCTACGAAGATGTTTCGAGAATGGGATCACCAATATCGTACAAATATATGTTTATGAATAACTAATTCCATTAAAATTGAGGATGAAGAAACTAACAATGACCAATTAATGGTATAGATAATTTCATAACATATGTTCTGACAATATTCAATCCTAGGATATGATTCATGATTTTGTTTTTAGGAAAGAAGAATTTCAGAATAATTTGGTAATGGATGGTTAATGGATCATAAAAAAATTTCAATGAGTAAGAAGTCAAAATATAACGGATTCAAGAGTTATAGTAGATTTTAGGATTATGAAATACTAAAAAGTATTAAGGCTCTTTTGATAATGAGATTATGTTGGATGAGTTTTTACAGTATGTGTAACCCTGAAGTTTGATGTACAAAAATGTTATTCAAGGAATAATTATCTTTTTTTATGAGTAATGGTGGAATTTTATTTTGGGAGAATATATGTTATTATTATGGACATATGGTGATTTGGGTTTTTTATGGAAATGATTATCCTATCATAGATAATATGTGATTTGGTTAATTACACTTTAGTATGAGACTTTTAATGTAGTCGGTTTTTATTGGGAGATAAATGTATAGATTTACAGTGGAAGACTATGTGATTAAATACTTCTGAGTTTTGGGTAACAATTTTAGTATGGGTTTTTTGACGAATTTTATAGAAAATGGTATATTCAATAGTCTTTATTGAAAAATGGGTACTTTTTGTTTAATTTTTGATAATAAGAGTAGTATTTATTTTTATAAAAGATTATCCTTTCGGGGGATTATATGACCTCTTACTAACCATTTTTGGTTTTGGTTAATGTCTAAAGACATTGGAAATATATATTTTTTTGGGATTGTGTGATTCTAAAGAAGTTGATTCTTGTGATTTTTATATGACTAAGTCTTTTTGAATTCTCTTTGTTCGGAGAAAAGATACATTTTTGGTAAAAACATATTAAAGGTTGAAACTCTACATAAAGGTAACTATATTTTCTTATTTAATTATTCTATGTAGTAAATGAATTCCTCAAATTAGGACGAGGATCTTAAAACAAATAAACTATTGTCAGTTTATGTTTCCCACTGGGTAATCAAATAACGCCTAACACATCACAAGATTGTGATTTTCTACTAGTTAACATTCTCTTAATATTGATTTCTATCACTCTCCATGTGAAAATGATGGATTGTTTTCTATTCCATATCCAGGTTTTCCTACATGGTATACTAGTATAAGTTATCACAGGTAAACTTGGTGTTTCTTTTTATTTCTTCTAAAGTGATAGTATTATTTACTCTTACTCTGATGTGGGACCTTAAATGATATTTCTAAGCATAATTTTAAAATTCCGAGAACACAATTTCCAAAAGGGGGAAGGATGTAACATCCCAGGTAAATAAAGAACATGAAATTTTTATATTTACTAATATTTTTTGGATTAAATATTAATTTTATTTTAAAGGGGATGTTATGTTTGATGGCATACCCGATACGCAACAATGGGTTTGTTTGAAATATTACATTGCACACTAATAATATTTTATTAGTATTTTAATGGGTAGTTAATGTATAGTAATTGTATTCGCAGGAATGGATAGAAATAACTAAAATATGATTATATTTTTTTTAATTTTTTTACATTTATCCGGAAAATGTTAGTGGCTTAAAATATGAATGAATCGAATGTTAAGCACAAATAATCTAATATTCTTTAAATGGTCGATTCGCTGCCTTTTAATGGAGAACATTATTTAATGCTAGTGGTGGTCAATTTTATATGATATATTTGACAAAATAATTATTTTTAATTCGGGATATGAAAATTTACTTGTGGTTAATTTTAGGTATTTTTCTGATAAAGTTTATTTTTTATGAATAGTGAAAAATACTGTATTTTAATTAAAAACATCCTTTTAATCTAATTTATTTATATAGATAGATTATATTTTTAATTGGTTTTGAGGTATAATTAAATTATATTTTTACCATTTAATCCAATTTAGGTCATTGGAATTAATTTTACTTTAAAATTGGACATAATCAATTGTCAATCTTTTGATAGATATTGTTTTTTAAAAACATGTTACCTGTTTAACAATGGGAATTAATTTTAAATTAATTAATAAAATGTCTAAATTTTTAATTTGGAAAAATAAAAATAATTTTTGAATTCAAAATATCATTTATATCTTAGGATTAATTTTTGGTCTTTTTCTGAAGAACATTATTTTTTGATAAATAGTGAAACCACTTAGTAGTAGTTCCCAAACTGACATTATCATTTAAATGAAATTTTACTGCTTCTGTGAATTGAAATTCGATAAACCCACATACATGGTTGTTAGTAGTATGTAAAATTTGGTTCAATAAGATGAAAATATTTTTTGGTGAATAGTAACTTTTGACTTTTATTTACCGCGGTGAAAGGTAAATAGGGCAATTCAAGGTAAAAAGAATATCATAATAATACCAAATTACCATAACACATGTCATTACCTTATTTGATGAGTAATGCCCGACCATTGGCATCCTGGTGTCATTTTTGGGACCCCATGCAGCCAATTAGAATGATAATGACACTTTATTTTAATTTACTTAAAGGAAAAAATGACATAAACAAATATCCTTTAGTAAATCAATTTTTACATGGGGTTATCTAAGTCAAATATTAGAATATAAATATTAATTGGAAAGATAAAAAGAATTACTAAATCATGGAATTTTTAATATTAATTTTATATATAAAATAAATTAAATTATACATGACACAATAATGATGAAGCATTTACCACATTAATAAATCATTTAAATAAATAAGATTATAAATATTAAAATAATAACCAAAACCAGTCCAATTCTTTTTTTATGATTTAATTTCGACCATTAGTCTTCTTATCATATACATTAATGATTTTTGGACCTTTTTAAACAGAAATTAAGTTTATAATAAAATAATTGTTTCAAACTTTCTTAAGGAGCCCCACCCCCCTTGTAAAAGGACACCACTTCTAACCAATTCCTCACACCTCTCAAGCCTTTTGGATCATCCATCCACTTCCCAATTAATCTCTATAAATCCATCAATTATTCCTAGATGCCTTACCTTAGGCATAAGGAACATTATGAAGTCCTTTTGGTTCTAACCAAAGGATGTTACCCAAATTAAAGGTAACCGTTTCTCTTAAATTCTTTTGTTTTGATTTGTGTTATTTTACTTCTCCAACCCCCTAAACTCTTTTTATTCATTTATTTTATAAAAACAAAATTATATTAAATATAGTAGTAAGATGTTATGAGAATGATTAAAAATACACAAACACACCCCTCTATCTAATGGGTGAAGAACGTGCTGTTTTTGTTGATGGCAAACTAACGCCTCACGAAACAATGATTATTAAATTATCTCATACCACCTATCCTAGTTTCCATTAATATAGAAATGAATTTATATATGATATATATTATGTTTGTGTTTTATTTATGATTATGTATTTTTCATTTATATTATACCTTTATGGTTTCCATTATGGGTAAACTTGATAATTTCTTTTGAGAAAGTGCGGACTACCTCCCACTCAAAGTGATATGTATCATTCATGCCATACGTGGGATGTATAAAGGATAGAGTTAATGATATTATATATGATATTATACTAGAATATTAATATTCCTATTTATCATTATGTTTTAATTACATTAAAAAAATAAATAGAAATGAATGTAGTGTTCATGCATACGTATGGCTTACCGTCTCCATGAACGGTGCATTTCATTTCTTATCTCCAAATGTTATGTACTATTATAAATACATAGATATAATGGATATATATGATTTATGTGTTTTCTAAATCATGAATATCATCCAAGAGATAATGGTTATTTGACCATATGATCAATTTGTAATTACAAGAAGTTCATTTTTGACTCAAGTACTAATTATCGACAAAACAACCATAGTTAACTTAAATGATAACATAATGTTTATAACATGGAAATAATTTATATAAAAAGAATAATAAACTTGAAAATATTTCTTAATCAAATTTAAATTAACTTTAGTTTATTATTCAGGATATTAATGAACGAATTGGTCAAGTTCGACAACGAGGTAAGGAGATTTCTTATCTCACTTTTAATTCTATGAGATTTCCATTGTTCTCCAATTATTCATTCCATGTGTTGTATTTTGTAGTACCATTTGATATATATTATCAATATTATTTTTATATTCATGGTATTCTGGGATTTATTTGGTTGTTTTTAAATTTTGGTCAAACGACTTCATTGATTACAATGCGTAAGGGGATTTCATCTCACTTCTTATTCCTATGAGATCCATGCTATATTTTCCACTATCTACTATTTCGTGGTTTATGAAAATCATATGAATGCATTATTTCTGTAATATTATTTAAATTATTGGTATTTATATATTCATTTTAAGATATTTATTTCATGGGGTGTATGTATCATATGTTACCAAATCGGTAAGGGAACCTTTCACCCTCCTCATTTTAGAAAATATTTTTTATTACATCATCTAATTTACATATTATTATGTTGGGATATGTTCTTAATTATCCTTATTATTGTAAATTATATTTCCATTTTATGAGATACCTTATTTTATCTCATCAACTCTTTTTCTGAATTTTAATGTGATGCGGTTAGGCATTCAAATTTTTGAAAGGGAACTTCTTTACCCAATTTAAATTCTTTGGGTTAAAATTATTCTTCTGGAATATATCATCCTATGAAAATGTGTGAATGACATATGATTGTTTTACACTTAATATCCACTTATATTGGGTGTATTCTTATTTTTCACTCATATTTATGTCATTTATTTATCCATATTCAAAATAAACCTTCTTTATAAGGGATTTCATCTCAGTTTACATTCCATTGAGATTTCATTGTTGTTATGAACCAATTAACTCTTATATGGTGTATATACAATCCATCGGAATATTATATCATGAATACCTTAATTCAAACGATATTATAAAGTTATAATAAAATTTTATTCCTCAATTATTTGTATTCAAGCGTCTATCATTTTTTTAAAAATCTCTTTATCTAAAATATAGTTTTAAATGTTTTAATGATTTCTTATTCTAAATCATTATCTTTTATGACCATTTTTAAAAATGGTTTTGGGTATTTATTTAATGGTAATTAATGTTTTAAAATTATAATTCCATTAAAATAATCATAGTGGTATGGGACACTTTGATTCAAAAATATCATTTTAAATGGTTTATGAAAATGTATTAATTATTTCAATATCTTGTAATTAATTCTCTGATTCAAAATTAAATGTCATTAGTGAAATGTTTTATTTGAAATATTTTATGTGTTATGATGGTACATAGACATTTTATGGGTGGTTACATGATAAACCATAGGATGTGTGGTGCCATGAGAAACTTGGATGGGTGCTTACGTTATAACCTTAAATTCCATGGGTATGGAAGTCATCCGTATGGCTATTCCATTTAGTGATATGTGTGGAAGTCAACCGTATGGTTAATCCATTAATGTATATTTATGTCCCAAGTTACATTTACATGTTATGTGTTTTTTAAAAGGGTTTATTGTAATCTTTCGGTTACAATAGGGTGAGGAATGATCTTTTATTCAGCGAAGCATATTCACTACTTTGTATAGGTGAAAAGTATTACTTTTGTTAATGTAATCATGGTTTACCTATTATTTTGAAAAAATTATTAGTCTTCCTTCTTTTTGAATCCCGTATTAAGCTTTTTATGCTCGTCCCAAGTTTGATGAAATGTTTTTGATAGGACATATATTGGAATATTGTTAAGGAAGAGATAAAGGAATATTCATGCTATCTAAAACATGAAACCCGACATTTATCTTTTTCATCAAGAGTTTTTATTTTATGAAAAAATGGAAACTGTGTAGAAGTGTATACATTGTAATTTTTGAGATGTAATATAATATCAATGACCTAACACTCTAAAACTCAAAGCCTGAAAAGATCCTCAATGTGAATTATTCATTTAATTAAATATTATGCAATGTTTAAGGTTGGGTCCTTATACTAAGAATTGTGTTAAACCCCTTTTTTGGGAAAAAGGACATTATAGAAGGAAATATGAAATTAAGGAGATAGGAGAAAAAAATAAAATGGAACATATGAGAGATAATGATGAGAGATTTAATTAATAAGAAAGAAAATAAAATATTATAAAAAATAAAGAAAATATAATAAAAAAGAAGAATGTTAAAATAAAATGAAGGGAATGATGATGTGACGAAGAAGAATAAACAAGAGTGAAAGAGGAATGATTTTATAAATAAATTCATGAATTTTATTAAAAACTAAAATGAAATTATATTTAAAATAAAATTAAAAAAACAAAATAAATTAATCTTGAAAAAATAATAATGAAGTGTGAATAAGAAGTCGCCCCCTTCGAACTCGCTAAATGAGGCATCAAATATATGGATTGTGGAAGTCACTTAGTGTTTTGGGATCCTCAACTATTTGAAGGAAAATTTTGGGCATTTTCTTCTCCTCTAATTCATGATTTTTGATATTATTCAAAAAAAAATCAACAATATTGTTTTAATGAAATTGATACCCTCTTGAAGATATCTCAATTTTTCAAAGATACACCTAAGAAACATTTTTGTTTCCTTTATCTAACATGGAAATGATCCACAATGGAATCCACCAACAATGCTCATAACTTTTCGTCAGAGAATGTAAGAGGTGTTCATCGAGTTTAGAGATCAGATGATGTGGCCGCAGAGCATGGCATTGTAAGTGAGCAGTAGGAATGTTACACTATTATTCTTCACCTGGCTATTGAAGTGGCCTGATTAACATCTTACATGGATTCATGGAGCTAGATGAGGGAAATTGATCATTCATGGGGATTTAGGTGGAACAATTGATGACTAGATGATGCCCAATAATGTTGGGTTTCAGAAAAGGGCTTTTTGGGGTGAAGTGGAGGCAAACAGTTATTCAGAGGTAGTAGTGAGCATCATAGTCGATCTACGTGAATTGTATATGCAGAGTTCATGAATTTTCAAGTGTAAATACTATGTTTCAAAAAAAATGTGATTATTAATGAGTAAAATGAATTCCATAATGAAATGGATTGTAGAAAGGTGAGCACATTAAATCAATCACCTCCCACTATAGATGTGATGATGTTGACTGAGTATTAGAGGACATCTGTCATTACCACAGTCCACCCCAACCAATTGAGTCTTTCGACCCATTTCTATGTGGGTTAAACCACCACACACCCATGAACTATCAAGTATTGAATATATTATGATCCCATGTGATTTTACCACCCTCTGACCACCAATGCATGTCTTGAAGCCATGTGTACTGCATACCTCTCGATTCGGGTGTACCATTGGCATACATGGATAGGTGGCCTCTCTTGGTCCATGTATATGGTGTGTGGGTCTTGGCAAATGGAAGTCCGAATATTTCCATTTTTGGTCATATCCAAAAAATTATAAACACTTATAAAATATCAAATCCCATTACAAAACTATATATGAAAACATTTCTATAGACTAAATATCATTTCAATGATTCAAAAGAACCATTTAACTATTTCGTCAAACCATAACTCCATTATCATATTTTCCTAAAATTTGATAAAATATTATATTTAGGGGTGATATTCATTTATATTCCATTAACAAAAAAATGAAATTTCATTAAAAATATAAACAATATATGAATCTATAATAATTATGGAAAACTAATCTCTTTAACACATCCCACTCCATTAAGTCCATTTCATATATTTTACTCATATTCTTGAAAATATTCCACCATTGATATGATTTGAAATCAATTAATAGATATACAAAAAATAATTTTTTTCTCAAACATTAGATAATGGAAAATATATTTTTAATGGTATTGATCCATTTTTTAGCGACAAGTCGATCAATATAACCACTAATGTAAGGTAGATATTTCCTTTAAAAGGATTCAACAAAAATTTCATCCCACATTTTTTCCTTTTCATGTTTATCATAATTCTTTTCTTGAGAATTTTTTCATGGTGTAGAAAAAACATTTTTTTCATATACTATAATATTTGGGTTTTCTGTAGAAAAATAATTTCATGGTCAATTATATTCAGTATTTTCATGGTTCCTATGTGTTCCATCCATCAACTAAAAATTTAAATCATTGTCTATGAAATACTTATCATTGCATAAAACATCATAATCTAGAGAAAATATAATGTCTAAATAATGGTATATGTTATTGAACTGTGACAACTTATGGTTGAACTATGCCATCATGGTTATTATTTAAATTCCACATGATGGTTTGTAATGATTTTTAGGAATTTCCAATACATACACCATTTGTGTTACAAACATAGTGTTTAGAAAGTCCCATTTTCATTCACCATGTGATGATTGATTCGAGGAAAATAATACATTTTCAATGTTACTACCCCTAGGTACCTCTAGATTAGGGCCACATCCCCTTGTATTATATAAATAGGGATAAAAGTGTTTTTAAACTAATCCATCATTCCTTTATTTGAATTCATAGACATTTCCTATACATTGACTAGATCTAAGACTTATAGTTAGAGACATATCTATAAATATCCTTTTATATATACCATTGGATCTCAAAAATATTACTTATCCTTGTTTCCAATTTTTAAAAAACATTTACTTTGATACCGAATGTAATAACATGAGCATCTCATTCGAAAACATTTCTTGTTTTTAAATTAATATTCAATACATTAAATAAATATATTCTTGTGGAATATCAACGTTTTGTGTCTATGGAGACTCCATTTTCAATCAAATAATATTGTGATATATCTATTACTGCTATCATGACTAATACCCCTTTATTACTCTTCCCAAATCATACCATACATAAAACATTTATTTGCGACCTAGTGAATGTAAACATTAGAAATCATGATATTTGAGGCCCATTAGCGATAAACACAAGATATACATAACCATAACATGAGAATAAGGGCATTACAACATGTTTATAACATTTTAAAACGAAACCCTTCATGTTAATGTTCATAATATAGAGTTAAATCATAACGATTATTAGTTAATAAAACCAAAACCATAAGTAAATCAAAGAACATGAGAAAAGGGATAATAACATTGGCATATGATTTAGATTGTTGGGACACACATAATTATCAATAAAAATATATCATGGATATCAACAAAGACATTTATAGAATGTCACTTTTGGGATAACAACCCATGAACTTACTTTAGGCTTGGGATAACCTCCTATGTTCCCTCCATTGGGGTTTGGACAACCTCCTATATAATATATTTTGTTATTGGTATAATCTCAAATATATCCTATTTTGGGAATGTTATTTACTTCCATATACCCTAAATTGGTTTTGGGAAATCCACTAGTGTACCATTTGATCTTATATAAAATTAATCATTAACCAATGCATTGGAGTGTGATATAAACCCCACAAGTCACATTTTTAAAATCATACATATGTGTTACAAAATATACAAAAACATTAACCATATTTTAATTAATAAAATGAAATTTGTTTCAAAAACATTTCATCAAATCATAACCCATTGAAAGAAGAAACGTTTCAGAATAATTTCATCATTTCATCCTTGCGAAACCATTGATGTGAAGTGGGTTTATAATAATTTTAACATGTTATATCCCAACGAATATAAATAGTTTTCATAAAAATCATATCATTATAAAGAAAATGCATCTATAGAAATAATTAGATTAATTTAATTTTATCATATCCCCAATAAACCAAATTTAGGATCATAGGATGTCATCATCAATGGATGTGGGTTTTATTAAATCATTCCATACCTTTTTCTAGGAAAATAATACACCTTTAAAATAAACATATAATAATAAAAATTCATAAATCAATTTCGAAATTAATTTCAATAAAAATAACGCATAAAACATATAAATGGATATTGATAAACCATTTAGTACATTTCTAGTAAAAAATAAAATTTATTCTTTTAAAAATACACTTTTTAAAACATGAAATGTTTTAAAAAATACATTTATTATAAAATGTTATTGAATAAATATGAAGGAATATTTAAATAAAATAATGATAATTATGGTGATAATTTTTTTTCATATCCTAAATGTCAAAAAAATATTCCAATAACATTTTTAAAAAAAGGAAAACATACATTTTTTTAAAATTACATAGATATTACTTAAAAAACATTCATTAAAAGTGAATCCTGTGTAAATTTTTTGATTATCATTCCTTTTAGAAACTATAAAAAAATGAAAACATTTCTAAAAAAATTGTGTTTGAAGAAAAGGGGAATTAGATCAATGAGTGAAATAATTCATATTTATCAAAAACAAAATTAATTAAAAATATCGAGTCTGTATGGTAAAATTAAGGAAAACATTTATTTTTGTGAATAATCCATAAGAGAATAAAATTAATTATTTTACTAAGAGATATATCATAATATTTCATCATTTGTAATATAATTATAAACAGTCCCTATAAACACTAAAATTATAGAATTATATTCTTAATAGATTGGTGACTTTGAGTCATAATCCTCAGGGAAGAATAAAATTAAATGGAACATATAATTTCATAAAATGAAGTATATTTTTTATGTAACATGTCCAAGGGGTTATATATAAATATCATATAAGAAGATAGGTTTAGTGTATATATAATGTGTCAACCTTAAAACATTACTTAATACTGAGTTAAATAAATAATTAACAATGAGTAACTTTTCAGGTTTATTGTTTTATAGAATTAGGACAATACTATTATATTACGGCTCAAATATTACAAAGTCAAAAATTCTACATAGTATCCCTTTTTTATAAATAAAAAACTCTTAAGTAATGAATCATTTTAATTCCATGTTTTAGATAGAATTACTTTATCTTAATCCCATCTGTGACCCTATTCATCTTTAAGTACTATTGAAAAAATATCAAAAAACGTGGCATGAGTGCAAAAATATCAATAAGGTTTATAAAATAATGATTGAAAACATTTGTTAATCAATACATACAAAACGTATGCTCTTTAACATACCTGATGGTATAATATGATTTATGAATAACACATAAAAATCATAAATCATAATGGTACCTTCTGGCATCCATAACATACTTAAATTGTAACTTCCATATCTACATAGGGAGTTATATTTGGAATACCCATCTCTGTATATTCCCAAAATCCCATTGGAGAAACATTAATGTTTACCTCAGTCATGATACCCAATGCATTGGAGAGCTATTTTGGGCTCACCTGCCCTAGGTTTATCACAGATTCACACATATACACAAACAATGACCAAGAAGCATTACATAATCATAACATATAACACATGAATAATGAATATAAAACATTTACACAATGCAATAATAATATATCATTTTAATATATTGACATTGTCAATCCAATCTCAAAACCATTTGCAACACCAAAATACTTAAAAAGAGTATACGGAATGAATTTTCCATTTTAAAAACAATAAGTCTTATTATAGAATAAAAATGTGAAATAATGCTCACAACGGAGGAAGGATTGTTTTCACCACATACATTATAAATAAATGTTCCTTTTATCATTTAGTAAAACTCTTTGTAGAAAAATATTCCTTTTGAAAACCATTTAAACCCTTTAATAAATATATTGTAGAATCGATGTGTCCAAAACCACCTGGAATATATTATATGAATTAACTTATTAAATAATTAATTTCCATAAAAATAAATACATAAAAACATTTTGAAAAATGGACATTAATGAGAAATATAAATATTTTAAAATTTTAAAACGATGTTCTAGTTGACGAGCCCATTACCAGTTGAGAAAATAATTGAATAAAAATAATTAAAGAAGAACATTAAATAAATAATTAATATCATGATAATAAGGAGATTAATGATATCATTTGTCAAAGGGAATAATATACTCCTTATATGATAATAATGGATCACAATATCAAGATATGCCACGATGAAAGGAGATTGAGACATATTCCTTTACAAATATTAGGTAGCCTAACAGCGTCATATTAAAATTAAAAAAAATTAGTTAATGGTAGAGAAAAGGGTCTTTCATTACATTGACATAACTTTTACCAAAATATGGATATATAAGAACATATCCCAACATAAGAAAATCGAAATTAAAATGCGGAACAATAAAGAAGTCTTTGACTAAAAGAGAAGGGTGATATGTTCCCTTACAAAGATCATTTTGTAATCAAAATGGAATCATTATTTGTATCCACTCTAATTAAACATAAATTACATATAAATAAAATAAATGAAATAAATATTTATTTCTCACTTAATTGTAACACAACATAATTATGAATTAAAAGATAAACCCAAATAATTGAAATTTGGTTAAGAAGTTCTCTTACCTTGAGTACAATTCGTCACGTATGTACCATGTTCGTCCTGAATAATATACATAAGTTAATTTTTAATTTTTTCAGAAATATATTAAATTTTATTATTCCTTTTATACCACCTTATACATTTCTACAACAATTAGTTAATTATTTGAGTTCATATCGGACATTTTGTTTATGTTCGGAACATCAGTAATAAATGAACATGTTATAATTTCATATTGTCCATGTGGTCAAAATTCCTTTATCTCTTTATTTTAATTCACAATTTAAATTTCATAAATATATATATTATAAATAGAGTATATATTTATTTAGAATATTCCATATCATTTGAATATATGAAAATGAAATGCACCATTCATGGAGACAATAAGTAGTACGTACACATGAACGCTGCATTCATTTCCTTTTTTTATTTTTCATGTAATGAAAACATAATGATACATAGGTATTTGATTATTATAGTATAATATCATATTTTTTATACATTACCTAAGTTCATTAACATTATCCTTTATACATTCCCTAAAAGGTATAAACAAGTCATATCAATTTGAGGGGGCGGTAGTCCGCACTTTCTCATATGAAATAATCTTATTTACCCATCATGGAATAAATAAATGTAAGATATAAATAAAAAATGCATAAACAAAGAGAAGATCTAAAAATAATTTATATCACATATAAATACAGTGCCATCATTATGGCCACCATGAGAGGTGGTAGTAGAAGATTGATCAATCATCGTTTCGTGAGGCAGTAGGTCACCATCCACAAGTACAGTATATTCTATACCAATTAGATGGAGGTGTGTCTATGTTTAGTTCAAATACTTACCATAAAAACATCCTAGTAGATTCCAGATACTTTTTTCATCATTTAATCAAATAATATGTGTATAATAGGTTGTCAATAATGAAAATAATCGAAATGAAATTGTGAGAAGACGTTACCTTTAAATCGTGTAACACTATTTGGTTTGACATAAAAGGATTTCTTGAATTCCCTTTGGCCTAAGGTAAGGATTATTGGTGGAAGAGAGGAATGTTGGGAGCTTAATAGAGTAGAGGTTGGATTTGACAATGGGTGCGATAGGTGTGATTAATGGGTTAGAGGTGGTGGTCTTTTATAAGAGGGAGGATGGGCTCTTTAGGAATGTTTGAAAGTGTTATTTTATTATAAAATAATTTTTAGTTTCAAAAGGTCCAAAACCCATTGAATTCGAATATAAGAGAAATATATGTTTGAATGAAATTATCTAACAAGAATGTACTGGTTTTGGATATTTTTTGTCTTAATCTGTTTTATTTATCCCTTCGTTAACTTAATTAACTTTTACCATGTCTCCATGTATATTCACACCAAATGGTTAATATATTATCAATATAATTAAAAGGGAATCAAAATGAATCATTAATGAAAATGATAACATAATATATGTCATTTGGCCAAATCCAATATTTTTATTACTATTTTATCATTTAATGAAATATTAATTGATTTCAAACCTCATTTATGTCAATATTTATATTATTCATATAACAAATTTTCAAAAATCCCCATCAAATTGATTGGTTCAGAAATAAATAATTAATTAAAACATAACAATTCATAATCATCCATAAAATGTTTGGAATGCATAAAAAGTATTTAAATAAATTTATGCAATGATTATAATCTCATTTATTTAAAACATTCATTAATGAGGTAATCATTACATCATCATTATTTCCTAAATAATTTTTTTTATTTGATATATAACAATTATAAATAAAATTTATTGATTTAAAAAATATATTTATATTTATAATGGATATTTATAGTCGAACAATTACTTATATAACCATATATAAAAATTTTCTTACTAAAAGATACATGTTTAGGTTACATTTTCATTAACTTTAAATTAATTTTTATAAATTGTCATTTCCACATACAATTGGCCCAATGTGGTCCCAAAATCGACCCAATGATTCCCATGATCATACATGTGTCGACAAATATGGTTAAGACACAAGTTAGGGTAATTTAATAATATTATAATATTATGTTTACCCTTATTTACCAGATTACCTATTAACTACGGTAAATAAAATATTTTCTGAAGTTACTATTCATAATGAATAAAACTAAAAGTTGCCTATATACAAAATTTGGGCCTCCTGATTCCAAATTTAGAATAAAATTTTCCAAATTCAGAGTATAGAAGTTACCGAAATTAATTTAAAATTCAATCCCATTCTCAAAACTGAATAGGATGTTTTAAAGAAATGATAATTATAAAAATATTGACATTTGATTATGTCCAATTTCAAAGTGAAATTTCATGAAATTAACAAAATTGGATTAAATAGTAAAAATATAATACAATTAAAATTTTATTAAATTTAACATAAAATATAACTATGTAAATAAATAAAATTAAATTGTAGTTTTGAATAAAAATGCAATTGTTTCACTATTCATAAAAAAATTGAACTTTATCAGAAAAATACCAAAATTTTACTGAAAGTAAATATTGATTCATTCTTCTAAAGAAGAAGTTTATTATATTAAATAGAATATATAAAATATAAAATAATTATTTAAAAATGGTTCTCAATCAAAATGCTGCAAATCGACCATTTAATGAATATTAAAGTATCTCATGCATAAAAACTGGTCCATTTGTATTTTAATCCTATAAAACATAATTGAAAAAAGTAAAAACATTAAACAAACATGTCTAATAATATTTTAGTTAGTTATATTTATTTATTAAATTATAATGTCTAGTCATTTACTTCCATTTGAAATAATATTATTTTATTATATTCCAGTATGACTTAGCCTTGTGTGAAACAATATATTTAAAAGAAATTGTTTATTGTGTGTTGGGTATGAAAGAGAACATATCATCCCATTTAAGGTAAAGATAATATTTATCTCAAAAATATTAATAAATATGAAAATTTAATATTTTTTTAACTGGGATGTTATATCCTTCCAACCTTTTGGGAATTCTATCCCTGTAATTTTAAAATTGATCTCTGAATCCTCATTAAAAGTCACACATCAGATAAGTGTCAATAAAACTATCACAATAAAATAATTAATGTGAATTAAAAAGTTCAACTAAGATGACCCATAATGGGATTCCATGTATGAAAACATGTGTATGGAAGAGAAACTAAGACTCATGTTCTGTTTAAGAGTAATAGAAATCATGATCAGGAGATTGTCACCCAGTAGAGAATTGTAAACATGTGATGGGTTAAATAGTATTTGATTCCCTAGTATAAAAAGAAAATAGGAAATTATCTGTTTTTATGTTCATTTTTATAATGTTGAGGAATTTATTTATCAGAATGACTATGTACATAAGGAAATATACTTACTTTTCATGTAGATTTTCATGATTTATTAATTTTCTACCAAAAACACATCTTTTCTCAAAAATGATTAGTACTCTAGTTGATTTGGTCACACTTGAAGTGCTATAATAAAATTCTAGTGAATCACATAATCAAAAAAAGATGAAAAATATAGTTTCCCTTTCCTTTATACAATAACCAAAACCAAAATTCTTAGTAAAAGATCAGATAATCTCCAAAATGAAAATATTAAATAAAAATAAATACTACTCCTAATCTCCAAAGTTGAATAAACATTACCCAATGTTAAACAAAGTCCAATCAAAAAAAATTTCCTTCAATGTAGATAAAAACAATATATCTAATATTGAAAATGAACACATGGAAATATTTGATCATATAGTATTCCACACAAAATGTGAACTTTTATCTGTAGATAACATCTTCTATTCTTAAAATCTCATACTGAAATGTTATTAACATAATGAAATATTATCTATTATAGGTTAATCATTTACATAAATATTCCAAATCCTTATATTTTCATAATAAAAACATAGATTCTTGCAAAACAAAAGTTCAACCATTACTCCACAAATGATATCTCACATCGTTCTATTTTCCTTAAACATATAGTGTTCCCAAAAGAGATAACATATTAGAAACTAACTGTAATCAGTTAATCACCAAATAATTTTCCTATAATAAGTTTATCCATTTAAAAAAACAAAAGTTCCCAAAATAAACATATTATTGATCCATAAAATCATTTAACTAAAAATAATAATTCATACTAACCATCTGCTTCACGTAGTCATGTGGTAGGTGATGCACCCCTATTACCCATCAGTTATGGGATTAATTCCTATGGCCTTGTCGAACACGATGGGTTTTCACCCATCCTGTTTGTTGTCCCTTTTTATAAAACTCAATAATAAACCTAACATGATTTTACATTAATGGTTTTCATATACCTCTCAATTTCATCCCAACTCTTAATGACCTCAATATCATAGTTCATGATTCTTTATATATATTGAAAATTTTCTACCCCCATAAAATAAAAATATTCCCAAAGAAAGAACAATGTACATTTTACCGTTGTGTTCACCTGGTTTCATCATCATCGTGTTCACATAGATAGAAGGTACATGAATTGCAATAATTATTTCGAGATCGTTCAAAATCATCCACTTCCTTTATCCAAATACACCTCATATATCTTGGGTCATATGGGTGTTCATAGAAAAATAGTTATGGGAAATAATCTTTTATGAAATATAATTTCAAAGAACTGATAAAACATTATTTCTTATAAAATAGTTAGATCAAGTTTGAGTTGAAACACTAATTCAATGGTCCTTTTACAATATAATAAGTATGTTTTGAAAGAATATAATTTAAAAAGAAAATATAAATTGGTTAAAAAATGTTCTCATTATTCATCTCCATTTTCAAAAAAATAATAACCTTCAAAATCTTGTGAAAGGTAAAATATTTAAAAATGCCTTGATAATATTTACCTTTAATGTAAATATGAAAATATTGAGAAAATAGGATTTGTTTAAATACAAACCAGGATCCACGATGGTATCGTTGTATAGTAGAGGTGTTTGATATCTCAAAAAATTTCTTTCAAGTGAGTTGTATGTTATAAAATATTTAAGAATCGTATGGATATTAATTTTCAATAATTATTAAAATAAATTCACTAGGAAGAGATATGAATTTTTTTGAGATCAACCTCCTTCAATTTTTAAGAGACATACCTTGATTTGAAAAAGTTTTAAAATAAGGATTCAACATAACGAGTATACATAGAGACTAATCATGTGTCTAAAAAAATCATAATCCATAAAGATGTATAAACTAACATTTGATACCAACTATAAGGCCCTAGCCTGAAAAAATACTCAATCTTGGGTTAAAGCATGAAATAACATTGAGGTTATTTTTAGGTATAGAGTTTTATAATATTAGTCTATGACAATTATATTACATCTCAAATATTACAATGTAGGAACTTCTATATTATCTATTTTTTTAAAAACCAAAACTCTTAAAAAAGAAACATGTTAATTCCATGTTTTAGACAACATGTCTTTTACTTGATCCCATCTGTGACCCTATTCATCCTTATGTATTGTGTAAAACATTTCAAAAATCTGGGATGTGCATAAAAAGCTCAGAAAGGGTTATAAAATAATGTGTGAAAACATTATTTCATCAATACTTACAAATCATAATATCTTTAATATAGATCATAAATCATATGATTTATGCATAACACGTCGAAATCATAAATCATAAAGGTAACTTGTGGCATCCATAACATACCTATAATTTATCGTCTTCTACTACATAGGGAGTTACATTTGGATTACCCATCATAGTATATTACATAAATCTATTAGGAGAGACAATAACTTTTACCTCTGTCATGTTACCTAATGCATTAGAGAGATATCTCGGGCTCACCTGCCCATGGTTAATCACAGAACCACCAGTATATGTAAAAATTTCCCAAGAACCATAACATAATAATAACACATAGCCCATGAAAAAAGGAAAGATAACATTTTCACCTTGAAATCAAAATTTATCATTTCAATATACTGATATAGTCAATCCATTCTCAAAACCATTTTCAATAACCAATTTCATTAAAAGGGTATATTGAATTAATTTTCCTTTTAAAAAAAATTAATTTTTTAAGGAATCCGAATATAAAATAATTCTTGTTGTAGTGGAAAGGTCGTTGTCAATGCATACGTTCACAAGAAACATTCCTCTTGTGTTTTAGTATGATGCTTCGAAGAAAATGATTCATTTTAAATTCCAGTTAAAACATTTAATAATGATATTTTTTAATATATGTGTCCAATAACACTTTGAATAATTTATAATAATTAACATATTAAAACAATAATTTCCATATAAATAAATCCATAAAAACATTTTCAAAACATTGACATTGATGAGAAATATAAATATTTTGAACATTTACAATGATGTTATAGTTGAAGTGACCTTTACCACTTGAAAAATTAATTAAATAAAAATAATTAATGAATAATATTAAAAAAACATTAATATCATGAGAATCAAGAGATTCATGATATCATATGTAAAAGGGAATTGTATACACCTTATATGATAATAATGGTGCACATTATTACGATATACCTCAATGAATGGAGAATAAGACGTATTCCCTTAAGGAAATTCGGTTGTGTAACAAAGTCACCTTAAAATTAAGAAAATGAGTTTATGGGAGAGTAAAGGGTCTCTCACATCATGGAAATAAAGTGTACATCAATAAGGATACATAAGAACATAACCCGACATATGAAAATGGAAATTAAGAGATAGAATAAAGAAGAATTATTTGACTAAAAGAGAACGGTGAAGGGTTCCCATACCAAGAACATTTTAAAAATAAAATAAATTCATTATGTGTACTCAATCCAAGTTAACATAAAGAAATTATAAATAAATCATGTAACATATATAGATATTTCTCACATATTCTTAGAATGACATAATAATTAATTCAAATATTAACCTAATGAATGGAGATTGGGTAAATAAGATACCGTAAATTTAGTCTAATTCATTATGTATACCCCGTGTTCTTCATAAATTATAAACATAAGTTAATTTTTACTTGCATAAGAACATTTTTAATGTTTATTATTCCTTTAAAATTACAAATTACCTTGCTACAATAATTAGTTTATTTTTTGAGTTCATATCAGACATTTTGTTTCTCTTCGGAACTTGAGTAAAAATGAACTCGTTATAATTAAAAATTGTCCATGTGGTTAAAATCCAAATCCCTATAGATTTGTATTGATGATTAAAATATAATATATATCATATATATACATTATATATGTATTTATAATATTCCATATTATTAGGATATATTAAAATTAATTGCATTTTTCAGGGAGACAGTAAGCCGTACGTATGCATGAACACAACATTAATTTTATTTTTTTATTTTAAATGGAATGAAAACCAAATGATACATAATTATATTATTAATACAGTATAAATTGAGATTTTATTTATTTTAAATAATTTAATTAACATTATCCTTTATACATTCCATGTATGGTATGAACAAGTTATATCACATTGAGGGGGTAGTAGTCTGCACTTCCTCAAATGAAATTATCGTATTTATACATTATGGAAACCACAAAGGTAAGATATAAATAAAAAATAAATAAAAATACTCACAATATAAATATAATTTATATCACATATAAATATAGTGTCATAATAATGGCCACAATGAGAGGTGGTAGGAGAAGACTGATGAATCATCGTTACGTGAGGCAACAGTTCATCGTCCATAGAAACAGTATGTTTCATACCCAGTAGATGGATTTTTGTGTATGTTTAGTTCAAATAATTATCAGAAAAACATCCTAGTATATTGGGGAATTTTTATTTATTTATTCATTTTATAATAATTGAATAGGTAGTGGAGAATGAAAATAAAATAAAATAACTTGCGAGAAGACGTTACCATTAAATCTGGTAAGTCCCTTTTGTTGGAACCAAAAGGATTTCTTTAATTTCTGTATACCTATTCATAGGCATATATGTGGAAGAGAGGTATGTTGGGAGATTATTTAATCCTATGATAGATGGGTCAAAGGTCATGAGAGAGGTGAGTAATGGGTTATAGGTGGTGTCATTTTATAAGTTGAAGGAGGGTCTCATTAAGAATGTTTGAAAGCGTTATTTTATTATAAAATGATTTTCAGTTTCAAAAGGTCCAAAACTCATTAAATGAAAATATAAGATGATTATATGTATATTTATAATCATAAAATAATAATTTGATAGTTTTGTGATATTTTTTAATCCTTCTATTTTTTATTTAACCCTTGGTTAACTTATTTATCTTCTACCATGACTTTTGGTATATTCATACTATATGGTTAACATATTTATAATAAAATGTAAATCAACCCAAAATGGACCTTTAATGAAATTTATAACATTATAAATTTCATTTAAGCAAATATTAGATATTTAGGACTATTTTATAATTTAATAAATTATTAATTTATTAAAAAACCCATTTAGGTAAATGTTTATACTATTCATATCATGACATTTTAAAATTCCATAACAACATTATAAATTCGAAAAACATTGTTAATTAAAATATAACAAGTCATAATCATCCATAAAATTCGTGTATTTCCTAAAATTTTTCAAAGTAAATTTTATTTAAAATATATAGTCTCATTTATATAAAAGATTCATTAATGAGGTAATGATTGCATAATCATTGTGTCATAAATAAATTTATTTATATGATGTCTATAAATTATAAATAAAATATAATGATTTAGGAAATATTTTTATCATCCTAATGAAAATATATATAGTCGAAATAATAACTTATATAACCCTATATAATTTTTTTAATAAATGTTGTATGTTTATGTTATATATTTCCTTAACATTAAATTAATTTTAATAAGGTGTCATTTTCACTTAAAAGTGGCTACATGGGGTCCCAAAATCGTCCCAAGGACTCCCATGGGTAGATATGTATCATACAATATGGTTAGGACACATGTTAGGGTAAATAAATATTATTTTTTACCATTAGTTACCAGATTTACCCTATAACCAAGGTAAATAAAGTATTTACTAAAGTTACTATTAATAATGTCTAAAAATAAAAGTGAACTATTTAAACAATATCTACCTATTAATTCCAAATATTGAAAAAAAAATCAAAATTTAAAACACTGAAGTACCAAAAATTAATTTATAATTAATTTACGTTGTCAAAACCAAACAAATTTTTTTATGAAATAATAACTATCAAAAGATTGAAATTTGTTTATGTCCAATTACAATGGTAAATTACATAAAATTATCACAACTAGATTTAATGGTAAAAATATAAAACAATTACACAATAAAACCAATTAAAAGTACAATATAACTGTATAAATTAATTATATTAACAGTTATTTTGGAATTAAAATGTAGTATTTTCCACTATTCATCTAAAAATGAACTTTATCTAAAAAATAGAAAAATTTTAATCAATGAAATTTTTTATGTAACTATTATAAAAAATAAGTTTATTATATAAAATGTTACATATTAATGAGAAGAAAAACTAGATTTAAAAAGGTTTCACCATCAAAAGGTCGTAAATAAACCTGTTAAAAATATTAGTTATTTGATGCTTAAAAATAGATTCGTTATTATTTTATGAATCTAAAACATATTGGTTAAAAGTAAAAACATTTAAAAAATTGTAATCATTTTGTATTTTGTTTTGATCATTCCCACCAATACAGTGGGTAGGTTTTAACTAAAATTTAAAATAATATTATTTTATTATTTATCAATATGAGTCAGCCTTGTGTGCAACATGTGATTTCGAAAAACTAATTGTTGAATGTTGTGTAAGAAATAGAAAATAGCATCCTCCTTAAAGTAAAATTAATATTTAACTCAAAAATAATAATAATTTTGAAAATTTGTTATTCTTTTTTTACCTAGGATGTTACATCTTTCTCCCCTTTTGGTAATTGTGTCATCACAATTTTAAAATGAGTCTCAGAAACATCAGTAAAAGTCTTACGTCAGAAGACCAGTCAATAAAACTATCACATTAAAAGAAATACAGAGAATTACCAAGGTCACCCGAGAAAACGCATTCTAAGATTTCATGTAGGAAAAAATTTATATGGAGGAAAAACTATGTGCCATGATCTGATGGATAGTGATAGAAAAATTGATTAAATGAATGTTAACCACCAGTAAGTCACAAACTGGTGATGTGATATATGGTCTTTGATTCCCTAGTAGGAAAAGTAAACGGACAATGTTTTTGTTTAAACTTCCATTCTATAATGTTGATAAATTTATTTATGATATTGATTATATAAATAAGGAAATATACTTACTTTTCATGTATAGTTTTAACCTTTAATAAGTTTCTCCCAAAAACTTATCTTTTCCCCAAATGATGAGTATTCAATATGACTTGGTCACACTTGAAGTGATAAAATAATCTTCTATATAATCACATAATCCAAAAAAGATGAACTATATTCATCCCTTGTCTTTAAACATTACTAAAAACCCAAATGGTTGGTACAAGACCAGATAATCTCCAAGAGGATCATATTTTATAAAAAAAATACTACACTTAATCTCCAAAACTGAACAAGAAATACCCAAAGATCAACATATACAATTCAATAATATTTTCCATAGAAAACATTCTTCCAAATTATCCAACTATGATTGAAACTCTAATGTCAGAAGGATTTGGTCACATATTATTCCACAAAAATATTAACATTTATCTCCAAATAACATCATTTACTCTTAAAGTCTCATACTGAAAATTAATTAACTAAATCACATATTCACTATGATTGGTTAATCATTACCACAAATATCCCAAAAAACTATATTTCCATAGTAGAAACATGGATTCATGAAAAATAAAATTTCTACAATTACTCAAAAAATACGATCCCATGGTGTTATATTTTCCATAAGCATATAGTGTTTCCAGAAGAGAGAATGTATTCCAAACTAACCGCTATCACATAATCCCCAAATAATTTTCTTATTCCAAGGATATTAATTTGAAAAAATATATAGGTTCACAAAATCTACTTATTTTCTATCCATAAAAGCTTTTAACTAAAAATAATAAGTCTTACTAAAGAGTGGCTTCACATAGGACAGTGGTAGGTGATGTGACCTTATCACCCTTCTATTGTGGGTACAATATTTCTAAACATTCTGGATGCAATAGGTTGTCACCCATATTACTTTTTTTTTCAATTTTATAAAACTCCAAAATAACCCAAACATGAATTATCCTCAATTCTTCTCTTATACGTCTCATTTTCATCCAAACTTATAATGGCCACAATATCTTAATTCATGAATTCATATATATATTGACATGTTTACCTCTATAAAATAACACTAGTACCCATGAATGAACATTATACCTTGATGATGTTGTCCATCCGATTTCTTAGTCATTTATCTCACATAGATAAGTGGTACATGTATTTAAAAAATGATTTAGAGATATTTCAAAATCGTCTACTTCCATTTTCTAAATACACCTCATACAACATGGGTCATATGGGTGTTCACAGAAAAATAGTTTCAGAAAATAATCATGTATTCCATACAAATTCAATATATATAATAAAACATGATTTTTATTTAATTTTAAGATCGAGTGTGAGTTGAATCATTCAATAAATGGTCCTTCTAAAATACCATATATATGTGTTAAATGACTATAATTTAAAATAAAATATAAATTGGTTGTGTAAGGGTCTCCTTCTTCAGCACCTTTTTTAAAATCATAATATTCTTCAAAATCTGGAGATATGGAAATATATTTAGAAATTCCTTAAAAATATTTACCTTTTTTGGAAATATGATAATATAGAGAAAATATGATATAATTAAATACAACACATGATCCAAGATGGTATCGAGGTATAGAAGAGTTGTCTGACATCTCAAATAATTTCTTGCAATTGAGTTAAATGTAAGATAATGTTTCAGAATAGTATGGACTTGACTTTGCAGTAATTATTGCAAGAAAGTCATCAACCAGGGATAAGAATGACGTTTGAGATCCTCCTCCTTCCATTTGTAACAGACTTTCCTTGATCTGAAATAGTAACCAAATAATGATTTATCATAAGGAGTAAACATAGAGACTAATAATGTGGATAACAAAAACTCCTAGTCCCTTATGTTTCCTTAAATGACCTTGGATACCAAATATATGGCCCCAGCCTTAATACATTGCTTAATATTGAGTTAAATCAAGAATTATCATTGAGGATCATTTCAGGTTCAGTATTCTATAGAATTGGACCTTTACTATTATATTACATCTCAAATATAAAAATTTGACACTTCAACATTGTATCAAATTTTTTTAATAAAAAAACACTTAAAAAATTAATTATTTGTTTTAAACTAGATTACTTTTCCTACATCCCATCATTGAACCTATTCATCTCTATATCTAGTGGATAAAATTTCAAAAACATGGTATGAACATAAAATGCTCTGTATTTGTTATAAAATAAATAATGTAATAATTAGTTCATCAATATATGAAAAACATATGCTCATTAACATACCATAGGAAATAATAAAATTTATGAATAACATATAGAAATCATAAATCATAATTGTAACTTGTGGAATCCATAACATACTTACATTTTAGCTTTCACAGCTACCTAAGATGTTACATTTGGAATACCCACAACAATCTATTCCCTAAATCTCTTATTAGAAACATTAATGATTACCTCTTTCAAGTTATCAAATTATTTGGAGAGCTATCTCGGGCTCACCCACACTAGGTTTATCTCGGAAACAGCCGTATGCATAATCAATGATCATGAATGATAACATTATCATATCACATAAAACAATCATGAAGTAAAGAAAAAATCTCTACATTGCAATCATAATATATTATTATAATATATTGACATATTCAATCTATTTTCATAATCATTTTCAATACCAAAATACGTAAAAATAGTATATGGTATTTATTTTCCTTTTTATAAACACAAAGGCTTGTTAGGAAAGCCAAATTTATAATAATTCTCATGGCGGACAAAAGTTCATTGTCACTGCAAACATTAAAAAGAAACATTTCTTTTGAAGTTTAGTAAAACACTTCTTATAAAATTTTTCCTTTTAAAACCCATTTAAAACATTTAATAAATATATTGTTGAATCGATATATCCCCTACGACTTTGAATATTTCATTGCATTAACATATTAAAACAATTATTTCCATATAAATAAATCATTAATTTTTTTATGAAACCTTGACATTAATGATAAATATAAATATTTTATACATTTAAAAAGATGTTTTAGTTGAAGAGTCCATTAACACATGGGAAAATAGTTAAATTAAAATAATTAAAGAATAACATTAAAATCAATTAATATCATGAAAATAAGTAGATTCATGGTATCATATGGAAAGGGTAATGTATACAATATATATGATAATAAAGGACCACAATATCATGGTATTCCTCAATGAAAGGAGATTGAGACGTATTCCCATATGAAAAATCTACAGCCTAATGAAGTCATATTAAAATTAAAAAATGCGTTGATTGGAGAGAAAATAGTCTCTCTTCACATGGACATAAAATTTAAATGAATAAGGATATATAATAACATATACAAACATAACAAAATGGAAATTAAAATACATAACAATGAAGAAGTATTTGACTAAAATAGAAGGGTGAAATGTTCCATTAAAAAGATCAATTTGTAAATAAAATAGATCTATTTGGTGTACTCTGTCTATGGAAACATAATTAATGCAAAAAAATTAAATTTCATAAATAGATATGTCTCACATAATCGTAACACAATAAAATGATGAATTAAATGATTAACCCAATGAGTGGAAATTGTGTTATGAATTTCTCATTCCTTGAGTCTGATTCATCACGTATGTCCCTTTTTCTTCTTGAATAATAAACTTATGTTAATTTCTACATTCCACAGTAAATTTATAATGTTTATTTTTCCTTTTATATCACTTATTACCTTGCTAAAACAATTATTTAATTATTTTAGTTCATATCAGACATTTTGTCGATGTTCGTAACATGAGTAAAAATTGAACATGTTATAATTACAAATTTTCCATGTGATCAGAAGTCCATTATCTCAAGATTTTTATACATGATTTAAATATCATATATATAATATATATCTGGTAAATATGAATTTATAATTTTCCATCTCATTAGAATATATGAAAATTAAATACACCGTTCATGGAGATGGTAAGTTGTACGTACGAATGAATGCTACTTTCATTTCATTTTTATATTATAAAAGAATGAAAACTAAATGATACATAGTTATATTATTATTCCAAAATGATATCATATTTTATATATGTTACACAAGTTCATTAACATTATCCTCTATACATATAATTTGTGGTATGAATGAGTCATATCACTTTGATGGGGCAGTTGTTCGCACGTTCTCAAATGAAATTATCGTATTTACCCATTATGGAAACCATAAATGTATGATATAAATGAAAAATAAAGAATCCTAGAGACAATATAAATATAATATATATTCCAAATAAATATATTTCTATCATAATGGCTAGCATGAGAGGTGGTTGGAGAAGATTGGACAATCATCATCTCGTGAGGTAGTAGTTCACTGTCCAACAAAACAGAATGTTCTTTACCTATTAGATTGAGGTGTGTGTAAGTGTAGTTAGAATAATTATCATAAAAAAATCCATGTATATTTGGTATTCTGGTGTTGTTATTTAATCAATTAATTGAAATAGAATAGGTAATGTAGAAATAAAATAAATGAAAAGAACTTTCGAGAAGACGTTACCTTTAAATCTGGTAACTGCCTTTCGTTTTAACCAAAAGTATTTATTTAATTGCCTTATTACTATAGTATGGCTTCTAGGTGGAAGATAATTATATTGGAAGCTTATTATAGAAGAGTTTGGATGATCCAAGGGGCTTGAGCGTTGTGAGAAATGGGTTAGAGGTGGTGGCCTTTTATAAGAGGGAGTAGGGGATCTTTAGGAATGTTTGAATGTATTATTTTATAATAAAATTATTTTCGGTTTCGAAAGGCCCAAAACTCCATAAATTCAATTATAAGAGGAATATAATAAGAAATAAAATCATCAAATAATAACTGTAAAGGTTATGTTTATGTTTTAATCCTTAAAGTTTTTTTTAACCCTTTATTAACATATTTAATTCATACCATGTCTTCCTGAATATTATTACTATATAGTTAATATATTTACTATAAAATTCTAAGTGACCCGAAATAGAACATTAATGAAATTTTAATCATCAAATATTTCATATTTCTGAATATTAGTTTTTTAGGATAATTTTATCATTTAATAAAATATTAATTGATTAAAAACCCCATTTATGTGTATTTTTATACAATTCATATAATGAATTTTTAATAATCCATAAAAGTATGATAAATTCGAAAAACATTAACTATTTCAAATATAACATGTCATAATAATACATAAAATTATTGGATTTCAAAAATAAATTCAAAATAAATTTTTTAATATTTATAATCTCATTTACATAAAACAATCATTAATGAGGTAATCCTTACATCACCATTGTGTCACAAATAAATTTATTTATTTGATGCATATAAATTATAAATCATATATAATGATGTATAAACTCTTTTTATATTTCTAATGAATATTTATTGTTAAAATGATCTCTTATATAATACTATATTAAAATTGTTTTAGCAAAACATAAATGTTTATGTTACATATTCCATAACTTTAAATTATTTTTTACAAATTTCCATTTTATCTAACAAGTTACTCAACAGGGTCCCAAAATAGAACCAAGGATGCCAATGGTCTGAAATGTATCAACCAATATGGTTAGGACACGTTTTAGGGTAATTTAATTTTATTATAAAATTATGTTTTACTCGTATTTACCAGATTCACCCTTTAAAACTGGTAAATAAATTATTCATTGAAGTTACTATTCAGAATGTCTAAAAATAAATGTTACCTATATACACTATTTGTACATCATGATTCCAAATATTGAATCCATTTTTCAAAATTGAAAACAAATAAGATGAAAAAAATAATTTAAAAATAATTATTGTTGTCGAAAGAAAACATAGGATTTTTACGAAATAATTACTATCAAAAGAATGAGATTTGATTAAGTCCAATTTAAAAAAGAAATTACATCCAATTAAAAAATTTGGATTAAATGTAAAAAATATAATACTATTACACTTTAAAACCAATTAAAATTATATCCTAACTATATAAATAAATTATTTTAAAAGGTAGTTTTGAATTAAAATGCAGAATTTGTCACTATTAATAAAAATTAAACTTTATCAGAAAGGCAAAAAAAATTAACCCCAAGTATATTTTTAGGTACTGATTTTAAAAAAGAATTTTATTCTGACAAACGGAACAAAATAAAAGTTTAAAAATTTAGGTTTAAATATGGTTCTCCAAAAAAGGCTGTAAATCGACTATTTAAAGAATATTAAAGTATTTCATTCTTATAAATAGATTCATTCTTATTTTCATCCTCTAAAACTTAATAGATAAAATAAAAAAAAATAAAAAAAACTTGTGTAATCATATTTTAGTTAGTTCTGTTGATTAAATCTAATACATTTCCTTGGAATTAACTACCATTTAATATAATATTATATTGTTATTTTTCAGTACGACTCAGCCTTATGTGCCACATGAGATTTTGAAAACCTCATTGGTGAGTGTTTTGTACAACATAAAACATAGAATCCTCTTTAATGTAAGATTGATATTTAATTCAAAAATATTAGTAAACATAAAATTTTAATATTATTTATTTACCTGAGATGTCACATCCTTCTCCCCTTTTGGGAATTACGTCCTTGGATTATAAAATTTCACTTCGAAACATTATTAAAAGTCTCGCATCAAAAAAAGAGTCCATAAAACTATCACCTTAAAAGAAATAATGTGAATTACAAAGGTCACTCAACATAACCCATTCTAGGAAACCAGGTAGGAAAACATGGATATGGGGGAGAATCTTAATGTCATGTTCTCGTTGAGAGTGGTAGAAAATATGATTAAGAGAATGTTAGCCACCAGAAAATCCCAAACATGTGATGGGTTTAATGGTCATTGATTCCCCATTTGGAAAATTTAATGGACAACTTTTTTGTTTTATGTTTCTTTTGATAACGTTGATGAATTTATTTATGATATTGACTTAGGAACTAAGGAATTATTATAAGGACTTGGCCTTAAAACATTAAAAAATCATGAATTAAAGGAATAATTTACATTTAGGATCTTTTTAGGTTTAGAGTATTAGAGAATTAGGACATAACTACTACATCTCAAAAGATTACAAAGTAGAAAAATCTACTCAGTTTCTTTTTTTTCACAAAATAAAAACTCTTGAACAAAGGATTCATGTATAGTTCCATGTTTTAGATAGTATGACATTTCCTTGATCCCATCCTTGACCATATTCCACTTTATGTCCTGTGAAAAACATTTCAAAACATGGGATGAGCATAAAAATGTAAATAAGGGATATAAAAATTCGAAAATGAAACAATAGTCTATGTATACATAAGAATCAATGAAAAAAATACTTTACTCATAAAACATAGGCACTATAACATACCTCATGAAATCATAAGATTTATGACTAACTCATATAAATCCTAAGACATAAAGGTAACTTGAGGCATTCATAACATTATTACATAGGGAGTAACCCTCATGGTTACGTTTGGAATACACATCACAGTATATTCCCCAAATCTCTTCGGAGAAACATTAATGATTAAATCCTTCGTGTTACCCAATGAATTGGAGAGCTATCTCGGGCTCACATGCCCTTAGTTTATCACGGAACCACCCATCTTTATAGACAATGCCCAAGAACCATATCATAATCGTATCACATAAAACGTACAGAATAGAAACATAACATTTCCACATTTCATTCTCAAGACACATTGATATAATCAAAAATAGTATAAAAACCATTTTCAATACCAAAATACATAAAAGAGTATATTGTATTTATTTTCCTTTTAATAACATTATGGATTGTTAAGGAAGCCAAAGATCAAAGAATACTTGCGGCAGGAGAAAGGTCATTGTCACGAGGTACTTTAAAAAGAAACATAATTTTTTTTGTTTAGTAAAACACTTCGTAGTGAAAAGATTCATTTCGAATAAAATTAAAATTAAATGTGGTTTATACACCGTATAAAAGAAATTTTTGTATAAAAAAAATATTCCTCAATGGAAGGAGATTGAGACAAAGTCTCGTACAAAGTTGGTATCCTTAGATTAAGGATAAATGAATTACTTACATATTTGTGACAAATAAAAATAAACCCAATATTAGTGGCTATTATGTATAGAACAATAATAGGAATTCACACATATTCAATGAATGACATATTCAAGGAGTACAGGTTTAACCCAAAGAATTGAAATTGAGTTACAAAGTTCCCTTG
Organism: Viscum album; assembly: GCA_963277665.1. Lineage (NCBI taxonomy): Eukaryota > Viridiplantae > Streptophyta > Magnoliopsida > Santalales > Viscaceae > Viscum > Viscum album. Next base: position 245,036,745 of record OY728122.1, on the reverse strand, counting down.
AAAAAAATCGACAGCCTAACGACGACACAATAAAATTCAGAAAATGAGATGTTGAGAGAGAAAATTGTATCTCATCACTTGGACATAAAATTTAAATCAATAAGGATATATAAGAACATATCCTAACATAATAATATGTAAATTAAAAGTCATAACAAAATAAGTCTTTTAAAAATAGGTGGGTGAAAGGTTCTCTTGCTGAATTGGGTAACTTCTGAAACGTACAACCCACGAAAGAAGGTTCATGAAATGAAGATGTAAATACCAATAAATTATATTATATTAAACAAATTATACAATCATGGTCAGTACATAACTCACACAAAAGGAAATAGTGGCAAATGTAGCATCAATCTCATGGGAACAAAAAGTGAGATAAAAACTCCTTACCTCGTCGTAATTAATCGAGTCGTATGACCAAAAGATAATAAGAACCAGATTATTCAAAGAATACCATGAATATCATGATAATATATATATCAAAATTATATAAAAAATACACCACATGAAATAAATAAGTGGAAAAAATAGAAATCTCACAGAATTAAAACTGAGATAAGAAATCTCTTATGAAAATTCGGCAGCCTAACGACACGACCTAAAAATTCTTAAAATTAATTGATGAGAGTAATGAAGGGTCTCTCATCATATTAAAAAAAAATTCCAGTATGGTTAATATAAAAGAACATCCTCCAACATAATAACATGGATAGTTAATGAAATGACATAAAAGAGAGTACTTCAAAATAAAGAGAGAGGCCAGATCCCTTACCTCAAATCCGAATTGTCTTGTTCGCTTCTTTTTATTCCGGAATAATAAAAATTTGTCAATTTATAATTTCTAAAGTACCTACTTTAATTTTTATTATTAAATTAATATCAAATATTATACTTTTATAATAATTAATTAATTATGTGAGTTCATATCAGACGTTTTTCTCAATGTTCGGTACATGAGTCAAAAATGAACATGTTTGAAAAGAATTGTCCATGTAGTTATAAGTAAATCATCTCCAAAATAATATTAATGATATAAATATCACATATATCTACCATATATTCATATTATACTATTCCATAACATTTGGAGATAAAAAATGAAATGCACCGTTCAAGGAGATGGTAGGCCGTACGTACGCATGAACACTACTTTCATTTCATTGTCATATAAATTGAAATAAAACTAAATGAGAGATATATATATTATATTTACATAATTATATTGATAATTTAGATTTAATATATGTAATTTATATCCATTATGTTTCTGTACTTATAATAGTACAAAACATTTGGAGATAAGAAATGAAATGCACCGTTCATGGAGACGGTAAGCTGTACGTACGCATGAACGCTAATTTCATTTCTATTTCACACTTTATTGAAATTAAAACATAATGATACATAGTTATATCATAATTAAAATATAATATCATATATAATATCATTAAATCCAGTTTTTATATATCCCACATATGTAATTAACGATTCAAATCACATTGAGGGGGTGGTAGTCCGCACTTCCTAAAATAAAATTATCATGTTTACCCATTAAGGAAACAAAAAATTTATGGGATAAATGAAAAATACAAGTGTATAAGGAAAACATATTCATAATATATATCATATATAAATACAGTTACATATTAATGGCCACCATGAGAGGTGTTAAATGAAGATTGAGCAATCATAGTTTCGTGAGGCAGTAATTCACCACCCACAGAATCAGTATGGTCGTTAACCATCTGATGGAGGTGTGTGTAAGTGTAGCTATAATAAATCTCATAAAAACAGACTAGTATATTTTATATACTATATTTGTTACAAAATAAATTAATAAAAATAGTTTTGGGGGTTGGAGAAGAAAAATAAAACAAAAGAACATAAGAGAAGAAATTATCTTTAAATCTGGTAACTCCTCTTGGTTTGAACCAAAATATTTCTGGAAGAGCATTCTGACTATGTTAAGGCTTATAAGATGAATAGAGGAATCTTGGTAGCTTATTTTAGTTGAGTTTGGATGATCCAATTGGCTTGAGAAGTGTGAGAGATTGGAAGGAAGTGGGGTCTTTTTTTAATTAAGTGGAGGGGAAATCTTGGAAATCTTGAAACTATTATTTTATTATAAAATGAAATTCGGATTCTAAAGCTCCAAAAAATCATTAAATTATATGATAATTTTTCCATTTTCTAAATAAAGTAATCCCAAGGGTATTGGACAAGTTCTTTATATTGTTTTAAACATTATCTTCTTATTTATTTAATTAATTCATTAATGACGTAAACACTGCATCATGATTATTTCATAAATAATTTTATTTATTTGTATTCTAAAAATTATAAAAAAATTTCCATGATGTATTAAATATCTTTATATTTTTAAGGAATATTTATAGTGTAAAATATAACTTGTACAATCCCTTGTAAAAATTTATTTAGTAAAATAATACATGTTTGTGACATTTTTATTTTTACATTAAAAAAGGTATTAATGACATTATCTTACCAAAGTGGCTCCATGGGCTCCCCCAAATTGACCCATGGATTTTATTGGTCGGCCATGAATCATCCAATAAGTGTAGGACATTTGTAGAGATATTCTTATATTTTTATAATATCAGTATTACCCTAAATTACCATAATTACCTTTAACAGCGGTTAACAAAACTCAAAAGTTACTATTTACCAAAAAATTATTTTCTTCCCATTAATCCAAATTATACTTACTAATTACAAGAATGTATGTTGGATTTTTTAAATTCAATTCACAGAAGTGGTAATGTTTCGTTTAACGAAAAATTCCGTTTTTTAACTACCACTTAGTGGTTTCACTATTCATCAAAAATGAAGTTTTGAGAAAAATTACAAAAATTCACCGAATATATATTTGATATTTTGAATTCAAATATGATTTCCATTTTACCAAATTCATGAAATAGAAGTTTTATTAATTAATTTTATAATTAATTCCTATTGTCAAAACAAATAGCGTGTTTTTAAGAAACAACATCTATCAAAAGATTGACACTTGTTTATGCCCAATTTCAAAGTGAAAATAATTCCAATGACCACAATTGGATAAAATGGTAATAATATATTTTAATTAAACTTTAATCCAATCTCAAAATATAATATACCCATATAAATAAATTAGACTAAAAAGAGGTTTTGAATTAAAATACAACATTTTTCACTATTCATTAAAAAATGAACTTTATCGGAAAAATACAAAAAAATGACACAAAGTAAATCTTGATGTCTTGATAAAGAAGGATTTTATTTTGTAAAACATAACATATAAATGTGACAAAATTTATATTTCAAAAAAGGATTGTCATTAGAAAGTAGTTAATTAGCCATTTATAGAATATTAGAATATTTATTCTTAAAATTGCATTCATTTGCATTTTAAGCCACTATCATATATTGAATAATGAAAAAACATTTAATAAACATATATAATCATATTTTAGTTAGTTATGTTCATTATCGCCATTCCAATGGCTATACGTTATCTACCATTTAAAATAATATTATTATATTATTAGTGTGCAACGTAAGATTTTAAAAAAACTCCTTGTTGCGTATTGGGTAGGCCATCAAACATAGAATCCCCTTTAATGTAATATTAATATTTTATTCAAAAATATTAATAAATATGAATATGTATTATTCTTTATTTACCTAGGATGTCACATCCTTCCCCCCTTTTGGTAATTGCATCCTCACAATTTTAAAAATTTATCTTGGAAACTTCATTAAATATCCCACATAGGAAAAAGAGTCAATAAAACTATCACTTTAAAAGAAAAAAAGGAGTACACTGGTCACTCGAGAAAATATATAACAAAATTTCATGAAAACATGGATATAGTGGAGAAGAACCATCATGGTCTGATAAAGATCGATTGAAAACATTTCTAGGAGAAATTTAACCACCAGAAAATCACAAAATTGTGATTGGTTAAACTGTATTTGATTCCCCTGTAAAAAATGTTAACAAACAACATTTTTGTTTTTAGTTACATTTCATTGAGGAATTTATTTATGAGAATAACTAAAACATATGGAAAAATACTTAATTATATTTTAGACTTTAAACTTTTTCTAGATTTCTAACACAAACTCATATTTTCTCCAAATGGTGAGTATTCAGAATAACTTGTTCAGATTAAGAGAACTATAATCAACATTGATAGAATAAAATAACTCAAAAAATATGAACAATATATTTCACATGACTTTAGACCTTATCCAAAACCCCAAATGGTTAGTACAAGATCAAAAAATCGCAAAAAGGATAATCCATTATGAAAAGAAAAGCTACTCTTAATCTATAAAAATTGTCCCACAATACCCCAAGTTCAAAAAAGACCATTCAATAAACAGTTATCCACAAAATTCTTCAAAGTAATCCAAAAAAAGATTGAAACCCAAATCTCATAATGAATTAATCACATAGTCTTCCAATGTAAATCTTAACATTTATCTCCAAATAATATTAGTTACTCTTAAAGTCTCATATTTAAAAGTAATTAACCTAATCACATATCCTCTATGATAGGTTAATAATTTCCTAAGATAACCCAAAATAAACTTAATCTAAATTCATGAAATCATTTAACTAAAAATAAATAGTCAAACTAACCAGGGACTTCACATATTCTAGTTGTTGGCGATAAATACCGGTTGCAGTTTGGTTGTGGGTTTGATTCCCATAGCTTCATCCGATGTGACGGGTTGTCACACGGTCTGAGTGTTGTACCTTTTCAAAAACTATATAATTTTATAACATTCCTTAATAAGAGATAATTCATCAAAAATAACCATAACAATATTTTAACCTCAATTTTATCTCATGTCTTTAATTTTCCATCGTAACCTATAGTAACGCATAATTACCTCAAAAGTAAGGATCATATAAACCCTAATGGTTACAATTATAATTACTACCTGAACATCCACATCTAGTTGGTTCTTTTTTACATGATGCATTAGAGAAATCACCAAGGTTCAAGTGGTTAATCATGAATCCTTGATAGTTGGTTTATAATAACCATGAGAATCCTCGTTGAATCCTCCATTTCATCCAGTCTCATAATCAGAGAACCACCATAGTTTCCATCAAACCCATTGTCATTTTGGTTCCTATTAGATCCATACATTTACTAAAAACAAAAAAATGTAAGTGTGAGTATATCAACAAAATCATCATGTATTAATGAGGATGATAAACACTAAGATATACTTATCCATGTTATCTCAAAATCATTTCAACTTTCCAAAATAACAATAAATCCATCTCATATACTAACCATTGTGGTTATACAAAACATGTCACTTATGCTTAAACAACACTATAACCTCTAAAGTTATCTAAACCAACCTTTGATACCAACTATAAGGACCCGACCATAAAACATTACATAATCATGAATTAAATTAATAATTAACATTGAGGATCTTTTCAGGATTAGAGTTTAAGAGAATTAGGACTTAACTATTACATCTCAAAAGACTACCATGTAGACACATCTACTCAGTGTCCATTTTTTTCACAAAAAAAACTCATGATCAAAAGTGCCATGTCTAGTTCCATGTTTTAGAATGCATGAAATTTACATGATCCCATCCTTGACCCTATTCCACTTTATATCCTGTGAATAACATTTCAATACATGGGTTGAGCATAAAAAGCTCAGTAAGGGATATAAAAATACGGAAAGGAAACATTAGTCCATGTATACATAATAATCAATGCAAACATACTTTAATCAAAAAACATAATCACTTTAACATAACTCATGAAATCATAATATTTATGAATAACTCATAGAAATCATATGACATAAAGAGAACATGAGGCATTCAAAACATTCTTACGTAGGGAGTAACCCCCATGGTTACGTTTGGAATACCCTTCACAGTATATTCTGGAAATCTCTTTGAAGAAACCTTAGAATTTACCTCCTTAGCATTACCCAATGAATTGGAGAGCTTTCTCAGGCTCACCCACCCTTAGTTTATCATGGAACCACCCGTCTTCTTAAACAATGTCCAATAACAATAACATAATTGTACCACAAAAAACATGCATAATGGAAACATAACCATTCCACATTTCAATCTCAAGACACATTGATATAATCGAAACATTATCAAAACCATTTTCAATACCAAAAAAAATAAAATAGTATATGGTATTTATTTTCCATTTAAAAACATTACGGCTTGTTAAGGAAGACAAATATCAAATAATACTCACAATGGCAGAGAGGTTCGTATCACCGCGTACGTTAAAAAGAAACATAATTTTTGTCATTTAGTAAAACGCTTCGTAGAGAAAAGCTTCATTTCGAATAAAAGTAAAAGTCAAATGGGATTATACTCCATATAAAATAAATTTTTGTATAAAACAAATATACCACAATGAAAGGATATTGACACAAAGTCCTGTACAAAGTCAGTATCCTTAGATGAAGGATAAATAAATTTCATGCTAATGTGTGAAAAATAAAAATAACCAAAATATAAGTGGATATTAAGTGTAAAACAATCAGAGGAATTCACACATATTAATAGAATGACATATTCAAGGAGTACATGTTTAACCCAAAGAATTTAAATTGAGTTAAGAAGTTCCCTTGCAAAAATTTGACAGCCTAACGACGACCCTTTAAAATCCATAAAATGAGTTGATGAGAGATAAAATGGTATCTCATCACATGTAAATAAAAGTTAAATTAATAAGGAAACATAAGAAAATATCCCAACATAATAATATGTAAATTAAAAGACATAACAAAATAAGTATTTTAAAAAGAGGAGGGTGAAAGTTTCCCTTACCGAAATGGGTAACTTGTGAAATGTACACCCCATGAAAGAATTGTCATACAATTAAAATTTAAATACCCATAAATTAAATTATATTACACAAATAATAAAATCATGGGAATTACATAAACCAACCAAATGGAAATAGTGGAAAATGTAGCATGAATATCACAGGAACAAAAAGTGAGATAAAACTCCTTACCTCGTGGTAATCAATCGAGTCGTATGACCAAAAGATAATAAGAACCAAATGAATCATATAATACCATGAATATCATGATAATATATATATATATATAAATTATGTACAGAATACACCAATGTAAATAAATAAGTGGTGACAAATATAAATCTCACGAAATTAAATTTGAGATAAGAAATCCCTTACGAAAATTCTACAGCCTAACGACACCACATAAAAATTCATAAAATGAATTGATGAGAGTAAGAGGATGTCTCTCATAATATGGAAATACAAATTAAATTATTATAAATATAAAAGATCATCCTACAATATAAGAACAAGGAGAATTAATGAAAATACATAAAAGAGATTACTTGAAAACAAAGAAAGAGGTCGGATCCCTTATCTCATGTCCGACTTGTCTTGTTCATTTCATTATATTCCTGAATAATAAAACTTAATCAATTTGTAATTTTATAAGTAACTACTTTAATGTTTACTATTCAATTCATATCACATATTAAAATGTTATAATAATTAGTTACTTATGTGAGTTCATATCAGACGTTTTTGTCGATGTTCAGTACATGAGTCAAAAATGAAATGTTTGAAAAGAAATATACATCTAGTTACAAGTAAATCATCTCCAAAATAGTATTAATTATTTAAATATCATATATATCCAGTATATATTCATTTTATAATATTATAAAACATTTGGAGATAAAAAATGAAATGCACCGTTCATGGAGACGATAGGTCGTACGTACGCATGAACGCTTCTTTAATTTCATTATCATACTAATTGAATTAAAACTAAAATAGAGATATAAATTGTAATTCCAGGATTATATTTATCATTTAGATGTAATATATGTCATATATATCCATTATATATGTGTACTTGTAATAGTATATCACATTTGGAGATAATAAATGAAATGCACCATTCATGGAGACGGTAAGTCGTACATGCGCATGAATGCCAATTTCATTTATATTTCATACATTATAAAAATTAAAACATAATGATACATAGTTATATCATAATTACATTATAATATCATATATAATATCCTTAACTCCATCCTTTATATATCCCACATATGGCATTAACGATTAAAATCACTTTGAGGGGTCAGTAGTCCGCACTTCCTAAAATAAAATTATCGCGTTTACCCATAATGGAAACCATAAATTTAGGGCATAAATGAAAAATAAATAAGCAAAGGAAAACATAAATATAACATATATCATATATATTTACAGTGATGTCTTAATGGCCACCATGAGAGGTGTTAAAAGAAGATTGAGCAACCATCGTTTCGTGAGGTAGTAATTCGCCACCCATAGAATTAGTATGTTCGTTAACCATTAAATGGATGTGTGTGTAAGTGTATCTCTAATAATTATCATAACAAAATTATAGTATATATTAAATATTGGATTCGTTACAAAAGAAATGAATAAAAAGAGTTTAGGGGGTTAGAGAAGCAAAATAAAACAAAAGAACATGAGAGAAGACATTACCTTCAAATCTCGTAACTCTTCTTGGTTTGAACCAAAAGGGTATTTGGAAGAGCTTTCTGCCTAAGTTAAGGCTTCAAGGATGAAAAGAGGAATCTTGGGAGCTTATTTTAGTAGATTTCAGACGAGCCAATGGGCTTGAGAAGTGTGGGAGATTGGTAGGAAGTGGGTTCTTTTTATAAGGGAGTGGAGGGGATCTTTTGGAAATCTTGAAACTATTATTTTATTATAAAATTAATTTCGGTTTATATATTTCCAAAAATTATTATATTTGATGATAATGTGGCCAATGTTAGAAATAAAATCATCCAATAGGTATTGGAGAAGATTTGGATATTGTTTTGAACTTTATCTTCTTTTTTATTTAATTTATCCATTAATGACTTAAACACTGCATCATCATTGTGTCATAAATAATTTCATTTATTTGATGTCTAAAAATTATTAAAAAATTACCATGTTGTAGAAATATTATTATCTTTATAATGAATATTTATAGTCAAATATATAACTTGTAGAACCCCTTGTAAAAATTGTTTTGGTAAAATAATACATGTTTGTGACATTTTTATTTTTACTTTAAAAAATGGTATTAATGTCATTATCTTACCCAAGTTGATCTATGGGGTCCCAAAAAATGTCCCATGGATTTTCGGGGTTGGCCATGACTCATCCAATAATGTTAGGACATGTGTCAGTATATTTTTTTATTTATATAATATCATTATTATTTTAAATTACCCTAATTATCTTTAATCACGGTTAACAAAACATAAAGGTTACTATTCACCAAAAAATTATCTAATACCATTGAGAAAAATTTTACATACTACTGAAAACCATGTATGCTGGATTTTTTAAATTCAATTCACAGAAGCGGTAATGTTTCGTTAAAAAAAAATTCAGTTTTTTAAGTACCACTTAGAGGTTTCACTATTCATCAAAAAATGAATTTTTTCAGAAAAAGACCAAAAATGCACCCTAATATATATTTGATATTTCAAATTCAACAATTATTTCCATTTTACCAAATTCATAACATAGTACTTGCATTAATTAATTTCATAATTAATTCCCGTTGTGAAAACAAATAGCGTGTTTTTAAGAATCAATATTTATCAAAATATTGATACTTGTTTCTGTCCAATTTCAAAGTGAAATTAATTCAATGACCACCAATGTATTAAATAGTAAAATTATATTTTAATTAAACTTTAAACCCAATTAAAAATTTAATATAACCATATAAATAAATTAGACTAAAATGAGGTTTTGAATTAAAATACAACATTTTTCACTATTCATTAAAATTGGACTTTATCGGAAAATACAAAAAATTTACAGAAAATAAATTTTTATTTCTTGATAAAGAAGGATTTAATTTTGTCAAATATAACATATAAAAGTTGAAAAAAGTAGATTTAAAAAAAAGTTTCATCATCAAAAAGCGGTTAATCGTCCTTTTAAAGAATATTATAATATTAATTCTTAAAATCGGATTCATTTCCATTTTAAGCCTCTAAAATTTATTGAATAATGTAAAAACATTTAACAAACATATATAATCATATTTTAGTTAGTTCTGTTCATTCCCGCCATTCCAATGGCTAGACGTTATCTTCCATTTTAAAAAATATTATTATATTATTACTGTGCAACGTAAGATTTCAAAGAAACTTGTTGTTGCGTATTGGGTAAGCCATCGAACAATACATCCCCATTAAAGTAATATTAATATTTTATTCACAAATACTAATAAATTTGAAAATGTAATATTCATTATTTACCTGGGATGTTACAATTATACTCAATTTTCATGTAGAGTTTCATCCTTTAATAAATTTCTACCAAAAAAACATCATTTCCTCCCAACGATGAGTATTCAAGATGACTTTGTCACAATTTATGTGCTGGAATAAACTTCTTGAGTATCACATAATCCAAAAAAGATGAACTATTAACATCCATTTTATTTGGACATTAACCAATTCCAAAATGGTTAGTACAATATCAGATAATCCCCAAAAGGAAATAATTTTATTAAAGGAAATAATAATGCTAATCTGAAAAATTGAATAATAAATACCAAATGTTAAACAAAAATCATTCAACAAAATTATTCAAAACAATCCTTCAAAATAATCCAACTACCATTGATACCCAAAATTCAATTGGATTTGATCACATAGTCTCCCAGAAAAATGTTAACATTTATCTCAAAATAACATTCTCTACTCTTAAAGCCTCATGTTGAAAAGTAATTAACCTAATGACATATTCTATATGGTCAGAAAATCATATACATAAAAAACCCAAATCATTATATGTACACAATAAAAAATTAGGTTCATCCAAAATAAAATTTCCACACTGCACATATGAGATCTCATAGTGTTATATTTTCCATAATTATATATTGTTCCCAAAAGAGATAATTTATTCTAAACTAACCTTTAACATTTAATCATCAAATAATTTTTCTATACTAAGGATATTCATTTGAAAAAAATATATGTTCCCAATATCAACATGCTCTTTGTCCATACAATCATATATCTAAATAGAATAAGTCTTTATAACCAGCGCTTCATGTAGGAAAGTGGTAGCCGATGCACCCTTATCACCATTCATTTGTGTATTCAATTCTTGAAGCATTGTCAAACACAATGGTTTTTCACCCATCTTGTGTGTTTTCCATTTTTACAAAACTCAAAAATAACCGTAACAATATTTAACCTCAATGGTTTTATTATACGTCTCATTTTCATCCCAACTCAAAATGACCTAATTATCTTATTTTAAGAAATCTTATATCTATTGACATTTTTACCTACATAATATAACACTACTCCCAATGAAATAAAATTGTACCTTGATCATGGATTCCTCCTTGTTTCATAGTCATCTTGTTCACGTTGATATATGTTTCATGCATTGCAACAATGATTTAGAGATCATTAAAAATCCTAACCTTTCTTTATCCAAACACACCCCATACAACATGGGACATATGGGAGTTCAAAGAAATATTGTTTAGAAATATAATCTTGTATACCATATAGTTTCAAAACATCTTATAAACCTTACTTTTTATAAAACAGTCAGACTGAGCTTGAGTTGAAACATCTAATCAATGGTCCATTTAAACTACAATATGTATGTTCTAGAAGACTATAATCTAAAAGGAAATATAAATATGTTGTGAAACTATCTCATTCATCAGAACATATTTCAAAATAATAACATGCTTTAAAATGTTGTGATAAGGTAAAATATCTGAAAATACCATGAAAATATTTACCTTTATTGAAATTATGATAATATTACGAAAAAGGGATTTGATTAAATATAACCCATTAACCGTGATGGTATCGAGATATAGTAGAGGTGCTTAATATCTGAAAAAATTCCTTTCATGGGAGTTGTTTATTTAAAAATGTTTTAGAATCATATGGGCATGATTTGGAAATAATTATTGCAAGCATGTCATTAGGAAGAGATAGGAGTGTCTTTTGAGATCCTACTCCTTCCATTTGTAAAAGAATTTCCTTAATATAATAAATTTACAAATTATGGATTTAACATAAGGAGTAGACATAGAGACTAACCAAGTGCCTAACAAAGACTCTTAACCTCTAATTTTGTCTAAACTGTCCATTTAAACAGACTATAAGGCCCCAACTATAAAAAATTACTTAATCTTGAGTAAAATCAAGAATTAACATTGAGGATATTTTCATGTTTAGAGTTTTAGAGAAATACCCATAATAATTATATTAAATCTCAAATATTATAATGTAGAAACTTCTACTTAGTATCCATTTTTTCATAAAACAAGAACTCTTAAAAAATAAACATATTAATTATATTTTTTAGATAGCATGACATTTCCTTGATCCCATCTGTAACCCTATTCTTCTTCAATTCCTGTAGAATACTTTTCAAAAACATATGATGAGCCAAAAAAAGCTCAGTAAGGGTTATATAATAAAGAATTAAATCAATAGTTCATCAATACATATAAAACATAATCTCTTATACATACCTCATGAAATAATAATATTTATGAATAAAACCTTGAGATCATAAATCATAAAGGAAACCTGTGGAATCCCTAAAATAATTAAATTGTAGCATTCACAACTACATAGAGAGTTTCATTTTTAGTAGCAATCATAGTATATTCCCTAAATCTATTAGGAAAAACCTTAATGTTTTCCTCCACTGCGTTACCCAATGCATTGGGGAGCCATCTTGGGCTCATCCACCCTGGGTTTTTTACGAAACCACATGTATACATAAACAATGTTTAAGAAACATAACATAATCATAAGACGTAACACAAGAATAAAATAAAGATAACATTTCCAAATTGCAATCATAATATATCTTTTCAATATATTGACATAGTCAATATATTTTCAAAACCATGTTAAGTAAAAAAAATACCAAAAAAGAGTATATTCTATTTATTTTCCTTCTGAAAAACACTATATCTTGTTAAGGAAACCAAATATCAAATAATTCTTATGGCGGAGGAATGGTCATTGTCACTGCATATCATAAAAAGAAACATTCATTTTTTTGTTTAGTAAAGCACCTTATAGAAAAATATTCCGTTTGAAAACAATTTAAATTATTTAATAAAGACCTTTTTTAATCCAAGAGTCCCCTAACTCAATATAACTTTTATAGGAATTGACATATTAAAAAATAAATGTCCTTATAAATAAATTCTTAAAAACATTTTGAAAACATGGACATTAATGAGAAAGAAATATATTTTAAACATTTAAAATGAAATTTTAGTTGAAGCGTCCTTTGCCAATTGAGAAAATAATTAAATAAAAATAATTAATGAATAAAAAATTTATATTATGGGAATAAGGAAATTAATGATATCATATGTCAAAGGGTTGTATATACACATTATAAGATAATAAATGTGCACAATAACCATATATGAATCAATGAAAAGAGATTAATATGTATTCCCTTATGAAAATTTGGCAGCCTAATAACGTCATATTAAAATTCTGAAAATGAGTTTATGGGAGATAAAAGGGTGTCATATCACATAGACATAAAATTTATTGCAATAACCATATAAAAGAAAATATCCCATCACATAAAAATGGAAATTAAAAGACATAACCATGAAGAGGTCTTCGATTAAAATAGATGGGTGAAAGTTTTGCATACAAAGATAATTTTGTAAATAAATATACATTGATTATGTGTATTCACTCTAAGTAAACATAAATCTAGTATAAATACCAGACATGACATAAATATTTATTTCTCACATAGTCATAGAAAGTCATAATAATTAATTAGATGATAAACCCAAAGAATGGTCATTGGGTTTAAGTATACCCTTACATTAAGTCTAATTCATCGCGTATGTCCCTCATTATTATGAAATAATAAAAAAATTATAATTTATACTTGATTCAGAACATTCTTATAGATTATTATTCCTTTAATTTTACTTATTTACTTTTAATAAAAAATTAGTTAGTTATTTGAGTTCATATAAGACATTTTGTCGATGTTCAGAACATGAGTAAAAATGAACTTCTTATAATTTCAAATTTTCCATATGGTCAAAATTACATTACTTTTAGATTTTTATTCACAATTTAAATATCATATATTCAAAAATATCCATTATATATTTATATAAAATATTCCATATCATTTGGATATATAAAAATTAAATGCACCGTTCATGGAGATGGTAAGTCGTACGTAGAAGAGAACGCTACTTTAATTTCTTTTTTTTATTTTTAAAAGAATTAAAACAAAATGATACATGGGTATATTATTATTACATTATAATATCATATTTTATATAAGTCACATAAGTTCATTAAAAACATATATTATAGGTTCCATGTATTGAAAGAACGAGTCATATCACTTTGAGGGGACGGTAGTCCTCACTTCCTGAAATGAAGTTATCGTATTTAACAGTTATGGAATCCATAGAGGTATGCTATAAATGAAAAATACATAATCATTAAGAAAATATATATTTAATATATGTCACATTTATATACAGTTCCACAATAATTTCCCCCATGAGAGATGGTACGAGATGATTGAACTATCATCGTTTCGTGAGGCAGTAGTTGTCCATCCATAGAAATAGTTTGTTTTATAAAAAATTAATGGAGATGTGTGTAAGTATAGATTGAATCCATATTGTAAAATCATACTAGTTTATTGGGGATACTATTGTTTTTATTTAATAAATGAATATGAATAAAATAGGTAGAGGAGAAATAAAATAAAATAAAACAACATGTAAAAAGACATTACCATTAAATCGGGTAACACCCTTTGTTTTGACCCCAATGGATTTATTTTTTGCCTTATTCCTAAGTTAAGGCTTATAGGTGGAAGATAGGTATGTCTTGAGCTTTTTAGAGTATATGTTTGATGAGAAAAGGGGCTTGAGAGGTCTGAGTAAGGGGTTAGAGGTTGTGTTTTTCAAGAGGGGAGGGGCTCATTATGAATTTTTGAACATATTATTTTATTATAAAATGATTTTTGGATTAAAAAGGTCCAAAACTAATTAAATTAAAATATAGGATTAATATAAGTCAACATAGAATCATCAAATAATATGTTTATAGGTTTTGGATTTTTTTAAACCTTAGATTTTTTATTTAACCCTTTGTTACCTTATTTAACATATACAATATCTTCTTGTATATTCATACTATATGTATAATATATTTTCTATAAAATGAAAATAGACCCAAAATGGAGAATTAATTACATTTATAACTTCATTTATGTCATTTTTATGAATCATGTATTTTTATGACTATTTTATCATTTAATTAAATATTAATGGATTTAAAAATTCATTTATGTATATTTTTATAGTATTCATATCATGAATTTTAAAAAAATACCTAAAAACATGATAAATAGGAAAAAACAGTATTAATTAAAATAAAACAAATCACAATCATCCATAAATTTTTAATTGCATAAAAATTTTAAAAATAAATATATATTTATATTTATATTATAATTAATTTAAAAAACTCATTAGTGAGTTATTTTTTACATCATCATTTTGATATAAATAAATTTATTTATATGATATCATAAAATAATAAATAAAATATTATTATTTAGAAAATAATTTTAGATTTATAATGAATATTTATAGTGTAATGTATCTCTTATGTAACCTTATATAAAAATTGTTTTACTATAAGATATATGTTTATGTTACATATTCCTTTAACATCAAATTAATTTTTATAAAGTGTTATTTACTATGAAAAGTGTCTCCATTGGGTCATAAAATAGACCCAAGGATGCCCATGGTCGGATATGTAATAACCCATATGGTTAGGACACATGTTCAGATAATTTAATATTATTATATTATTATTATTATATTATTTTTACCCTTATATAGCATATTTACCCATTTTACATGGTAAATAATATATTTACTAAAGTTAATATTCATAATTTGTGAGAATAAAAGTTATCTATTTTCATAATTTGGAACTCCTGATTCCAAATCTTGAATCCATTTCCCCAAATTCAAAAAAAAGAAACTGTAGAAATTAATTTAAAATTAATTCTCATTGTCAAATCCAAACTGTGAGTTTTTAAGAAATAATAACTCTCAAACAATTGACATTTGTTTATAACATAATTGGATCAAATGGTAAAAATATTATATAATTAAATTTTAAATCCAACAAAAATTACAATAAATCAATATAAATAAATTATATTAAAAGTTAGTTTCGGATTAAAATGCAGCATTTTCACTATTCATCGAAAATGAACTTTATCAGAAAATTGGAAAAATTTCCAAAGTAAATTTTGATGTCCCATATCTAGAAAGAAGTTTATTATATTGAATATAACATATAGAAGTGACAAAATCTTGATTTAAAAAGGGTTTTCCATTAAAATTTGTTAAATATACCTTTTAAAAAAATTTAAAGTATTTCCTGCTTAAAAATGGATTCATTCTTATTTTAAGCCTCAAAAACATTTTGGATAGAATTAAAAAAATCTAACAGACATTTTTAATAATATTATAGTTAATTATATTAACTCACACCAATACAATTTATAGATGTTAACTTCAATTTAAAATAATATTAAATTATTATTTTTTAGTACGACTCCGCCTTGTGTAAAAAATTAGATTTTTAAAAAGTCATTGCTAAGTGTTGCATAAGACATCAAATGTAGCATCCCCTTTAATCAAAAAATAATATTTAATCCAAAAAATATTAACAAAAATGAATATTTTCTATTCATTATTTACCTGGGATGTTACATCCTTCCCCTCTTTTAGAAATTCCATACTGCCAATTTTAAAATTATGTAGAGAAACATCATTAAAAGTTCCACATACAAAAAAAGAGTCCACAAAACTATCACATTAAATGAAATAAAGGGATGTAAAATGGTCACCCAAGATAACCCATACTAGGTTACCTTGTAGGAAAGCAAGGATAAAAAATAAAAACTATGTGTCATATTCAAATGGAGAGGGATGGAAAACATGATTAGGAGAAACTTAACCACCAGAAGATCACAAACCTGTGATGTGTTAAACGGTCTTTGATTCCCCAGTAAAGAAAATTAAATGGACAAAGTTTTTATTTATGTTTCTTTTGATAATGTTGAGGAATTTATTTATAAGATTGACAAAGGGAATAAGGAATTATACTAACTTTTCTTTTAATGTTTAATCCTTTAAAAAATTTCTACCAAAAACTCATCTTTCCTCTAAAAAGGAGTATTCATGATGACTTGGTCACACCTGAATTGTTATAAATATCTTCTTGATAATCACATAATCCACAAAACAGTAACTATTTATTTCCTTTTTCTTTCAAAATTAACCAAATCCAAAATGGCTACTACAAGATCAGATAATCCCCAAATGGAATATATTTTATAAAAATAATTACTTCACATAATCACCAAAAGTGTTAAAAAAAATACCCAAAGATCAATAGTGACCATCAAAGTAAATTTTCTATAAAAAAAATCTTTAAAATAATCCATGTAATATTGAAACTCAAAATTCATAAGGATTTGATCATGAAGTCTTCCACAAAAACGTTAACATTTATCTCCAAATAACATCAGATACTCTTTAAGTCTCATACTGAATAGTAATTAACCTAATCACATATTCCCTAGGACAGGATAATCATTTCCATCAATGACTAAAATTGTTATATGTCCACAATACAATCATAGATTATTTCAAAAAAAATTAAACATTATTCCACAAATGAGATCCCATAGTGTTCTATTTTCCTTAGGCATCGAGTGATCCCAAAAGATACAAGGTATTCCAAACTAACCATCATCACCTAATCACCAAATACATTTCCTATAATAAAAATATCAATTTCCAAAAAACCATAAGATCCTAATATATACATATTCTTGATTGATACAATCATTTATCTAAAAGGAATAACTCTTACTAACCAACAGATTCACATAGAAAAGGGGTAGGTGTTTCTTCCTTGTCTCCCTTCATTTGTCAGTTCGATCCATGCAGCCTTGCCGAATATGATGGCTTGTCACCCATCTGGCATGTTTTCACTTTTTATAAAACTCAAAAAAAACCCTATCATGATTTATCCTCTATGGTTTTCCTACACCTCCCATTTTCATCCCAACTCATAATGTCCTCAATATCTTAATTCATAAATTCCTATATATATATACTGACAATTTTTACCTCCATAAAATAACACTATTCTTAACGAAAGACCATTCCACCTTGATCATGGTGTCAACGTGGTTTCATCATCATCTTGTCCACATAGATAGATGTTCCATGAATTTGAACAATTATTTAGAGATCTTTCATAATCAAATACTTCCTATATCCAAAAACACATCATACAACTTTGGTCAGAAGGGTGTTCACATAATAATATTTTCTTAAAATAATCATCTATGACCTATAAATTCAAAACATTAGATAAAACATGATTTTTATAAAATAGTCAGACTTAGATTTAGTTGAACCATTAAATCAATGGCCCTTTAAAAATACCATAAGTATGTTCTAAAAGTATATAAATAAAAAAAAATTAATAGGTTGTGCTATGGTCTCCTTCATTAGTACCATTTTCAAAATCATAATAATCATTAAAATGATGTTATATAGTAAAATATTAAAAAATTCCACAATATTATTTACCATTCTCTAAAATATGATAATATTTTGAAAATGGGATTTGATTAAATACTAGCAACGATCCATGATGGTATAGAGGGATAGTGGAGGTGTTTGATATCACAAACAATTACTTACTAGTGAGCTAAATGATCGAAATTGTTTCAAGATCGTATATACATTACTTTGAAATAATTATTGAAAGAATTTCATTAGGAAGAGATAAGAATATAGTTTGAGATACTCTTCCTTCTATTTGTAAAAGACATTCCTTGATCTAAAAAATTTACAAATTTAAGATTTAGCATAAATAGTACACATAGATACAATCCACTGGTCTAATAAAAACTTATAATTCATATTGTTGTCTAAACATACCTTTGATACCAAATATAAGGCCCCAACCTTAAAACATTACTTAATAATGATTTATGCAAAAAATTAATATTGACAGTATTTTATGGTTTAGAGTTTTTGAGAATTAGGACACACAATTATATTACATCTCAAATATTACAAAGTGGATACTTCTTCTATGTATCCATTTTTCATAAAACAAATACTCTTAAAAAAAATAAACATGTTAATTCCATGTTTTAGACAACATGACATTTCCATTATCCCATCAGTGACTGAATTCTTATTTATGTCCTATTGAAAACATTTCAAAAACCAAGGATTATCATAAAAATCTCGGTATGGGTTATAAAATAATGAAATAAAACATTAGATCATCAATACATACAAAACATATTCTATTTAACAATCCTTAAAAATCATAATATTTATGAATAACACATAGAAATCATAAATCATAAAGGCAATGTGTGAAATCCATAACATACTTCCTCAAATAATTTTTTTCCATTTTCTAATAAATTCCACTTTGTGGATAAGTGTGAACCTTAAAAAAACCAAATAACAATTTCAAACATCACAAACATTCAACAGAATTCACCACAAACCTGATCCCAAAAACCCACATTCAAAATTTAATGTTCCAATTCAAAAATTTGAATCGCAGGAAAAGCGTGCCGCCCGAGAAACCTTGCATCAAGAAAGACCTAACGGCATCATTACTCGACGACCTAGCATCGCAGTACCATCATCGTCGTCACGTCATCACGTCACCATAGTCATCGTCTTCTTCGTCTTCACCGCCGGCCTCATCCGATGTCCACCACCTACACCAAAATCTAATCCACCACCTCCATAGACATCGCCGATCAAACACCACAATAGAACATCAAAACCCTTCAATAGCATGATGTCCTAGAACCCTAACACCATACCACAAACCACCCCAAAAAGACACTGCTTCAACCGAATGAATATCAAGCCTCCTGGGACGCCGATTACCACTCGAACAACACCTCCCAGAGCTTGCGTGATAGCCATCTCTCCAGACCAATCCGGGGAGTAAAGGTGGTACCTGAAGCCAGAGCAGAGTAGGAGAAGCATGGAGCCTTCACAGGGAGCCATAACATACTTAAAATTTTCCTTTCACAGCTATATAGCGAGTTACATTTGGAATTCCCATCACATTATATTCCCTAATTCTCGTAGAAGAAACATTAACATTTACCTCCATCACATTTTCCAATGCGTGGGAGAGCTATCTCTGGCTAACTTGCCCTAGGATTATCACAAAACCATCAATATAAATAAAAATTCCCAAGAAGTGTAACATAATCATAACACATAAAACATTCCTAATGGAATGATAACATTTCCACATTGGAATAATAATATATCATTTCCATATATTGATATAGTCAATTCACTCTCAAAACCGCTTTCAATACCAAAATATATAAAATATGTACATGGTATTTATTTAACCTTTAAAAAATACTAAGTATTGTTAAGGAATCCAAAAATAAATTAATTCTCCAAGTGGAATAATTGTCATTTTTACCACATACGTTAAAAATAAACACTCCTTTAGTCATTTAGTAAAACACTTGGTAGAAAAATGTTCCTTTTGAAAACCATTTTAAATATTTAATAAAGATATTTTTTAATAAAAGTGTTACAAACCACATTGAATCTTTTATTGGAATTAAAATATTAAAACATTAATGTCCATATAAATAAATCCTTAAAAACATTTTGAAAACATCGACATCAATGACAATGATAAATATTTTAAACATTTAAAATGATGTTTTAGTTGGATAGTCCTTAACAACATGAGAAAATAATAAAATAAAAATATTAAAAGTATATCATAAAAAAATTAATATTATGAGAATAAATAGGTTCGTGGTATCATATGTCAGTGGTCATTATATAAACCTTAAATTGTAATAAAAGTGCACAATATCAAGATATGCCTCAATGAAAGGAGATTGGGACGTATTCCATAAAGAAAATTCGGCATCCTAACAAAGTAATATTAAAATACATAAATTGAGTTTATGGGATAGAAAAGGGTAAATCATTACATGGAGATAAAATATATTGAAATATGTATATATAATAACATATCCAAAACAAACCTAAATGAAAATTAGAAGTCATAACAAAGAAGAAGTCTTTGAAAAAAAGAGAAGGGTAAAATGTTCCCTTAGAAAGTACTTTTTGTAAAAAAAATAGATCTATTATGTGTATTAACTGTATGTAATCATAAAACATGTATAAATATAAGACATGACATAAATAGTTATTTGTCACATTAGCATAGAATGATATAATAAATAATTAGATGATTAAAAAAATGAATTGAAATTGGGTTATGAAGTTCCCTTACCATGAGTCTAATTCATCATCTATATACCATGTTAATTCTAAATGACAAACATAATTTAATTTCTAATCACTTATGAACATTTTTAATGTTTGTTATTCCATTTGTCTATGTTACTGCTATACTAAAATAATTAGTTTATTGTGTTAGTTAATATCAGAAATATCTTCGATGATTGGAACTGGAGTCGAAAATGATCTTGTTATAATTTCAAATCAATAATGTGGTCAAAACACCACTATCGTCATATTTTTATTCATGACATAAATATCATATATATCATATATATCTAGTATATAATTATTTATAATTTACCATATCATTTGGATACATGAAAATGAAATGCACCATTCATGGAGACGGTAAGCCGTACGTATGCTTGAACGCTACAATCATTTCTTTTTTTAACTTTTAATGAAATTAAAACCTAATGATAAAACGATATCTTATTATTCCAGTATAATATAATATTTAATATATGTTACCAATGTTTATTAACACTATCATTTATCTGTTCCATGTATGCTATGAACAAGTCAGATCCCTTTGAGGGGCTGGTAGTCCGCACTTCCTCAAATGCAATTACCATATTTACCAATTATGGATACCATAATGGTCTGATATAAATTAAAAATACATAAAAATGGAGAAAATATAAATATAAAATATATCAAATATAAATATTGTTCCTTCAAAATTTCCACCATGAAGGGTGGTAGGAGAGAATTGAACTGTCATAGTTTTGTGAGGGAGTAGTTTGTCTTCCATAGAAACAGTGTGTTCTATACCCTTTAGATGTTGGTGTATGTATGATTAGTTTGAATGCTTATCAAAAAAACAAACTAGTATATTGAGGATAATGGTTTTGGTATTTAATCCTATAAAAATATTAGAATATTTAGTGTAGAATTAAAATAAAAGAAAATAACTTATGAGAAGACGTTACCTTTAAATTAGGTAACTTTTTTTTGGGTTGAACCAAACTTCTTTCTTGAATTGCCTTATGCCTAAGGTAAGACTTATATTTAGAAGATATGTATGTTGGAAGACTATTGGAATAGTGGTTGGATGAGACATGGGGCATTATAGATATGAGTAATGCGGTTCATGTGGTGGCCTTTTAAAAGGAGGAGGAGCTCATTTAGAATGTTTCAATGTATTATATAAATATTATATGATTTTCGGTTTCCAATGGTCCAAAACTACTAAAATTCGAATAAAAGTTGAATATAAGTCTAAATAAAATAATCCATTAATAATTTTTATGGGTTTGGATAATTTTTTATCCTTATCTTTTTTATTTATCCCTTTTTTAACTTATTTATCTTGTACCATGTCTTCTGGTATATTCACAATATATGGTTAATATATTTAATATAAAATTCCAAGAAACAATAAATGGACCATTAATTACATTTTCAACATCATATATGTCATTTAGAAGAATATTATATTTCTAGGACTATTTTATCATCTAATAAAATATTAATTGATATAAAAACTCATTTTGGCCAATTTTTATACAATTCATATCAGGACCATATAAAATCCATAAAAAAATGATCCATTCGAAAAATATTAATTAAATAAAAAATAAAAAGTCATAATCATCAATAAAATTATTTTATTTCCTAAAAATATTCAAAATATATTTATTTTAATATTAATAATCACATTTATTTAAAACATTCATTAATTAGTTAATCATTACATCATCACTGTTTCATAAATAAATTTATTAATTTGATGTCTAAAAATTATACATAAAATATAATGATGGAGGGAATTTTTTTATATTTTTAATTAATAGTTATAGACTAAAATATAACTTATATAACCCTATATAAAAATTTTTTTACCAAAAGATATATGTTTGTGTTACATTTTCCTTAACATTAAATTAATTTTTTAATATATCATTTCCACTATCCAATGGCTATAGGCAGTCACAAAATAGAAAAAACTATTCCCACAGTTGGAAAAGTATCATAAAATATGGATAAAACATTTTTAGGGTAATTTAATGTCATTATAATATTATTTTTACCATTATTTATCAGAATTTTCCTTTAACCATGGTAAATATAATATTTACTGAGGTTACTATTCATAATGTCAAAAGATAAAATTTACCTATTTACACAATTTGGACCTCCTTATTCCGCATATGGAATCAATTTTTCCATATTAAAAAATCATTTGTTGGTAAAATTAATTTAAAATTAATTACTATTTTCAAAATCAAACTACATGTTTTTAAAAAATAATAACTATCAAAAGATTTACATTTGTTTATGTCAAATTTCAATGAAAATTTACTCTCAAGGAACATAATTGTATTAAATGTAAAAAATATAATACAATTATAGTTTTAAAACATCTAAAATTTCAATCTAACTAAAAAATAAATTCGATTAAAAGGTAGTTTGGAATTAAAATGCAGTATTTTTCACTATAAATAAAAAAATAACTTTGTCAGAAAAATACTAATAATTTACCCAAATTATATTTTTATGTCCAGATTTTAAAAATATGTTTATTATATAAAATGGATTATATAAAAGTGACAAAATCAAGATCTAAATAGGGTTTTCTATCAAAAACTGGTAAATCATCTTTTTAATGAATAATAAAGTATTTCATGATTAAAAAGAGATACATTCTTATTTTAGGCCCCTAAAACATATTGGATAAGAGTAATAAAACTTAAAAAAAATAGTAATCATATTTTATTTAGTTATGTTCATTCCCACAAATAAAATGGCTAGACATTAACTAACATTTTAAATAATATTATATTATTATTTTTCAGTATGACTGAGCCATGTGTGCAACATGAGATTTCGAAGAAACTCATTATTCCATGTTGGGTAATCCCTCAAAATTAGCATACCCATTAAATTTAAATTAATATTTAATTCAAAAATATTAATAAATTTGAAAATGTTATATTCTTTATTTAGCTGGGATGTTGCAGTATAACTTAGGTCCCCTATAAAGAAATTTGAGACAAAAATATCTTAACACTTTGGTAACATTTGAACCCCAAATCACACTAAAGAGAGATCATAAAATTGATATTTAAACCCCAATAATTTAAAAGATATCAATAATAAAATATATTTAGGGTATTTATATATATAGAACATAAACAAAACACTTTGTGAATTTTTCATGGGCATCACAAGAAATAAAAGTGTGATTGAAATCACGTTCTATAAGTCTCTACATCGTTCTTAGTAGGTTGATGTCCTATATAAAAATATAATTTTACTATAAATATATTTTAATATATATATATATATATATTACTCCATATATAATTTAATTATGGACTTCTATTAAGATTTATTAATAATTCATAGTTAATGTTACATTTAGGGCAACAACTACTTTGTTTTTCATGGAGGTTTTGAATTTTTTTTATTTTCGTTCCTATTACCTTGATAATTATTCCATAATATCCAGAATGTAAAACATGATATAAATAACTTATATATTTAGAATACATTTATTTATAGCGACCCATTTATTTTAAATTTAGAAACTTAATTACACCCTTTCTGTAGGTTGTAGGCCATTCCTACAAATAAACATTGTTTTCATTTTCTTGAAAAAAAGAACTACTTAATGGTAAATGACAAATTTCCCAAAAATATTACATTTTATTTTATAAATATCATATATTTCCTCTAAATAAATCCTCATTACCTTCCATTTAAGGAGTAAACAAATCACATCATTTTGTGAGGAAGCAGTTCATCGTACACACATGTGACGTTATTTTATTCCCACAGAATCGAATATAACAATGTATATGGGATATAATAATTCCATACATAAAATAAAACAATAAATATAATATATAAAAATTTCATCCATCCTTATATCCAACCACGGTAGGTGGAAATGAAACCAAGAATGACATCAGTTCGTGAGGCAATAGTCCGCCGTATAAACGAATTATGATTTCCTAATCAAATAAAATGATGTGTTGATGGTTATATTTCATGAGCTTAACATATTAACCTATCAGTATATTAAATATACTTATGCTATTATTTCATTATGGTTAATGTATAATTGTAGGTGTTGGAAGAAGAATTAACATAAGAACTCTCATTGAAAAATGTCACCACCGCTTTTTGTAACCTCCAAATGTTTTCACCAAATGTATTCCATGGTTTGATTTATACCCAAAAGACTCAATGGATTATTGTAGGTAATTAATTAACTGACTTTAGTATTTATTTCGTAAAACATTTGGTTTTAAATTATTCAATATTAAAGGAGTAGTGTCGGCACTTTGTAAGTCACGTGAGTGGCACACTTGTAATTTTTTAAAAGAAAATGTTTTTTCTTTATTTTCCATATTCAAATAGGCTAAAAAATTTTGAAATATAAAAAATAAAATATATAAAGTCTTAATAATCCTGTAAAATTAGTTTTGGACATCTATTGGGTTATTTTAAACCCATTCCTATTTAAATAAACTCGTGCTAAACCAATTTTTACCTTATGCGATTTTATTATGTTTTAGTGTTCTTAATATTCACTACTGTAAAAATTAAATTGAGAATATTGTATACTATAAATTATTCTAATACAAAAAATGGTAATATTATTTATAAATTCCAATAATTGAATGTGAGATTTTTTATTTAAAATTAATAAAATATGCATAATGAAAAATCAAGTTTTCAAAAAGAAAATGTTCAAAATTAAAAAAAGTTTTTATATTCTAATTCAATATGAATGTTATTGAAATGAAAAATATTGTCTTACTAGATAAATAATTAAAATCAAATTCTTTTAAAACCTTATTAAAGCATTTATATGGGTCTAAAATATTTAATTAATTGAAAATTCTGTAAAAAATGCATATATTTTTCACTATTTATAGGAAAAATATCATTCAAAAAAATCAAAAAAATCATTTTAGATGTTTTTTACATTAAAATTTCAAAACATTTAATTATTTTTAAAAAATTATTCTCTTGACATTTAAAAAATTATTTTTAAATAATTTCACAAAATTATCAAACTTGTTTTTAGAATAATATATTTTATAAGCAATAAAAATGATGTGTTATTATCAATCATTTAAAAAATACATAAAATAAATTTCAAAATTCTCATAGAATATATAATTTATATTTTTTATTAAAATTATTCCAAAAAAGTTATTTATTTAATTTATTGAGAGAAAATATATATGTGCGGATAAAAATATTATTACAAAAAAATGATTCTCTTTATTTCGAAATTGTATTGATTTTTTTATTGAATAACTGTTAACCAAAAAGATAATTTCATACAAATGTGTTAACATTATATTTCCAAAATTTATTCTTTAAAATTCATACTTCTATTCCAATAGTTATGTTACAATTATTATATTAAATAATGGGTTTTTAATAGTAATTCATAATTTATATAACTTTGCATTATTTGTAACAAAAACTACACAAAGTGTTTTTTAGAATAAAAATTAGATTCAATGTTGATTTTATTTGAGTATAAAATCATTGTTTTATATAATAATAAATATCAAAATGAAAAAATTTATTCGAAATCATATGTCTCACAAAATCACAGGGTGTTAAAATTATCATTATTGTATAATTTTATAAGATTTTTTCCATCAATGAGGATTACATCTCATATATAAATATTTATTCTCAAACCATTTAAGTTGATTTAAGTGTTTCTATTACCCTAGTTTTTTATCTATATTAGGGGTTTTCTATAATATTTTAAAGGATATGTTTCTAACTGAATATTTACATGGATCTAGGAAAATCTATGTCCGTCCCTTTTATATGTATACTAATAAGATGTAAGTGATAATGTATTAGCATTACGCTATTTAATAGAAATGATAAATTAGAAAAAGTGTTCCTCAATAGGGTGATGTACTACAGTTATATAAAAAATCATTCCAATTTATTAATTATTTAATGGCTATTATAAATTGAATTATTTTACCATTGAGAATTTTAATTATATATTGGTATATGATAATTTTTGGAATAGTTGAGACTACATAAATACTTAAAATAGATTTATTTTTTATCTAGTTAACATTAGTGAAGATATAGGGATGACTATGTACACATGATATAATTATTGATATAATATATTCCATTTTTATTTCTAGTGATTCCATTTAGGGTGATAAATGGAAAAAACTTGTTTATCTTGGTGATGAAAAATGTTTTACCTCCCTCTTTATAACCCATTATTATTTTTATTGTCTATCCTATGTTGATATAAACACCAACCTATGAAGAATTCTAAATATTTTGGATATCATCAATGACATATTAATATATCATCTATTGAATGTATATACAATGAAGTGTCATCTCTAGATAAAAGAGTTAATGACTCATTAAAGAAATTCATTGTATTTGGGGTATTATTGAATCTTTAGATGTTAGAGATTGTGAAATATTTGGATATTTAAATAATTATATTTTAGAACCATATATTCTTATTCTTTATGAAATATTATCAATGATAAATTTCATACATCTATCACCTATTTTTTCTGATGATAATATTCACACAGATAACAGTGAATTTTCAATGGGATGATTAGTGTGATGCTTCATATATGCAGTTGTAGAAGATCTTAAGATCGTAACCTAATCCCAACTCAAAAACTCATAGGAAATTATATGAGAAATATTTTTATTCCACATGTATGGAATTAGGATTTCATCTCATTTGGGATGAATGTGTAGTGAAATATGGTTCTTGTCAAATTTGGTAATAAAAATTGAATTTTTCTTCACATGATCTTAATAGGATAATTTAGTTTATTATCATAATTTTTAGTTGAAGTATTTATTTAATGATATATTTTGGATATTAATTTATCATAGGAACATGAATTATATGTTTTCAAATAGTTATTTTATATATTTTGAAGTGGATTATAGTGGAATATCATTTGTAATTTTATTTATATATTACATATATTCCTATAAAATGGAATTATATAGCATACTTGTAAATAGAAATCCATAATTGTGTGTTGTTCTAGAGAAAATTATGTTCGAAAATATATGATCGGATTGGTCTTTCATATTAATTTATCAATGGATAAATTCAAGGTTTTGTTTCATGATGGTTGATAACACCATCTTTTATTGTGTCTAAGAAAGAAAAAATTATCATATATTACGAGTGATATATTTTGAAGGAATATTGTATAGTTTTATTTTGTTGCCCAGGTGATCACATATAATTGACTCCCTATATTATAATTGGTGAATTTTTATTCTAGTTTCATAGTTGTAGGAAATGATTAGACATTTTCATCTACCTTGATTGTTTTTTCTTTTTTTTGACTGAGATATATCAAGGATTTTTTAATCATTTTAGTTATTTAGTATAAAATGGGACATGCCAAGATTTCACTTGAGAAGTTATAGTAGGATGCAGATGAAAATTTAACACCAAACACCTATAAGTGTGATTTATGTAATACCTACTCCACAAAATAATAGGTATTGTGTCGCAAAATATTTTCATTTTATTTTATTTGATCTTTGAAAAGATATGATATTGTTTATATCATTATTGAATAGTTTAATACAGAAGATAAATGTATTTAGATGAAAGGTACTAGAATTATTTAAGAAAAAATATTGATTCAATTAATATAGATTAATTGTTTTTCTAGCTTATCATATGCTATTTTTTTCTCATTCATGACGCACGACATTCCTGTTGATTTTTAGAAGGCATGTATAAATTCATTTCTTGTTAATTGTTTTTTAGTAAAACATTTAATACAAATTATTTTAGCAAGTGATTTGGACTCGTAAAGAATGATTCAATCATATATTATTTTGGGTGTCAAGACCCGTCTTCGGGGCCCGTGTCGTGACTACCCCAAGCCCGCCTACCATAGGCCAGGGGCTGGCGACTAGAACCAATGGCGTAAAATCCCAATAACTGGGAAGGCATTTCCTTTATAAAAGAAAACAAGCACCACAGAGTACAAGCAGAAGAAAAACACTATGAACAAAAGAAATGCTGAAAAGTAAATAGTCTATAATACAAACCAAAAAGAAAGTACAACTACTACTGAACAAGGTACAACAGAAGAAGTAAGTAGCTCCTGGGTCGTCCTCCTCGGGTCCTACCTGAAGGGTAGGTACAGATAGCATCCTCCACGCTCTCATCCGTCAACCTCCTCTGTGTGTCGTCTCGTCGTGTAGTCCACCTCCGGGTACTGACTCGTCATGTAGTCCACCTCTGGGTACCGAACAGTCCTCGAACACTCGGCCTCTGTCAGCACTGCCCATCGTTTGCAACCAACACAACGAGGTGCGGGCATAGCCCGTGAAGGGGTGAGTATAACGATACTTAGTAGGGACCCCGAGACCCTCAAGGTCTCACTAAACCAACAAGGATAACCACAAGAAGATCTCAACAGATAACCTCTACTTAGATATATGCCCATACATATACCTATGTTATCAAGTAACCCATCTCAATCATGAAGAAACATAAGGATTGTGAAATCAACGGATATCCACTACCCAGGTATATGCCCATACATATACCTAAGTTATCAAGTGACCCATCTCAATCATGAGGTAAACACAAAGGTCAAAATTCTCCGCTTAAAGCAGGATTTTCATTATCGATACTGTAACTACTGAAGAGCTCCGTCTCTGGTGTGTACAGTGGTCTTGTCACGACTCCGAGGTACTGCTCACTGACCTAAGACTGTTGAGGTACTCCTCCTATCGAGTACCGCGGGTCTGCGGCCAACTACCGGGCGCTCCGTCCGCTGAGGGTCTGTCGCCAAATATCGGGCGCTCTCCCTAATAGCCTATAGAGGTACTCCTCCGGTCGAGAATCGCAGGTCTGATGCCAACTACCAGGCGCTCCGTCCGCCGTGGGTCTGCCGCCAAATACCGGGCGCTCCGTCCACTGGGCTAGTCGACTCACTCCAAGTCGAGTCGGTCAAGCAGTCGTCAGGTCTCAGTCGTCTACAAGGTCTCCGTACTCCGCACGCTCGTCTCCGAGAGGGTCCACTCCATGAGCTACTGGTCGATACTCCATGTATCACAAAGTCACATGAAAAAGTATCTCAATGGACCACCTCGTCATAGGGGTCTCAACGCAACATATGGCACGTCAATCGGACGCCCGGTCTGTGAGTTATTAGCATTTTCGTCCCAGGGGCCCGGTTGGTTTCGTGTGCGAACCAATCCGGCCGTATCCCAACTATACCCCTAACACTCATAGGGTATACTCATAGGGACCGTTTCTCAACGAGATCACCAATGCCATTGACGGTTCGTCAAACGGGCGTTCTGTCCGAAAGGTATCAGCTTTTCTGTTCCAGGGGCCCGGTTGGATTTCGGTGCGATCAACCCGGCCACTATCCATCTGCATCCAAAACTCGGGCGGAGGATGCCAAAAGTTCTGTATCGTCAACAGGAACGCAACGCAACAGACGACACATCAATCGGATGCCTGGTCTAGAAGTTATTGGCTTTTTCGTTCGAGGGGCCCGGTTGGTTTCGTGAGCGAACCAACCCGACCGCACTCCGACGGCATCCAACCCTCGAGCGGAGTAAGCCAAATGATCCGTCTAGCTTAGAGGAATTCAACAATGCTGAAGGAACGTCAATCGGACTTCCATAGCTCAAGATATGAGCGTTTCCGCTGCGAGGGCCCGGTTGGTTTCGTGTACGAACCAACCTGCCCAAACCCAAAGTATTCTGAAACCTTGAGTGCGATATACCGAAACAGCCGTTTCGTTCCAAGGATCTCTACGAAACTGACGGTGCGTCAATCGGAGGTCTGTAGCCCAAGATATAGGCATTTGAACCAACTTATTCCGAAAATAGGGGGTATGGGCCCGGGCCGGCCCGACCCAGTACCCCCCCTGAGTTGGCCGAACCGGGTCCACCCGGCACGAGCGGCGACCCGGCCCGACTACCAGGCCCGGCCCGGAGTCCCGGCCCTACGGCGGCACGGCCAGCGCGGTGGCCAGCCTGCGCGGCCAGCACCGCGGCCAGCCTGCGCGGCCAGCGCAACAGCCAGCGCGGCCTTTGTGCCGCGTGCGAGTCAAGGGAGGGGCTTTGCCCCTCGTTTATGGAAATCGGCAGCCCCTTTAATTGGGGCCCCTTGAATCCATCCGGGGGAATTTAATTCCCCCGTTTCCTTCCCTACCGGCTGGCCCGACCTGGCCGGCCGGTTCCTGCTCAACGGGACCGGCAATGGCCAGTCCCCTTCCGTCTCCGACGCCGGCGGCCCTGTCCCGCCGCCGGTCACCTTGCTCCGCTGCGGCCCGGAACTGGCTGCGGACCTTGCCGTCCGGTGCAGTGCGACGGCACCACGCCCCTCCGCCGTGGCCCCGCTCCGGCCGTGGCGTCTTCGGTTTTCTTCGACGCGACGTGACGGCGTCGCGTTCTTGAATTTCTTTCCACGGCGTGGCGCGACGGTGCCACACAATACTTTCCGTGTGATTCCCGCATGGTGGGACGACACCACGCCATCCCGTTCCATTCGCAAGGAAACAAACATGAACATAGGAGGGTGGTTCGGCCGTGTTTGTGCGGTCCGACCCCCCTCTCATTAATCGATATCATCTAGTCGAAAAGAATCCATGATAATCGATAACTACAATTATGAATGGAAAAAGGTAAATAAAATAATCCCCTACCTTGGGTAAAAGCCGATTGGAAGGAGGAATCATCGTTCAAGGTTCGTCGCGGTATGGCATCTCGAGGATGACGACGTCGAAGGGGGACATCGGCGATCGTCCGACTCAAGGGAAGGCGAAGCCGTCGACGCTTGCTACCCGACTCCGCTTCCGAGCATTTTCGTCGATCCGTTGACGATGAAGGGGAAGAAGAAGTTCCGTTGAAGAGTCTCGCCACAGAAGGGGACAAATTCCGTGGAAGGAAAACGAGCATTCTTCGTCAGTGGTGGCGTTTTCTTCATGTTCTTCACGAAGGAGGAGGAGGAGAGGAAAACTCAGCGCAACGCTTCCCAACCCCAAAATAAAATGTGGATAAGGCCTTATTTTATTGTTTTCCGCCAACGATTTCAAAATTCAAATGACGTAACCCTCACAATTAATTTCAAGGAATTAATTGTAAAACTTAGCTGCCCAATTAAATAGACGCGTTAAGAAATTAAGGAAATGTGTCGGTTGAATTCGTTTAATAGGGGGGTGCGGGTGCGTTACTTAAGAAGAAAAGAAACAGTGGGGCTCGTGCGGGTCACAGCTCAGAAATATCCTACCAAGAGGGTAGGATATTTTTGGATAGCACCCTATCCGTAACAACTCCACTTAATCAGCTTTAAGTGGCTTCAAGTGGCTTCCAAGTGGCTTAAGAGAAATAAAATAATGTTTGTCGAACTATTTATTTTATTCCTTAACTTTAAGCCCAAAAATTAAAAACCACACCCGAGAAAACGCAACTCCTGAATAGGTGTTTCTAAGCAATTACCGGTGCTGCGATGCCATCGATGCCCTCAGAATTTGATTCTGAGCACCGGTTCAAAAGTTAGAAAAACTCGCTCGTCCGTTCACTGAACGTACCCGATCTAATCTCCAAAAATTGATTCCGGGCACACCGGGCCTCGAAATCAGGTGCCGTCAGAAACTGCGTTCTTGTAAAATTCCAAAGAAAAAAAAATTTCCTTGGAATTTACGGGTCTTTACATTACTCCCACCACAGGGCTTTACATCCCCGTAAAGCTTCACCACAAACATAGGGAAACAATGGCAGTACTGAGCACGCATCTGAGCCTTCCGCTCCCATGTGCTCACCTGGAGGTTCCCGTGCTTCCAAAGATAGTGCACCAGAGGAATCGATCGTCCCCGTAGGATCCAGTCCTGTCGATCATTGATCCCCACTAGAATCTCCGTGGAAGTAACCCCATCGCCATTGTCCTGCTCCTCATGGTTGATGATATGCGAAGGGTCAAGCATGTATCTCCTCAGTTGAAATACCTGGAAAACATCGTGCACCTAGTGCAACTAAGGTGGATGGGTCAAACAGTAAACCACCTCGCCTACCTAGCTGAGGACCTAGAAAGGTCCGTTGAACCTCGGAGATAACTTGCCTCCCTAGCCACATCTCTGTAAACCTCATCGAGGTGAGACCAGTAAGAAGATGTGGTCGTAATCCTCGAACTCCAGAGGTCTCCATTTTCTGTTAGAACTGAAACTCAAAACGACTGCTGCTACGAGGGTAAGGTTGACCGACTCCAGAGTGATCGGTCGCACCCTCCTATGCAAGAGTTACCCTGCGCTGCCTGGGGTTTCCTTTTTCTCTGACCAAGGAAAACCCATCCCGACATCGTAGTTAAACTACATCCTTTTTTCCTAATACCGTCAATTTGTGTACGAACTATGATTGCCCAGTCCATACTCAAACCAACGTCGTAAGGCCTCGACGTCGCCACCATGATATTCCAACCGAAACTCTCGTCTCGAGGATCCGACCAGACCGTCACCGTAAGTGTGATTATTGAGTCTCCTACCAAGGTATCTCCAGACGTGAGGGTCAAGTCCACGGATTACCGGAAACTCTAGGACTAGAACAAGTTTTGTGAAAGAAATGAATGATTCATATTGACGTCAGTTACTATAGCAGCTGGTAGTGGACACAGACTGTCCCTTGAATCAATTCTAGAGCCATTGGGTCATACTCCTTGACCGCAAGTAGCCACACTCTTCCACCGCCCTCCAGCTCCCTGAGCCTGGCGGTGATAACTACGGCGGGTGGTTGTAGCATGATAAGATGTACACCACCCCATACTGCTCTCCTAGCTCTGCCTCCACGTCTGCTGCTTCGCAGACTCATCTATCCTTAAAGCTTCCACTTCTTGAAACATTTAACACGCCCGAGTCTCTAAGAATGGCATCGGTTTCCTGTTTCTTACTACACTGTGCAGTCTTTATCCGCCCTTGGATGACCTGGATCTTCTTTGGTCTCACAAGAGCTGCTATGATTTCTTCTTTTCCGATAAGAGAAATCTGGTCTCATCCCCTGGATGAACCACATTCGTTGCCTAATACAGTCAATCTTGACATGAATGATGCATTCATGCCATGGATGATGTCGTAAGGCCTCGACGTAACTACCAAGAGATCCAACTTTCACTCTCGCCTCCAAGGGTCGAGTCACACTGTCGGCATCAGTGTGGGGTCACTGGGTCTCCTTCAGAAGAAAACTTGAATGTGAGGGTCAAGTCAGCAGCCTTAACAGGGACCACTCAGTATCAATAAATCAAAAAGGACATGAAAGCAAACTTTAAAAGATAAGTGTCTTTTCATTATTTCAGCTCATAGTACATAGAAACAAAGTAACTACAGACAAACATCAACAAAACTAGAAGCAACAGGATTAATAGCCTCCAGGTCGGAAGCTAGTCCCGCTCCTGCCCATATGCTTCCGGAGCTCCATGACCATAGGCCACAGCTGCCTGATGCTGAGCTCTCCCATGTCCTCCTGTCCCCTGCGGTCGGGGTGGGCCTCCTGGTGGTGGTGGTGGCAACATCCCGAAGCACCGTCCACCTCCAGCTGCATGACCAGCTCCTCTGCCATGGCCGGCTGCTCCTTGCGGTCCACCCTGATCGAACCTCTACCTCTGCCTCGGAGGTTCTTCATTTAACTGTTGGTCATCTGCATGGCGGGTCGGACAGTCATGTTCCATGTGACCAATTCCGCCGCATGAGTAACATTGTCCACTCTCGGCACGTCTGGCTCTGACTCCACCCCGGTTTCCCCGTACAACTAAACCTGAGTCGTGCAGTCGGCCATCAGTAGGTCTGGTCCACTTGGACCTCTGTGTCATCTGTCTACTGCCTGATGCAGAAGACTCTACCGCATGCTGTCTAGTGGTGGGTCCTGCTGCTAATGACTGCTCAGTAAAGAAACTCTCCTCTAATAGGTCTCTCTACAACACCCCTGTCTGCGTCGGAATGCTGTGAGAAACAACAAAAGCTTTAATCTCTCGCCTGAGCCCCTGCTCGAAGGTTCGGGCCATGAAGAACGGGTCTCGTACCATATATGTGGAGTAGCGCAACAGGTCTATGAATCTCGCTGAGTACTGCGCCACTGACATGTTGCCCTACCGCAGTTGAAGTAGCTCCTGTATACGCACCGCTCGAAGGGTGGCTAGTACAAACTCTGCCCGGAACAGGCCCTCGAAGTCTGCCCATAGAAGTGTCGCCTCATCATGCATCTGAAGCATCGGGCCCCACCATCTGCCTGCTGCTGCCTGAAGAAGGCTGGCAGCTAGGATCACCATGAAATCTGTCGGCGTCCCCAATAGCCTGAAGACTCTCACCACAGCCTCCAGCCAATTATCAGCCACCTGCAGGTCCGTCCCTCCCTGGAACCTAGGTGGCCTCTGGTGCTGGAACTCATGTAGTGCGCTCAAGCAATGTGCATCCTCTACTGCTAGGGCTGGTGGGATCGGTGGCCCAACGGGTAGTAGTACCGCTGGTGCCTCCGTTGGTGCCTCAACTGGGATAGGGCCCTGTACTGAGGCCTCGTCGCTCGGCGGGCTGTTAGTACGTACCACTCTCGGGGCTATAGCTGGTCGTCCACGGGGAGGCATCCTGAAAGAAACAACGTGACACAGTCAAAAAATTATACTTGGTGAACTGACCTGGTTTGAGCTGAAATTTAAATAAAACTTCTAGAAAACAAACATGCAATCAGTGTTTTTGTGCACAAAGTTGGAAATCAGTTGTCAGGGTCCTGGTGTATGGATACGTCGGCCGCCCGCACCAACACTGGACTCCCTGAACTGAAAACCACACTTGGTACTCTTAACACTATTGCTTCACAGAAAGAAACATCAGAGTTATAAGTTCTGCGGTAGAACCAAACTCCTCTGATACCAATTTGTCACAACTCATCATCGGGGCCCATGCCGTGACTACCCCAAGCCCGCCTTCCATAGTCCAGGGGCTGGAAACTAGCACCAAAGGCGTAAAATCCAGATAACTGGGAAGGCATTACCATTATAAAAGAAAAAAAGCACCACAGAGTACAAGCAGAAGAAAAACACTAAGAACAAAAGAAATGATGAAAATTAAATGAGCCAGAATACAAACCCAAATTAAAGTACAACTACAACTGAACAAGGTAAAACAGCAAAAAGACAAACAGCTGGAAGAAAGAAGCAGCTCCTGGGTCGTCCTCCTTGGGTCCTACCTGAAGGGTAGGTACAGATAGCCTACTCCACGCTCTCGTCCGTCAACCTCCTCTGTGTGTCGTCTCGTCGTGTAGTCCACCTCCGGGTACTGACTCGTCGTGTAGTCCACCTCTAGTTACCGACCAGTCCTCGAACACTCGGCCTCCGTCATCACTGCCCGTCGTCTACAACCAACACAACGAGGTGCAGTTATAGCCCGTGCAGGGGTGAGTATAATGATACTCAGTAGGGACCCCAGACCCTCAAGGTCTCACTAAACCAACAAGGATAACCACAAGAAGATCTCAATAGATAACCTCTACTTAGATATATGCCCATACATATACCTAAGTTATCAAGTAACAATCTCAATCATGAGGAGACATAAGGATTGAGAAATCAATGGATAAACACTACCCAGATATATGCACATACATATACCTAAGTTATCAAGTGACCCATCTCAATCATGAGGTAAACACAAAGGTCAAAATTCTCCGCTCAAACCAGGATTTTCATTATCGAAACCGTAACTGCTGAAGAGCTCTGTCTCTGGTGTGTACAGTGGTCCTGTCATGACGCTGAGGTACTTCTCACTAACCTAAGACTACTGAGGTACTCCTCCTGTCGAGTACCGCGGGTCTGCGGCCAACTACCGGGCGCTCCGTCCGCTGAGGGTCTATCGCCAAATACCGGGCGCTATCCCTAATAGCCTACAGAGGTACTCCTCCGGTCGAGTATCATGGGTCTACTGCCAACTACCAGGCGCTCCGTCCGCCGTGGGTCTGCCGCCAAATACCGGGCTCTCCGTCCACTGGGCTAGTCGACTCACTCCAAGTCGAGTCGGTCAAGCAGTCGTCAGGTCTTAGTCGTCTACACGGTCTTCGTACTCCGCACGCTCGTCTCCAGGAGGGTCTGCTCCACGAGCTACTGTTCGATACTCCAAGTATCACAAAGTCTCACAAAAAATTATCTCAAAGGTCCACCACATAATAGGGGTCTCAACGCAACAGACGACGCGTCAATCGGACGCCAGGTCTGTGAGTTATTAGCATTTTCGTCCCAGGGGCCCGGTTGGTTTCATGTGCGTACCAATCCGGCTGTAACCCAACTATACCCCGAACACTCATAGGGTATACTCATAGGGACCGTTTCTCAACGAGATCATCAATTCCACTGACGGTTCGTCAAACGGACATTCTGTCAGAAAGGTGTCAGCTTTTCCGTTCCAGGGGCCCGGTTGGATTTCGGTGCGATCCAACCCGGTCACCATCCATCTGCATCCAAAACGCGGGCGGAGGATGCCAAAAGTTCCGTATCGTTAACAGGAACGCAACGCAACAGACGGCGCGTCAATCGGACGCCCGGTCTGGAAGTTATTGGATTTTTCGTTCCAGGGGCCAGGTTGGTTTCATGATAGAACCAACCGGACCGCACTTCGACGGCATCCAAACCTCGAGTGGAGTAAGCCAAATGATCCGTCTTACTTAGAGGAATTCAACAAGGCTGACGGCACGTCAATCGGACGTCCATAGCTCAAGATATGAGTGTTTCCGCTCCGAGGGCCCGGTTGGTTTCGTGTACGAACCAACTCGGCTGAACCCAAAGTATTCTGAAACCTTGAGTGTGATATACCGAAACGACCGCCTCGTTCCAAGGATCTCTACGCAACTGACGGTGCATCAATCGGAGGTCCGTAGCCCACAATATAGGCATTTGAACCATCTTAGTCCGAATATAGGGGGTATGGGCCCGGGCCGGCCCTACCCAGTACCCCCCCTGGGTTGGCCGAACCGGGTCGACCCGGCCCGAGCGGCGACCCGGCCCAACTACCCGGCCCGGCCCGGAGTCCCGGCCCGGCCGGCGGCGCGGCCCGCGCGGTGTCCAGCCTGCGCGGCCAGCGCAATAGCCAGCGCGGCCTTTGTGCCGTGCGTGATTCAAGGGAGGGGCTTTGCCCCTCGTTTATGGAAATTGGCGGCCCCTTTAATTGGGGATGCTTGAATCCAGCCAGGGGAATTTACTTCCCCCGGTTCCTCCCCTTCCGGCCAGCAAGACCTGGCCGGCCGGAACCTGCTCAAGGGGACCGGCAATGGCTGGTCCCCTTTCGGCTCCGATGCCGGCGGCCCGGTCCGGCCGCCGGTCACCTAGCTCCGCCACGGCCCAGAACTGGCCGCGGCCCTCGCTGTCCGACACGGTGCAACGGCACCGCAGCCCTCCGCCATGGCCCCGCTCCGGCCTCGGCGTCTTCGGTTTTCTGCGACGCGGCGCGACAGCGTCGCGTTCTTGAATTTCTTTCCACGGTGTGGCGCGACGGCACCACAAAATACTTTCCGTGTGATTCCCGCATGGTGCGACGGCACCACACCATCCCGTTCCATCCGCAAGGAAACAAACATGACAATAGGAGGGGGGGTTCGGTCGTGTTTGTGCGGTCTGGCCCCCCTCTCGTTAATCGATATCATCTAGTCGAAAAGAATCCATGATAATCGATAACTACAATTATCAATGGAAAAAGGTAAATAAAATAATCCCCTACCTTTTGTAAAAGCCGAAAGGAAGGAGGCGTCGTTGTTCGAGGTTTGTCGCGGTATGGCGTCGCGAGGATGACGACGTCGAAGGGGGACGTCGGCGTTCGTCCAACTCAAGGGAAGGCGAAGCCATCGACGCTTGCTACCTGACTCCGCTTCTGAGCTTGTTCGTCGATCCATTGACGATGAAGGGGAAGAAGAAGATCCGTTGAAGAGTCTCGCCACGGAAGGGGAGAAATTCCATGGAAGGAAAACGAGCATTCTTCGTCAGTGGTGGCACGTTCTTCGTGTTCTTCGCGAATGAGGAGGAGGAGAGGAAAACTCAGCGCAACGCTTCCCAACACCAAAATAAAATGAGGCTAAGGCCTTATTTTATTGTTTTCCACCAATGATTTCAAAATTCAAACGACGTAACCCTCACAATTAATTTCAAGGAATTAATTGTAAAACATAGCTGCCCAATAAAATAGAGGCATTAAGAAATTAAGGAAACACGTCGGTTGACTTCGTTTAATAGGGGTGGTGTGGGTGCGTTACTTAAGAAGAAAAGAAACAATGGGGCTCGTGTGGGACCCACCTCCCAAATATCCTACCAAGAGGGTAGGATATTTTTGGATAGCGCCCTATCTGTATCAACACCACATAAGCAGCTTTAAGTGGCTTCATATGGCATCCAAGTGGCTTAAGAGAAATAAAATAATGTTTGTCGAACAATTTATTTTATTCCTTAACTTTAAGCCCAAAAATTTAAAACCACACCCGAGCAAATGCAACTCCGGAATAGGTGTTTCTAAGAAATTATCGGCGCTGCGATTCCATCGGTGCCCTCAGAATTCGATTTCGAGCACTGGTTCAAAAGTTAGAAAAACCCGCTCATCCGTTCATATAACGTACCCGAGCTAAACTTCGAAAATTGATTACGGGCACCCCGGGCCTCGGAATCAGGTGCCGTCAGGAACGGTGTTCTTGTAAAATTCCAAAGAAAAAAAAATTCCCTTGGAATTTACAAGTCTTTAAAATGGGGGGTAAATTGGGTGAATATGATACACTGATGGATATTTTTTATACTATATATGGTAAGTCACATCTTTCACACTTTTTCAGGATAAAATATAAATGGGAATATTTTATTCGGATGAGACTAGTGAAAGTAAAATAAAATCATGTGAAAATAATTATGAAGAATATTTGTGTATTCTATAGTTATAATAATAATATTTTTTATCAATGATATCATCCTGCAATTTCTAATATAATAGATTATATTCTCGAAAAAATTTGACTCTATTGAGACACCATATAAATAAAATGAAATTAAAATTTGATTTGTAATTTCTCAGGTAGTTGAAGATTCTATTTATGACTTGGGATGTTATATATCTCCATACATTACCTCTTATGGGGAATTTTAGACTTGATGGATTTCATATAACTCAGATAATGAAATATGAATATAAACTATCTCATGTGATTAAATTTTATATTATATCCAATGACTCACCTATTCTAGTGGAAATCTTTATTCATTAGTGATAATCAATGACCCCTCCCAAGAATTAGAATCCATAAGATGGGGATGTTATAATGAAACTGTTTTTTGGTATTATATATATTTTTATGGTATTGTTTTGGAATTTATATTATTTTTAGTTTTAGTTATTTTTATCATATTTTAGGGAATATATGATATTATATAGGGGTTAAGAGTTTAGTTTTTTTCTTTCTTCCAATCTATTAACATAAGATACCGAGTGTGGGGTACTAGATTCCATGATGAATTTTCTTGGTTTGGGTCTCCCATGATATCATATTATGTAAATAGTGGTTGTCAACTAAGTACATGATATTATTTTACGAGATTATTTTATAAAAGGATGTTTTTATGTTTCTATTATATCTATAATAAAATCATAGTCTAATTATTCTATATTATTATAGATCATTTTAAAATATCCTCTCCCTAGGATCTCTATATATTCTCTTAAAATTTAGTGATGATTATTCAAATATTATAATTTATAATCATGATACATCAATAGTATTAGAGAAATACATCTTAGAGTATTATGAACCCTATAATTTTGTGAAACATGGATTTTCATTAATTGATTTTATATTTCAATTGTTTCTTTATTCTTATAGCTAAGGTATTTTTAAATTTCATTTTTTCTACGATATGTTCATACCCAACTAGTTGTTGATATTTCCTCTTTAGATTGAGTTAAGTCACCTGGATTTTATTTTATGGATTATTCTTGTGATTTAACAATAATTTTCCAACGAAATATAAATTTAGTGAATTAAAATAATTTTTAATTGTGGTTTATTTTTTAAATTGTTAGAGAATAATTTTTCATTATTTAAAAAAATGTTTCTTATTTTAATAATTTCATTTTGTTTAAGAAACATAAAAATGCATATTTTTAGTTTTTACATAAATCTATGAGTGGCTAATTGAAAATTGATATTGATGAGATCAATAATGGAATATTTAATGGTAAATAATGAATTATAGAATTTTTGTTTTAGAGATGATTATGATTTGTTACATGTGATTTTAAATTTAGTCAACTGAGATTGTGTTAGTATGAATTTTAGTATGTTTTTGAAATAGATTATTTGATGTTCTAGGTGTTTAAAATTGACGTTTTGAAATTATATATGTATATTTTTATTAAAAAATAATCTTTTAAATGGAAATGAATATTTTATAATTTGAATGAACTTTTCAATTAATTCGTGTGTGTTTTATGTAATTTAAATAATATAAAGTGATTTTGATTTTTTCAATCCGGTTTTTAATTATATATTTTTATTATTGAAAGGTGAAATGGATGATTAATAATTGTTTTTATAGAAGTTGTTATTAGAAGAAAAATTATGGGATTTTATCTTTTAAATATGATTGTGATAATTAATGGTTTTATGTTTAAAATAAAAATTTACAATAATGGTACATATATGTGTTTTTTAGTTAATGAGTTTAATATGTTTGATATAATGGGCTTGAGTATTTTATTTTATATCTAGTCATAAATGTATGTTTTGTGGAATTTCTCTTACAATTTTATTTTGAAATGTTCTATGAAGATAGATACTTGAAGGGAGCTTTGTTATATGCTATCAAATTATAAAAACATTCTATCAATGATTTATTTGAATATTACTGGGGAATTAAATTGAAACTCTTGAGAATCCATGATTTTGGATATAGTTGCACACACTAGAAAAGGGTTTTATCATCTTCAATGAGAACTAGTACAAGAATATATTGGCATTTTAGTAAACACTAAAGTCACTATTTACATGGAAAAAATTTCACTATTATATATTTTTGTTATAACCTAGTTATATACTGTTATGTTTTAAAAAACCAAGCCTGACTATTTTTTAGGGGTTTCTTCTTGGGATGTATTATCACTCCCTCTACATATAAACTTCATGTAAATTCATTGTGTATTATTTTTTAATAAATAAATTAACCCACAATTTAAATGAAGAGAGGGTCAGGAGACATAGTTTTTAAATGTACATTTTTATTTAGTGTTGTGTGGAGGATGATTCGTAGTTTTTAATTTTTTTTAGTTGAATTATTCGTACTATAGTACATAAATTTTATTATCCACTATTGCTTAGATGTATAAATTTTTTAAAATTAATGGGGCATTATATTTACTTATAATGAATGATTATTTAATTTTATCTATGTTTGGTTATTTAAAAATTAATTTTTGTTTACTATTATGAAGGACCGTTAGGGGGTATATAACTCACTAAGAAATATCCATAAAATGTTAGTGTGAGTCACTTGCTTCTAGTGATTAGGAGACATACCTGATGATTTGTGGCACTTCATGTTGGTGGAATATGATTCTAAAGTGATACTTTATAATGATGATCTATTTTACCATCTTATGGGTGTATTTTATCTATAATAGAACTCCATATAGTGGATGTATTATTTTCCATCAAAGAACTCCATACATAAGGAGTATTCCTTGGTATCACTGACCTCCATATATATGTATTTGTCATTTGTATCCATAAATTCCCAAAAAAGGTAGTTATCATTAAAATATTCTACCTCCAAAAAGGTGTGTTTTATTAGTATCATGAATCACTGATTACGTTTGTTCTCATTATTATAATAGACCACCATTTTTTGGTGTTTTATATAGTATCATGGACATCCCATTAATGGACTACTACTATATCGCCACATACTCACCCTTCAGGAATTTCTCGATATAACTATTTGAGTACCGCTTCATGCCCATATTACATAAATCGGTATAAACACAACCTATATAGAATTTTCATTTCACTAAAACAATATGGTATAATAAAAGAATAGAAATGAAAAAGAACCTAGAGGCTGGAAAATTAATAATTATCAAATTACATTACCCATTACCATTTCATAAGAAATACATTTGATCTCATGTACTACGTGTCCTCATAACAAAACATGTTCAGATTTTGTTCTAGAGTTTCACCTCGTACAATCACCACCCTTTACATATCACACAACACCTATATGATCATCACATCTCCATAGATCCTACTCTGGCTTTTCATATAAAAAGAAACATGGAAACCACAAGAGTGTGGTATTTCCCCAATTCACATTGTCACAATAAATGGATTAACATCATAGTTGTCATACTTATCCAAGACTATAAAAGATATATCATTGTTTTATAATGGGCGAATGGTGCCGAACAAACCCATATTCCTCCCTCTCTCATGAGGGAGATA
Organism: Viscum album; assembly: GCA_963277665.1. Taxonomy (NCBI): domain Eukaryota; kingdom Viridiplantae; phylum Streptophyta; class Magnoliopsida; order Santalales; family Viscaceae; genus Viscum; species Viscum album. Next base: position 244,992,766 of record OY728122.1, on the reverse strand, counting down.
TTAGAGATTTAGACAATTGTCCACCAAGTCCATGAACATAAAATTCAATACAAATCTCAACCTTAGGAAATCTTTGTGATCATATACAAGGATTACTAGTGCAGAAAACGTTTTTTACGTCGGTTATTTTTAATTTTTTACGTCGGTTTCTTGCCGACGTTAATACGTGTGACGTTATAAATAAGGTTTTTCACGTCGGTTATTTAAAAACCGACGTCAAAAACATAAAATTGCAATGTTTATCACGTCGGTTATTTTAGAACCAACGTGATAAAGGGGCCTGGAGAATGGTTTATCACATCGGTTATTTTTGAACCGACGTGATAAAGGGCCTGGAGAATGGTTTATCACGTCGGTTATCGAAGAACCGACGTGATAAACTGCCTAGACAATGGTTTATCACGTCCGTTCTTAAACAACCGATGTGATAAACAGGGGCGAGGCGGTTTATCACGTCGGTTCATATTGAACCGACGTGATAAACTGGGGTGAGGGTGGTTTATCACGTCCGTTCTATAAGAACCGATGAGATAAACCGGGTTGAGCGTGGTTTATCACCTCGGTTCATAAATAACCGACGTGAAAAACCAGGGGAGGGGGTTTTATCACGTCGGTTAGTCAATAACCAACATGATAAACCATTGTCCAGGCCGTTTAGCACGTCAGTTATTCAATAACCGACATGCTAAACCATTCTCCAGGACCTTTATCACGTCGGTTATTTAATAACCGACGTGATAAACCATTCTCCATGCCTTTTATCACGTCGGTTATTAAATAACCGACGCGATAAACCCAATTTTTTTAAGCAGAATGCAGTGATCTTCTCTCCACCAGAATCAGCCTGAAAATAAATCAAGAAATTGTACCACAAAAACAGAAGTACATCAAAATTAAGCATGTACATAGATAACATATAAAACTTACCCACTAGACAGCATCCACCCTCATTTATACCCCATGGACAGCCCTCCCCCTCCCCGTTGGAGCCCTCACCCTCATGTATACCCCCTGGACAGCCCTCCCCCACCCCTTTGGAGCTCCCACCCTCATGAATACCCCTTGGACAACCCTCCCCCACCCCATTGGAGCCCCCACCACACTCTTGGACTGCCCCCCGACCCCCAGACACCCCCAAACACCCCTCGACAACCCCCCACCCGCCTGAACAGCACCTCCTCACCCCCTCACCCCACTTGACACCCCCCACCACACCCCTGGACAACCCCCCCCCCCCCCACCCCTAGACAGCACTCCCACACCCCTGGACCAGCTTCTCACACCCCTGAACATCCCTGCCACCCCCCAGGACTGCCCCCACCCCACCGGACAGCCCTCCCAGACCGCTGGACACCCCCAACCCCACTGAACACACCCCCACACCCTTGGAACCCATCCCCCACAGTCCCAAATCCATATCAGAAGAACCATCAAAAGTATACCAAAACAGGAAGTATAGAAAAATTAAACATTCACTTATATAACATTCAATACTTACACTGTCAACATCAAAAAAAACTAAATCAAACCTAAACAACTACCAAATACACAATTAAAACGACAATATTCAAAATTACATTTTACATTACAAACAACTAAAATTCAATCAAACCTGTAAAATAATTTGACCACTCCACTTGTACGTGTTTGATGTCTTCAGCAGTATAGGGTTGAGGGTCATCAAAAAGCTACAAATGAAAAAGAAGATAGTTAACGTGTATAATGAATAAATCAAATTGAAATATGATAGCAAAGTTTAAGAGGAAATCGTACCAGGTCAAAATTCACAACTGTCCCAGTTGTTATTATTTCATACATAAATCTTAACATATAATATCCGCATTCGATGAGGCCTTGTTTTTCATGACATTTCTGTTTTGAATGAGTGTAAATTCAATATATTATTTTTATGTAATAAATCAAAAATTACAAATTATAATTGGAAATTTACCTTCGCATTTACATATTTTATCTTTGCATTTCTTTTCTTTGTGTTTTTTCGAAAGTAGACCCATGCACTGTTAGAAAATAATAATAATGGGATAAATTTAAAATTCATTATAATATATAAAACTATTGAGAAATTGAAACTTACTTTTCCAATATATTCTTAAAACTTTCCCGCACATCACCATGAACAGAGCATATCCAATAAAGAGATTTCTCCCTTGGGCAAAAAATCCCTAACATCCAATGATTAATGATAAAAGGAAATTTAATGTTAGTGGTTTTTTATGTTAAATGATAATTAACTCTTTGAGAGAAATGTGTTTCATACCTCTCACAAAAAGGCATCATCCAACATTGTTGGATTATATTCTTTTCAAATCTTTCCGCAATATAAACCATTCTTTTTTCCTCAGTCAATGCACATGCTTCAGGGGAAATCAATTGCGAATATACTTATGTCAGTTCATTCCTCTCACAAATTTTATAAAGATACCTAATAAAAAACATATATAAGTATACATTTTTAATAAATATAACGCAGGGAAAAGGTGTTAAGACTTACATGGAAAAAATTTGCACCACGTTGATGCCCAACTTATCTCCAGTAACAAGATCCATGATATCATATTTTGTAATCCACACACATATTTCACGTCCACAAACATGAGATTCCATTGGAAACTCATAAAAACCCAACAACAAATGTGAATATCTTGACAGTCTGTCAAGACCACTAGAATCTATATCTGATGTCATATCCTGTTGTCTTTGTTGTTGTCTATACAGCATTTCTTTACCTTTGAAGTATTCCTATGAAAAAAAATTGAGAATTATAGTAGTTTTCAAATGATAAAACAACTTTAATAAAATAACAAAATAAAAGATATAACATTCATACCTCTATGGTAATGAGTCGAAGAAGTCTGGATGGCCAAACTAAAAAATGGCCGATACTCTGTCCAACTGTCGCCACCTCATCTGTAGGTATTGGTACCCTAGCTGATCTATCTATAATATCTTGTACAGTGACACTCTGATTCTCTACCTCTAACTGTTGATGATGAACTGTATCTCTTATACAGTATACCAACCCGTATGCTACTATATGATTTTGAGAATCATCAATATACAACTCGTAATATGTAGGAAGCTGCGGCGGAGGTGTAGGATAAAAAATGGGGTCCACAGGCTAAGGTGGGGGATTGGGAGCTACTGGCGAAGGTGGAGGATAAATAATGGGGTCTGCAGGGGGAGGTGGAGGAGTGGGAGCTGCAGTCCGAAATTGTCTTTGCATTTCTGCAAACATAGACTGCACCGAATCTCTAATCTTGTCTTCCATCGTCGCATTAATATTTTGAACTTCAGCCTCCAAGGATTCTATTTTTTTATAAACCCCCTCAATGTTAGAATTTGAATAATGTGGAAACACTTTTCTTACCGATACACCTGTCGGATATCCTCTTACACGACAAGGATGTTCGGGCCTTCCCAATGCTGCAAATAAAATATCTTCCCTCCCAGTAGCTGTAAATGTCCCATCTGAACTCTTCTCCTCAAGACAGTCTTGTATTAATTAATTGAACATTTCTGTAATGATTGAAACTTATATGATGAAAAAAGTTAACTTAAATAAATTAAATAGATATCGTACAATCATCTCAGCTACGATTCTCGATTCTTCTGAAAGATATTTCCCTTTTTCCCTTCCGTGCTCTCTTCAATTTTTCATGTCTAGATGGAGGGGATGGAGGGGCCACCTCTCTAGAGCTTGAAGACTCAGCTCTTAGTTGTTGAAATTTTTCCGCTATCATTTTTTCTTCTAATAATGTATACCCTCCCCGATATAAACTATGAGGGTATACATTTTTAGATTGGATCTCCTGACGAGCTTTCCTTTTTTTCTGTAATTTAAGAATAAGAAATCATTAACAAAACATTAATAAAATCATTTATATAAGAAAGTTTATAAAATTTTACATTGCCCTTACAATAAATGACTCTTTTTTTGTACTTTCAAAAAACTGTCTCCATGTGTCTTCATCTATAAAAGGATTTATACGACATGGATTTTCATGACTCCTATGACCATAAATGAAATCAGATGAGAGGGTTGATTTTAAATCCCTCCATCTCCTGGCAGCCAACGATAAGCATTTCTTCCTGACTCCTCCAATGTCAGGAATATCAAATGTCATCTGATAAAGAAGAGGTTAAACATATTATATATACTAGAAACATTCAAATAATGGTGAAACAATGACAAAAGATCTTACCAAAATTGTCTCCCACAACTGAGAGATAATCTCTTTATCCACACCTCTCCAATCATCATACAGAATGCTTACTTTGGTCTTAGATTGAGTTGCAACAAAACTCTTAAAATCTTTGGCATTCGGACCTCTAGGAATATCATCATCATCAAACTCAACTACTATCCTCTGATCCTGCGTACAGGAAAGTGATAATTTTGGTAAACGTGTGCACCCACGTTTACCTACCTTTGAACTCTTTGTCATAATAGGAGCATGTGAATGTTCATCCCCAGAGGTATGACCAGCAATATGCTCCTCTCCAGAATCATGTGGTTGATCATCTGAATGATTTTTCATTATCCTTCAAATCAAAAAAACAAACGTCAGTTCAAAAATATACAAATGAAAATATTTTAATACTGCTATAATCAGAAAATAGAAAAGTGTACTAGGTTACATAATAGTAAACATTGGTAATATGGTAAACATGTTAAACAATGGTAAAGATGGAAAAGATGTTCAAGATGGTCAAGATGGTCAACATGGTAAAAAATGGAAAAAATGGTAAACCTAGTAAACATTGTAAACATGGTAAAGTAATTGTCAGTGAACAAATATAAAAATTCAAATATTCTAATAATACTGTAATCAGAAAATAGAAAAGAGTACTATGTTACATAATAGTAAACATTGGTAATATGGTAAGCATGTTAAACAATGGTAAAGATGGCAAAGATGGTCAAGATGGTCAAGATGGTAAAAATGGTAAAAATGGTAAACCTGGTAAACCTTGTAAACATGGTAAAGTAATTGTCAGTGAACAAAAATAAGCATTTTAAAATTCATGTAATGGTTATAAACATGATAAAGTAAACTAAACAAAATTAAAACAAACAAAAGCATATAATTATTTTATTTTAAAACATGTTTTAATAAATAAAAAACATATAATATCTAACATTTATGGAAAAAATAAATTTAAACAAGAAATAAACATATGTTACCTGTAATTTTAAGAATGTACAGATGGATTGTTTTCCCAAATTCCTTCGTCATGATCGTTCCTTATGGCACAAACTATGTCTTCAACATGATCGTCGTTATGTTCTGTTAATATTTCCATTGAAGTAGGGATCTCACATAAATCAGCATATTCATCAAGTTCATCCTCACCAACATATTGTTTTTTCCCTTGTAAAACAACAGCCCACTGCATATCTGATTGATCTACTACATAAAAAATTTCTTTTGCATGTGTTTCCATTATAAAAGAATCAGTTGTGTCTTCCAATCTATTCAGATTAACAAGTGTCATTCCAAATTCATCGTGTATGACACTGTTGTTACCGTTAAACCATTTACAGTTAAAAACGGGAACTTTAATTTTAAAGTAATCAACCTCCCATATGTCTTCAATCACTCCATAATATGCATTTGATGTAGAAATTGGGTTTTTGTCCTTAGCACTCGAAAACTGCATTGCTTCTGCAAACAACAATACACCATTATTCTGAACTGCACTTTTGTTGTCCTGAGATTTTGTATGAAATGTATAACCATTAATGTCATAACCAGACCATGTTATCACATTTAAACATGGACCACCCACTATCCATTTTAATGTCTCTGATACATCTGATCTACCAAGGAAAGTCTTTCTAATCCATGAAAAAAAAGTTTTGTTGTGCTCATTCAAAATCCATATTTCTTTCTTCTTTGGAAGAAATTGTTTCAACTCATTAATATGCAATGTGATATATGGTTGAGCATCAGCTATGTTATTCAAGATGTATGATTCTAACTTCTTCATCTGTTCAGCTGACAATGATTTGACTTTCAAGCCGCGAATCCCCTTTCCCTCATTATTAACTCGTTCATGGCGAGATGGAGGCAAACCTATGTGTTGCGCCACAGCCAAGTAGCTCGTACAAAACTCTGCTACCTCCTCAGAAATATACTTTTCAATAATGGAGGCTTCAGGTCGATATAGATTTTTAACATAACCCTTTAATATTTTCATATACCTTTCAAAAGGATACATCCAACGAAGATATACATGTCCAGAAAGCATTATTTCTCGAACCAGATGAATCATTAAATGCACCATTATATCAAAAAAAAGTTGGAGGAAAATACATTTCCAATTGACAAAGTATAAAAATTGCATCCTTTTCCAAAATGTTCAAAGCATTCACATCAATATCCTTGTTACAAATTGAATAGAAAAAATAACACAACATCATTATAGTCTTTCTGACATGAATGGGCAATATTCCACGCAATGCAACTGGTAGAATTTGTTGCATCATGACGTGACAATCATGTGATTTCATACCTATCAACATCAAGTCCTTCAATGAGACAAAATTTTTTACATTAGAAGAATAACCTTGAGGTACTTTGGTATCATGAAGACACTGACAGAAGCAAATTGTCTCCCTCTTCGATAATGTATGTCAAGCCGGGAATGTTCATCTTCCTATAGGAGTGGGAGCTAACTCCAAAAGTATTCCCATTGATAGTAAGTCAAATCTTGCATTCAACCCATCTTTAGTCTTTCCTTTAATATCTAAATATGTTCCAATCAAAGAATCACAGATATTCTTCTCCACGTCCATGACATCAATATTATGTTTAACTTCATGATACCTCCAATATGGTAACTCAAAAAAAAATTGACATTTTCTTCCAAATATGTCTACCATTACTAGATTTCTGTGTCTTTCCCAATGTCACGTCAAGGTTCTTCACCCTCTCAAAATACAGATCAGGGGATAGAGGTTTTGGAGTAGTATCAAATTCTTGTGAGCCATTAAATGCCTTTTTTAGTCTTCTATAAGGGTGTTCCACAGGCAAAAACTTTCGATGACCCATGTACATGGTTTTCCTCCCATGATGCAATTGACAATAGGACGTTTGTTGTTCGCAAATTGGACATGCTTTATGCCCTTTAACACTGTATCCAGACAAATTTCCATACGCTGCGAAGTCATTTATAGTGAATAGAAGCACTGCATGCAGTTGAAAATATTCCATTTTATAAGAATCATACACCCTAATACCATCATCCCATAACAGTTTCAAATCATCAATCAACGGTGACAAGTAAACATCAATATCATTACCGGGTTGCTTTGGACCAGAGATCATTGTACTCAACGATGAAATATTTGTGCTTCATACAAACTTCAGGAGAGAGGTTGTAAATTACCAATAAAATAGGCCATGAACTATGTGTGCTACTGAGTGTTCGGTATGGATTCATTCCATCTGTGCACAACCCTAGTCTGAGATTTCTTATTACATTTCCAAATGTAGAATACTGCGCATCAATTTTCTTCCATTGTGGACAATCAGCAGGATGACGTATTTTTCCATCACATACCCGCTCTTCAGCATTCCATCTTAACCTATTTGAATCATGTGAATTAGCAAATAAATATTTGAAACGATTAATTATAGGAAGATACCAAAATACCTTGGAAGGGAGCTTTGTAATGTCTACATCACCCAGTGATTTTTCTTTCACCTTATACCGTGATGTCCCACATTTTGGACACTCTGACAGAAATTCATATTCCTTCCTATATATAATGCAGTCATTTGGTCAGGAATGTATTTTCTTGTATCCCAATCCCATCGGGCATAATATTTTCTTTGCTTTGTAATGTGAATCTGGAAGATCGTTATCTTTTGGAAGAATGTCTTTCATCAATTGTAGCAGCTCTGTAAAACTTCTGTCACTCCATCCATGCTTCGCCTTCTGGTTAATCAATCTTAACACTGCTGACAGAACCGTAAAATCTGTACAACCGGGATATACTGGTTTTTCAGCATCACCATATAGACGTGAAACTGTCGGTTCTATCTCAATTTGTTCTGCTACAATATCGCGAATCATTTCTTCAATTCCATCGGAGTTACCATCTTGCGAATCATCATCATCAGTGACATTCCGTCCAGTTTCACCATTCCAAATCCAAGGGCTGTAACTCGGATTAAAAACATGACATATAAGATGATCTTTTATCTCTCTACTTTTCAACTTCTTCATATTCAAACATTTCAGGCATGGACAGAAAAAAATGTCACTACTTGGAACATTTCGTTTTGAAAATTCCAAAAATGCATCAACACCTTCCTCAAATTCATTTCTCATTCGATGTGTTGTAATCCAACTTCGACTCATTATTACCTATAACAAATATCAACAAAAAATATATATTTTTAAGATAAGACAAATACATGTTTATATGAAATAAAAATAATTTAAATGTAAAACAATTTAAAATATAAAACAAATCTATAGTTATTTAAAAAAATATGCTTGAATATTATTTTTAAAACAAAATATAGTTAGATGTAATAGTTTAAAATTTCATTGAATCAAAGAAAACCATGACGCCTAATGATTCTACAAATAAAATATTCATCAATAAGACATAAAAAATGATTTTTATCTGGAATAAGTGAATATGATCAGATGATACACATTTATAATAATCTCATTCCAATACACTAATAAACATGTTAAAATATAGGAATACCTAATGGAGCATATAACATGTGTTATTCATTCTTTTTGTTCAATCATTATGATATAAAGTACTCAACACTTTCAAGTGCCAAAATCATGAAAGTAGTAGTAGTTTTCATAAGTACCCAACACCAAATAGCTATACATCGTAAGTGTCATGTTAGAAATATGAATATAGACCATTTGTTTTATGTTTAATAATATTGTCATATTATCTGATCATTCTGATTATATATTATAATTACTATATCCTTTTGATCTGATATATAATATAAGGATTAATATTTCTTTAGAAAAAGTAATTTTAATATCATGGTAATGTAAAAAAAAGTATATGTTGAACTATATATATGTAATACCAATAAAAAAATACATATGTGTTTGGCCTAGGTTTCACACATAAAACAACTCATCTCACAGATTAAATTTTTGAATCATCCTACATAATACTTACTTTTATAACTTATGGAATGAAAATAATAAAAGTTTTGATTTACGATACTCATTATGGGTAAACATGATATATATAAATATAATATCTAATCTCATAAAAAGATATCCATGGGGGTATAAGAGCATACACAAAGCACATGATCAAAAAGATAAGTGAAACAGTTCTATATAATCATAGATCATAAAACTTGAGTCCAAGTATAATGATTTTAGCATAACATAAGACATCATTTATATGATAGTGGGAACATGATTTAAAAAATCTTATTCACAAGATGACAACATTGGTATGTGGAATAACATAAGAGTGTGGCACAAACATAATCATATAAGTCATAACATATGTCAAGGGAAAACATAGTTTCCTTCACCTCATATTGGGATATGTTAATCACCTTTCCTATAATTTATTATAATATTTCTTACGAGACACATCACATAACACATTGGAAATTGTATAACCATCTGTATACCATATTGATCTATGATATATAATGCATTGTCGAATGTATTAGAAGGATATTATGGACCCAAATGTCACATAATGACTAACCATATATATATGGGTGAATCGTGATCATCAAATCATTTATAACACTTTCATAGATCAATTAACTCACAAAAATGAAATGGGGGTCATAATTGTTTTTACAAAACAGAATAATTATTAATACATAAAAATGTGTTTGGATGGTAAGATAATATAATATACCTAATTCAATCTAATTATCGTTAAATTATTTCTACCTAGATAGAAAAGACCTTTATAAAAAATATAATTTAACTCGAGAATGAAAAGAAAGTACCCTTTACCTTTTTTATAATGAAAAATATGAAAAGGATGATAATAATATTTAGGTATTATAAATTTTTTTATGAATTATTAATAATAAAAGAAATCACCTCACTTGGTTTTGTTGAAAATCAGACATACCATCGTATTCAAGAAATCAGATACACTTTGCATGAAAAGGTCCATCATTTTTAGGAGATGACTGAAAGAAGAAATGTATTATCAGACTCACTATGACTCCAGAATGAAATATTTGATTGTAATAGGTATGAATTGATATTTTTATGAATGCAGATGAAAAAAGATGATGGCTTTCTGATCTAGGAGTTCTAAAAATCATAATTTTTTGAAAAAATATTATGATGTAAGAATTTTGAAAGAAATTTTAAGGATAGGTATTACCGATTGTACCTGGTCCAATTTCATTCATGAAAATCATTTTCTGGACAATCATATTGAAAATATGATTTTAAGAAAATAAGTACTACCAATCTTCATCCAGAAAGACACATTCCAGCTAAGTAGGAAATAATAATGTTGCTGGAAGAATGGAACGTTACAGTACCACCCATTATTTTTCAGATTTTGATGAAGATAATCCTCAATGTTTTAAAATTTATTATTCTTTCTAAATGATTGAATAATTTGAATGGTTGTGAAGTCAAATATCTATGTTCTCATGGTCATAGTAATATTTTTATCAGATATTGATTTATTTAGATACTTAAGAGGTTTCTCGTAATCGTATATCAGAATGAAAATCTAGAATAAGAGTTAAAAATAGTCTTATCCAAAATATACATGCTTGAATGTTGCGAGTTGAATGTGGCGAGTTTAATCTTGAGAGTTTAATGTTGCGAGTTGAATGGACATAATAACCATTTGCAATGACAAAAAATTCCATGAGATTCAAAAACGAACGAAAAGAACATCAAGAATCGAAACAAAAACGAACGAAATAAATTCATGGAAGGCTTACTTGAATGTTTCGAGTTGAGATGATAGATCCGAGAGGAGTGAACAAGATAAACAATGAAGCCAAAATGAGTTTAATGCAGGTGATCAACGAGCCGATTAGGGTTTACCGCGCGAGAGAGAGACGAGCCGGCGACTGTCAATCCAAAAATCGTAAATGACAGAACACGGGCTTTAATGTTTTTAAATGTTTTATAACGTCGGTTATTATATAACCGACGTTATAAACTATTTTTTAGCTTTTTTACATCGGTTATCTTAAAACCGACATAAAAAGCTCCCGCGCTTTGGTTTTTTACGTCGGTTTCCAAATAATCGACGTAAAAAACCCGATATCTACGCGTTTTTACGTTGGTTATTTGGTAACCGACGTAAAAAACCAAAGCCCGGGGGGGTTTTTTACGTCGGTTATTTTATAACCCACGTAAAAAATGCGTCGATATCGGGTTTTTTACATCGGTTACCAAATAACCGACGTAAAAAACACCCGGGCATTGGTTTTTTATGTCCGTTTGAAGATAACCGACGTAAAAACCCAACAGGCGCGATTTGTAACATCGGTTATTGAAATAACCGACGTGAAAAATCTACTCGCCGCATTTTTACGTCGGTTATATATAACTGACGTAAAAAATAGTGACGTAAAAAACGATTTCTGCACTAGTAAGTATTCTCCAGTCCAATTTAGTTAATAATTCATAATAAAACTCATCCATGGGATCAAATTTGACAGTGTGCACAATGTTTAGGCCCCGAGAAAAATTTAATGAATCAGCAAGACAATGTACTAAGAATGGGGTGGCATTGGAATATTGATCCTTTAATTTCATAGCTCTTCATTTAATATTATTTATTAAATTAATATTATACTTATTTAATAATATAAAAAAAACTATTCAATAGAAGACCAAATTCACTCTAGTTTAGAGAATAAAATTACCCATGGATATAAAAATTATTGATAATTGAATATGGATATTACTACAAATACATACCAAAAGTAATCAAATTCAATTTAATTCCACATCAAGTCAGCTACTATATTAGAAAATACATGATCACAAAATATTTTACCCAAATCTCAACATCCGGTGACCATTAATGAAATCTAAAAACATCAATAACATCCCATAAATCTAATTATGAAACCTTATTCCAAAAAATAATAATTCACGTTAACTCAATGTGAATCCAATGATTTTCATTTCTTCATCTAGAAATGCGCAATCATTCCCAAAACATACATAAACCGTAATCGATCCAAATCCTGAAAATTTTCCCCCATTCTTATAATTGATTTAAATTAATTTACAGGAAAATAATAAATAAATTGGTTGAATAACTGAATTTTTTTGAACCAATGAATGTAGGAAGGTCAAAATTATTAAAGGGATCCTTTCAAGAATGTAGAATGATATCCCCATCATGTCATAATGAGTCCAACACTCTCTAATGGAATCATTATTTAAATCCTAATTTGAGAGAATTTGTTTTGTAACGTGGGGAGGTGGGATTAATAATAAGAAACAAATGAAGGATCCATCATGAAATTGTCACATAAATTCATACAAGAACAACCCCAAACAAATGGGGATAATTTATGAGGAATTAAGGAGTGTATTTGATGAATGTCCTAACATGTACCAACATTAAACTTTAAAAACTCAGTATTTCAACTGCATAAATAATCAACCAAACCCAATTTGTAAGAATCTATCATTATTTCTCCAAAAATTAAATTTCAAACTGATCGACTAGTGTTAGGTTAAACAAAAGGATGGTCTTAGATCAATATCTTGTCGGTGACTGTTGCAATGGGGCTGGTCCAGTGCCAATCCCATAAGATCACTGAAATCCTGTTAGTAGCTAGCTGGTGACTTCTATGGAGTATCCTACAAACCAACAAAAACTTATTATACGTAAAAAATGACACTTTGATGCTTCATAGCATCTCAAATATTTTTATGAGTTCCTATTCACAAAAACGACAACCCACTAAATAAAACAGTCAACTTTAGTCAAATTTAGTCACATTTATGGATGAGGGTTCATATATAATCCCCCAAACTCATCCCATCCCCAAAATTCCATAATAAAAAATTTAACTACACATCCCATCAGAATTTAGTCATCAGATCAAATTCAGAAAACTATACTCTCTCTTTGAATTTAAAAGAGTCCTTGAAGAACATCTCTAAATAAATGGATTTTGAACTACCAAAAATTTGTTCATTACCAAGATTTGTTTTTGGACCACCACGTTACTTTTGTAATGAGTGTATAAACACTTTGAAATAAAAAAATTTGATCATCAAAGACATGGTCCCACCTATGGTGATCTATGCCATATGACTCATCATAAAATATCCTACTCTGATTTGTGGTGCCTCCCACCATCATAATTTTCTGTATAATATGGATGTTGTCATTCGAATTATGCAACACACATAGTTTCCAATGAACCAATCCAAAAAATAAATGCTAATGTTTGAAATTTCGTATAATATTCACAACATTCAATAAATGAATAAAATATAAAAACAATAACCATCCATGAAAAAACAGGGGTAAACCATATGTTTTTGAATAAAACATATCATTTATTGAAGACAAATCCCATGTACCATAAAAAATATAATAAGTTTTTTCATCAATAATGCGAAATTATAAGAAATATTTCAACTCATATATCCCCTAAAAAAATTCTCAAACAATGATCTTCACTAGCCAGAGAGATGACATCAAATAACCTGATGAATTTCAAAAGATATCTATATCTCCTCTATCTTGAATATAGAACTCTTATTTTATTAATAATGAGAACTAAATTGAATCTGGTTATTGACCTACTCATTAGTATCTAATTTTTAATATATATGACTATCAATTAGTTTCACATTCCAAAAAACAATATAAAAATAGAGTTATGCATCCATCAATGATTTTATGGTCTACATTATGGGGATTTCCATATCATTCCATATTCAAATAAAATATAATTCTTTACAATGCACACCCAACTCATTGACCTATAAAAATAATTGATATGATTAGACAACTCAATACAGATTTCCCACCGGAAAACCACTTTTATTTCCATTTTTGAGTCAGATAAATGATACTTGTGACACCCTCCAAAATATAATTCATCAGGAGGGTCACAACATAAAATGTACAATGTGTTACTCTCCACTCTACTAACCCACATATACCACTCCATTAGGGTATCCTAGAATAGTTCAACCATAATAATAAGTTTTTCACTGTCCCTAATCCTTTTTATAACATAGACACCTCAAATTCATATTATAGGATAAAATTTTGGTTGATTGTATAATAAAAATATGATCCATCCAAGACATGTCCTATTGAAAATTATGTAACTCTCAATTTCCGATAGAATATATAGGCTTCTAGACCCAGAATAATATCATAATCTTCCATTGGTTTTTATCCAACAATCAAGTACTCTTCAATTAATTATTAAATGGTAGAATTCCTTCTTAATGCAAGGTGCCTGATCGAATTAAATATAAATATTGTACACTCTTGTAGTACCCAATAGAAAAACATGGATGATGATCCCACTAACAATATGACATAAAAACTAGGATCATACACCAAAACCATTGATCATGCCACCCAATATGTCATTTTTATCTAACAAGGAATACCCTTAGAACACCTTTCCAAAGGCAGACACAATAGTTATTATATGTCCAATTGAATAATATTTCAGTAACCTAAAATTATTTCTAAATTTAATATTTTGATCTATTCTCTACAAACAGACCACGTTAAAACACATCCAGAATCATTACAGCTAGAAATCTCACGGATCAAATCCTTGAAATGTTACCATTATTCCATATTCCTCACATTCCAAAGCACTAGAAATCTTTTTTCTTTTCTAAAGGAAAAAATGGTATTTGGCTTCATTTAACACATAATTGATATCACATCATTTTCATTGATTTCAATACAAGCAACTAATGTTGAATTCTCCCTCCTAATTATAAGTAAAATAGAGTAGGCCTATATGACATGTCACCAAATATAATCATTATCCATTGAATAACCATTATCCAAATTCATAACTCAAGGTTACCAGTATCACTCACCTTTCCCATATCAAATGTCTCATATAAGGTCACATCATACAAAATATCACCCACACTCCAATTATAAAAAATCCACAACATGCTATGTTGCTTTCTAACCACCATAAATTATAATAAAATATATCAACCATCACTCAAAATTATGCATCGCAAAAAGGTACCAATTATCACTTTTCATACACCTTCCAAACTACTCCATCTAGAATAAATAACTCACTATTCATTTGTTCAATAATAAAACACATCATCAAAGATGATAATAATCAAGGAATTGTATCACACATTTTAGAAAGAATGAGTTTCATTCCCTAACATTTTTGGAAAGAATAATGGTTTTTACAAACACATAAATATATTATTCTATAGAGAAATCACCCATAAGGTTTTTATCCATAGTAAATCTAATTAACAATCTTTATTAAAAGGGTCTATACACCTCCTATGTGTGAGGATCTGTATCTTAGCCTTCAACCTGAATCATCCCACTATAAATGAAGATGAAAAAAATTAGAATAATATAAATTTTTCTATCGATATAGGTAATTAAAATGAAAAAAATCAATATACCATATGACATGTTTTTTGAATCATTAATCAAATTTACCACAATCATCAATGATTGAAATCACTATATTAGGTGTACATTCCATGTAAACCCTATGTTCCAAAACAATATTCATAAGCTGAATCGTGCCAATTGGTCCATAAGATATATCCCCAGTAAATAATAATCATTAAAAATTATGTGTGTACCCAGATTTGGAATCATTTAATTTTAACATAAAACACCAGGAATAGAAATCTAATTTCCCATGTATGATGGAATTATTTATAGAAAATGTGTTAATGGAAGACCAGTCATATATCAATCACATGATAATACAAATTCATATTCCATCTATATACCATATATCAATCACTAATAATTGATACCTAAATCCTTTAATATGACCTTCTATTTTCTTATTCTAGGTCACTATGAAAAAAAAAATCTACGGATGGCTCCTAAACTCAATAAAGATTCATTGTATGTAATAAGATTTCACCAATTAGTGGGTCTATCAGGTTATTATAACACATAATTTTCATAAATAGATATTATATATTAAATATTAATATAATATATATAATATAAATACAAAAAAGGGGATGTGATGGTTTAGTTTAATTGAAGACTATATATGAAATCTTCTTATTTATTTAATTTTTATAAAGATCCACATTAGGGATCATACCATGTATTAATATTCTTACAAAAACCCTACATAAATTCTTTAGTCATAACCTGGGGAAAGAAAACATAACAAATGTTGACCCAAAAATCAAAATAAGGTTAAAAAATGGATATATGAATGACCTATTACAAAAACAATTTTAATATGGGTATCACGACATGAGAATAAAATTGTGGAATCCATTTCATGTATATCATAGATCAAAATCT
This sequence comes from Viscum album, assembly GCA_963277665.1. Taxonomy (NCBI): domain Eukaryota; kingdom Viridiplantae; phylum Streptophyta; class Magnoliopsida; order Santalales; family Viscaceae; genus Viscum; species Viscum album. Next base: position 244,976,241 of record OY728122.1, on the reverse strand, counting down.
TGAATCTATGAATAAAACATGGTAGATCAAAAGAAAAGAATCATAATGGAGTCAATGAAATTGATCCATGATAACCTAAATTTATGTTGTATAATATTATGGTTAAATAATAATATAATAAAAAGTATTTACAAATTCAAATCCCCATACCAATACTATCAATGTAAACTGGGTTAAATACAATTTGAATCATATACCTATTAAAGGTTCACTCACAAGAGAATCATAGTGGATATAGACCCTTATTGATCACAGTTAACTTCGTATTACCAAAATTATTATATAATGAGATATCAATATTTTCCCAATGTAGGGATACATAATTTTTGGCCCGTCATTCATATAATCAGAATCCATTTATTTGTAGGCAAAAATATCATAATAGATTTATCTTCTTACCATATTAGAACATATAGAAAAAAATTAGTATTTTAAACATTTCATCGTCATAATATTAACCTTTATAAATAATGAATAAGGATTATATCAATATATTAGATTCCAATTAATGAATAATTAACATCAAATTTTGTTATCATATATGTGAAATTTCTCTAAATGATATATATAATACTTTTTAAGAAAATATTTATTACATTTGAAAATAATTTATTTAAAATATTGAAAATCCTAAAAATAGTATTGAATTTTTTTAAAAAGAAACATAAAAAATTATAATGTAGACTTCTAATCATTGAGTGGAAATGAAAATATGAAATTATACTACTAAGAAGTATGTGAAAATAATGATTCCCTCCACATTTTCAATAAAATGTAATAGGTACCACATTTGGAAATAAAGAAGATGTTTAATTTGAAACATATTCATGGAAATCAAACATTACTAATATTAATTTAATAAATCATAAGATATCATTAAATAAATAAAGGAAAACGTGTATAGAAAACATAGATATGGGAGAAAAATCATTATTAACCAAGGAGGAAAAAAGTTTTTTTTTAAATAAACCCGAGAATTTTATTTAAATTTGTAAAATTTAGTTTTTCATGAAAATAAAATTAATAAAAATATGAAAAAAAAATTGAATTTTTTTAACAGATAAGGATAATATAATTTATATTAATGTAAATTCAAGCATAAAAAAAATTAAATGAGATTGTAATAATGATATATTACCACTATGATTACTTTTAAGTCATAACCCTCTTGAGTTAAAAAAATTAATTGATATACTAAATATAATGAACATAATTATATTGTTTTCATGAAAATTTAATTGTTTATTATATGAACATCATAAACATAAATATCTACAAAACACCTCTCATGTCTCATTGAAAAATTATTTTCAATGAGGAACCCTTAAAACAATTGTATTCCTTATGTCAAAACCTCTTGGATGTTCAACCATATATATATATTTAAAAATAAAAATAGATTGAATTTGAATAATCATAAATAATATTCATGCATATTATTAGCACCATAATATTAAAACAAGTGGGGAATATGACATATGTATCAGTTAAATAATAGTGATATTAAAAATCCCTTTACCTAAATTTTACATCGCATTGAAATTGCTAAAATAATTAGTCTACTAAATTAAAATTTATTTTTTTATATACTAAGATATTTTACATACATAACTATTAATATAATTTCAAATTATTACACTTTCACCATTAAAATAAATTCATTTTTCATTCATCATTTTTATGTGTTAATAGTTTCATTTTTCAAGAGTGATTTTGTTCAACAGATTTAGTCCTTGAACATTGATCATGGTAAAATAATTTTTATAATATTAATTATGATATAAATTTCATATAAATTTATTATATATCTATATATATTGAGTCATTCATAAATGGAATAGTGTTTAAATTTATTTACACAATTCATGTAGATTTTAGGTCGTACATACACATGAACAATGTTTTCTTTTTCTATCAAAAAGAAGAAAACAATGTTAGATATTTTTTTATAATTAAAATAATATAATTATATAATAAATAAAATATATACAAATTAAAAATATATTTTTTAAAATAAACGTAAAATGTGGATGAGTATAAACTCATATCTCATTATGGAGGTGGTAGTCCAGACATACGCATGTTCAACATTACTATTTTCAAATAGAATTGAAGGTGATAAGATAGTTGTGATATTATTATTTAAAAACATCAATTATGTGATTGTTTTAAAATATAAATATTGAAAAAATTATAATAACAATCTATTACAAATTATTATATAAAAAAATTTATATTACTGCATAGAGGAGGTTGTCCACATGTACACACAAGCGATGCTTTCACATACCATTTGATTGAAAAGATAATGAATATTGGTGGTTCTATAATAATAATAATAATATGTTTGTATATTTTTCTTACTTGATATATTATTTTATTATTAATATGTATGATATGGTGGATGTAGAAGAGGAAATAATTTAACATAGGTAAGTTTGGATGATTACTACTCTTTTGGATGACCTCCTTTAGATTAATTATTAAGGACCCTAAAAATTGTATAATTAAAATTTAATCTCCTCGAAATAAAATATAAAATATAATAGAATATATATAGGTAGGTTTTTTTGTGACTGATGTATCGTAGTGGTGTAAATAATATAAAATTTGGGTTCCATTTTATTCGTGTGGGATATTACACAATTGGAATTTATTTAAATTTTAAAATATAATAAAGTGATTCTCAGGAAACAAACGATTCAAAATAGGAAAATATTCAAATGTAAGATTTTATGAATTCAAAATTTTGAAATAAAAAATAATTTAGATATGTTTAATTTGAAAACATACCCTTTAATATTTGTTTATATCACTAGTAAAACTATTTTGACCACATCTATGATAATAAAAAAAATTTAATTTTTACAAATCATAAAAATCGTGCCTAGAAATTTAATATTATATATCTTGGTTTACATCATATATCAAAAAAATATTATAAAATTCAATTTAAAAATTTAATGTAATTGTTTTTAAATTGAATCCCACAAAATAGGCTAAGAAGGTGTTTTCCAGGAAAATGTTTTATCAAGTAAAAAAATTTAATTGAAAAATACAACATAGAATTGATTAAAATTTCCTTGATTGGATCATTAGTAATTTAATTTAACTATTGTTATATTTAAATAATTTTAAAACATAATGAGTCATTGAAATTGTTTGAAAAGAAAATAAAATATTTATAAATAATTAGTATTTTACACAGTTCATTGAAAAATAAATATTTCTAGACAGTTAATATTAATTAACTCCAACAAAATATTGACATTAAAATTTAAAAAATGGTATATATTTTCTCAAATAAATATAATTAATTTGAAAGATATTTATTATTATATTTATCACCAAAATTAGTAGAAATACATTAGAGCAAAATGTTTCTTTAAAAAAATATAAATGTTTTACAAAAAATCGAGTACTTATTTTTCAGTATATATTATTTATCGAAAATGAGTATACACAAATATAAAAAAAATTATTCTTATTTATATATCAAATTTTACATATTTTTTATAATTTTATTGGTGATTTTATTTTAATATTATTAAATTTTCCAATATAATTATTTTTTTATCAAAATATTCCATAACATTGACACAACAAATATGGATATCTCTATTTCATCACATCCTTGGGATCATATGTAGTTTGTTTTTATTTTTTCATTAAGAGATCTTGAAAATGGTGGGTATCCTTATTGAATATCACATTATATCTTTGATAATGTATTTCTATTTTTTCATTATAGGAAAGATCATTATTTATTAGTATATTAATTGAGTTTAGTTCATTTTAATGATCGTGCATATATTTATTCTAAAGAGATATATGAAAAATATTTTGAACTGGATAGTGGATTAGGGGAACGGCTAAGTTATAAGCTACCATACCCCATCAATTAGTAATATCGAAGGTTGAAAATAATGATAGGGGTATATTATTCATTCAATATTAATCACTAATGTTATACCATGGATAAAATTATTGGATTAAAATATAAATTTATTTTATTTATATATTTTTCCAGTCATTATCAATATGATTTCTCATTCATCTCTGTGTTATTATAATATTATATTGAATAGATCCAATTTCCTCTCCCATTTCAATATATAACAATGGTCTAAGTATAATTATATCCCCTACATCATCCTTGCATGATTAATTTCCACACATCATCCATTTAGGGCTTTAACAAGAGACAACTAAATGCTTATGTGAAATCTATTTTTTAAAAATCCACAATAAAGGAATGTTTCGATTCTAACCTACTTTGAAATTTATAAAACAATATCTTATAATATATTTTAGGTGTTTAATAATTACCAATAAATGAACATTTAAACATGGATGATAAGTATCCCCTCAATGAAACAATAAATCCAAAACATAATGATGATCTCACTCAAACATTTTAGTAATCCTCATATCTCATTTAAATATAATAGATTGTGGTACTATTTGAAACCATACCACTTAATAAATTTATATTCATGGAATATTATCAAGGAAGAAATTTTATTTGATAGGAATGATGTTTTCTAACGTCGTATTGTGATTGACTACAAACCAAATTCTATTATGGCCTTCATGAATTTTGTGGATTCTTATGAAAAAACTCATGGCGTTGCTTTCATATTTCTTTTATATAATTGGTAATGTTTTTAAAATCATGATATACATCTCACTCTCATCATTAATTTACTAACATACCATAAAATATGATATATAATCAATAATTTATATTATCATTTTATCGCACAAAAAATACACTTTAATATCTCAAAACATCATTGTACATCAAAGATGAATAAGGAACAATAAAATATTAGATTCAATTTACAAAACCTTCATTAATTTTGTTATTAATTGGATTATTAATCTATTCCAAATCTTTATAATTCCATCATAGTGAAGTCTAAACTGAGGAACAATTCAAACATTCTTTGTAAACTGTACGTCTTCCTTCGACATCAGTTTAATCTATGCACGTATAAACAGTAAAATAAACATTTTAGAATGATAAAATTTATACCTATCCATTATGATTTCCATATAAATACTTTCCATGTAAAAAAGTATTGGATCTTTTTTATCTTTATCATAGAGTTAAAGAAACAATACATTAAACATAAAGGATTATAAACATATTTAACCTTACAATGTTTACAATTTTTTTAGTAGTCATAATATTTAATCAACTCCAACCATCTTCTCTAGATTACATTTACCACATTGTGATTGAATATAAAATTTAATCATCTATGATCAGTATACTTTCACACATTTCTCTATAAATATTATACCCCATATCAATAATAAATAACTGTTTATAACATCAAATCACGAGTTTTGTTACATTATTCAAGTACCTAAAATTTTGATTAGGGATAAGCTATTACCATATTATTCTATATGATGAAACAACCCATTACATTATGTTATGAATTGATAAATATCAAAAAGTGATATCCACTAAATGTTAGTGTATATACATTTGTTTTAAGTATGCATCTCTTTTGTTCTGTATTTTTTCCCTCACATTCATATTTCCAAAGGATATTGGATCCCATATAATTTAAAAAGATCAATGAATAGAAATTCATCTAAAATCAACCAAAAAACATCAATAATATCCACTTAGAAAAATAAAACATTATATTTCAGTCACATTGGTATGTGTAGGACAATGTTTGATAACATCAATCATTGATGGATCTACTCGTATACCCTCACTTGATATTATATTCCCAAAAAAATAAAACATTATATATCCAAACATTACCCCTGATATTTTTTCATATTTATTCTCCTTTCAACAAGGTCTTTAATATAGCTATCAATTGATCATTATAATCATACTCACTCTTGGAATATTAAATAATATCATCTATCAATACTACCACAAACAAAAAAACATAGTCTATAATTAATATATTGATTAACTCCGGGAAGATAGCTAGAGAATTAGAAAGACCATACGAGATCACTAAATGAAATAATTTCTTCTGTTTGTCTTCTATTTTGAATATAATATTAATTTTTCTATATTGAAGATATATTTTTGGAAAATATTGAGATCATCATAATTGATTGAACGTATCATCAATTTGAGGAAGTTTATAATTATTATAGATTGTGATCTTGTTCAATACATGTTATTTAAAGTCCCATTTATCCCTATTTCATCTTCATAAATATAATAAGCTCACACACATGGTGATATACAAGGTATAATGAATCCCTAATCATGGTTTTCCATGGCATGAATCATTATATCCTAAAACTCAATTGGTTCCATTCTATAAGATATCATTGAAATAGTTATTGGATTATATGTGAGTTCTATTGAAAACATAATGTCATGATTTAGAGGAATACTAGGAAATTATTCTAAAAAGTCATCAAAAATTCCCCTAGAATAAGAATTACATTTTGGTTGAGTTTCTCCCAAATCATGTGAAATAAAGACACCTTTTTAATTGGAATGAATAATGATACAATGGACATTATTTCTATTTGTTTTTTGACTTATTGAAATATTTACTGTTGAATGTAAGTGGTTTAGAATATAAATTTCAATTCACTTCCTATGTAATTCATAGGGATTTGCATAAATAAAGCAAATAAATTACCTAAATAAAACTAAATTAAAAAGAGAGGGAATAAAATATTTTTAGGATGTTCATTACCACAAATTATAATCATATATGAATCATAGACATAATATCTTATCATAATAAAATTAGGAGAATTAAAATATAATTCATATATAGTGATTGATGATCAGAATGAATTTCAGCAGAGATTACAATGAACATGACGTTTATTACATAAATCATTTTTTGTGATTTAATTAAATGCCCTATAATGAATATAGGTTATAGAAAAAATATTAACTTTCCTGGTTTTATTACATACTATAAGATTTAGAAGACCATAAGACAACTATCCATTGATAATTTAGTTGATGTAAAGTGATTAAATTATTTGTATTAATATATAGTTTTTAAATGTCTAATTTATAAGGAAAACAGATGTGTGGATTTCATCCAGAATGATTCAACCACCTGAATCCCATATATTGGAGTTAAATAGGTAGATATAATTACAAGGATTTTCAGCTGAACAATAACAAGCTATTATCTAACAACATAAGTATGAGTGGAACCATTTATGGGTAATTTTCATATCATAGGGATCATGACCCAAACCATGTACAAATAACCACCCATGAAAGTATTACCATTGCACACAATACCCTTATGGAATTTTATAGTTTAATAAAGGGGTATTTATCATCAAACCAATAATATTATTATGTATATTTTGTAGAATAATTTATAGATTTTAATATTATATTTAATACTATATAAATGGTATTTATTTTTATACACTAAGAATTTGTATTTTGTGTAATATCAAATTTTGTTAAGGTTTTTAAGAATTAATGGGTTTATGAAAAAAAATCATTATTATTAGATACTTTTTTTATTAAATATAATTTACTATATATATTTTATGAAGTCAGGTGATATATTAATATGAATTAAATAACTATTATTTTCAGAAAAACAATCATATTCTAATGAATGTATATTTTTGTTTTAAAATTTAAGATTAACATATTTGGAAAATAATTTTTATGAAATATTTAATATTTTTGGAATAAAAATTTCAAAATTATCCCACTGTTAATTTTTCATAAATTTCTAAGTTAAATAAATTTAAAGGTAAAATTATAAAACGATATACAATTAAATAGTTTATTATGAAATCATTATGAAAAAAAGAATATAATAAATAAATAAAATTTTATCTATGAAAAAAAATATTTTTTTCCTTTAAAATTATTCTTTTTTGTTTATTATATTGATTTTAAAAAACCTTTTGGAATCCTCTAAATCCTATAATTTTTATTAAGGTTTTGAAATCATTTCATCAGTATCATGACTCACTTTAAAATCAATAAGGGTAATATTTTAATACGTTAATCCCTTATACTTATGAAATAATGAAATCCACCCCTAATTGGTAGAATATATTTACATATCCATGTGAATTTTTATGGAATTGAAAAATTTATTGTATAGTGTCCATAAATTATGTTATTGAAATAATAAATTATTCCCCACTCTTTTTATATATAATCCCATCCAATATCCCATTAATATTACTAAATATACATGTAGGACGTCCATACTATTCCCTCCCCTCTCCAGAGTCCTCTCAAGGTACCCCTATACAGTTAATAAGCTACTCTTAAGGATTTGAAATTAGTCTCTCAAGGTAACAGATCCTCTCATTTCCTCTTTATTAAAGAATACTCATTATATTATTCCTTTTCTAACAAAAATCCAATGTTGGGATAGGTTTTTATATATTCCCATTAATTTATATTTGATTTATAAATGACGATAGACACATTTCAGTTTAATTATTCTTGTCCTTGAACATTTATATTCCCTTGTTATGCTGCCTAAATTTCACAGTGATTTTCTATGCGAAAAAATTGTTCTATAAATACCCATACCAATTTATTATCTAGGTTTTTCACCTTTATAAACCTTTTCATATTTTATTTGTGGAATTAAATTTATTTATTCTATAATACATGATCATGGAATTAAATGTTTGGATAAATGATTCCATGTTGTTTGATCTTTGGGGAACAATTATCCATGTGAATGAACTAAAAGTGATGAGTGTGCCTGGATTTATATAGCTCTATAATGGATTGGTTAATTTTTTAGTCTAATGAGACATCCTGAAATGGATTAGGGAGTGATACTAATCCATCCTAGGAATTTTTCAATCATTATTTCTTGGTGTTTATCCATTACCTATGTTTATGATTCCATGGTTTATGGTGTTCTCACATTTCCCATATTGTCTTTCTATTATCATGTTACTTCATTCCTCATTTTTAGGTTTATGAGAACCACTTCATTATGTATCATTGATATTAATATTGTTGAAAAAGTAATTAATTAATCATATTATGTTTTTACCTTTTTTGATTTATATCTCACCCCTTTCTTATGCATGTTCCTAGTTATCCTATGCATTTTCCAGTACGATGGAATAATATAAACATGCTAAGGAAGTTTTAAAAATTTATGTTATATTCCCAATATTAAGTTGTTATGTAATGTAATTAGTTTTAAAAAATCTAGACTTCTCGATATTCTAGAATTTAATATGTGTAATATTATATTATATGTCATTAATTAATGTGCAATTAGGAGTAGAGTCATTATATATTGCATCAAAGGAAGGATTATTTGTTTAGGGATCAGTGTAATAAAACTATAGAAAACTCTATAGAAAAAATAATGAACATTATACTAGATACCTAGATATTTTTAATGTATAGATTAAGAGGTTTCTTTTAATATTAATCACTATTTTGATACTACAAGTGGATGTTTCTCTTGTACATATGTACCTAGGGGTGAATCATGATAACACCACATTAAGCTAGACATGATCAAGAAATTGTGCATGAAAATTTTACTTTATACACACTTTGATTGAACATCCTAGTGGATATAAATTGGTAAATTCTTAATTTCATTACGAATAATTATTATCGTAACAAAATGTCTTATAAGTGTCTATGATTGAAAATAGACCATGTATAAAATAGTTTGAAGCTAAAAAAATCAAATTATATTAAAAAAATGTAATTTTTTTATCCATTTAATTTATGTGCATTAGCAAAAATAAGTAAATTAATAAAAAAAATAATCACCCCTAAATTTCCATTTATTCCATCATATTGAGGGATACATGAGTAACTGTGTAAACCACCAATGTGAGGGGAATTTGGTGACCACCCAAATGAGATACCTAATCTAATGGGAGCATAAATCGTAATTTTTTTAATATTCCATCTCAAATAACTCATTATATTAATAGAAAAATAGATTAGGAGGAGTTACCAAATCCCCCCTAATAGAGAAAAATCGTTAATTGAGGCCTTTATATGATAGTGCCCTCTAATATATAATGGATCATTTGTTCCCTAAATCATGGATCAATGGATCAAATCCATTTAGAATATATTCTATATCCTTAAATTTTTTCACCAAGTGATGGTAATATTGTATTTTATCATATTGAGAGAGAAGATAATCAGTCTTAGACATTGATCCAGAATAAAAATCATGAGGATGATATTGATGTAATGGGTGGAAGGAATTCTGGAAAATGTATTCTGAAAAATATTTTCATTGCACTATTTGACATAAAATTGAAATGGATATTCATTTTCTCAAGAAAAATATAATGATTTCTTCCGGGAATATATGGAAAAAAACTAAGAAAATTTTCGATATTCTTGGGTTGTTCTGGTTTCCCCCAAATGCAATGTTGACTGATTCTTTGGTGGGATAAAAACTTGTCTACCAAAAGAAATTGAGATCTGAGATTTTGATAGCTATGAAACAATTTAACTATGGTCCCAGAAAGATTAAATATAGATCCATTAATCTTAATTATATTATATGTATTACAAGTGGGAAGTAGAGCTTAATTTGGAGGGTGTTTTGTTGAAATAAAATGCTGCTACAAAAATTTAACTAAACACTGGTCAAATGTGAGGAATGAAGATCCCTATAAAGAAATAAGTGGGAAAAGGAAACGATTTAGGTGAAGAGTGGAATGAAACCTGAATAGTGATTTATGATATCAAAAATCCACTAATGTGATTCTGGACATGGATTCTCTATCCAATCCATTGTGAAATATTCATTGTTTCAATTTCAAGGAACGTGGTCAATTTAAAAGAGATTTCACTTTTGAAAGGGTTTTTTTAGATAAAAAAAACATTTAAGGGATCAAGGGAATTCTTATTCCATCAATGTAGCTAAGGTGGATCATGAAAAAATAGTGGTGATTGGTGTTCTACTAATTCATTCAATAATAGCGATTGTAATTTTTTATTCTAGTTTTACACATTCCAACATATCATCAATGTTTAGTTAAACTATTAAAATTCCACCACAAATCATAGAAGTATATTTGTTTGTGAAAATTGAAAAAGAAAAAATTATTTCATCCCATGTATATAAATCCTCACCTATCATGATTTGTAGGATAAAGGTCCCAAAGAACTTAATGATTCTCCTTTTAGTCAAATTTTATTTACATCTAGGAATGGATAGGGTTCATTATGTTGAATTTATATAAATTTCCATGAGAACAAAATAAATCTTAGAATTATGAGTCATCCTTTGATTATATTCAAATTTATTAATAATGTTGAATAATAATTATCATTAACATCTAATGAATGGCTATTATAACACTATGATAAATAATATTTAGATTATGTTTTTGATAATTAGGAAAATATCATATGTGAATACATGAACATTATGAGGGAATACATTGTTGTGTTTCATGAAAAAATTTATGGAATTCCTCCAAGTCAAGTGGTTTAATTTTCAACCAAGATTATACCGAGGGAATTACCATTTTCCAAGATCTCATATGTAATGGTTTTTATGAAACATGGGGAGATGGGAAATCAACTATTGGTGAATGTAGATAACGAATTAAAATTCTCAAGTGTTTCACCTTTGATTGAAACATTCAACTTTTTCAATAATAGGGATCGGTCAATGCACATTTTCATTAAATATGATGAGTTCAACCATATCATGATATTGAACTAGTATCATCTACAACATATTGATTAATTTTTAGGTCAACTACATTGATACTGAAAATTCCCCACCATGGATCTTATGTTGTGTTTATTATCCATTAATGAATAAGAAAGAGGATACCCAAAGACCACGTCTCATATAATTAATAGGATCTATGAGTTTGTAGTAATTCCATTCGGACATACAAATTCTCTAGCAATTTGCATGAACTTGATGAATAGTGTATTTAGATATTACCCAGAAAAATTATAGGTTGTATTTATATATGATATTATAATATACTAAAGAATAGTGGAGGACCTTTGGGAGCATCTAAGTACTATTCTCAAGACCTTTTGAAAGGATAAGATTTATGAAAAGTACATCAAAAGTGTGTTCTCTTTTAAGTAAGTTACATACTTTGGTTATATTATAACATGTATTGTGATATATAAAGAACCATCAAAGACATTATAAATTTATGGATGGTCATGGATGACATATGTGACATAAATCCATTGTTTCCTTGGATTATCATGGAACAATCATTATTTTAGGAGCATTCTCACGATTGAGGGGCACACTAACAAAGCTAATATAGAAGTGAGTCATGTTTGTTTGGAAGAAAGAATGTGTTTAGATAATTAGGGTTTTTAAAAATTGTTTTATTACATTAACATAAAATAACCAAAAGTATATATAATTTTGATGTATATAACACTTCTTGGAAGTGGGTCTTGGGATGTGAGTAAATATCGAGTGACAAAGTGATAGCCTTCGGTTCAAGGAAATTGAATTTTCACAAACAGAACTACCCAATGCAAGATATTGATATGGTTTTAGTGATATTAACAATGAAAAATTATTCCATTTTATATTTGGGGAAATGTGTAATATATATATATATATATATCATAAATCCCTAATTTATATATTCTATAAAAAATAGCTTAATTTTCACCATATATGATTGTTATATTTGATTAAGATCTAGGACTGCTCAATTTGGTTCTTATCTGGGTATGAAAATAAATTTGAAAACACTCTAAGTAGAAAGTTTCTGCCAGTTTCTACATTGATGGGAACTAAGAAGTAATTGATCATCTAATACATGAAAATGATATAATGAGAATCGTAGAGAAATTAATATTATCAATCCATTCACAAATTACTACTCAACCATTCCTTCAAGAGGTGATAATAATTTCTCGAATTGATGACATGTGAATTAATAAGAATGCCGAACCAATAATAAAAGGGAAAACCACTTATTTAAATGTTTTTGAAGAATGAGTTTTGATATCTGGTTCAGTACTGGGTGTACCATCAACTATTGTGATAATAAGAAGTTGTGGATGATGAACATATTTCAAACTTCTCCATCCATATAGGAAGGAAATATATTTATTAGGATCTCTAAGAGAACAATTTTTAGGGCAATATGAAGATGAATATCAGAAAATATGAATCATGATATATTGTGTATCATAAAGTGAAGGTGAAATGTAAAAAATCTAATGATATGATGTAGTAATTATCTTTACCTACATGGAAATTGAAAAAAAAACCCTAGAATTTTTCGTTGGTTTTCTAAATAAATCATGAGAAAATAATTCTCTATGGGATGTTCTGTATTAACTTAAAATGATGATTCCCCTCATTGTAATTAGAGAAGAGTTATCAATTGATCAACATTCAAGGATTTACATTACCGAATTTGTGAGGCTACATTTAAAACCATTTTCTATTGTATCTAATATATATCCATTATTTACATGAATGTTCTCAAAGTGTCGCGAAAATACACTACATACTGATTGAAACATCAGCATAGATTATAAACCATGAAATGGTGGAAAATTTGAGTAGACTATCCTGAAACAAGAAGAAATTTCAATATCATTCTCAATGGACATTAAAGGTTTATGGGATCAACATCTTTCTCTTTTCAATTTCTTATATAATAATAGTTTCCACTTAATCATCCAAATGGATCCCCATGAAGCCTTTTTTGGGATGGGGTTCTTTACACCAACATGTTGGGATGATGATGGGGAAATAAACTTTTATGACCTGAAATTTTCATGGAAATAGTGGGAAAGGTAAAAAACATTGCATAACACATCAGGTCATCTCATGGTCAAAAAAAGAACTATAATGAAAATAATTAATGAAACCCAAAGATTGAATTTGGATAAAATGTATTCCTATAAATATATACATATAAGAATATCATTAAATTTGGGATGAAGTGAAATATTTATCTAAGATATATTAGTCCCATTAATATCATTGATCGGATTGATGTAGTGGAATATCTAATAGAACTCCACATAAATATCGGAACTACCTGATGTGTTCCAAGAATTAATCATGAAGAAGTACATACTAGACACCTTACCTGTACTCAATCTATATGTAGAACTATTGGAGTATGATCATTCATATTTGTATTAGCTAGTGATGAATGGAGATTGTAGAGACAAACAAATACAAAATAAGGGAACATGCATGGTCACAGTGATATGGAGAAACCACAAGTTTGAAGTGGTGATGTGGGGACTCGAGAAAGTGGTAAAGTGGAATTACCCTTATATTTATCAGTGTATGAATGGAAAATTATTATGGTGAAAGGTCTAAATTTTCCAATATGGTAACAATATGAAATTCTATAAATTATATTAATTTAATTATTTAGTTATATTTCTTATTGTGTTTCATGGTTATAAAAAACACATTTACTTCCATGTTTTTATTATATCCTATTGGATTTACACTACTTTTAAGAATTTATAGACACTATTTTCAATGATTTATTTTAAAAAAATCATTTTTTTAAAGGATTTCAAAGAATAAAATAGATTTCTTCCATTTTAATGAGGAGTTGGGGTAATTATGAATGTTAAATTTAATTTTTTTTAAATTAATTTCAGATAAAATTGTTTTGTATTGAATTTATATATGAAATGTTGGATATTATGTTAAAAATAATTTATATCCTTTTTATTATATGAACTCTTCCAATGAAATGGGGATATTCATTCTATACCTCAACCTCAAGACCAAGAGCCACTTAACATAGACCATGGTGCCTAGTCGATAATGCAACCACTATGGGAAGGCCTATATAATGGAAGAGAGAGCCTTCATAGGGGAATTAATCCAATGGGGGGCCCATCGGAATGAAAATCATGTCCAATATACAGCAGCACTATATCACTAAAGAATCATCCTATGGTGGGTGAAACCACAGTGTAATTAGAGTAAGCTATTTCTAGCATGGGATGGATCACGACCGCAGATGGGGGTGCTCGGACCCCCACCTATCATCAATACTATATGAGGGATGTGGATTTTTATTTAACCCAATTCACTCCCACTTCATATTTTCTACATGGGATTGGACCTTTGTAGTCAATGGTCACTTCAAAAAAATTCCACTTCATGCCACTCATGGTCAGACATGGCATAGAAATCCCTCACCAAATTCTTCCTTGATCTACTACCACCACCATAATTAGATACCACCATCTCTGGCACCTTAATTCTTAGGGAATGGTCCTTCTAAAACATTAGAAGAACCTTAATGGCATTGGTAATCTCCTTCACCTTCTGTGACCTCTATGAGATATTTCATGCCACATCAATCCACTGATAAGATAGAAGAGAAGAAGGATCCTATGCATTAATGTTTCCTCACATAAACCATCACACTATCTATGTGAACTTTTCTGGGCGACTCCAATGAGTTCATTGAATCAACCATTAAAAAGATTACCCAATGGTGAAACATCCATTATCATTGAGGCCAATGGTGATTCATAAGCCATCATTGGTGATTTTTACCAATGGTGACCTATGATCCACCATTGAACTGAAAATGACTCTTGACCCACCATTAAATATTCTTCCCAAAGGTTACTCATGAGTCACCATTGAGTCCAATAGTATCTTGTGAGCCCTCGTTGAGGCACATAATGACTTGTGTGGTATCGTTGAGAGACTCATCAACTGTCATTTTTTTGTTTTCACTACCAGTTGTAGCATATTACTCCTCCTAAAATGTAACACTTCATAACCAATTATGTAATTCCCTCCCTATTAATTTATTATGAACATGTGATCATCTTCTCCAACAACCTCAATACAAATTTAGATGTTTGGATCATCTGGCCACTATGAAGGCCATGTGAGTTATGAAGACAATCATGGCTAATCGCTATATCCACACCACCCAGATTACTCTACTAATCATAAAAAAAAATTCGACTCATCCATCAACTATGAATATTACACAACGATTGGTGAAACTAGCTACCACACCTACCATGCCCACATCCATAGAGTTATATTACCATTCGATCACATCCTCATTGCCACTAAAACATTTCAATGCATCGATCTTCACTTTCATGACCTCAAATTCCATATATGAATTTCATGTACCTATTATGTTTATTTTAATACAAAATTCCACATTCACTATGGGAATTTAAGATCATACATGAAATTCAGGTGTTACCATATAAACACGCATGTTTTCACAAATCATAAAGATCCAAAAAATTCATAATGATATTCTAGCCTATAAGAAGATTCAGGGGAGTTATAAAGGAACCTTACAGTAGTACCAAGTAACTATAAAAAAAGTGGAATCCCAATAATTAAACAAAGGCAATATGATCACATAAATAAATACCCACTACCACTAATACAGTGTTTTTCATTTATTTATTTTAATTACTATTTCATTATGTCTTCTGCTTCATCTACCCACACTATTTCCTTTATAATGGATGGGTAGACACTTTTGGGGATCTGTTGAATGAGAGGTGACCCATTATAATGATAGAGTCTTAATTTAAATTACATTATTCTGTCAAATTTAATTTATTAAATGGATTTCAATTTATAAATTCATAGTTTTAATGAGATGCGATTTGTTTTTTATTCAACTTTGATTATTCTTAAATTGAATTTATAATATAATTTCATTCTCCCTCTTCATTTTATTAGATTTCAAATATTTGGTGATCTAGTTTTATGGAGATATTTTCTTGGTGATTTATAAAGACTTCATTAATACTTAGTATGGATAATATTAGTACATAGGGTACTCAAAGGTTCCATGATTACATTATGAAAGGGAATACAAATGTAAAAAGTAGTCCTTCCTCTTTAAACGGATCACCATAAACAATGTCCCTTATGACCACGTCATTCTAATTTATGATTATAAAATTGTATTTTGTAATTTGTGTCATCTTGATTCAGAACACCACTCTTTGGATACACAGTATTTTTTACCTACTTCTACACCATTATGTGGAAAAATAAAATATTTACACACTCGCTACTATGTCCTATCAAAACATGGGGTTATTTAAAGAGATTTGGTGTCAAAAAATCATTACATTTAATATTTGGACATTCAATGTAAAAATATGAGATCTTGACCATTTGATAGAGATGAATTTTTATGATAGTCATATTATTCATACATTTATAATCACATTAAAAAATAATTTTAGAAGACTCATGTGAAATATCAAGTTTTTATTCTTAGAAAACAAACATGGAATTTGTCCCATAAAATACCCTAAAGGGAAATGTGCCCCGTTATCCAAATCATGAATTGATCATGCCTATAAAACCAAATTATATTCACTTTCATGTAAAAATCATTTTTATGTAGCCTATGATTCAGGAACATGCAGAAGAATACCAAAATAACACATCTAGGAGTTTATCAATGCCTATCCAAGCATCAGAAATATAGGAGTGGATGATGAATAAGTCAAGTGGATGGAATTCACCTTTTAAATAGAGGGAGATTCCAATGAATGGTTTCAAATCCTAAAACATTTGGATGTACAACAATATGATGATATCCAAAGGCATTTCTTGATGAGATTCATCCAAGACTAGAGAGTCATTAATTCAAAATGATATATATGCAATTAGTCATGCTACTGGAGAGACCATATAGAGATACTGGGAAATATTAAAAAATTTGTTTGAAAACTATCCCAACCATGGTATGAAACACCACCACTTCCAAGTCTTATTCTACCAATTGTTACTGGAATATTTGAAGAACATCATGGATGCGTCATATGAATAGTCCTTGATTGAAAAATCCATTGTGAATCATAGTATCCTAATTTAGAATATTGCACAAAATTACATACAATTTGGAAAAAGATGTATAATAACTAGATGGTTATATGAGGTAATATATTTTATCTCATCGCCATTTCATGAAACCAAACTGGAGGAATTAACAAGCCTTCTGAGAATTGTGTCCATAATTCAATTGCATGAAAACAATTCCACACCTCATCTTGGTGGTTTATGTTCATCAAAACATGACTACAGTAATTAGTATTTATAGGTACATGGTATGTAGAGATGTGAAGCTACATTACAATGAAGACAGTTCCAAAAAAAAACATCCATAGGTGTTACTGAAACACGTTTCAGGATATAGTGGTAAAAAAAGCCATACTAGACCCCCTATATAAATATTATATAATACACTTCCTTTACAACAACTGCAGATTCCACAATACCAACAACAAGAATACCAACCACAACCTATTCCAAAAAAATTCAATTGAAACCCCTAATATAGTTCCCCACCAATGGAAAAGAGGTGAGGAATTATGATGAAGGGGACAAAAAATTGTAGTAATATTTTTTTCAAATAAATTTGAGAACCTCATGGTCATTAAATTCAAAAAGATAAAAAATCTCCCAGATCTGAGAATCCTAATCCCAATGGAATGCTTGAGAATGGTCATCCGAAGGAGTTGAAATGAGACACAAGAACAATCACCTATGAAATCCTTAGATGATTGATAATAATGTAAATATATATTATGAATATCCTAGAATGATTATAGAATAAAAAACCATTATACCTACATAAGAGGAAAGGTGGAAGTGGAAGAACTAAAGATAAGATTTCAAATGGAGAAACCAAAAAATAAATCACAAAGACATCAATCAGTGAATAATAAAAATCCCCTTACATTCCCTTTCTAATTTATTGAAACCATTAACATTGAGGAAGAAAAACAACAAAATGCAATGTATGATACATTTCAAAATTTGAAAATTAATATACTTCTGCTAGAATAAAAAAGGAAAATTATAAAATATGCCAACTTCATCAAGGAGATTGTCACTAGAGGAAGCGGTTGGATGAGAATGAATGAATAAACCTTGGGAAATGTTTAATAGCCATTATCAGCCCACTATTACACTAAAAGTGTCAAGACAGAAGGAAATTCCTCATTACCTATACAATTGGTTCTTTAATGTTTGATAATGCCTCGTGTGATCATAGTGATTTAATTAATGTCATTATTAACTAAATAATTTCATTATTGAAAATAGGTAAATTGAATCCCACTAGAGTGTTTTTTTAACTGGATGACAGATCCACTTTCATCACATCAAGTGTTTTTGAGGACATTCTCATGGGAGTGGAAGAGATTGTTTATATAGTATATTTCTATGTATTGAAATTGGGGGAAGATAAAGCAACGAAGAAATGACCAATCAATTTATGAATTCAATTACTAATGAAATCCATGATGATCATTAATGTACATGAAGGATCCCTCAAAATAGATCTGGGAAGTAGTATGGTTTTCATAAATGTTTTTGTCTTTATGAAGAAATATTAAAATAGTAAATCAATCTTAAGAATTCTCCATAATGTAGATATTAATCCCATGGAATAACCGGGTATTCTTAGAGAATATTTATACTTATGAAATAAACATTCAACTAAAAACACCATGGAAAAATTGAGTAACATAAAATTTGGAAATATTTCTCAAGATGAAATAACATCAGAATTATTTGTTAATTTCTAGAGTAAACTGATATAATAATCATTGGTAAGAAAAATATATATTTCAATTTCTATAATTTTAATAAAATATTATATCTAGAGAACCCCAAAATAATGGAACTACATGATGTCCCTTATTACATAAAATATCTATATATTATAAAAGAATAAAAATTTCGAATGATCAGTCCAGACAACATATTTCCGAAACTAGAGGTTATTTGGATTGACCTTTTGTGAAGAATGAATCAGGACATATTATGGGTCCTTGGACACATCCCTATAGTTAAAACAATGGTATTTTTATATATATTTATTATGGATTCAGAATATATAGTTGTTAAGAAACCCCAATGGATACAAAACCCCATCATTATATGATTGGTTAAAAAATAAATTGAAATATTATTGGCAGAAGATACAATATACCCAATTTATTACCACAGTTGGTCACTACCATTCGTGTTCTTCTGAGTATTTCTGGTTTGACAATAGTGAAAAATTTGATCAATGATTTAATCCTAATAGGATTCAAAAAATATGAAGGATATGAATTAAATAAAAAAACTAAATCATGTCCATTGAAAAGATAACTTTCTATACCATTCATAGATCTAATGATTGAATGGTTTGTAGGGGAGACATGTCACTATTTCTATGATGGATTATCATGTTATGTTTAGGTATTATATTCCCCATAAGACTATAATAAGATAATATTATCATACCCTTTTACAAACTCTTATTAATATGGGCTTACATTCGGCTTATGAATTGCTCTAAGAGAATTCCAATGGTGTATGGTATGTATTTTCACAGATCACTTGGGGGAACTCTTGGAGGTTTTCATGGAAGAATTTACTATTTTGGAATTTTTTATCACAACATAGGGAACATATAAAATGTTTAGAAATCCTACATAGTGAAATATTAGGATTCAAATTTTGATAAACGTCTCATTGTGGTTGAAAAAGATAGAGTGTTGGGTCATATTATTTCATACAAAATATATTTACATGGACATGTATATTGTTGAAGTAATTTTTTCTATTCTATATCCCACTTCTATGATACCAATAAGATCATTTTTGGTCCAAATGTGGTTTTATAAGTGATTCATTTGTAACATTAGTATGATTCCCCAAATGATTTCTAGTTTTATTTTAATTGAAAAAATCATTGAATTTAAGGATGACTATATAAAGGACTTTGATGAGCTCCTAGAAAAGATGGATACCCCAACAATTATATAACCACCATATTCTTAAAACATATTAGATTTTTTGTGTGATTCATAAGAACAATATGTATGACTAGTCATATTTGATATAATTGATGGAATATCACAATTCATAAAATACTCATATAGATCATTTAATGTGATATGCTCAATTAAAAAATAATAAAAAAATAATTCCTTCATATTTTACATACATTCAGAAAATGTTGATAATATTTGATGGGAACTAAAGTGATTATATTTTATGATCATGAACATATAAGTAGTTTCGTATCATGGATGATTCCAACTAGAGGTGGGTGAAATGGAAACCACTATTATAACAAATCAACCAAGAGATCATGGAAAAGAAGGGAGATAATGACCATCTAATAGATCACCCCATTAGACTCCCAAACACTACAAATAAAATCAATAATTATTCCAACATAGTGATCTCATTTTTGGAGTGAGACTCTATATAGTGGATCGTGAAGTGCCATTGATTGTAGAATTAATGAATTATTTTGGTGACATATGAGTTTCCTTCCTATATTAACATTCATTAATTGAAAAAAAAATTAAGGATGAAGCAAGATTTAGTATCATGGAAGTCCATTTCTATGGAAAATATGGAATGACCATTTCATTAGGATGCTCCTACCAACATGTGAAGTTGTATATGTTTTCCTATTTTTTCATAAAAATTTTCTTGGAGGCCACCTAGGACCATTAATAACTGAAATAAATGGGTGGAATTGGAAATTTATTTTCCAAATATATTTAATGTTTCTCATGAATTTTCTAATGAAATCTTGAAGTGTATGTATTATAGAAATGTTTCCAAAATATAAGAGATTCTTAAAAACATCATATTTTCTGTGAAATCATTGATGTATGGGGAACTGATAATTAGGGACCATCTTCCATGTCTTTTAGGAATTCAAACAAATTGACAGATGTGGATTATGTCTATAAATGGGTGCAATCTAAGGACAAAAAAACTACTGATTCCATGGTTGTTTGTGATTTGTTCAGAGGTACAATATTTGGTAGGATTGGTGTGCCATGGTCTATCTTCAGTGGAAAAGGGTATAATTTTTGAAATAGATATATAGTGTATAATCTTATAAATTATGCGACACACAACAAAAAATATACACCATTTCACCCTAAAAAAGGCCAAGAAGATGTGACCAACTGAGAGATCAATGAAATTTTTTTGAAAATAGTTAATCATAACAAGTAGTATTAGATAAATATAGTTGTATCAATGTTATGGGATTATAGGATATCTTATAAGACACCTATAACTATGAGATCCTATATGATGATTCATTGGAAATTTTTTCATATACCAGTGGAACTATAGAACCAACCATATTTGGATATAAAATAGGTGAATATTGATATGAAAATTCCTTTGAAATATTGATTGGTGTGGATGTTATAAATGGAGGAAACTATAATGGAGGATTTTGAAAACTAATGATTTTATAACAATAGAACGAAAGTGGAAATTGAAAACCAATCAATAAAAAGACCATAAAACATAGAGGGCAAGTCATAATCTATAATTCCATAGTAAATTTAATGACCTATAAGCTTCATTATAGGTGGGAAGGGCCTTTTATAGTTATTATATTCATTCCATTTTCTGTAATTCATATTAAGGATGAAGAAAATGAAAACGATTCATTGTCAATAGATGGAGGATGAGAAATTTCCTTTGGAATATACCTCTTAAACTACTGGATAATAAGAGACATCTTTAATGCATCCAAAAATTTCTTCTCATGGGGTTTGTTCTAGACAAAAATATTAACCAATGTCTCTTCTAATTGGAAAAAAGAGTTTTACTATTTTCCCTAATATATAATATTTTTCACTTTTCCCCTTCAGAATCTAGTTTGTATTGTTTTATAGAGCCACAATGAGTGGAGTAATCAAGAAATCCCATGAATATAAATGGAAACAAAGAAATTATGAATGGGAATAATGAGACTATTTTATTATTATATATATTAAAAACATAAACAATGTTTTTGAAAAACAATATTAAAATATAAAATCTAGTAGATGTGTTAAAATTAAAATCACATTCCCACACTTTCATTTAAATGATATTTGATTTTCCTCAGGGAAATCAATTCATAAGAACCGTGTTATATCATATTATTAAAATTTTATAATTAATTATATTGAAGGAGTAAAATAAAAAATTTCATTATTAATTTTAATAATGTATATTTAAATGAGGACTCATTATTTAAGGGAATTAATTGATACATGTTAATAAAATTTCACTGACGAATATTTTCCAGATTTAAATTTAAGAAATCCATATGTATTTTATTTTTTATAATTTTTCATTCCATGATTGATTTCCAAATATCATATGTCCCATTCCCAAGAGTTTTTTCACGTCTATGAACTTTTTATTTAATTTTTATCATTTTTAACGATTAACCATTGGACATGAAACTTGTTAGATCAATCATTAGACCTTGTCAAAGATATCAATATGAAGAAACACATTTAAAATGTATTAGGAATATAACCTTATCATTAAAAGAAAAAAATTACATCAATACCTATTTGGTTTATAGAGATCATGAATGACCATTTTAGGAAGGAGATATCTTTCCCGCCATTTCTATTCATTCTAACCCTCTTATTAGAATATGCATTGTATTTTAAAGGTATAGTGTGGGGGTTTTGGGGGTCACGATGAATCAGATGAAATGAGTTTCATGGAAGAAGTGTGGTGATGAAACATATGGGTTTTTATATAGGTTTATATTCATTAAAGTATTTATTTCATTCCCCTAATTAAAAAAATGACAAGAAATAAATAACTGAAAAGAGTGTGTTGTGATTTGGGGAAAGAATATACCATAATTACTAGAACAATTATTTTTATCGTATTTTGTTAGGTAGTGGACATGTGGATTAATAAAAAAAATATTTTGATAAAAAATGAAAAAGTTATTTGAAAAAATTATTTATTTATGATTATTTTTTTTCTAGAGGGTTCAAAAATCATCCACTATGATTTATTTTGATGATTCCATTTACATTGGGCTTTTGGAAGGTGGGAACTGTTACAATTTAAAGGTGATAATTTCATTGATCATTCAAATTAAATATCAGGATTAATACTTAATAGATAACATTTTCCCTATAGGATTAATTTTTAAAAATCATTTCCTACCAACCATTCTAGATTATTTTCATTTGATCCATGACTAAAATGTCCTCATATTTTCATGTTTGTTATGTATTTAAAAATTGGAGAAAATTCCCTTTATAACACATTGGTTAAGGGGAATGTTATTATTATATGAGAATAACTCCAGATTAATTATATAATGATAGATGACTCAAAAATATTCAAAAGTGATGTAATTTTGGATTTAACCTATTTAATACCAATTAATTATGAAACATGAGTGAATGATTTGATAAGATCACTCATTTTCAAATGGGGAAACTATATTACTTTATATGATAATTTCTATGCAATTATATGTCATGAATAGATATTATATTTATATTTATTAATAAATATTTATACATTTATAATTATATCATTTTATTACAATGAAATTCTTATTTTGATAGCATTGTTTCCCTCTAATTTTTAATATTGATATTTATAGCATGTAGAAAAGCATGGTTTTTGTAAGGCTGTATCGGACAGAATCATTTTTTATGAAAATTCCAAACAATTTTAAATGGGTTTTAAAGGATTTTTTCCAATAAAACTCATTTGTTCGAATATATTAATGATTTGTGGGAAATTATGAATGTTGAATTGAAATTGTATTAAGGTAATTAATTTGTTATGTTTTGAGTATTGCATGTGTTTTTTATGATTTTTCATATTATGTTTAATTAAATTTAAAAATTATTATATGTATTACATTACCAAAAAAAATTCCATTCAATATAGTCCTCAACATCAAGACCGAATGCCAGTTTTCCCGATCCTTAGGACCTAGCCAGTTATGTATCCACTGTGGGATATCCAGATTGGATCCAGGGTGATCCCACATAGTGGTACGAAGCCCTTGGGTGGCATGATGGGATGAATTATAAGGGAAAAATATAGATGGGATGCATTCATAAAGAATTGTCCCATAGTGGGGATTCAAAATGGTGGATGAGAGGATGATGTCACTAGCATAGGGTGGTGCATGATGGCAAGAAGAGGCCCAATGACTGCCATGAGACATCATTGTTATGGGAGATCTATGAATTGATATTTATGATAGTATACACTCATGTATCATTTTTAATGCGGTATATGTTTTTTATTAATAGTCACAAAATAAAGAAAATGAGGCCTCTTGGCGCCTCTCACACTGGTCCCCATATCAAACATCCTATTCCACTTTCTACCATGATCAATTATTGCTTCCATCAACAGACACTTCCATATTTTTCAATCAAAAACTAGAGGTACACACATCCATCCAACACAAAAGTACCTATATTCCATTAAACAAATTATGAATCTTTAGGTACCTCTATGAAATGTTTCGATTCTCATCCAGCCACTATTAAGGCTAAAGGAAAAGGAAGATCCATAGTGATCCCACCATTTCACTTCAACCACCACTCCAAAAAAGAGCCCCCCATAGCTCTACCTTGACAATTCCATCAGGGAAATTGATGAATATTTCTTACAATAGTGACTCTTGGGCCTTTGTATTTTTTTTCAAAATGAAACTCATGAGCCCTAATTGTGGCCAACAATAATTTCTAAGAAACCATTTGTGATTTTCCAAATGGTGAGTCATGAGCTACCATTGAGTCAATGGTGACTCATGAGAAAACAGTAGATATTTATTTCCATAGTGTCTCATTAGAGAAAGATGAGGACAATGGTGCCTCATGATGCGCCATTGAGCCATTGGTGACTTATTTTCCACCTTTGAGTAGTTGCCACCTCTGGCCACACTATCTAACATTTCCACTTTAAAAACTAATATAAAAACACCACTAGAGAGCCATATACATCCACATCTGCAAAATTTTCCATCATCTAATAGAATTCATTCGATCCTATATGAGAATATAGACTTGTATAACCACTATAAAGGCTACGGGACATAGGACGGATGTCACAACAGTTCAGAATTTATTCACCACTATATTGATCACAACCATGAACAAATCCAAACTCAACTATCCAATATGAAGGTCAGTTGAGGATTGGTGAAACCAACTACCATTCCTACCTTGTCGACATCCATAGCGTGTCTCCACCATTTGAACACTTCCACATAGCCACCTTCACATCACAAATACCTAAAATCCACATCCGTGATAAAAAATTCTATCCATGGATGTCATTCACTTTATATGGGTTGGATCATACAAAATCCCACACTAATTGGGATATTTAAAAACATCCATGGAATTATGGTGATTCAAAATTCATAGACTGAGTCACACATATCATAAAGATCCATAGTTTAATGATGACAGAACAACATGAAGTAATATCCAGGGGGATAATAATGAATCCAAAGGCATTCCTCATAGCCTATAAAAAGAGGAGGAATACCACAAATGAAATAGATTCCAGAGGATCGAAGGAAGAAAAACACACTGCTTCTAATACAATCTATCACAACATTATTTTACTTCTTCTTTCATTATGTCGTCTGATCCATATACACCCACAGTTTCTATTGTAATAGATTGGTAGATCATTTCAATGACTAGTTGATGGGGAGGCCACCTGTCTTAATAGAAACTGTTGAGTGGTTTCCACCGTAGGCCACACCAGCTACTTATTTATCCATTAGACCACTATAAAACAAAATTTGGAGAACAATATGCCTCATATATTTTTGAATAATGGATTATATTTTATGATTACATCCAAACCAGTTTAGATGCTTGAATAATCCATTAAATGTGATTGTTGGTTGAGGTGTGATGAAATTTGTGGCTACTAACCATTTAAATACCACCAATATTCCACTAAATTTCACCACCATGAATAATAATTCACACATCTGACCATTGTGAAGGCCATATGTGGAACGGTGTAACATGATAGCTCACCTACCATGTCCACATCCAGAGAGTGATTCTTCCAATTGAGAAGTTCCTTGTTGAAAATTCCACTTAAAAATTCCTAGCACACCACATCAATGAATCCAAATCCACCCCCAATAAAACTATGAACATCATATGGTTTTGGCCATAATAAATCCAATGTACTTGGCAATATTTTAGAAACTACCATGCAATTTAATTTTTTCAGAGATGACATGATGAATCTCAGAGTTATTAAATATTAGAAATTTAATGAATATATTCTAGCACTAATGAATATCTATTGGATATTTGATGGAAACATAAGGTAGTACTCACAACCTATAGATGGAGAAGTAATATCACATATAAAATAGATTCCATAGGACTGGCGCAATAAACATTTATTATTGTTGATACTCTATTTTTTACTTCATTATTTTCATTTTAGATTCATTATGTCTTTTTCTTTTTCTACCCAGCAATATGATTCCAAATAAATGGGTGGACCATTTATATGATTTTAAGGATTTTTAATCCATTATAATCCTTTAGTTTTGGTTTTATCAAAAATTCATCAGTCTCTTTGATTTATTAAATGGTTTTAAATTTATGAATTCAATGATTTATTGAGATGTGATTATGTTTTATTTCAAATATAATCATTATAATATTTCCTTTATTGATGAAATTTATTGTCTCTACTCTTGGTGTTAGATCACACTAATTTCTGATCTAGTGTTAAGTATAGACGTGTGAAAATATTTCTAAACACTTAGGGAAACCATAGTTGGGATAATATGAGCATGTTGTGATATCAATACCTGATATGGAATTTATCTCGTGATCCAGGGGAGACCCATAATTCCATTATCAATTGGATGTCAAAAATTCTGACGACAAAAATTTGGATGATTCTTCTCACTATAAATTTTTTTTAAAAATTGTTTAAAAGGATATATGATCATTAATCAAATAAAAAAAAATAAGTAATCATAAAAGATTCAATATGGAAGTTTACAGAATATGAATACTATAGGGAAGCTGTTTATGATGATTTCTAAGCAGTGTAACTGCCTCACATGTTTGAAGTGCACTATCATCTTGATTTGCTTCCCCACATTCAAAAATTCCAAATACAAATTTCATATGTCACATTCAATAGTGATGTCTTGTCCATAATTGAAATGGGATATTGGGATGTAAGTTAATCCTTCCATGTATTACTATATGGAACTCATCACATAGTCTGGGTATCCCTAATTGATTATGTAATGTTCTTGAGACTCATTCACAGTTCCATCTATTTATGGGTATCAGTTAATTACTCCACTTCTTCCAGGATATTCCAACGGGTCTTGAATGGGAAGTAACCTGTGGTCTATAGATTTTTCAAATTTGTCATCTCTATAAATTTTGGAAACTGGGAACACGTGTCACATGTATTCTTCCTTATTGGGGTGAATCTAAAGGAGGGATATTTAATTCGGGAACCCAAGGAATATCAGGTTGATAATGCAGTATTTGATGCCACAGGAAATTCTTCCAAGGATTTCACATCATACATACCTTTTTTAGAATGAGTTAGATTATACAATAGGTTTAAATCATCAAAGAATTTCACTTATAGATTCCAATGTTTAGTATGAGGTAGTTGTATGAGACATTAAAAGAGTTTAACATCTTACAGAGATAGAATAAGACTGATCAGAATGCCCCATATAGGATAATAAGTTTAATGTGTCCCAATGATGGTGTATATGAGAGTTTTACGAGATGAAAAAAAAATCAAAAATCCCTCAGATAAAAATCTAGGAGGTGTGTCCCATATATGTATGATGTTACACCATGAAAGATGACTAGAACACCCCTGGATGTGTATTAGGGGTGAGAAACCTAGGAGGGTAACATAAGTATACCGGTATATGGCATCCATCCTTATGGAGGAATCATATGTACCTTTTTTTGAAGGAGTCCAAAAAACATGTTTTTAGATAACTCAATTAATGCTCATGTGATAGGACTATTTCATGCAGTTTAACGTCATGCAGAAAGGATGTACACACCCTAAAACGAGCTTCCACATGAGATTGTGTGAGGCTTATTCTTGTGATCTATCTATGGTACATGGACTATATACGGTATCCCATGTAAGGTTAATGATCCTACCATGTATGTGTCCTAGAGGAGACCAGGGTTGTTGTGGATGATTGCTTTCGACCGCATAAAGGATTCTAATGTATCCTAATTGGTTGGTAATTAAGTTAAACCTAGTAAAGAAATGATGAATGGTGTTATACCGGAAGGGGATGCATGTTTGTGAAAAATGGTTGGGTATTACACATAGGAGTATACAATTTTTATTAAGGGTTGTTGTTGGTTCTTACAATCTGAAGGATAACCATTAGTGGAGATGATTGGTTCCTGGGGCCTACATTCTGATGTATGCACATAGAAGGTGGATACATAGGAATACACTATGAGGGATAACTATAGGTGAAGATGTTGGAATAATGTCGGAGGAATATACATAGATATGGGTGACCTTACATCATAACAAAATATTCTCATGTGAGTTATTCTTTGTGTGAGAAACATGAAGAAGAAGTAGACCAGATGATTGTGTCTCAGTAGATGTGCCAATGATAGATGATGTGGGGATTATGCATAGAAGTTTCCGGAGAATTATTTCATTACTAATGAGGGGGATACCAATCCATGTGAGTAGGATATAATTTCTATTGATTTATTCCTAGATAGTACTATTCATGGGGCACATGTCGTCTGGGGATTTCCCATTGATTCTACCCTACCGGGTTGTCTTATAACCCATGTTGGGAGGTGGTTCCATCCCATGATGATCATACATGGGGAATAACATGTACATTTCATAGGTTAATACTATAGTTTAACATCATGTTCTAAGGATATTGGTTCTAGATTTTTTTACTTCAGGCACTGCAGATATGCGAGAATCACTCCTTACACTTGGGCTTATATAACTATAGATCACATACCCTTTGGAGGGACACGGTGTTAGAAATACAAAGGTGTAATAGTTTCAAGGATTGTTCAATCACCAGGTAATCAATATTCTTCATATTCATAGAAGAAATATTCAATATCATATCGATGAAATGGAGAAAATGGTATGTAAACACATGCACTAGAGGTAGAGGGGACAAATCATGAGGGATAATGAAATAACATCATGTATGCTTAGAGGGATGGGAACAAGAGTTGCACACATGTAATGTGGGTGTCATGAAAGAGGAGATCGAACATGGTTCTATTATATACATGCAAGCAATGGAGCTCCAAATAATGGGGTGATTTTTATATTGGATTCGTCCATTCAAGGATAATGGTCTTGCACATTATTGGGGTTTTTGTGCATGGTATGAGGTGTGTTCAAGTGGATCCATTAAACTCACTGAACATTGGTAGAAATATGCTGAGTGATGATTCCACAAATGTGGTCCCAATTGAGCGAGGAAACATAGGGAACCAGTTTAATAATATCTCTACCATTAAGGATCCATTCTATAATTCCTTGACCATAGTTACACAGATTCAGTGCATTATTACATAACATTGGAATGATCAGTAGAGATCAAGTATCAAAATACCTATTAGTTTTTTATCATTGTAAGTACTAGATAGATACATAAGTTTTACATGAAATAATGAAATAAAAAAAATTGTGACCCATTTAATCAAAAAAATATCTCCTAGCCAATCACTGGAGGTCAAACATAATAAACATATTCATATCCTAGGAAAAACAAAACTAATAAATGGGTGAGCTCAGATGCACAGTAAGGAAAAAAATGTAGAAAAAACGTTCATAAATAAACATTAAAATTTAATTCAATGTATAATACTAAAACAAAATCCTTTTAATATTAATCATCAATATAATATTTCAAATATAAATCAAATAATTACATTTATATATTCACAAAGATACTCTACTATTCGAATAATCACATATAATATTAATAACAAATTTTATATTGATCGAATGCATTATTCCAGACATCATAACGGCATAGTCACGGACTTGTGCCAAGACTAAAAATAATAATTTTATCATGGCCTTGTACCAAGACACTATTTTGTCTTCTAAGACCTGCAGATTAATCGAGGAGCTATACCGGGCTCCACCCATCACCTAATAAATCCCATGCGTTCCTCATATGAAAAGGGTGAAACATAACATAAACATTTACATTAATACTAGCCTACAAATTGTTATTAATTCAACCACAATCCATGAATGGTATAAAAATAACACATCCATAGTAAAAAATTTCACAAAAGCTTTAATAAAATATGAATGATTGTATCATAATAAATAAACATCAAAATAATGTAAAATCCATCAAAAGATGTTGATCTATATGAAATAAAAACTATTTGAGAGAAATATTTCTCTCAATTTTGAAATCATTTAAAAGTCACATTATTACAAAATAGAAATATTATTTTGATAATATTAATAGAATCTTGTAATGGAATATTCAAAGGTGTTATAACAGTGGAAAATAGAATCTTCATTAGTATAAGTTAAATAAAATTCTTACCTTAATTTGTCGAAAAGGTCACAAAGTACCTTGTTTGGGAAATGACAGAACAATTACATTCAAAACATTTTATAAAAATTCAAAAAAAAGGAGTAAATGAATTTACCCATATTCTAGGAAATATTATAAATGTTTTGAAAAACATTTTTAAGAAACATGGATTTGGATGATAAAGATGTCACAGTAGATACTTACAAATAAACAACCTCGGATAAATAATGAGATTATAAAACTTACCCTTACTGATTTGTTAACTAATGAAACATACTAAACCTGAAAGTAGGATCATATAATGATGATGTAAATACCCATAACATTTATTATTATACAAAGAATACAATAATGTTTAGAACATAAACCACACAAAAGGTAATTCTGTCATGTATAGCATGAGTCTCACGAGAATAAAAGTGAAATGAAAACCCCTTACCTTGTACTTTTCCATATTCAAGGGTATGTTAACCAAATGTATAATAGTTAAATCATTGTTATTAAATTTTACAATAACCACATAATTAAATATGTTATCCTATATGATCTTATAATATTGCATTGTTAATAATATTTCAGTCGTATCATTATCTCAGGTGTTAACTGATTTGTTTTCCTATATATATTTTGTTACATAGGTCTGGTTTGTTATGTATAGGACCTACTTGATTCATATTCAGAGTGATAATTAATCTCAAACATTATTTTAAATCATAAAATAAAAAATATTCTTGAATGCTTAGGATTGGAAGTGAATCACATCGCGTTCGTGGATACGATAATCCGTTCGTACGCACTAGTGATAATATCGTTCTATTGATTTTGATATCGTATGTAATTGGATGATATATCATATATATATATATATATATAATAATTAACATTTTATATTTATTATTTACAAAAATTACACTCATTATTATACCCATATAAATAATTAAGGGTTGAATAACAAACTACTCCACGATGGGGAGATGGTAAGCCTTACATACACATGTATGGTGACATTTCAGTCATATGATGGATAGAACAATGAATATGGTGGTAAAGTTTTTATAATAATAGAAAAATTGTATAAAGAACTAGATTGATTAAATTTTTATCTAATCAACAACAAAAGTGGATGTTGAAGAATAAAAGTACTATGAATGAGGTGGTAAAATTATTACCTCATATTCAGGTGATTCTTTTTGATTTGATGAAAAGGGATCCATATGTTGGCTTTATAATCAATTTATGGCCCCTAGGATGAATTGAGGGTATTTGGGAGGATATTTGAGCTGGTTTTGGCTATGACCACGGGCATTGGATGTGTGAATTTGAGTGAACGAGAGTAGCCTTTTATAAGATATGTGGGGATCCAATTAGGAAAAGCATGAAATATTATTTTATTGTAAAATCATTTTACATTTATAATGGCTCCAAATATATTTATTTAGAGTATAAGGTGGGTATGGGTATAAATATTCTCAACAAATAGGTTTTAGACATGTTTAGGATACCATATTAAGTTTTTTCTTTTAGATTTAATTCTGAGTTATGTTGTTTAACTTTTACCATGTCTTCTTGTATTTCTATTTTCCAGTTAATAAACGTACAATAAAATTCAAAGAGAACCCCCAGTGGTTCACGAATGAAATATATAACATTATATATGTCTTTTGGATGAAAAATATATTTTTAGGAATATTATATCATTTAATAATATAGTATTTGTTTTAAAAACTAAATTTTGTCAATTTTAACACTATTTATTATTTGGATTTTGGGAAACGTATCAAAACATGATTACGTAAAACCAAATACATTAAATCGACCCTAACATATCATATTAGCCATGAAAATTACTGGAATTCATCAAAAGTATCAATTTACATTTATTTTAATGTTTATAACGCCAATTATGTTATTATTTCATTAATAATGTAATTATTGCATCATCATTGTGTCATAAATATATTTAATTATTTAACGCAATAAAATTTTAAATTAAATACCATGATATAGGAAGTATTTCTATATTTATAATGAATATTTATAGAATAATTTTTCATAAGAATAACCCAATATAAAAAATGGTCTAGTTATTGAAATTAGAATTTAACACATATAACTCTTCTTTAAATAAAATATAATAAAAGTCCTAATCTAAATCTAGTATATCATAAAGGTTCATATTTTTGCCCTAAGGTTGATTTTGGTTAATATACATTTATACAATAGAATTAGGACATGAATTAGGGAAATAATAATATCATTTTTTACCTTTATATACCCTATTTACATTTAACTCTGGTAAATAAAATTCAAAAGATATTATTCACCAAAAAATTATTTTCATCTTATTTAACTAAATTTTTCATATTGATGTCAACTGTGTCTCTCGGATTTTTTAAATTTAATTCCAAAAATCTGTAAAATTATGTTTTATGCAAATTTGAAAAAAATGCATAGAATATTGGTAAAATGAAGATTAAAAAAATTAGATATATATAATCCTGTTATAAAATTACATCAATGAACTAAATAGGAAAAATATAGGTAATATGTATCTGTTTTAACTTCAAAAAAAATAAATTAAAAATTATTTATTAAATAAAAATTCGACATTAAATAATAACTTAGTGTTTATACTATTCATCAATAAATTGAATGTTTTTAGACAAATATAAAAATTCACCCAACACTACTTTTTATATTACAAATTAAAAAATTATTTCAATTTTCCATATTCAAAACAAATAATTTGTGTTAATTAATTTTAAAAAATATACTCATTGTCCAAACCAGAAAGGTGTTTTTGAGAAGTAAAAATTATCAGCGAATTGAGATTTGTTTATGTCCAATTTAAGTGTGAAATTACTTACAATGAAAAACATTGGATTAAATGATAAAAATATAATATAATTTCACTTCAATAACATTTAAATGTATAATTTATCATAATAAATTATTTTTATTAAAAAAGTTGTTTTCAGTTAAAATATAATATTTTTTACTTTTCCTCGAAATATGAAAGTTATAAAAAAGAACTAAAAATTTATCTGAACTAAATTTTTCTAACCCTCTTATATAGAATATGTTTTTTTTTCAAATTTAATATAAAAAAGTTACAAATATTGGATTTAAAAAGGGTTCACCCTTTAAATGTGGTAAAATATCATTTTTTTAAAATAAATATTTTATCTAAAAATTTTAATTTGTTCTTAAATAATGTCTAGGATAAAAAATATGGATGTTAAAATTATATGGAGTATATAAAATTAATAATTCAGTCCATAAGATTCATAACTTCTTTTTGAATAGGTAGTTTGGTATGTCATGGTATGCTCGAACTCGGTGTTTTGTGTAGCACAATCTATTTTATTACTTTAAAGAAAGTAACATACTAGGAAATCATGGGGTGTTATATTCTTCCCCCTTTTTGGAAGCTACATCCTCACAATTTTATAATTGGGTGTGGGAACGTCATTTAAATTCTCACATCAGAAAAAGAGTCAATAATACTATCACATTAAATGAAAGTAAGAGGAGTACCAAGGTCACCCATGAAAACCCATACCAGGATTACATGTAGGTAAACATGGATACAAAAGATAAACTAACTATCAATTTTTGATGGAGAGTGATAGAGGACATGATCAGGAGATAGTTAAAAATAAGAAAACCATAAACATGTGATGGGTGAAATTGTCATTAGTTTCCAAGTAGGAAAATAATAGGGACAACGTTTTTTTTGTTTTATGTTCCATTTCATATTGTTGAGGAAATTATTTACAAGATTGACTAAGAACATAAAAATTTATACATACTTTTCTAGTAGAGTTTCGTCCTTTAATAAATTTATACAACTAACTCATCTTTACTCTAAAAGATGAGTATTCAATATGACTTAGTCACCTCTGAAGCACTAGAATAATCATCTATAGAATCACATAATACTTAATGTATGATCAATATATTTCAATTGTATTTAAAGATTAGCCAAAACCAAAATGGTTAGACCAAAATTAGATTATCCACAAAATGGATAATGAAATATAGAATGAAGTATTATTCATAACTTCTAAGATTAAACAATCAATACCCAATGTTCAATAAAGATCATTCAATAAAAAATTGTCCTTAAAATCCATCAATACAATCCAAACTATGATTGAAACCCAAAACACATAAGTTTTTAATAAAATTGTCTTTCATTGTATATCATAAAATCTATCTCCACATAACATCTACTACTCTTACATTCTCATACTAATGTTTAATTAACCAAATCAAATTTTATGTATGATAGGATAATCATTTCAATTACTAACCTGAATATCTACAAAAAATATTAATTATTCCAAAATAAAAATCCACCATTAATCTTCAAATTATATCTCATTGAATTTATTTTTCCTATGAAATTATTATTCTCAAAAGAGATAACATCTACTAAAATATCATTTATCACATAATCACTAAATCATTTTTCTATACTAAGGATATCCATTTGATAATACATAAGGTCTCAAATAAACGTTTTATTGATCAATAAAATAAATTTTACTAAAATTAACTAGTTACACAAACCAAATACATCAGGTAGTCCATTGGTAGATGATAAATCCCAGTAACACATTAGTTGTGGGTACTATTCATGCATATTTTCCTGAAATGAAGGGTTTTCACATGTTCTGTGTGTTTTACTTTTTCAAAACCCATATTTTATAACATTCATAATTTTTGATAAATTCCTAAAAATAACCGGGCCATAATTTGAAAAAAAAATGTTATATCAAACTTCACATTTTCTTCCCAAACATTAATAACCTGTAATTAAATCAAATTCAAGTATCATATAAACCCAAAAGGATCTTTATAACAACATCTAAAAAGAAAATATAATTCTTCCTCAAATTGAATTTTCACATAACAAACTACTAGGTTACAGACACAAGAGAAAATACATCCAATATAATCCCTTCAATAATATGAATAAATACATTTTAACATTTATCCATCCTTTTATTTCCATATAGGTTGTTCTATGACCTAGTGGTAATCCTATATAATTGAGCATTTACTTGGTTAATTCCCAAGTCCTCTACAGTTATGGAAAAGGACTATAAATGGGTTGTTATGATCATTTTTATTTTCTTCCATATTACACATCATTTTTCCTCGAAAATTATTCAATTTCTATCCTTCTTTCCCACACATTAAGAATTTCGTTGTTCCATTGAGACACTTTCTTGGGTGTATTTTTTCACATATCCTGTATAATGGAAATTGATCTTTCTTTTCTCCATAGTCTCCGCTGTTGGAGCTATTTTCATTCTCTGCCTTTCACTTCTTTTTTGTGTATTGGAGTTAGTAAATGTATATGTTGTTGATCATATTTTTAGAAGACTACTTCATCATGAACACTACATCTTTTATTCTTCTCAACATTCATTATAGTTTCTCATTTCCTCCGTCATTCCACCTTGTACATCATGTTCAATAATACAATGACTTTCTTAGAATCCATCAATTGTCTAAAACAAGAAAGCATTGTGTGAGTCATAAATACATTTAGAGAATATCATGACAAATTATTATCAATCTAAATAACCATTGGATTAACCAATGCTATTATTCTCATCGAATATAAAAATACATCAAATCTGTTTTTAAAGAAAATGTGAATTATCCTGAGCAAATCCCCCAAGAGTGTTGTAACCAAGAGTGCATCAAGAACCATTGGCATGCACCGGTTCCCATTTTAGTATCACTTTAAATGATGTTTTTTGGTTTTACCCCTAGATAAATCTGTGCCAAATCCACCTCTACTTGTGCATATCCTGATAGGGATGTATTGTATGAAAAATTTAAAAAATTTCTACATCACTAAAATTATACGATGTTCTTCTATAATAACCCTCAATGTATATCTTATGGTAATGATCCCTAATTTATGTTTTTCGAAATTTATTTTCCATGGTTTGTGCTAAACATCCTCTGATATCGTCTGTAATGCATTGACCATAGCTGCCCGAAGTCTATGAATTATTACAAAACATTGTCATGATCACCAGAGAACATGTATCAAAAGTCTGATTAGTTTTGTATCCAAGGAAGTACTAGATACATATAAAAGTTTTACATTATGTCATGAAATAAAAAACAGCAACATTGTGTCACTTTTGAGCACACTCATGTATTTTAGCCTATCCCTACAGGTCAAGCATAATATACTTCTTCACATCCTGGGAAAAAGTAAACATAAGATAGTGGTGAGATCAAATGCTCATTATGGATAACAATATAGAAGAAACATTCATATATAAGAATAAACATTTATGGTAACACATAAGACTACAAAAATAGCCTTTTAAAAATAAACCTCAATATAATATAGAAAATATAAATCAAATAATTCCATTTTCTTATTCATATGGATATTATTATAGTTGAATAATTACATGTAATGTAATTATAAAATTTCAAAATTATGGAATTCATATTTCCAGAAATCATTACCACATAGTCATGTCCTTGTGGAAAGACAATAAATAATAATTTTGTCAAGGCCTTGTCCCATTACAGTAGTGTGGCTCGTGATACCTACCGATGCATCGAGGAGATATAACGGGCTCCGCCAGTCACATACTATGTCCAATGAATTCCTCATATGCAAAATTTGAAACATAACCTAAACATTCATATTAAAACTACCATATGAAATTTTAATACATTAACCATAAACCATGAATTGTATAAATATAACACATCCACAGTCAAACATGTCACAAAACCATCAATACATTATTTAATATTGTATCATAATAAATCATCTTTAGACAAGTGTAAAATCCATTAAAGGATGCTGACATAGATGCAAGAAAAACTATTTGAGAAAAATTTCTCTTTCTATATTGAATTTAAAAGCCACATAATTATAAATGAAAACATTTATTTTTAAATTATTCTTAAAAACATTTAAGGGACGTTTATAAGGTGTTATAATGGTAGAAAATATCCACTCCCATTGTATATGTTAAAAAAGAATTCTTACCATAATTTTTCAAAAAGGTCATAATGTACCTTGTTTGAAAAATGATGAAAAATTTACATTCAATTTTTTTTAAAAAGTCATAAAAGGGTATAAATATCTTTAAACCATATTCTAGGAAATAATAAAAATGTTTTATATAAATTTTTAAGAAACACATATTTGGATGAATGTGATGTCCCTGTAGATACATCCGTCTAGACAACCTCAGATTAATAAAGAGATTGTAAAATTAACTATTACCGATTTGGAAATGCATGTAACATACACCCCATGAAAGAAGGATCATACAATGATGATTAATATATCAATAAATTAATGTTTATTAAACATATAATACAATCATGGGTAGAGAATACACCACACGAAAGGAAATTGAATCTAGTATAGCATGAATCTCACAAGATTAGAAGTGAGATGAAAACCACTTACCATATACGTTTCCTTAGTCAATGGATTGTTAAAAACATGTATAATAGTTAAATAATTGTTATTAAATTATTAAATAACCACTTATATAAATATAATATCAAATATGATCTTCTAATTTTTTATTATTAAGAATATTTTAGTATTATTATTATTTCAGGTGTTAAATGATTCTTTTTTCTTTATACTGTTTTTATGTAAGTCATGTTTGTTATTGATAGGATGTATTTGATTCATATTAGGAATGACATTAAAATCGTAAAAATTATTCTAAATCATAATATTTAAGTTATTATTGAATGTTTATGATGATAAATTAATCTCATCACGTTCGTGGAAATGGTAATATGTAAATATTCCCGAGCGATAATATCATTCTATTGATGGTGAAATCGTATGTAATTGGAGGAATATCATATATAGAAAATCATTGACATGTTATAGAAAATCATCTGACATGGCTGGAACACCAGATTTATTGATGAAACATCCTGATGTAAAGGTGAGTAAGGATTCAAATACCCCTACTTTGCAGAATGCTTCTCGTGTGCAGGAAACCTTAGGAAAAGAAGATCAGAAAAAGAAAGGCTCTGATGACGAATGGCAACATGCTAGAACTCGAAGCCAAAAGAAGAGAGAAAGGAAAGAGCAAATGAAGAGGATGGAAGAAGCTCAAGTGGACAGCTCTGATGAAGATGTAGAATCGCTCCTACAACAAGCCAGGGAGATTGAGGAAACCTATCGTGGAGGAAGAGGAAGAGGAAGAGGACGTAATAACATCAGCCTTTGGAACGAGATGCGAAATAAAGAACGTATCATTGGGGACAAGCTGAGGAAAAAGCTTGGCGCCCCTGAAAATGGGTGATAAGTTTATCTGTTTCATTCCTTTTTTGTACCTCTTTTGTACTTTCTTTTTAATAATAATCCTGGGCTTTTGCCCTTTAAAAAAAAATATTTATTATTTACATCAACTATACTCGTTATTATACCCATCCAAATAATGAAGTATTGAATAACAAACTACACCATGACATGGATACGGTAAGTCGTACGTACACACGTATGATAAAATCTCCATTCAAAAAATTAATATAATAATTAATATGGTTGTATTATATTAATCATAACATTAAATTATATTGAATATATGGGTTTTATTACTTTGGTATGGAATCAACAAAGAAAGAGGAAGTGGAAGAAGAAAAAATCATTGAAAGTGGTGGTGAAATTATTACATCTTCTTCGAGTGCATCCTTTTGATTTGATCAAAAGGGATCATCAGGTTGTCATTATTATCAAAGTACGACCACGAGGCTTAAATGAGGGTATTTGGAAGGACATTTGAGCTGAGGTTTTCCCATAAAAATGGATTTTCATGTGTTAATTTTAGAGAATGGGAAGTACCATTTTATAAGGGAGGTCACATTCACTTTAGGAAAATCTTGATATATTATTTTATTATAAAATAAGTTTCTATTTATAATGGATCCAGAAAGATTTATTTAAGGTGTATGGTGGTTATGGATCTATGTATTCTCAACCAATTGGTTTTATATAAGTTTATGTGACAATATTATCCTCATATTTTTGATTTAATTCATAGGTAAATATTATAACTTTTACCATGTCTTCTTTTATTTTTATATTAAATGGTTAGTAAACATACAATAAAATTCCAAGAGAACATAAAGTGGTTCATTAATGACAAATAAATCATTATATAAGGCCTCTGGCTGATCCTTTTATTTTTATGAATATTATATCATTTAATAATATAGTATTTGATTTAAAAACTCATTTATGTCAATTTTGGCAAAATTTTGTATTTGGTATTTGTGAAAGTCAACAAAATCGGATTTCATCGAAAACACAAATTAAGTATACTCTAAAATGTAATATTATCCTATAAAAACATTGGAATGAATAAATGTTTTCAATTTACATTTATTTTAATATTTATGACGTCAATTATTTTAGTTTTTCCTTAATAAGGTAATTAATGCATCATCATTTTTTCATGAATATATTTAATTATTTAATGCTTAAAAATCATAAATAAAATACCATTATTTAGTAAATATTCATAGATTTATAAATATTATTTATAATCAAATTTATCTTATGTGAATCCCAATATAAAAAATATATTGGTTATTAAACATTTAATTTAACACTATTAACTATTATTTAAATAAAATAATAATAAATGTCCTAATATAGTTCAATTGGATAAAAAAGGATCATATTTTATTCCTAAGTTTGATTTTGGTTGAAATACACCTATCCAATAGAATTGGGAAATGTTTTGTGAAAATTACAATTTCATTTTTAACAATACATACCCTATTTACTTTTAACCGTGGCAAATAAAATTCAGAAGTTACTATTCAAAAAAAAATTATTTTCATCTTATTGAACCACTTTTTACATACTGATTTCTACCAATTCTCTTTAAATTTTTAAATTCAATTCAATAAGCAGTAAAAATATGTTTTATGCATATTTTTCTTTGTGCGTAAAAGTTGGGTAAAAGATGCTAAAAATTTCAATAAAATTTTATATATTTAATCATATTATAAAATTACATAAATTAATTACATTGAACTAATATATATATTATGAATAAATTTTTACTTAAAAATAAATTTAAATTATAAATATTTATCTTAATAAAACATCGGCTTTAAACAATAACGCAATGTTTTTCACTGTTCATCAAAAATCGAAAGCTTTTAGAAAAATAAAAAAAATTCACCCAAAGCTAATTTTGATATTCCAATTTATAAAATGATTTCAATTTTACCAAATTTATAACATAGAAGTTATATTAATTAATTTTAAAAAAAAATTTGTTTGTCAAAACCAGAAAGTGTGTGCTTGAGAAGTAAAAACTATCAAAAGAATGACATGTGTTTTTTTCCAATTTAATTGTAAAATTACATCCAATGGCCATTATTGGATTAAATGAAAAATAATATAATGTAATTATACATAAAAACAATTCCAATGTATAATTTATCATTATAAATTATTTTTATTTAAAAAATCATTTAAAATAAATTTTTTTCACTATTCATCCAAATATGAAAGCTATCGAAAATTCACTGAAAATTTATCCACTATAAATTGTTATATCCCAATTCTAAAGAAGTTTTTTTTTCAAATAATATATATAAAAGTGTAAAATATTGTATTTAAAAAGGGATCACCATTAAAAGGAGGTAAAATTTTATTTTTTCAAAAATACATCTTTTATTTGAAAAATTGTAATTGTTCTTATATTATGTCTATAAAAGTGATAACAAGGATGTTAAAATTATATGTAGTATATAAAATTTAAAATTAAGTTAATATTATTCATAACATCTTTTTGAAAGTATAGTTTGTTATGTCGTGGTGCGCTCGAATTCAGTGTTGCATGTAACATAAGCTATTGAATTATTTTAAAGAAAGTAAAATAATATGAGATCTTGGCAGTATTACACATTCTTTTGAAATATCACAAAATATAATTATTACGTGCAGTAGAGTAGCAATTCAACTTACATATATTTTTCCTAATGGTGGGGATGAAATTCATTTTATAGTTGAAATATTCATAAATGGAACAGAAGATTACATTTTTGTAAGAGGTCTTACATACATTCCCGACCTAGGTCATGGTGGTCGAGTCCACAAGAGAAAATTTTGCATCATATTTGGAATGAAAGATGTATTGCCTCTCACAAGGTACCTTATACACAGTGCATAGTTCCTATGTGCTCCTACCCTAGAGACTGGAGGAATCTTCATAGAAGGGATGAGATTTACATCACATTGGTGATGAGAAAGTCTTTTTCGTAGATTTAATTATTTCACACACACCTCAAAATATATGCACATCACCCATTTAATTCTCCAAAGGTATCATTGAGTTAGATGATGGCTTCAGTTTATCCAAATTTACAGTCTTCCAGATCGTTGAAAATTCGACACCAATAAATGAACTCTATTAGAATCAAAGAAGAATAAGGAATATAAGCTTAGGTTCTGAGCGAAACACTGATGATAAGGGTTGATTCCCATGGGTGTGTGAAAAACATGTCAATTAGTTGTTAAAATATTTAACTACATGTGGAAATGTTGAGGAAAAGTGTTGGTTCATTTTTATAATAAATTTTTCTATTGTGTCTTTAATTCTCCCAAGTCTTCTTGAAAAATCATGCTTTATCCACTTATTCCATACAAAACCTACTTCTTGTAGGAATATGGATTAGTGAAAATAAAATTAGTTTGGGTGCATGATGCACGATAATGTGCACCATATTGTGTCTTCCATTTCCAACCTCTAAAATTGAATGCTCTATCCATGGATATTTTTATACTCCTTCATTATGGACATGAATAGAATGATTCTAAAATATGAGTAGTTATTGTATGTCAAAGGAATTAAATTAGTGGAAATCCTCCATTCATTCCTGAAATTTGGGTTGTATCAGATAAAAATTATATTGGGAATGTTGACATAGTCATTAAAAGATTATCTTTTCAGAGAGCATCTACCAATGTTATATTTTCAGATTCCATTAAAAGTGACCATCCATGCCTTTGTGGTTGATTGACAACAATCATGGAACACATGTGTATAGGATATCCAACACTAGAACATAAACTTCCATGTTTATGCTTCTAGATATCATAGGGACATTGTTTGACAACAAGATGAATGGGTTGTCCCAGATAGTAATTGGGGGTCAAAAAAGGGGAAAAGGGTTCACTACCAAGTATGAAAGTACATTTTTGAGAAGCATGAGGAATGATAGTTTGTGTAGTTATAAGTATTAGGATAGGATTTCTAGTGGAAACTTTAATATAGTAGGGATGTGGGTTTTTTGGGTGTTCTGAACATGCATGGAGTACAAAATAGTGTAGCAAAACATATGACTTTGTGAAGAGGGATATATGTCATAATTCAATTTTCACTTCCCACAGAAACTATATATGTATCTTGTAAACTTATGGTCCCCAAATAAGAATATGTTCCATCTCCCTCATAATGATGTCATCACCATCATATGAATCATCAACTATATTGGTGGAATTATGCTAGAGGGATTCCATTTTGACGAGACACTCCTTCCAGAAAATACATGGAGGAACATGGAGATGTCTTTTGTCCCTGTGCAACATCTCTTTGAGGCAGTCTAGGAAAAGTTAAAAGTTACATCTATTTTCAAGTAGGACATCATTTTCAAGGCATGGTTTGACATGTTCCAGGTGAAGGAACTAAGGGTGAGGATGTAGGGTCATGGGTAATAGTGTCCCATTGCATCATTGGGGCAAAGGAAGGATCATAGAATTTTTCCTAGAGTAAGGATAGTATCATAAGTGGAGGACCAATATATTGCGACGATGGGAACCACTAGTTTGAAAAAATTCATTCCTCACTCTATTATTGAGTGGGTGTCTACTACTAGTTTGGAATATAAGGAAGGGCGTACATCTAATGATGTTGGTGGTGAAAACGATCCTAGAATTAGGTCATATGGTAAACCTAAGGGTATATATTTTGATAATAAATTAATGTATACTGGGCCGTATTGGAAAATTTTATACACTAATAATAATCCAAAAACTATTCCATTTTATATATGTCTGGATCATAAATCATCTCAAGGGTTTTGAATTATCAAACACTATCATCCCTCTGAATCATATTCTACAATTATATCTATTGAACATTAGTAGGGTCCTGGAAATGAGACGTTATATGGTTCGGATCACGGATCATATTAGAAACCAGGAAACCATCAACATCCACCCATTTAATACCATGGTGGGTCTGATTGTTGAAAACATGAATAGTTAGTGGGAGAAGAGGGAGTACATATAATGGTTTAGGTGTGGAGCGCTGGAGTCCAAGATCAATAGAATTTTTTTCAGTTAGCGATACACACCATATCATTTTTCCATGAATTTTGGGTGAATTAATTTTGTAGAAAATATATTCAATATGGGAATTCTTTATGAATGAAACCCTATTATAGTTCTCTAACTATATTGTTTTCTATTGAAAACGTGCTCCATATAGACCATTGTGATGCCTCTAACAAAGATTGATGTTGGTATGTCGATGGAATATGACTGA
This sequence comes from Viscum album, assembly GCA_963277665.1. Classification (NCBI taxonomy): domain Eukaryota; kingdom Viridiplantae; phylum Streptophyta; class Magnoliopsida; order Santalales; family Viscaceae; genus Viscum; species Viscum album. Next base: position 244,931,275 of record OY728122.1, on the reverse strand, counting down.
TGTTGGGATAAATCATACTGAAAAGAAATATTAAATGTAACAACCCAAACATATTCTATTTTTAATAATTATATTTTAATTATTATATTGTTAGTTTTGTTTAACAATTGTGCATATAAGATGAAATACATGGAGAATATAAAACTACGACATGCTTTATTAAATAAGAATTAAGAAAACACATACATTTTCATAAGGACAAAATACCTTAATTAACCTACAATGCATACATGGATACCAATTAAGATCACTTGGAGGCCCCCAAACACCAAAAATTAACTATGGAAATAGTGTAAGTCCATCTGTCCAGGAAATAAGAAAACAATATGGAAGAAAAAAATGAATTAATCATTAGGGGGATGTAGATAACCATCTCTATTGAGTTGTTTTTGATGTTTTGAACACCCTTAAGAATGTAATTATATGTAATTTGTGACTGTTAATAGGTATTTCAAACCTGAGGTGATCGTTAGTTTTTCTTTAACATTCATAAAATCTTATAATCACTAGTTGTTTTTTTGTATTTTGATTGTTTTATGAATTCAATGAATATAAGTATATTAAGAAGATTGAATGTTTTAAAATGATTTAATTTAATATCTTTAAACCTATTTCTAATTAATTTTATCTTTTTTATTTTGAATGTTTAATTTTTTAATGCATTAAATTAATTTTAAATCATGAACTTCACGTTCAAATAAAAATTCAATGAAAAGTACATATGTTTACTTCAATAAATATGAAGAGAAGTATACAAGTTTTATTGATAAAAAAAATATGTATTTGAATTTGAAATCATGTTTTAAAATACTATTTATAATTTATAGGTTTCATTAAGTAATGATATGGTATAATTTATATGTTATATTTTGTATATTAATGTTTCAACGTTTAGAATGATGTTTAAATCATGATTCAGATCAATAAAATCAATGTCATTGTTTGTTTTAATAAAAATTAATATTGAATACTTTGTTTTGGATTTCATTGTTTTAAAATATGTTATATGATATATTTGGTTTTTTTAATGTCTTTAATCAAGGGTTATATGAAAAATATGTTACCTATTGGGATAGCCTTCTAGCTAGCCGGGGATGAAGCCCTCACCACTCCCAAATGAGGGGGTGGTTGAGCATTGGATCATTATCCAATACAGGACATCTTTAAGGGAGTATGCACCCATGTTGGATGCATAGGGTAACGGAGGTGGTGACACAATTCCAGGCGGCACGGCGGTAAGGAGTAGGTGAGAGCAGACCCGTATGGGAGAACCGATATGGGGAGGTATCGAGGAGGGTGAAAGGAGTTAACTGCCCTTTCCTTGGATAATCGAGGATTTTAAGGCAGAATCGAAATCATTCCCATTTTGATGTGGGATAGGATTTTTAATTGGATATCTAATCTCAACCATTCAATCCTTCTAAAGGACATCTAGACTGTATGATCAAGTATCAATTTCGAATCCTGCCACAACGAACCTTTCCTTCACATTTTCTTCTGACATCCGATCATGTCTCAAATTATCTCAACCGCTCATCTATTTTAAAAACCATGGTTTCACCATGACTGTCTGATCCAATGCCACAGTTGATCTCGCCCATACATCTATTTTTATAACTACAAAATCATACGCACCCATCTGATAAACATCTATCGATCCTGGTCATCCATTATTTTCCACACCTTACCCTTCCCACATTCTTCTCTCTCACACCATGCCAGCACCCATCGCCATCTTTCCACTGGGTTATCCTCCTCCCAATAAGACATTCTTTTCTCTCCATGCCATGTTATCCACGTTCTTCCTTTTACAATCCATCAAGGGTATATCAATTTCTAAAGAACCCAAACACTCCTCAGGAATGTTTTCCAATATATATATATATATATATATATGTAATCAATGACCGGTTAAATTAGTTTTTACAACGATTAGGAAGAATTTTCTTATATGAAAAAGGTATGATATAAGGTTCATATTTATATTTTTATGTCAAAAGAGAGTTTTATAAAATATATATATTTATAGTTTATATAAACCATATTCTATTCCTCAACCCTTTGAAATCACTCTTATAAAATTCATCTTCAAGACTATTCCCAAATCAATCACCTCTTTGACGATAAGTAAGGGATTATTATACTTCAATTTAAATATAAATAAAATTTATCTACATTTTTATTTCATGATTATATATATTTGTATTTAATATTATATAGTATCCAATGCTAGTTTTTTTAGTTTTACTAAATATGATTATAATTGTCAAACTGATGTTTTATGTTGTATAACACTTGTAATGGCTAATCATGTTTTTTGTTTTTTAAAACTATATATATAAACAAATATATGTATATATGACTCTTTATAAAAAACCAATTCTGATTTTTATGATTTTTGAATGATGATCAATTGTTTTTAAATGATGTTATTAACAATCCTTATAAAGGATTATGATGGTTTGTTTTCCATATGAAAACCCATTGTTTAAAACTCATGTATATGCTAATATGTATATATGTATATATGTTAATTTCTAAAACAAACTTATTTGGTTTATGAATAATATATATATTTGTTAAAATAATGTACTTCATAAAATGTTAATTATGTATAGATTAAACTTTGTTTTGAATAATTGGACCATTTAAACATATATGTGTATATATAGTTAAGTGTATAAATATATATAGGTTTTAATTATATTCTGAATTGGGTTTTCATAAAACCTATTTTTGTAATTAAATTATGTATTCTAATTGTATAATATTTATATTTATCTATTCTACCATGTATTGGTAGTGAAAATCCCTTGAATACACATTAATTATAGCTACATTTATCAAAATCCAATTTGATTTTTCCTGTGGATTATATAAATTTTTAACGAATGTGTTGAATTATGAGAGGCTTTCATGGATCAAATTGTAATTTTTTAGGTATGCAATTCCTCATATAAAATTTGTTTATATATGGTTCATACAACTTTCAAAATCCAAAATTAATTAGGGTTTTATAAATATTGATTACTAGAATTTCATTGATACAAATAATGTGGAGGATTTATGAGTAATGATTTTGTGGTTTTCCGCACCCATATATATATATATAGAGTGGTAATTATTTGTTTTTTTACAAATAGCATACCCAACCTATTTTATGGGTGAACTGTCATTTTAAAAAGGCTATCTTCCAACACAGAATATTCATTTAGGGATTCTTTTGAGTATGAAAAACATATATAAATATATATATATATATATAAGAATGGATGTAAGTAATTCAATCTTGTTTTCATTTGGTTTATAAATTATATAATCTATGTTAGTATGTTTAATATGTTGTTTTCATATTTTATCATAAATACAATTATAATCCTTATTTACATGATTTACATTCATATGTAAATCCATGAATTTGATGTTGTTATTTACATGGCCCGAATTTATTTATAATTTGTGGTATGAAAAAGGGTCACATTTATGTGTAAATGGGTTTTAATGAAAGAGTTACTATTTTATGTGAAAGCGGTTTTAATGCTATAGTTACTATTTTATGTGGCTACCAATTATTTTATGTGCACAAGTTATGATAACTTGTTCAAAAGAATGAAATTTTTGTCCATGCATCAAACTGTATTATTTGATGCCCCCATAACCTAAAAACTAACAATCCTATCCTTTCATACAAATATTTGTAAATTCACTTCATGTATGAATATTTATTCAAGAATTATGTTTATCTCCCGTGATAACGAATGGACTATGAATGTCATGATTTAATGTGGAATGGGACAGTATGAGTAAAAGACCATTTTAGACATATGATGAATGTATTGGACATAAATTATAATATGGGTGATCCATGATATTACTCGAATTCATTTGGTAATGTTAAGTCTCAAAGGTGAATTTTTTTTGGGTTTTTACCCATATGGTCTTGGAACATGGCCTTGACAGAATGATTATGTTTAGTATTGGCATATAGCCTTAACAAAATACAACATTATAAATTCCATAATTATGAATTAATATATGACCTACCAAGTGATTATTCAACTAGTAGAATATCCAAATTATAAGAATCAGTTACTTATGATAATGGTGAAGAATGAATTTTTCATAATGAAGAATGTACATGGAATGTTTTAATAAGTGTATATCATAACATTGATACAGAAATTGATATTACATATTCCATTTCTTGAATTAAATTTTTATTGTTATGGGAATCATGATATTGTTTGCTATATAAATCCAGGAAAGGGTTAATAGATGTGAAATTTTTTTACTTTCATACTTTAATGTCACCATTAACATAGCTTGATCAATTTTATGCTTACACAACCTTCCATGAATTTTTTCAAGTATATATATGCATACTCCAATATATGTTTTTCCTATAGCATTTATTTAAACACATAAAATTATTGTGTAATTGTAATCCCAAAAATAACCTCAAGTAAACATTGAAAACTATTGATTATCTGCATCAAGAAGTGTCATTTTCCATTTAACAAAATGTTTTGGAATTATTTCAATGGATGGTTATTTTACTGAAGGAATTTTGTTAATTTCTTTTTATAACCCATTACTGAGCATTTTAAATTCTCACCTTACGTTTTCAATATTTTATAGGTTTAGTAAATTTTTCATGTTTTGCGTACTCCTATGTGATTGAAAAAATACGGACTTTATCATTATCAAGTCATTGAAGATATGTATCGTTTGAATATAATTATCTATAACCATAACTGAAAGGATTTTCTATGATGGAATGAGATGATAAATTTTTAACTGCATGTTTCCATTAGAATGATATTTCACACCATTTTTCAGACACCAACTACAAGCTTCTGGGGTCGAGGTCACCACAGTTGGTATCAGATGATTTATTTAGAAAACTTTATAAAATTAGAACAAGAATAAAAATTAATTTATTCCTTGATAAGTATAAATATTTCATAAAATTTTCTGATGGAAGATGAAGGTTCAAATTTAAATCTTTTTTCACTTACTATTGATGTTATATAGACCATAACTTCAATGTCATGTCTATAAGACTATGTGCCCTTTGATATTTACTTTTTAATTGTAAACAACTCTACCTCCTATCTAACTCTCCTCGAATACTTTATCCCCCTCGATGATCATGATTTTATCATTTCCACATTATAAATTACCAACTCCCATCCTATGCAGGTCGGGAGAAGTACTATGAGGGTCATTTTAAATGTTTTACTCTTATCGAATGCTTTGTATCCCTATAAGATTTTAAATAATCTACAAGAGCAAGTGACCTACTCATAGAATATATGTGTAAAATATTATTCTACGGTAATTTTAGTAATGTGAGGGACATTTAAATTCTTGAGGTATAGAAATTTCATGTATTGTACAGACATCAATTCAATATTGATTTATCATAGATTCAATCCTTGCATGCCTCACTCTCGAGAAACATAGATGTCTACATGAATATGACCTAAGGTTCTCAAGTTTCATCTATACCAATGAAGTCAAGATTTTTGAAACTGTTCTTTGAATTGATATAACTAGAAACCAGGGAAATCACCAATACCATTGTAACATGTGAAGGGTGTAACACCACAATATTCCATTGTATGATTCCCTTTGAATAATGCAATAGCTTGCATTGTACGCAACTTCGAGATTTTAACACACCGCGACCAATCAAAGTAGCTGTTATGAATAGCAATACCCAATTTTTGAAATTTTATAAATTTTATCATTCAAAATTGACTTCATTTTGGGTTTTGGAATATCAAAATTTGATTAGGGTGAATTTTTGGTACTTTTTGGATAACATTGATATTTTGATGAATAGTGAAAATTACTAAATTTTAATTAAAAACAACTTTTTGAATCGAAATAATTAATTGTGATAAATTATTAATTTGAGTGGTTTTAAAGTATATTTAGAATATATTTTTACCATTTAATACAATTTTGGTCATTGGAAATTATTTCACATTTAAACCGGACATAAACAAGTGTCAATCTTTTGATAGTTATTATTTCTTAAAAACACGCTTTTTGGTTTTGACAGCGGGAATAATTTTTAAATTAATTAATGTAATTTCTACATATAGAATTTAGTAAACTGGATTACATATTTGTAATCCAAATGACCAAATTATGTAAGTTAGACTCTTGTTTTTTGGACATTTTGAATAGTAACGATGGCAATTACGTTAATTATCATGATTAATTAGTAATCGGGTAGTTAAATGTAATGAAATAATATCATAATAATATATAATGACCCCAACATTTGTCCAAATTCTATTGGACATGTCATGGATTTCCATGGGATGCCTTGGGCTAACTTAGGGACCCCATGGAATCACATTAGTGTATTAGTGACATTTTATCGTTTTTTAATGAAAGGAAAATATAACAACAGTATGTAACACCTAAGTAAAAAAAATTAATTTTGTCTACATAAATGATATCTTAGTGTATAAAAATTCATTGTAAAGCTAAAAATAATTCCTACATCATGGTATTTGTTTTATTATTTTTAGACATTATATAAATAAATTTATTTATGACACCATGATGATGCAGTGATTACCTCATTAATGAAAAATTTTAATAAAATGAAAAGATAAGGTAAAATATAAGACATAAACGTGTCTAAAGCCTATTGGATGGGTTTATTTAGAACCCTTATCACCTTATACTCTAAATATATCATTGTGGGACCTTTATAATCTGAAAATATTTTCATAATAAAGTAACATTTCATGACTTTCCAAGAGTGCCCCTCCTCCCTCTTATAAAAGGCCCCCACCTCTACCCCCTTACCCCCACCTCTCAAGCCCATGGATCATCCAAACACTACCCAAATACCCTCTCAACTTTCCTACCTTCAATCTAGTTTCCTTAGTTTCATCAGTAAGTCATCCTATGAAACCATTTTTATCAAATCAAAATGAAGAACCCGAAAAAGAGGTAATGATTTCACCACCCCTTTCAAGTTCCTTTATTCTTCAACTTCTTATTTATTTTTATTTACATTCTAAAATAATAACTCCCCTATATTCTATATAGTTTTATTTTATTATAAATATGGTACAACCATATTAAGTATTCCATCCAACTTTTGAATGACATGTCACCATACGTGCATACGTACGGCTTACCGTCTCCACGTCGTGGTGTAATTTTAATTCAAAATATTATTATTTGGATGGGTATGATAATGATGTGTAATTGATTTAAATAATAAATATAACATGCTAATTATTCTTTATATATGATATACCATCATATTATACATTATTATAATATCAAAATAATGACATTGTCACTCGTGCAAACATAAGGACTACAGTCTCCACGAACAGGATGAGATTCATTCCCCATCGTATCCATTCAAGAATAATTCTCATTTTATGTTTAAAAGTAATATTTAAGGAAATTATATCATTCTGGATATGAATAAGATACAACCTATCCATAACAAATACAACTCATCTAACAAAACATATAGAAGAAAACGATTAAGTTAACACTCGAAACTACGACAATACTAAGATATTATTAACAAAGTAATGTTAAAAGATCATATATAATATCATATTAATATATATGATTCTTGTATAATTTAATAAAACTTATTTCACCATTATATAGGAGGTTAAACTACCCTCATCCAAGTACAAGTAAAATGTAAAGGTTTATTTCAGAATCACTTCATTATCCAAGGTTGTTTATACATAATTATCTAATAGGACATCTTTATCCTCCACATCCATGTTTCTTAAAAATGTATTTCAAAACATTCATAAAATTATACAAAATATGGGTTAAAGTCATTTATACCCTTGTTTGACTTTTTATATGAATTTTATAAAGGAATCTTTCAGTTGTTTTCAAAACAAGGTCTTTTTTAACCTTTTCGACAAAATTAAGGTAACAATGCCTTTTTTAACTCATACGGTCAGTGGGGCTATTTTCCACTGTTATAAAATCATTGAATAACCCCTTACAATATTATAAGAAAATTTTCAAATTAAATGTTTTCTTTTATAATTATGTGACTTTTAAATGATTTTAAAAAAGTGATATTTCTCTAAAATAGTTCTGATTTCATCTATGTCAATATACTTTGATGGATTTTAAGCTTATTTGAAGTTGATTTATTATGATACAAAACATCCATATTGTATTGAAGGATTAGTGATATGTTTGACTGTGGATATGTTATTTTTATATCATTCATGGTTTATGGAGAAAGTATTAACTTTTCGTATGCTAGTTTTAATACGAATGTTTATGTTATGTTTGAACCTCTTTATATGAGTAATGAATTGGACATAATAAGTGATAGGTAGAGCCTGATATAGCTTCTCGATGAATTGGTATGTATTTTGAAACAAACTAGTGTCTTATGACAAGGCCTTGAAAAAATCTTATTTGTAGCATTGGCACAAGGCCTTGACTATGTGGTTATGATAGTCTGGAATTATGCATTCCATCATTATGAATGTGGTTATTGATATTTCATGTTATTATTCGACTAGTAGAATATCCATTTGAATATGTAAATGGCATTATTTCATTTTATCATTTCCCTATTATACTGAAGTTCGCGTTTAAAAGGTTTGTGTTTTAGTTATATATTGCCATAAATGTTTATGTTTATTTATGACAGTTTCCGCTATATTTTTATCCCTACTGAGCATCTGATCTCACCCCATTCAATGTTTTATTTTTCCCAGGATATGAAAAAGTATTTTATGAATGACCTGCAAGGATAGTATGAGGGGATATGAGTGTGTTCTATGAAGGTAAGATGTGTTGAATTTTTTTTCACTTTATGATGTTATGTAAGACTTATGAATATATCTAGTGTTTCCAAGGATACAAAACTAATCGGTCTTTCGAGACTTGATCATTTGTGATCATGCCATTTTTATGTAATAATGTACTGACTCTGGGTAATAGGGGTTGGGGCGTTACAGTTGGTATCATAGAGATGATAGTACTAACCATGGATGCTAAATTTAGATAAAATCTAATTAGAGCACATAGCCCTAAAATATTATTTGAGGATTAGTATAGAAGAAATTCCTATAATATTGGTATTGTAGAGATTTTGTGAGTTTTTCGAGAAATAGATCCATTTCTGGATACGAGCAGTAGAGGCGGCTCTGGCATAGATGTACCTTGGGTAAAACAAGAAAACACCGCTTTGAGCTAGACTCAAATGGGACCTGGTGCATGACAACGGTCCTTGCTGCACTCTTGGATACGAAACTCCCAGGTGTTATGCTTAGGATAATTCTCATTTTCATAAAAAATCATTATGAAGGGTTTATGAGTATCTACTTCCTCAACGAAAACATTTTTTTATGATTATGGATTATATCTATAAATAGTTAAATTTATGTAAAGTGTTTTACAAGTATGGAATTTTGTATTTTGATTCATAAACTGATCTAGTTTATGCTATTGTTTAGAAACGGTGCCTAGTAGATGAAATGTAAAGCATATCAATGAAATCACTCCATGTAGGGATTTCCCTCATGCTCAAGATAATTATAGTGGAGCTGGTAATGCAACGTGTGCTGATCAGCAAATCACCATACTGGGACAACTCACTCATGTTATGAATAATAAACTTACCTGTATGGAGCACCCTGATCCATAGCATAGAGGATCAATGTTAGATCTCTTAATGAGGGAAAAACCACCAATATTAAATGTGAGTACAAATACCTTAGTAGCTGAGCAATGGATAAATACACTAGACAAAATATTCCATGCCTTTGTTAGTAGAGAAAGGGAAAACGTTGTCATGGCAGTTTACCACCTTATTGAAGATGCAGATCAATGGAATTCATTGATTCAAAACACGAAGAAATATGATGAAGAATCAAATATGGAATGGAGGGAGTTCAAAGATATTTTATTAGAAAAATACTTTCCACATTACCATCGAGCAGATATGGAAAGGCAATTTCTGAGTCTGAGGAAAAAGGAGGATGAGAATGTCTCAAAGTATGAGGCTAACATTACAAGGTTAGTGATGTATGCTACAGATTATATACGTAGCCCAAGAAGTAATATTGATCATTTATTTGATGGGTTAAAACCATTTCCCCATCAAGCATTGGTCTCACAGTCCTTCTAGTCAAATGAAGACTTTGTCTCATGTGATATTAAGATGAAAAAGGAATTATCTAAGTCTGATGAATATAAAGAAAAGAAAGAGAAGAAGAGATCTTTTGATCACTCAGGAAATTGAAATAAGGGGAATAAGGGAATAGTTTATTATCCATACTATAGTAAATGTGGGAAGAAACACCCCAGTACTTGCTTGAAAATAATGGGAGTCTATTACAAGTGTGGTGAAAAAGGCCACCAAGCCTGTGATTCCAAGGGGAAGAAAGAAGATACCGATGTTCAATGCTACAATTGCAGGGAGATGGGACATTATGAAAATTAATGTCCTAAGAATCTGGGAAACTTACCTCATAAAAGGACAAGGGATCAAGGACTGGATTATGTTGTCACTACTGATGAGGTAGAAGCTCCGAAAGACGTGGTGGCATGTAATTTAATGGTTTTCTCAAGTTTAGAAAATGCCTTATTTGATTCTGGATGATCACATTGTTTCATATATTTCCAGTTTGCTAATAAAATTAGATATTTCCAATTTGATTTAACAAGGGAGTTGTAAGTAAAAACTCTTAAAGGAAGTATCATTTCTATAATGTTCTGTGAATCAGTTCCCATTAGAGCATACAAATTTTCTTTATATTCTGATCTCATCGTCTTGCCTATGATTGAGTTTGATATAATCCTCGGTATGGATTGGATTTCAGACCATTATGTGACTATTTGTTGTAAGAAGAAGGAGGTCACAATTTTTGATGATTATTATAAGGAACACCTTATCTTTAGAGCAGAATCTTCACCACTTGATTCTTATCTAGATCCCCCCCAATAGCTCAACTAAATTCAATTATCAGGGAGGAAGAGAATGAAATAGCTATGGGTGAGGAAATAAATGTTCAAATAGAGGATTTACCTATTGTGAAAAAATATGTAGATGTGTTTACAGAAGATTTACCTGGGCATCCTCCAGAATGATTAGTTTAGTTTTATATTGACCAAATGCCTGGTTCAAGGCCCATATCGAAGACCCCATATAGAATGTCCACTGTGCAATTAGTAGAACTAAATAAACTACTAGAGTAATTGATTTATAAGGGATTTATTCACCCTAGTGTTTCTCCATGGGGAGCTCTTGTTCTTTTTATTAGAAATAAAGATGGATCTATGTGGTTGTAAATTGACTACATGGAGATCAATGCTATAACAATAAAGAACAAATATCCCCTACCTCGCATTGACGATTTATTCGACCAACTGCATGGGGCTCAAAACTTTTCAAAGACTGATCTTCGATCTGGATATCATCAGTTGTGTGTGAAAATGGAAGACATTTTGAAGATGGAATTTCAAACCTGCTACGGGTATTATGTGTTTTTAGTAATGCCTTTTGGATTGACCAATGGACCCTCTGTCTTCATGGATCTATTGAATAGAGTTTTAAAGAAATATCTTGATGAATTCTTAGTGGAATTTATTGATGATAACTTGGTATACTCCAAATGCTCTGAAGATCAAGAAAATCACTTGCGCATTATTTTAAACACTCTTAGAGGACATGAATTATATGGGAAGTTTAGCAACTGTGAATTTTGGATTCATGAGATTTATTTTCTTTGCCATATTGTCTCTAAGGATGGAATCTCTATTGATCCTTCTAAGAAAAGAGTGATCCAAGAATGGCTATCACCGACGATTACAATAGAGGTATACTGTTTTATTGGTTTAGCAGGTTATTATCGACGTTTTGTCCAGAATTTTTCCCAATTGGCTAACACATTAACAAAGTTGACACGTAAAGGGGTTGAATTTGTTTAGAAAAAAGAATGTGAAGAATGTTTTGATGAACTGAAAAGAATATTTGTCAATGGTCTTATATTGACTCTACCATCGGGGAATGATGGGTTTGTTATTTATAGTGATGCTTCAATGAATGGACTTGGTTGTGTCCTTATGCTAAATGATAGGGTTATTTCCTATGCATCACAACTGTTAAAAATTCATCAGCAAAACTATCCTACTCATGATCATGAGTTATCAGCTATAATATTTTCATTGAAGATATGGAGACATTATCTCTATGGTGAAAAATGTGAGATATATACTGATCATAAGAGTTTGAAGTATATTTTCTCACATAAAGAACTCAACATGAGGAAAAGGAGATGGATTGAACTACTTAAGGATTATGATTCCACTACAAACTACCACATGGGGAAGGAAAATATGGTGGCAAATGATTTGATCAGAAAAGATCATGTATTTTTGAACAATATGAGAATTGAAAGGGATCATATTCTCATGGATCTAGTAATGATGGATATGGGAATAACCATGGAAGGTAGATCATTAATAATTTTTCAAATGGTTACCAATATGTATTTATTAGAAAGGATAAAAATTAATCAAGCTGATGATGAGGGGTTTCAAAAGCAGATTAAAGCTGTGAATGATGAGAGATTGGGTGACTTTGTCTATGAAGATGGAATTTTGATATTTGGTAAGAGACATTGTGTTCCCGATTTTTCTGATATATAAAGGGATGTATTAGATGATGCTCATAGTTACAATCTTTCTATACACCCTAGTATCACTTAGATGTATAGAGATTTGAAGGAACATTTTTGGTGGGACAACATGAAGAGGGAGATTTCTCATTTTGTGTCAAGATGCATGGTTTGTCAACATGTGAAAGCTAGGAGGCAACTTCCTGGAGGAGTTATGCAACCTCTTCCCATGCCTAAGTGTAAATGAGATAATATTACGATGGACTTTGTCATGGGACTACCAAAGTCTACTATAAGGAATGATGAAATATGGGTCATTGTTGATCATCATACCAAGTCATCACATTTTCATTTTATAAGCAAAGATTTACCACTTCAAAGTTTAGAAAGAATGTATATTAACGATGTTTTAAGACTCCATGGTGTACCCCTATCGATTGTTTCTGATCGTGATCCTCGTTTCACCTCATGATTTTGGAAAATTCTTCTAAAAACATTGGATGAAGAACTTCATTTCAATACTACCTACCACCCTCAAACTAATGGACAATTATAATGGACTACTAAAACCATAGAAGACATATTGAGGTCTTTCTCACACGTCTTTCGAGGTATGTGTGATCAATATTTACCTGTGGTAGAATATTCATAAAACAATAGCTTCCATTGAAGTATTCAGATGGAACCATATGAAGCATTATTTGGAAAAAGATGTTACACACCAACCTATTTGGATGATGTTGGTCATAGAAAACTCGTAGGCCCTGAACTTGTTGGGGAAATGGTGGAAAAGGTGAAGGTAATCCAAACCGACATCAAATTAGCTCAAGGTAAGAAGAAGAGCACTGCTGATAACCTAAGGAAGGATTTGGAATTTCTGGAAGGAGATCACGTTTTCTTGAAGGTATCTCCATGGAAGGGTGTTATACGTTTCAGTGAGAAAGGAAAATTGAGTCTCAGGTACATCAGAAAATTCAAAATTCTTGAACGAATTTGGGTTGTAGCTTACCGTTTGGAAATGCCGCTAAGTTTCTCCACAGTTCACGATGTGTTCCACGTATCACTATTGAGAAAATACATGCCTGACCCAACGCATGTACTCACCTATGAGGCATTTTAAATAGATCCTGGTATGTCTTATTGCAAAGATCCTATCATGATTCTTCATATAAGATAAAAGGTGATGAGAAACCGGATGACTCGTCTGGTAAAAGTTCTATGGAGGAACCATAAGATGGAAGATACAACGTGCGAACACGAGGAACTTATGATGAAGAACCACCCGAGTATTTTTGTACTATAATTTTCTATAAATTTCAATGATGAAATTATTTGAAGGAGGGGAGAATTTAACACCCCAAGATTCCACTGTACGTTTCCCTTTGAATAATTATATATCTTGCATTGTACGCAACATCAAGATTCTAAAACACCACGACCAATAAAATTAGCTTTTATGAAGATAAATACCCACTTTTTCAAATTTTATAAATATTATCTTTTAAAATTGGATTCATTTTTGGTTTTGGAATATTGAAATTAACTTAGGGTGAAATTTTGGTACTTTTCAGATAAATTTTATATTTTTATGAATATGGAAAATTACTAAATTTTAATTAAAATTATCGTTTTTATTCAAAATAATTAAAAGTGATAAATTATGAATTTGAGTGGTTTTAAAGAATATTTATAATATATTATTACTATTTATTAAAATTTTGGTCATTGGACATAATTTCACATTTAAAACAGACATAAACAAGTGTCAATATTTTGATAGTGATTATTTCTTAAAAACATGCTTTTGGTTATGAAAGCAGGAATAATTTTTATATTATTTACTGCAATTTCTGTGTTTAGAATTTGTGAAAATGGATTCAATATTTGGAATTAGAAGGTCCAAATTATTTAATTAAGACTCTTTTGTTTTTGGACAATATGAATAGTAATGAAAATGATTATCTTTAATTATCATGATTAATTAGTAATCAGTTAGTTACGGGTAATAAAATAATATCATAATAATATATAATGACCCCAACATGTGTCATAATGCTAATTTTTGTGTCATGGAAACCACGGGATTCCTTGTGCCAACTTAAGGACCCCATGGAATCACTTTTGTGTGATAGTGACTTTTTATCATTATTTTAAAGAAGGAAAATATAAAAAAAGTATGTAACACCTAAGTAAAACAATTTTAATTTTCTCTACATAAATGATATATTAGACTATAAATAGTCATTGGAATGCTAAAAATATTTCCTATATCATGGTAATTTTTTGATAATTTTTAGACATTAAATAAATAAATTTATTTATGACACCATGATGATGTAGTGATTTCCTCATTAATGAACACTTTAAATAAAATGAAATGATAAGGTAAAATCTAAGACTTACACTTTTCTAAATCCTATTTTATGGGTGGATTTCGAACCTTTATCACCTTATCTTAGAAATATATCATATTGGGACCTTTTAAATCCGAAAATCATTTCATAATAATGTAACATTTCATGACTTTCCAAGAGTGCCCCTCCTCCCTATTATAAAACGCCCCAAACTCTACCCACTTACCCATACCTCTCAAGCCATTGGATCACCCAAAATCAACCCAGCTACCCTATAAACTTACATACCTTCATCCTAGAGGCCTTAGTTGGATTAGAAATCCAACCTAATGATCCATTTTGATCTAATGAAAAGGAAGAAATCGAAGAAGAGGTAATGATTTGAGCACCCACTTTCAAGTTCCTTTCTTCTTCAACTTCTTCTTTTTTGTTATTTATTTTCTAAAATAATAACTCTAGTATCATCAATATATTGTCATGTTATTATAAATATGGTACAACCATATTCAGTATTCTATTTATCCTTTGAATGACATGTCACCATACGTGCATACGTACGGCTTACCGTTTCCACGTCGTGGTGTAATTGTTATTCAAAACATTATTATTTGGATGGGAATGATAATGTTGTGTAATTGATGTAAATAATAAATATAAAATGATAATTATTCTCATTATATGATATACCATCCAATTATACATTTTTTTAATATCAAAAGAATGATATTGTCACTTGTTTATACGTACGTACTACCGTCTCGACGAACGGAATGAGATTCATTCCCCATCGTATCCATTCAAGACTAACTGTAATTAGATGATTAAAAGTAATGTTTAGGAACGTGATATCATTCTAGATATGAATAAGATACAAACTTTCCATAACAAACATGACTTATATAACAAAACATATAAAAGAAAATGAGTAAGTTAACACCCGAAACGACGATAATACAAAGTTATTATTAACAAAGCAACGTTAAAAGATCATATATGATATCATATTAATATATATTATTCTTGTATAATTTGATAACTAATATTTCACCATTATATCGGAGGTTAACCTACCATCAACCAAGGATATGTAAAAGTTAAGGGTTTATTTCACAATCTCTTCATTATCTGAGTTTGTTTATACGTAATTATCTACTGGGACATCATTATCATCCACATCCATGATTCTTAAAAATGTATTTCAAAACTTTCATACTATTTTACAGAATATGAGAAAATTTCATTTATACCCTTATTTGACTTTTTATAAGAATTTTATAAAGGAATCTTTCCTCCTTTTTCAAAACAAGGTCATTTTTATCCTTTTTTACAAAATTAAGGAAAGAATGTCATTTTTGAACTTATACGGCTGGTGAGGCTATTTTCCCCCGTTATAAAATCTTTTAAGCTTCCATTACAATCTTATAAGAATATTTTTAAATGTAAATGTTTTATTTTATTATTATGTGACCATTAAATGATTTAAAAATAGATATTTCTCTCAAATGGTTTTTATTTCATCTATGTCAACATCCTTTGATGGATTTTAAGTTTATTTGATGTTTATTTATTTTGATACAAAACTTCCATATTGTATTGAAGGTTTTGTGACATGTTTGACTGTGGATGTGTTATATTTATACCATTCATGGTTTATGGAGAAATTATTGACATTTCATATGCTAGTTTTAACTTGAAAGTTTATGTTATGTTTAATCCTTTTCATATGTGGAATGAATTGGACTTAATAAGGGATGGGTGGAGCCCGCTATAGCTCCTCGATGCATCAGTAGGTATCATGAGACAAACTAGTGTCTTGGCACAAGGCCTTAAAAAAAATTATTTGTTGTATTGGCACAAGGCATTGACTATGTGGTTATGATAGTCTGGCATTATGCATTCCATCATTATGAAATTTGTTATTGATATTGCATGTGATTATTCGACTAGTAGAATATCAATGTGAATAATTAAATGGCATTATTGAATTTTAATTTTTCCCTATTATACTGAAGTTCAAGTTTAACAGAATTTTTTTAGTTATACATTGCCTTAAATATTTATGTTTATTTATGAATGTTTCTGCTATATTGTTATCCTTACTGAGCATCTGAGCTAACCACTTTCAATGTTTTAGTTTTCCCAGGATGTGAAGAAGTATTTTATGATTTACATGTAGGGATGGTATGAGGGGATATGAGTGTGGTCTATGAATACAAGATGTTTTGTAGTTTTAGCTTCACTTTATGATTTAATGTAATACTTATGATTATATCTATTGTTTCCATGGATACAAAACTAATCGGTCATTCATGACTTGATCTTTTGTGATCATGTCAATGTTATGTAATAATACACTAACTCTAGGTAACTGGGGTTGGGGCGTTTCAAAGGGACATCACTTTGGATAGAAGAAGGAAAGTCTCTTTTAGGTAAAATGAAATTATGAGGATGCAATTCTATTAATGGGGGATAATTTAATTCCCAAAAAATATTTAATTTGAAATAATAATATTTTCTTTATTATTATGTTGGTTTTGTACAATAATGGTGCATCTTTGATAAATACTTATAGAATAAAAAAAGAAATTTTTTATTTAATAAGAATGTTGAAAACATTACATTTCCATAAGGCTAAAATAATTTCACTAAACAATAATTCCCACAAGGGGACCTATCAAGATGCCCAGGAGATCCCCAAACACCACAAATAGACCAAGGATATAGTGGAAGTCCTATGACACTATCACAATGAAAAAAAATATGGAAATAACAACAAAACCATACTAAGAATTAAGGGGATGTAGAGAACCACATCCACCTTGTTGGTTTTGATGTTTGGACCACCCTTCATCAAGAATTTATAAGGCCTTTATGACCATTAATAGACATTCTGGTCCTTAGGTGACCGTTGATTTTTTTAAAACATTCATAAAATCTTATAACCACTCGGTATTTTAAGTCTTTTTATTAATTTATGAATTATATTTTTGTAAGTATAATAATATGTTTGAATGTTTTAAACTTCATTTATGTTATATATTTGAAATTTTTTTAATTGAAATTATCTTTATATTTTGAATGAATAATGTTTTAATGCTTAAAATGAATTTGAAATCATGAATTTTGCGTTTTATTGGAAACACAATGAAATGTTCAAATATTTAGTCTATTAAATTTGATGATATTTGAACATATAGTTTTTTATATAAAAATACATATTTGAATTTGAAATAATGTTTTTCAATACTAATTAAATGTTATAATTTTGTTTATGTAAGGACTTTGTATAATTTATAAAATAGATTGTGTATTTTAATGTTTCTAAGATTAAAATGATGTTGAAATCATGTTTTAGACCAATAAAATTAATTTCATTGTTTGTTTTAATAAAAATAATTGTTGAATAAATCTGTTTCTTATTTGGATTAATATAATGATATATGGATTTTTTAATAGTTTTTAATCAAGGGTTATATAAAAAAAATTTGTTACCCATGTGGCTAGATTTCTAGCCAGTAGAGGGAGGAATCTCACACCACTCCCTATGGAGTGGCCTGCTGAACCGTGGACCCTCAGCCCACACAGGATAGTTGTAAGGGAGTGCGTGCCCACATGAGACAAATAGAGGAATTTAGGACGTGCCACCATAAGGGTGGCACAATGGTAGGGAGTTGTAGTAGAGCAGACCCACAAGTGAGAAACGGTATGAGGTGGTACTAGGGAGGGGGAAGGGAGCTCATTTCTCTTTCCCTGTATCATCAAGGTTTTAAGGAGGACCAAAATCTATCCCATTTCTATGTTGGACATGATTTTTAATGGGATATCTAATATAATCTATTCAATATCACCATGCGAGATCTGGATAATATGATCTGATCTCGGTTTTGAATCCTACAGTCGTGACCCTTTCCTCCACGTTTTCTCCAGCCTTCCAATTAAGACTCAAATTATCTCGTCAACTCTTCTATTTTAAAAACTACAGTATCACTACGACCATCCTAGCCAATTACACAGTTGATATTTAACATTATTATATTTTTATATTATCTTAATCATCTACACACAACAAATGGAATGCAATCTACCCCATCAGTAAAATCATTTCTATGAAATACCGTTTCAACCTTATTCTTTCTCATGCTAAACTAGTGGCCATCACAATCATTCCACCTTGTTTTCCTACTCCCAAGATGTATTTATTCTCTCTACGTGTCCATTTTTTCATTTTATACATTACAAAAAGTGTTCAAAGGTATTTTATTTTTAAAAAAACAAAATATTCCTCATGAATGTTTTCCACAACATATATATATATATATATATATGTTTATATGTTATCAATGAACAGTCAAATTTGGGTTTACCTTATTTATGATGTTTTCTCTTATATGAAAATTTTTGGATCCAAGGTCCTTGTTTATATTTTCATGTCAAAACTGAGTTGTATAATATATATATATAGTTTTTATAAACCATATTCCACGCCTCACCCTATGGGTTCTCTATTCTCAAATTCCTTTTAAATACTCTACCTGACTAAATCTCCTCATTGAAGATGTGAAGAGGATTATTACACATCAATTTCAGTATGGACATACTTTTATCTAATATTTTGATTAATGGTTATATATATATACACAATTTTATAAAGATCTCATTCCTAACTCGTTTTATGTTTTCTAAATATGTTTATCTATGTTAAATTGATTTTTTAGGTATATAACACATGTAAGGGATAATATTGTGTTGTTTTTGTTTGAACTATATATATATATATAATTGTATATATGAATCTTTTTAAAACAAACCAGTACTGGTTTTTATGATTTTCTAATAATGATAAAAAAAATTAATTTTTTTTAATTCCTTGTAAGGGATTATATTGGTTTGTATTCCATATGAAAAATAATTATTTACCACTAATGTATATGCGGTTATGTGTATATATATATATATATATGTTCATTTGTAAAACAAACTTATTATGTTTTTGAATGATGAAGATGTGTTTCTAAATAATGTACATAAGGACAATCAAATTTTGTAAGGATTAAACATATTTTTGGTTTAATTAGACCATGTAAACATATATGTTAATAAATATTATGTATATATATGTGTGTGGGTTTTAATATTAATCTTAATTGTGTTTTCATAAAACTTATATTAGTAATTAAATAATGTATTTTATGTGTACAATATTTATAACGATTTATAAAACCTTGATATGGTAGTGAAAATCCCAATAATACACTATATATATATATATATAAATTGATCATAATCCTATGTTTTTTTTTCCATGGTTGATATAAATGTTTATCAAATGTTTTGATGTATTAAAGGCATTCAAGGATCAAATTGGACATTGTTTTAGGTACACAATTCCTTATATACACATTGTGTATTTTCAGTTCGAACTACATTCAAAATCATAAATTATTTTCAGTTTTCTAAATATTAATTACTATTATTTATTTGATTCATATAATACGGAGGTTTTCTATTTAATCAATTTGGGTTTTCCGACACCCATTTATATGTTTATTGTGGTAAATATGTGTTTTGTACAAATAGAATTCTCAGCCTATTTTATGGGTGAAATATCATTTTAAAAAGGTTGTTTTCTCAGACACAATATTTATTTAGGCATTCTTTTGAGTTTTCAAAACATTTATAAATATATATAACTATTTGTATTCAACTATTTAAATATTATTTTCATGTTTTTTAAAATGATATAAGCTATGTTAGTAACTTGAATAATTTTTTTCATATTTAATCATAATTATATTTATACACTCTTTTTAAATGATTTACATACATAAGTAAATCCATCAATTTAATGTCATTATTTGCATGTACTAAATGAATTTTAATTTTTTTTTATGAAAACAATTCACATTTATGTGACAATGGATTTCAAGGAAACAATTTCTATTTTATGGGACAAGGATTTCAATGCTATATTTAATATTTTATGTGACTAACAATTATTTTAAGTCCACTAGATATTTATCACATGTGAAATATCATGTCATTTTAGTCCATGTATGTCACTGTTAAATTTTGTCTTCCCATAACCTAAAAACTGGAAAACTAATCCATTTTTACATTTATTACATAATTGACTTCATGTATGAATATGTATGCAAGAATGAAGCTTATCTATATTAGATACTAATGGATTAAGAATGTAAGTATTCAATTAGGAATGGGAAACTATGATTATAATACCGTATGAGAAATATGGGAAATTTATTGGACTTAAATGATAATACTGGTGCACTGAGATTTCTCTCCAATGCATTGAGTTATGTTAATTCTCATGAGACGAATTATTTTGGGTTTTCACCCGTATGGTCCTAGAATGAAGCCTTGACAGAATTATTATCTATGGTCTTGGCCTAAGGCCATTCGAAAGTTTATCATTAAAAATTCACTCATTATTTATTTGTATATGACAAACCAAATGATTATTCTAATAGTATAATATCCCTTGGATAAGAATATTTTTTGTATGATAATGGTGATGAATGAAAGTGGCAGAAATATGATTGATTGTGGCATGTATTTTTATTTGTATATAAGAACTCTGATGATGAAATTTATATTACATCATTCATTTCATGAATTACATTTTAAGTGTTAATCGAATCATGATATTGTTACATATGCAATTATAAGAATGTGTTAATTAAATTGCTAATTTTAACTAGCAACATTTCATGTCACTATTAACTTAGTGTGATCAATAACATGATTAAGCAGTCTTAAATTAATTTTTTTATGTACATGTATGTGTTCTCTGATATATGTTTTACCAATAGGTTTTATGTAAATACTTAAAATTCATGAGTATGAGTTTTCTTTAAAATGACTTCAGATACCATTTCAAAAATTTTGATTACAAGCTTCAAGAAGTGATTTTTTCCTTTTAATAAAATGTTTTGGAATTATTTAAAAGCCGTAATGTTTTTAAAAACGAATTTTTTTAATTTTTTTAAAAAACCCTTACTGAGAATTTTAAATTATCACCCTAATTTTTCAAATTTTTTTAGGTCTTGTAGATTTTTTAAGCTTTAGGTACTCCTTTTTTATAGACATAATATAATATTTATCTTTTAAAAGTTTTTCATGATACATATCAAATATTTCTTGTTTTCCCAAACATAAACTAAAATTGTTATTTGTGATGGAATGAGATGTGTAATTTTTATCTTAATGTTTTTATATGAAAAAATACACACCATGTTTCATGCATCGACTCTAGGATTCTAGGGTCGAGGTCACCACACTAAAGATGTGAATTTGACTGATTGAACTAGGTTGAAGGGATATAGAGATGTGGGGATGTTTGAAGGATCCTCCCAGTGAGACATGTAAATCACAAGATAGAACCACAATAGTGGGGAAATTGCATGGCATGGTATCCCCCCCACTTCTAGAGGTGAACGGTCCTAGAATTGGTTTTTGGGGGACAACAAGGGAGGCCCCTATGATAAGTGATGAATATTCTGTAGCTCGCTTTCAATATTGTCCATCCCTATCTTAGGACTTCCTATAGAAAGTTATGATCATCCCTAACAGTGGAGGACTTATAGAGGAAGCATATCTGATGTGGGGATGATCTACCCTAGGTTGGTATCTCATAGGTCATGACCAAGGTGGTATTTTATAAAAGGCATATATCATTAGAAGCCATGGAGGAATTCATATTCTTTTAGGGGAAAGAATCCTTCATTACACCCCCGTGTTGCTGATGTTCGACGGTGAGTTGGTTATTGTAGAGACACCACCCGTTGATGATTAAAGTGAGGTGGATGAAAGAGATGTAGAATCGTAAAAATTAGATGATGAAAAATATTGGGTAATGGACTCTCATTAAGGGAGACCCAAGGAGATTGGTGAAATTGTAGCGTTCCTAGAATAATTTTATGAATACCTCAAGGTAAGTTTTAACTCATCCAACAAATTTCATTCTTTTAGTTATCGTCATTCCTATACAAGGACATGAATTATATAGGATAATATCAATAATGGAATAGGGGATCCTATTAGTAGAGAAAAATGTGTTTCAATAGGTATGGAGTAGTGCATTCTAGGGCATGTGTTGGGGACTAAATAACTAGTTGGATGTCTGAGGATGAGGAGGTTTGGGTGATGTCTCTAGAGCCACGTGTCCTCTATGTTGTCTTTTCCGGGAAAAACCCAGGTGTTCAATTTACAACACCCACTATTGTATGAGTGGTGGGCCTAAGATGGATTTTCATCAAATTTACCCCTTACAAGGTAAGATAAAATATCTAGTCATTCAAATAAAACCATTCATCATGGAGTATTTGAGTCAACATGGATGTGAGTTTCATGTAGTTCCTTCTCAACTAACATATGTTTAACTGGTATCGCTCATCAATATACCAAATTTTTATGGGCCACTTATGGTTGAAGTCCCTAAAATGATCCAATATCTAAATATTCTGGTGCTTAACTCTCGTGAGTCCTCAAACTTCAATAGTTCATTCCCACATCTTTTATATCTATTTGATTGAAATATTGGTTTCCTAAAAAGTTTAGAAAAACTATATGCTCATAATACATGATCTTTTGCGACATCTAATGGCCTTCCTTTGATATTTTCACTATTATAAATGTATATGATCATCCAAGATGGTTGATATTTAGTTCTACGTGGACAGTCTTTCAATCATTCAAGTGACTCCACTTGTGGGGTGGAACTCAAGGCTAGTAGAGATGATGTTTTCAAGGTAGGGTAATGTGAATATGACAGATCTCATGGCTTGGAGCCCATCCAATTAGACATGACACTAGAGGATTATTTTTATCTTGATCATATCAATTCCATTCGGATGTATGTTTTTAAACCACATTAGTAAGAAGATTCTTTTAACCCTGATGCAACCTAGGGAAATTAGATCTTCCCAAATGGGGAATGGAAATGCCTTAAATTATTTATCTAACCATCTCCATAGCTTTATCTAGTTTGATTAATGTTATCAATTCTCAATTGGATGCACAATGTGTGTTCCAAAGGGGTGGATGTGTTTGGTCTTCATGAGTTGGATTGTGACTATCTCACAGAATAAATGTAGTATTGAAGCTAAATTACAGACATCACTTGGTTCCAAAAAACATATTATAGATTCCACAAGCTTCAAAAATTAATCTTGGGGATCTTGTTCCTAGAAGAATAAATTAATGATTTTTCATCCATCATCAATATCCAAGTAAGAGTCATCATTCAATTGAGGACTGGACAAGAGGTGGGAAATGTACATATGAGGAAGTCGATACCTCAAAAGGATGATCTCTATTTATGGAATGACCTAGAATAGACATGTTCCAATGGTAATTTAATAGTGGATGAGGAGGAGTAATGGGAGAATAGATGGAAGAAAAAAGACTTAGAGGATACACCTTGTAGGTTAGAGGAACTATATCATTTGATTGCTAGAGTAGAGATATAGGGGAGATTTTACACAAATTCATGCGAGGCTCAAACAATGGGATGACACACACATTAGAAATAAGATCATGCCTTTTATAAAAACATTCTTCAGTTCCTAGAAACATTTATTTTATCAACATTAAAAGTCACAAGTCGATCAATTTAGTGATACAACCAATGATCAATCCATAAGATCTTTTGGGTAATTCTCGATGTGATAAAAAATGGACAACCACATGATTAGTCATACGGATTTGGGAGTTAGATAATCATTTAACACTTGGGTTATTCTATTTGTGACTAACCCCCAGTGAGTTCAGGTTAAAACATGCTATGACTAGAGAACCTTTATATTAGAACATCCAACATTCCATTCCAATGTGTGTAAATGCTTGAATGAGAAAATTCCATGGACATTAGAATCTATCTAAAGGAATTGAAATGGGACATGTGAATATTAATGACCAAAATTTAGAACAAAAGGAGTGTGACATGAAAATAAATGATTACTTCTGATCGTGTTCAAAAAATATCTTCCATAACCTTACTGTAGAATTGGGGAAAATGTGGTTCGAACACTAAATATGTTCAAAATATCAATCCGGTCTTAAAATTTCACTGAAGTCTTCTAAGATATTGGCCTGGATGGTAGGTGATCCAAAAAATAACATGAGGCCAATAATTAGGGGGTCCCTTCCAGTGTGGAAGTGGATAAGTATTTAAATAAATGTAATGAAATTCATGGAAATTATGGGATGAAATATTGAGTAGATTCCAACAATAATTGTATTATTCCACCATGACATGTATCACATTGGTGAATTTATACTTGTATGAACAATTATCAAACCCATCTTATTGGTTAAAATAATCTCAGATGTTGGGTGACAGAGGAGAATGTGAAAACATAAGTAGGTGCCCTGCATAAGTGATGAGTTCCTCTCACACAATATAATAGAATGATATTTATTGTTACATCATGAAACCTAGGATGATGAAAACATAGTTTAACCGCATGTTATGAGGACATTGCATGGTACATTTTAACATCATGGGATCATGATGCATCTAAAATTCAAATGTCGTGTGACTGAGATTTTTCTTAATGTTTATGGTTGTACTATATGGACCATGGGAATATCTTGGAAAACCGACCTGTGGTGCAGAGGATTGAAAACCATGGAGTGAATGGTGTCCAAGGAGGCTCAAGCACCCACTACATACCCCAGGGAATCGAATCTAGCACCCAATATAACATCTTAATTCATTAACATGATCTCCCAGAATATGGTTGTGGTTTTCTGAACATGAGATAATAGTTTGTGGTCATAATTCCTGGACTAGGGGAAGTAGGATTAAATAAACAGAATTTGTGGCATGGAGGGGAGATGAACACGAAGTGAATGATGACCTATGAGTATCGATGCCACACAATACAATCCCAAGAATTCTATTTGTTTACGTTCATGTTGTTTGGACCTAATGCCCAATTGGTTGGCTTAAACACATTAGTATACACCATCAAAAACTACATAGTCTTTGTAATCCATTCTATGCATGGGAAGGAAGGGATTTAAGGGGTATCTTGACATGGGGATCCATAGATTATGAATGTTTCATGTGGATTGGAATTACTCTAAGATAGAAGGAAGTGAATTGGATGAAAAATAATACATCATAAGTATGGATCCAAGGTTACATATAGATGAGAATCAAATATAGAGTTAATTTGAAACACATGAATTTCAAGCACACTATCTGGGGTTTGTGAGTGAAAATTAATGATTTATTGGTGACCATGTTTGAAACATAATATATACTATTTGATTTCAATGATCCATTCATTCATTTTCCAAATACATGATGTGGTCAAAAAATTACACAATAACATTATCATTAGGGGTTACGTCAAAATTTTTATGGTGATGAAAACTCCATCCAAGAGAGACTCCTAGTATGGAAAAATTAATATTCGAAGTTGGGATACTAACATGGTCTTTCAAATAGTTTAAATTGGAATTTTTTGGATAGTAGGGGATATTTTAGAGTAATTACATTAGACATAAGATTATGAATGTACCTCAAATGGACATGTTTGAAGACGAGTGTTGTAAGGAAGTGTGAAAACCCATTGTGAATGTGGAACGTGGAGGTCTAGGACACACCACATTATCTAATGGAGTGTCCATAATATAGTGTAATGTTGTAATAATATGACTATACTTATGGTAAGGGGTCAAAAAAAGGAATTTTTTTCTCCTAAAACCAGATATTAGTAGTCAGGGCGTCACTATGTATCCCTAGAAGATGGTAACTTTTCCACGCATAGTTCTTAAGTGAATCATACATACAGGGGAAAATATTATACATATAGGGGGGAATTCATGGGATTCATGGACCGATATGTAAAAATACAAGCATCACTCCACATCTTATATGGACAGAAATAGATCATCACATAGATCCCAATGATGATGAAAAAAAATATATGGATATATGTCTAGGAACTATGGAAAATATTATAATTTCATGTTTGTCAAACTATAGGAGAAATAGTTTCTCTAAGTGTATATATATGGAACACAAGAGGTAAAACCCAACATAAAGATATCCAAGGAGGCTCATGAACCCTGTAGAAATATTATGATGAAATTCGTATAGTTTAATGTCAAAATGTCTTGACTATAACTAAGGGAAAGGATCCAATGGTTGGTTAATTTCAACACAGACCCAAATAAAAATTATTTGAGCGTCGGTGCATATCCCATATAGATAGGAATGAAGAAACACATAGATCTTGAACATAGTAATGTGAGTGAACAACAAAGATGTGATATAGTCTCTCTGAAAAGGTTACAATAGCATTCCATGATTATCCTGAGGAGTTAGGATCGTAGATCTATATCATGTGTTGAGGATGTTAACTCCTAGTTTTGTTTATGTAGTTTGTACAATATGGAAGAATATTCCATAATTGAATATTTATTGTAGTGTTATGAAAACCCAGACAAGAATGTGGATAATGGTGGCCCAACACCACATGACACATCTTAGTGAAAAACCCCACATACAATTTAATGTCATGATGATTGTATAAGGTGTGACAAATGTAAGGTCATGTTTCTTGGAACATAATCTCTTAGATAATGGTTTTTAGTTTCTAAAATTGGGTTGGAAATCCTAAAAACGATTTTTTTAATGTGATGGATAAACAATCCTAATGTCAATGAGGAAAAGGTGTCCCACACCCCACATGATATTCCTGAGGGGTCATGGGTAGAGAGTAGATTTTTCATTTTTGGAGTAAGATTGGAAAAGTTGGCAGTTTTTTGAATTATTTTTAGATGGTCCTAGATGTGGGATATATGGGATTCTTAAAGTATCCCATGAGGATGGTAATCAAGGAACATTAAGTTACATAACAAGGAATAGAAGATCAACAATGAAAATGGAGATGCAATATCAGTTGAGTATGTTGTGGTGTGGTTCAGTTTATCATCATGTGTATATGGTGATTATTTTTAATGAATTTAATGTCATGAAACTAGGATGGTGGCTCAAAACAGGTTATCATTGTCTGATTGGGATGATGCGGGTTATATACTTTATTGTTATGTAACTAGGTCACTTGGGATACATAGTTAAATTTCATAAATCTAGGACAATAATTTCCTAGTTTTACACCATGTTACAGGGAACATGGGAGTATTGTGTTCCAAGGATGATGGTCATGTAATGGATGTAGTAATTAGATGTTGATTAGGACCTTTGAGGCACAATACCCCACACAACACACCCAATGATGAGTTTCACACATTTTAATGTCATGATTCATTGACCTGAACTTATAGTTTATGGTGGATGACATCAAACCATAAGTTTGATGTTAGTTAAGGGTTTAAATCAACGACAAGGATCACAGTTTAGCATTGCATCTTTGGTATCATAATTCTATGAGGTTTAATGTTTTACAAATCAGTCAAAAGGGTCTTGAAATATGTAATGGTCCTAATGTTTCCATATACTACAAATAGCAGAAGGTTATATTCCCTCTACAGTTGGATCATAGATTAAGGATATAATGTTTGGACAATGTGGGTGGAATATAAACTAATAGAGATATTTATTGTATGAATTAAATAAAATAAAGAAAATGAGGGCCTATAAGGCTCACACAGCATAAAATATTTCTAATTATATGAAGTCACCGTTCAATTCAAGATGTTAGGATTTTGACTTTTAGTTTAAGGTGATGATGTTCAGAACTGACACTCGGTTTACCATTACATTCATAGTAAATTTTATTCCTTATGTGAAGTACTTATTGAGAAACATTGTTTTTGTAGGAGTAACATGATCTGTATTCGTAGTGATAAAATATTATGCACATTTTTGAATGGCTATGTGAATTATGTATGGCCCATCTGAATTGGGTTAAAAAGATAGTGGATTTCATTTGGGTATCAACAACACTATTATATCCAATATCGCGTCACACTGGAGAATGGAGTGGAGGGGAAAACTCTTTTTTGATTAACATGATATCTTATCTTAGTGACTCTCTAGACCATACAATCCATGAAGTCTATTCTCTTTAATGGATTCATGATCATTTAGAGGGACTTCATCAATTTTTTATGGAATATACTAGTCATAGATAGTTTTTTGGAGAAATGGAAAATAAATATGAATGGGTGGGACTACCTAGGTTTCATACACTATTGAATATGAAGTCACTTGGGTGGAATTTTATGTCATCAACTTATAGTCCCATAGAGCATTGGGGGTCTTTTCCTGAAAGGTCTTTTCTTATGTTCAACTATTATCTTTGTAATGATGGAGATGTTTTTTGAATTCCTTGATATATCCAAATGTAAACATCATTAACGAAACCAATTCCCATTATTATTTTAGAACCTCAATCCATGGTGGATATTCCTTTCAGGAAGGTTCCTGGACCTCTCATAATAAGAAAAACATTTAAGGAACTATGGTCTTCATGAGATAACAATGCTTTTTGAAACCAAACCCAGGTGAAATAAGACATCACATTGAGTAAGGGTCACCATGTTTCAAAATACATTCACTTCCACATGGCCGAAGACCTCTATGAGACCCCTAAACAACATGAAAACAAAATCATTCATGAATCCCTTACCTTTGAGAAAACCATCATCCATGCCTCCTTACTGTATTCCCACTCAGTCAACACACTTGCTTGAATGTTGATTTCCCAGATCCCCCATAACAATACATGTCAAGTGAAACTGAACCCCAAGTATTCATGTTTATGATAAAACATACACTTGTGTCCACCCATTTTTTCTTAAAATGTGGTCTGGGCCTTCACTCAACCTTTTTTTTATGAATTGGTACCCAACATCCTTTTTTCTCCTAATAATAAGGATCTTATCATCATATATTGTAATTTACACTACTATATGGACGTTTCTACACCCTGATCCATATAGTTTCTAATGAGTAATGGAGACATAATTCCAAATAGTTTTTTGATCAATGGAACTATATTACAAATCTCGGTCGATGGTCCTTATAACAAACCATTCTCTCCCCATAACACAACCCCCTTTGGTTGTAACCCCCATAAGCCTCCAAGATGAAATTTATAAAATCGCCCACCACCATGTCCTAGTCATACAATGTTAAACCGCCTTACAACAACCTCAATACATGACATTTAATTATATCTTTACCCTTGGGGATTAACAAAGGATGCACCCGGTAAAATCATCATAGAATTACACTCCTCCACCTCAGTGGAATGATTATAAATATCTATCACCCTTATCTCCAACACCATTGGATGTCACCATTATACATTCCCCTAGTCTGTTTTCATGTTTAATCCCCACACTATCCCCATCAATTCCACTTCTGTGAGATGAACGTCTGTACCACATGATGATAAACTTCATGGACTTATATTGTCACTGAACTAGAAAATATAGCATTAAATTATGTGTGTTTGGATTCAATTGTAAGGATATAATACATAGGAATCCTCTATTAAGATTAATCCAATATTCATGGGTTTTGAAATATTTTCCAATACGGACAAACACCACCAAACCTCCACGTGTGAAATATCTCCATTTGGGATACACAACCTTCCAACATGTCCTCACAATATATTAAACATGTGCTCAACCTATCCACAAAAAATAACTAACCATAACCAATTTTTTCCTCACAATACAATAAATATATATCTCATATGTCCCTGAAATATTTTAAACTAACAATCCATTTGTATCCATAATATATTAATCATGTGAATCATTTCTCCATACCAGATATTAACTACAGGACCCAAATATCCCCAAATGATGATAAACCTATGACAAAAATTTTCCTCAGAGATGATAATAATGGTTCATAATACATAATACATATCCCATTATAATAATATGGTATCTAGAGGTAAAAATCCTAAAATGTATTAGGCCCATTTAATTAGCTACCATTTGACAAACATAAGATTCATTGGGTTCTGTGCCAAATATGACTCTCACATGGGATTCCCTATAGAAGAGGAAGATTTTATAGGTTCTAAAACTACCCCTCATTTATAAAATTCCTCAGATGTCTAATTTTAATACCTCCCATGATCATCCTTTCCTTCCCGTTTAGGATTGAACAAGTATAATTTGAAACATTCCACCTTTTGATGTCACTAGAAATGAGTCTCACTATCATGGATCAAATATGTGACGATGTCCCAAAAATTGTGATGTTATATAAGGACAAATATATGGAAGGTAGAACCAACATCCCATCATTAAATTTGGATCTAGGATATGACATAATTAATTAAAATGATCGATGCTACAAACCCTGGTAATGTATGAATGTGGGGAAACTGGAAGTGATCACGCGCTTTGTACCTGTTGAAAGTGTTGAAAATAATGATGGTGAACCCAATGTGAATCTAATATTTGTCGACTATCGAGACTTCTATAATTATGGACGAATCATATTTTTAGATCTATATATCTAGATATTTGGAATCAGGTCACACTATGAATGTGTTGGGACCATTTTGAAAATCAACTGCAACATGCGCTAGAAAATGTTGGGCATACTTGGCCAACAACATTTCCAACAAAGACCACACCTCCAATTCCAAAATATTTGAATGAATTGTGGCACTAGGAATTGTCATTAATGTATCTTCACTTAATAATAAATCCACATTCATTATCGGAATCATGCGGTGGGGATTCAATGACATAGTGATAATAGGAACTAGGATTGGGGGAACATTGGTGTGACAATATCACATGACTACATTCCTCCCCTAAAATCCACTACACCATCAGCTGCAAGGAAAACATTAACCATTTCACCCTATGTGCTCATATAGATGGGGTTATCAAAACCCTAATTTTTTTGGTAAGAGTATGATGTAGGAATTCAAACCAATGATATTTCCCCCAAGGACCACGAGCCATTAACGCCTCACTGAGACCACCACACTTAAGGGACACATATGGTGAAAATCCCCCCAATTTTTATAAACGAACACTTCAGAGTCATCCCCACGTGTTGTTTGATAGATCACACCACTATTATGAGGAGGTAGGGTATGATCGATCCATTTCAATAAGGTATATCGCACATGTTCTATTTAGGAGGGATTACACTAGGCCTCATTAGTGCCAACATCAACAAGTTCCATAGGTCATTGAGTGGGTTGATCATATCCCAAATCAACTGGCTCCTATCCAAACCACTAGAAAATTATTCTAGGAAATGTTTTATAACATTACCATCAATAATTATATTCTTTATCTCTTTTTTACCCTTCTCTCATCAGTGTATCAAATCACATCCCACAAACATTTGAATGGGGATTAATCTTCCCCCAAAATGGATCGAGACCATAGCCACCTAATTAGAAGGTATGGTTGACTCACTCAGTAATTGGATTCATCAGAAACCATTAAGATACATCTCATGATGAGGAATTAAATGGTGGAGGTCCTCCACACACCACCACAAAACCTTATAGAGGTCCTCCCCATGTCACTATCCAACCATTCATAGTCCCTCTGAGCACCACCATCTACCATCATGAAGTCCCACTGGTGCTAATGAAACACCTTTCTCTAAATAACCATCCATGGTAAGGATAAAAAACACCATCGATGGGAGTAATTCACATGGTGTAGCCCAGAACCCACATGGGAAAAAATAATGTGACACCAAACAATATTCTTTAAGAGAAATATCACTCCATTAGAGCTGAAATCCTAGGATTCTTCTTATCCTAATCAACCACTAAGATTACAACACAACTGATGACTCAATGAGAGAACCCTCACCCCCACTGGAAGTGTCTAGGGAATAATATTGATAATTGAGTCTTATGATCCCAAACAATGTGGCCCAAAATTTCCCCATATCCCAATTAGGATACATAGAGTAGGAGGAAATTATGGACTTCTTCAATGTACAAAAATTACAACCATCATTGTCTCCACCATGTTATATACTTTATAACTTCAAAAATGATGTTGGAGATATGTTAGGATCTCACAGGAAACATTAATATTGTGGTGGCCTATCCAGTAATCCAAATATGGACATTGTCTTCCCCACACTTGAGGTAGTATAAAACACAACATCTTAAATGGACATGATCATAAAGTTGGATCAACCTCTCAAAGATATCCCATCATGTGAAGGATATTTGAACCATGCATCACCCCTATTATAGTATATTATATACATAAAACATAGATGTTGGTGCCACATCCCAAATATATTCCAACACCTCGTCGTGGTGTAGGCCGACCAAGAGAGGGTTCATCCCCTATAAGTGAGAAAAATGAAATATTGGTTCTTCTATCCATTGACCATCTATCAGTCATGTTCTATCCACCTAGTCTTCTGAATATTTTCATCCCAAATTCCCCCAATAAGGACCAAATAGTCTAGTTTCTAATGACTATATGGGAGACATTATTCCACCATTGCGATCATTAACACACAGAAGCATGAATCCATGGGCTCCACAGCACCACTATCATTTATTGAAAGAGGGTTGATATTGAATAATTCTTAGTAGATGATCACATATATTCATATGGATACTTATAGAATCTCCAAAAAACAATCATTATGATAAATTTTTTGCTCCAACAGTTCATGGAATAGGTGTTTCTATACCTATATATCATAGGATGATGGTATTATGATTCCCTCTATTTTGGACCCATCATATGATAGTGAAATGACCTTAATTTTTATCATCATCTGATCATGAATATTCCCATATTAAAACCATTATAGTGAATGTGGTAACCACTAACCCACCATAGTATTTAAGGAACTTGGCCAACAATGCTATCCTTTATTGGAAAAATTCAGTTGGAGAGGTGCCACAATACCAGGAGGACACCTCTACCGGAATATGGACTCATCATATGAGATAGATACTAGGACACATGACTCCCAAAATTTGATATTAGCATATAATAATCATTATATTATAAAAGGTAAGGGAAATTATGAAACCTCCAACCCATAATGGGATTCAGCAGAAGCATAATCGGATCCCATGATATCTTCCTTAATTCAATAGCTTGAGGAGTAAAAAATGGTCAACACTAATCTAATTATTGGGTAACAACAATACCCTAATAATTTCATAAGGGACCACATCCCCCATATAGTGGGGAACCTGGCCTTCCTTGCTCGGATCCCCATTTTGGAGGATGGAGGCCATGTTCACCTTGCCAGGGTAGATACTGGGGGATACAAAAGATGTATAAGATATGATTCACCAACCCCACATGATGTATGTGATTACAACCATCATATCATGGACATTCATCTCCATGATTAGATGATAATTTCAACATTTTTTGTCCCCAAACCCTCACCAAGATTTAGTGATTTTTGTTCTTGTCACCCATATCGAGGCCATCAGAACATGGGAGGTGGCAATCCCACCTGCAAGAAACCCATAACCAGTATGGGTGGACCATGAATGATTTTACCTAGAATTTGGTAATCCAAAATTCACCTTGTGTAATGGGATGGGGGAACTGCTATGGCATTGGTCCCCCCATCTCCAAAAGATTCATTCCAATGTCGGGGAATCTCGAACAGTTGGAAGCCACTAATCTCTAATGATTTATCAAAACACTAGATGAACCTATATTCATCTAGTATTTTTATCTACCTTTATGGTCCATTGATGTTTTGGTGAATACTGATCGATATTTCATATACTATCTCAGCTCCACCTCACACTATTTGATATTCATCAACCACTTTATATGAAAATAGATTCTTGATGTGCAAGTCACCATCAATGTCTATCAGTGTTAGGTACTCAAATATTCACACTATATTCCACAATATCATGAACAGTATCTCACAATGTATATGAATAATGGTAAGAATGAATCATTCCGTACCCTCATCTATCAATATTTCTCATGTGAATTTTGGAATATCTCCCAAATGTCTCCACGTCTAGAAGAATCCATAATGAATATTAATCAATAATAACACCCATTTATCATTCTAGCACCCATGAGAAGTCCTGTAGATGTAGAGTTAATATCCTCTATGTTTGAAGGGGTTCCATACATGTTGAACATACATGAATCTTATCATAGTGAACCTCAACAAGTACAACCTTTCCCAGTGCAGTCCAGATATTAGCAGACATTCCAAGTGTTCCCACCTCGATCGGAAATTGTATTCCTGACCCCCTATAAATGATAGTCTACCCGGGGACCATATAAATAAATAAAAATCCTTCCAATTACATCATAGATTCATATGTCCCATGGTACTTCATAAGTTCCTCAAATAATGAAATCATAAATTTTCAAGAGTATAGAAAACCATTGGAAGCCCAACTCAGTGGCTCTGCTAATCATTTCATATATAACAGGATCCTGGGAAACACCAATAAATAATTATTTTTGTAAGAAAAATTATATATTTGACCAAGTGGATGATGGATCAATCAAATTATGAAATCATATATCATAGGTGTCGCTTTTCCATGTTGTTTCCGACACTTATAGAAAAGAATCGGGTGAGTTGCAATAGTTTCCTTATAATATGATACATAAGTACGAAGACTTGTTGGATCATATGATAGTATGTGACAACCCAAAATTATATTTATTAAAATCATATTAATATAATATTTACATTGATAATAAATCAAATAAAATAACTTATACATTACAACACAAAATATATAAATGAAGGATTATTTCAATAAGAGGATTTCTAAGAAATTTAAAACCAAAACCAATGGAAGAGTAACTTGAACTTTGGAATACAAATGTGACCCTTTTGAATAGTTACCTAACAAAAAGAATATAAACCTCACCTATGAATTTATACATAAAATTTATCCATCTAATAAATGAAAATATTATATTATTATATCATTGTATAAGTTATTTATTTTTTTAGAAATTATAAATTAATTATTAGAATATTTTTAAAACATAAATATTTTTTCACTATTTTATAATAAATATAATGATTTAAAATAAAATTTAAATTCATAAATTACTATTTTTTTATCTTAAAATTATAATATATTATTATGAGTCCTTAATTAATTTTTCCGTGTGTCATAAAATCAAATTTGGTTTTTAAATCTTTATTTACTCGAGTAATTGACAATTTCAATTTAAAAAATAAATTTATCAAATATATAATATTATTTTCATGTAATGGATTTTATTTTTAAATTATATATATGAAATAAATTATGGGGATATTTTTCAATATTTTTATAAAATGGTTTATGTTTTGGTGAAAGGTTTAATATGATAATTTAGGTAATTATAAAATACATGATTTATTATGCCATAGTTGATGTATGGATGATGCAATCCAATAAAATCCAGAAATACATATCTATTTAATATATTTATTTATATGTATCAAATTTTCCATTGTCATGAATAAAATAATGAACAAATAAATTTAATAATCCAAAACAACCCCCTCCTCCACTATAAATACCACTCTAACCACCTCTTCTCCACACACATCAAAAGTCATGAAGAATTTACAAATTATACCCCAAAATATTACATTGAATCTCCCCCACGTCAATAATCCTATGGTCCCAATGATATACCAAACTCATGTGCCTCAAGGAATTTTTCATGAAGAATAGTTCTAGAGTTAAAAAACCTCTTTCATTTTCATTACATTTATTTTAATTTTTTTTATTTTTCACTTCTCACCTACTCTTATATAAGTGATATGATAACTACATTATAATATATATACATTAATTTTATTTTTTATTGAAACAACCAATCATAATATCTTTTCCCATCCTAGTATATTCAAAAAATGAGAATATTGTCTATGAGGTGCTGATTCACCACCTTCATGGATGATTCATTTTTATTTCTAATACTTACTAAAAGGTTGGATAAAAAAATTAGAGTTGATAAAAAAGATTTTTAAATATATATTAAAATATTATTTATGTTCAAAATCTAAAATATATACATAATATTATTTAATAATAAAAAATAGTTTGTGATTTTAGAAAAACCTCCAAAATAAACTAATGATCATCAAAAAAGTTCTATCTTATTAATCTATGTAATATCTTGATAAAAAATATATATAATGAAATATAATATTTTTTATGTTGATTAATAAAATATAATTTCGATTCTAGACAACTATTATAATTTTACATGATATTCCATACCCATATACAAGTTAACCGAACATGAAAACCAAGTGAACGGCCACACCCGAATAATCAAATAGAGTCTCATAATTAATAATGAAAAAATATAAATGAATTTAATTAAATAATAAGAATTAAAATAAATTTTTATGTGGTTCTTATGAAAATTACTAATTTATATAATTTGATTAGCTGTGGCCTAAAGTCATGTTCGTGACACTTTCATTCATATATTAAGTGATTCTTTTCGAACCTCCATTGACCATCGACATGTTCTTTCTCTCTCTTTACCCCATTTTAACACTTAATTCCTTTTTAATAAAACCTATAAAATCTTATTATATTTTCCGAAAGCATGCTTAAAGATTTTTTCAGCCTTATTTTTTGGGGGGATATAGTTGTTTTTGTAATGGGTCCCTTATCAATTATTCTCGATGAGAATGTGTGATTAAAGGGAACATCTAATTTTTCCCATTTTCAATGACTCTCCATTATCAATGTTAATCCGAAATTATTTTTATAAAATAGAGTATATTTTCATGAAAATATTTATTCATTCATTTTTTTATTTATACAATCAATTTTGTATTTTCTATTTTAAAAAAACTTTCATATTTTCAACAAATTGAACTAAAATGTTTTATTTATAATATTTCTTAATAATTCTTTTTACATGCCTTCACTTAATTTTAAAATTAAATTTCATTATATTTTCTAGGATTACCTTTAAAATGTAAATGTCTTATTTAAACCCATTATTTCATGTACATCATTATGATATTACCTTTTTTGTACCTTTGGAAATTATTTTGATACGCAATTATATCAATGGGTCACCCTTATGTTTTTTGTTTGATTCTATATGAATGATTCTTCATGTGACACACATATTCATGATCATATTATGATGGGTGAACCTGAAATGTGATCCATTTATTTGGAATATATTTAGTCTCATGAGACATTATATCTAATTTTGTTTCCGGTTATCGATTACTCAATCCCTTCCATGTGTGGTGGCCTTGCTGTTTAGCCATGACTCATGCTCCCACATGTTGAATGGTATTGGTGGTTAACTGGGACTCATGCATAATTATTGTCTTATTTTGTTTAAAAATTGCCATGGGTTAATGATTACATGATCACGTGTTCAATATTTTATTCTTCAATATGTTTATTCTTGTTCCATTCCTTTTTATGGCATCACGTTATGCCCTCTAACCCATGGGTTATGTTTTAATCATCATCTTATTTCCTTTCTGGGATTTTTTGCTCATAAATTTTCTTCATGTATTACATAGGTTATCCTAAATAGATGTAAGGTCTCAAAAGAAGGTTATGGTATCCTTATAAATATTAGATAAAATATGTGGTTATTTTGGTTCCATGTTCTTATTAATATTTACATAATCTTCTGTATACGATAGACTTCATGATCTATGACTCTTTATTGTTTATTAATTATTCTGAAAATTAAGTATTAATATATGAAAATTGCAGGGGATATATTGTTTATATCAATGAGTAGTCAAGTTATTTATTAGATATTAAGAATAGAAAATTTTAGTATGTACCCAATAAATTATTTTATCACCCTAGATATCTATGATTGGAACATTGGGAAAAAGTATATGATATAATTTTTATTTTCAATTATATCATTACAAATTAAATGTTTAGTTTCAAATGATTATATGATATTTATTGAGGCCCCTCAAATAATGCGTTATATTCTTAATTAAATGTGGAAAATAACAGATCCCAAGGCAACAATCTATGTTCTAGGAAATGTTAGAACATCCCGAATGAATTTCCAAATATGATGGGTATGGGTGATCAAAAAATCATGATGATGCATACTCAGCTAGATCATGTTTTAAATAGAAACATGAATTTCGTGAAACACTATCCTTCTATAATGAAATATAACGTTTTAATTGAATCATTCTGGTAACAAATAACTCCCATTATTAGTAGATATTATGATCCCTGCATCATGAAATGATGGATTAACTCTATTTAGACGATATTTTATTTTCTATAGTGCTTAAAAGAAATGTAAGTTATAGTAGTAGTCTATCATTTTGATGGTAAAGATGATAATTAGTGGAAATTTATCAAGAAAATTTTTTCCAATGATGAAATTGATTCTATTGATTGAATTTAAATAAGAAAAATAATTTTAAACCAATATTTTCCTTAAAGACAACATTAAAATATGAAAAGAGTGTTACTGAAACAGAAGTTGTCGGTTGAAAATTGCACTAGGGTGTATGAACATAACATCATAATTCGTGACTGAAAAACCATTTCCATTGTCATGAATTTAGAAAATAATGTTTGATCTCTTATTTAGCAGTATCAAATTGATTATTTGAAAAAATTGATGATTCGATAATTTGATAGCTATGAATTGATTTTATTGTTTTCCCTCAAGGATGAAATAGTTCTCAATGTCTCTTAGTGGTCTTGTAAAATAAAAAAAAATAGGGATGTAATGTTTAATATGATTGGATTATCCAATAAATCTAAGGATATAAAGAAAACCCGACATCCAATGTGTTTATATTTTTGTGAATAAGCATCGAATGAACTATATAAATGGAACCTAAAAATGATTCAAATGTGGAATAATGTGGAATTTGACTAATTACTTGTTAAGGGTTGTGATGAATCACACAAATGTGGGTGAAGATGAAAAGGTGGATATAAACATTCTTCGCGTAGTTCATTTTTTCAACTGCATGTAAAATTGGAATTATATGAATCATTTACCTAAGAAAATTCCTATTGGAGACAATCAATAGCAACAATAACCACCAAGACAGTGGGTAAGGGTATATGATATCACAACTATTTAGGTGCATATTTCAAATGAATTTTCTTTAGCTATTCTAGTTATACATTCAATAATATAAAATTCACAATTTTATTCAATATCAATGCATTCATTCATATCATTCATATTTATTAAAACTAGTCAAACACCACTATTGAATATGGATGACGAGTTATCTATAGAATGAAATAATGGGGAAATTATTGAATCTAACATTTATAAATCCATCCTAGTTAATGTTTATGGACTGAATCTACTAGAATATTTTTCCTTTATTAGGTGGGTATTGATGTTATTGTTTGCATGGATTGGCTATATTTATACAAATTCAACATCAAATATCTAGAAAATGAGATTCATATTCAAATCCCTATGAATCCCCCAATTATATACTTGTGATGGGAGGAAGATGAATATCCATTAGAGAAATCATCTCAATTTTTGATATTTTGGCCGTATGTGTAATCACGTATAGCCCAAATGGTTTAGACAAAGGAGAAGATCATGATCAAAGTCATGTGTATTATAATGGAATAAACTGATATATTCCATAAATAATTTCATTGTATTTCTCTTGACTGAGAGAATGAGATATCAATTGAACATATTTATGGATCTATACCAATAAAAATGAGAACTTATATTATGTCCACCATTAGGATGGAATTATTAATGATTCTTTTGTAATAAAATATAGGAAAGTGTTTCAGAAGACTGAGTTGTTCATTGTGAGGTGAACCAGTTATTTTTTCATGAAAAATGAGTGATCAATGTGCCTATTTATTGTTACCATTAGCTCAAAAAAATCATGATAGACAACAATCATCAAATATCATGGATATATGACTTGTTTGATCAATTGTATAGGGCTATTTATTATTTAAAGGTGAGCCATCAGTCGGGATATCACTAATTAAAGGTGAGGAAAGAATATTTCCACAATACTGCCATTTGAATAATGTTTTAGAACTATGAGTTCTCAAAGATTCTTATAGGAATCACTATTCCAACATCAATATTCGTGGATGTAATGAATAGAGTATTTAGAAATTACCTAAACAAAATTTTGGTAGTAATTATTAATGATATTTAGATATATGTTTAGAGGATGGAAGAACACTATGAAAATTTTAATACTATTATAGAAACATTTAATTGTTATAAACAATTTTAAATTTATAGTAAATTTGTGTTCTATATTGGAGGACTATCATTATTGATGCATGTTATCAGGATAAGTGGAATATATTTGTACCCTTCAATTAGAATGGATATTTAACTGTAGCGCAATCCATAATCAGTAATGGAGTCTAGTAGTTTATTTGGGATAATTTGCTATTAATGATGATTTATGAATAAATTATCATCATTTTCAATCCCACTAACCAAGATGAACCTAAAGTTAGAATTTTTTTTCAGGAATGGTGAGTGTGATGAATTCATTAATGTGTATAATAAAGACATATTAGTACACCTATACTCACACTTTCCACATGTTAAGAACTCTTTGTGGTGTATTGAAATACTTCAATGAAGGGAGTATAATATATACTGATGTAAAATGATTAATTAATATCCTAATCCAAATACTAGTGTAACATCTATAGGTAAAAAAATTGAACACATGATTTGGAGTTGGTGGTTGTGATATTTTTGTTCAAAATTTGGAGGCACTATCTCTATTTGAATAATTATTAGACAAAAATTGATAATAAAATATTAATGAGTTTATTTACATGGACGATTCATAATGTAATCCAATAAAGATGGTCTCTTCTCATCAACATTTATAGGTTCCAAATGCAGTACCATGCTTGTAATGAAAATAAGGTGGTTGATTCACTATGTAAAAAATATCCTACAACATTATCAATGATGATAATTGAGAAGGATCCTATCCTCTTAGAAATGAAAACAAAAAACACGGAGATTACTAAGTTAGGAACATCATCAATCCCTTCTCCAATTATTTATTGACCATTACATATAGTGAAATTAATCCATTCTCCATGAAATGTAGTGTAAATTCAAAAAAAGGTAGAATGTATTTGATTTGGGAAATGCACATAGATCCAAATGAATGAGGAATGAGTCTAGATATTTGGGTGTTGACTATGTATATATCAAATCTAGAGATAAATAAGGGGATTATGAATGACACACATAGATAAACCATAACTATTCACCTAGGGATCACGAAGATGTAATGACACCTTCGAGGGAACTATTGTTGGGAAAATATGACGAAGTATATCTCTAAATACACATCAAAGTGCCTTCTGTGTCAACATATTAAGGCTAAAAAGAAAAATACTAAGATTATAATGCAACCATTACCCATACAAACATAGAAATGGGAAAACATCACCCTGGAATTTGTCCATGTACATCCAAATACATCTAGAGAAAACAATTTCATATGGGTTTTTTATGGATCATCTTATAAATAAAATACACTTCTCACAATTCTAGAGTACTTATCACTTGATCAACTTGCACATATATATATCACAGAAGTGGGGTGGATTCATTGAGTACCACTATCTATTTTATAAGATTGATATCTTTGATTTACATTATTGTTATAGAAAATTATCCAACATTCTCTAAAAACATAGTTGAACTTCATGATGAATTATCATCCGCATTGGATGGATAATCTAAGTGGACTATTCACACACTGTAATACATGTTGGGGGAATTTTCTATGGACTTAAAGCGACAAGTGGACTAACACCTACCTCAGGTAGAGTTCCCCAACAATAATAGTTTCCACCCAAGCATCCAAATGGTTCTATATGATTCCATATATTGGAAAATATTCATATCAATTGAATTATAGGATGTAGTTTGTGAAAATATGATACTAGGACATGAAATGGCTGATGAAATGGTGGAAATGGTAAATACCATTATCTAGCAGATCGGGGCATCCCGAAGTTGATATAAGAGCTATAATGATAATCACCAAAGAGAAATACTGTTTATGGTTGGAGAAATTTAATGTGTCCTCATATATATATGGAAGAGGATCATGAGATCTGGGAAGAAAGTAATGTTTTTTCATAGGTACATTGGCCCCTTCATGATTCTTGATCGATTCAGAGATGTTTCCTATTGAATAGAACTTCTCTAACCACCTAAAATTTACACAATTTATTCCACGTATCTCTCTTAAGGAAGAACATATTAGATCCCACACATTTACTTAAATCGTAGTTGGTAATGTTTTAAATGATCT
The DNA here is from genome assembly GCA_963277665.1 of Viscum album. NCBI lineage: Eukaryota > Viridiplantae > Streptophyta > Magnoliopsida > Santalales > Viscaceae > Viscum > Viscum album. Next base: position 244,887,995 of record OY728122.1, on the reverse strand, counting down.
CTCTTATGTGGAGAATCAAGTGAAGATCATGAACCATAGAGATAAATTTCTATGAAACAAGACAACTCACCTTGTCAATGTACTATTGCAGATCCTAATGTATGAATAAGATACATAGTAACTAAAAGTGATAAATGAGACATACCCTCCCATATTTTTTCTTTCGTTTGTTAAATGTTATTTCGAGGGAAAATTTAATAATTGTTGAAAAATGTTATGACCCTAAATTACAACATTTCAATTTCCCTTCCATTTTATATTTCATAGAATATAAATAACATAAAATCACATAATGAACACAATATAAACTTTATAAATGACTAATAAATGATATTTTAGGATTTTTTAGAAATTAAGAATTACAACACACAAGAATAGTAACATGCCATTTGGAATTGTCATGTGACCATTACGAATAGTAACATAGACAATAGAATATTATCCACAACTATGAGTGTATATATAAAATTTATCTATCATATAACTTAAAATATGTTGTAATTATATAAGATAATTTTCTATTAAATGTTTTAAAATTGATAAATTAATTATAGGTATTTTAGTAATATACATATATTTATTTAAAATTTCATAAATAATACAATGATGTAAAAAAATTATTTTAATAAAATAGATTCATAAATTAATAATTTTTTATCTTGTGTTAATAATATAATTTTATAAGACATTGAATAATTTTTTATGGTGTCATAAAATAAATTATTACTTTAGAATTAGTATATTTTATTAAATGATGATTTTAATTACAAATTAAATTTCAAATATGTAGAAACTTTTTATTATAAAAAGGTATTAATCAATTAATTCTACATGGAAAAAAATTTCATGGGGTTTTTTCAGGATTTTTTTTAATTATTTGATTTTTTATGAATAGTGAAATAACATAATTAACGGTCTTTTTAGAAATAAATTTTTTATTGGGACATAGGTGATTTATGGGTTATGTAATCCAATAATATAGAAAAATTATAAATTTTTTTATTTTATTTCGTGATATGTTTCAAAATAATCGTAGTATTCTTCCAACATAATTAACAAACGGATAAATTTGTAAAAAAACTCCCCTCTCGTCCACTATAAATACCACCCCTCACTACCTATTCTTCTCACTCATGAAGAGTCTTGAATCATAAAAAACACTTAAAAATACTCTTCCAAAGTATCTATCCCATGTCTATGATCCATTGTTAAAAATAAAGGACAAATCTATGTTTCTTAATAAATGTTATCATGGAGAATAATTCAGGAGGTAAAAACATATTTCTTTTTCTTTTAATATCATTTGAATTTATTAGATTTTCTCTTCCTCTTATCATCTCCCATTATCCAATTTACATGATAACTCCAATAAAATTTTTATAATGTAATTTTTTTGTTAACAGAACATGACATTATCATTTATTTTACCCTCCCCCTTTCTATCTAAAAATTGAAACATCGCATATGAGGTGCTAATTCACCACCTATGTGGAATATGATTTTTCCTTATCTAATATCGCCTTCAAGGATGGTAATAAAACATTTATAGCTGTTAAAAATTATAATATAATATAAATTACATATTATTTTATGTTTTGAATCTAATATATACATACACACACACACACACACAGGTAATATTAATTAATAAAAAAACCAATTCGAGATGTTCAAAATGCTGTCAAAATAAAATAATGATCATCCTTAACATTATATAAAATGAAATATCCTAATATTGTGGAATATAATTATATACATTACATTTTTAAATTTGATATGTTAATTAATAACATACAATTTCAATTATATAAAACATTTCTAATCTTACATGATCTTCCATACATATATAATATTGTACTGTTCAAGGAAATCATTAAAATGGACACACTTGAATGATTAAAAGAATAGAATGACTCATAAATTATTTATTATTCTAGTTTTATAATCTAGGAGATTTATTTCATGCGCATGATGCATTCAAACATAGGGTAAGTGATTCTTTCAGAACCACCATTTTTCCTTCAGGTCACACTTTCTCTCTCTTTACCCAAATGTTACTCTTCATTATTTTTATATACATATTATAAATTCTTTTTATATGTTCCAAAATTAAATATCCATATCATTCCATTCTTCTTTTTTAGTGATATACATGTTTCAAAATGATTTCCATCTCAATCCTTTATTATAATAAATCCCAATTAAAAGCATCTTTTTAATTTTTGAAGCATTGTCAAATGATCTATATAATTAATTTATTAAATCCTTATTATTTTAAAATAAAAAATAAATATTGATAAAATACATTGGTTAATTTTTGTTTTTATAAAAAATACTCCTTTCCCATTTTAAGGAATATTAAATTTTCTCTTTAAACCACACAAAAATGATTTATTTCAAAATATTATTAAAAAATATTTTTAAATGTTCCGACTTAATTTTGAGATGACATATATTGGTATATGACTATCATTCCTTATAAAAGTCAATTTATAAATTAAATCCATTATTTCATGGAAACCATTATTTTATTCTATTTTGTTATTCCTTTTGACCTGATTATGATAACCAATTCTTTCAATGGGAAACCATTCTATTTTTTAATCCTTATGAATGATTCTTCATGTGTCTGACATATTCATGAACATGTTTTTATGGGTGTTATCATATTTTTCAACAAAACCATTGGTAATGTTCAGTCTCATGAGATGTCATGTGTAATGGTCTTGGTAGTTTGGCTGGACTCATGATCCTCCATGTGAAATGCTCATAGTGGTTAGCCTTGACTAATGCTCCTCCGCATGAAAAGGACAGGGTGGTTAGACTTCAATCAAGAATATATAATGTTTTATATTATCTACACATTTATATGAATCCATGATTATATGATCACATTTTCTATATGATATTCTTCTATATATTTTTTCAAGATCCATGACTTTTTTTCACTTTTTCCTTCTAAAACACATGTTATGCGTTATTCATTTTCTTATTTGCACAGTAGGATTTTTAGAACATCCCATTTTTTAATTATTCCCCTCACTATCATATATATTTTTAAGGGATCAAAATATTTTAAGAGATATTTATAAAAATTTAATGAATTTTGTTTTTATATTTGTTCAATGTTATTAGTTTTATGTTCCAAATATACCGAAGACAAAAAAAATTCATAATACTTGTCTTATTATTTTTGGTTAATTGTTCTTAAAATCATTAAATAATATTTCTATGGTCTATCATATCTATATAGTATATCCTGAATATGGTATCATTTTTCCCTATTGAGAAAACTAGAACATCATGAGGTTTTCATTACTTATCCAACTACTACATCCACATCTGTGGTACAGAACAAGTCTCTAGCAAAGGGATATAGATGCAACAAGGGAATTATATGTCATCCAATTGTTGTGAAGTGGAATTACACCCATGGATAAATCATTCTTCTCAATCTGGGTGATTCACCCATGTTAATATCGATGGAGGACTATTCCAAAAAAAAGGACATAGAATATACCGAATTGATTTTCATCATGCTAGTAGACCGCACCAAAACTCCATGTAGTGTGGAACTCCTTCAGAACCCTTCAACCATTTTTTACATCATTTATGAAAGAGAGGAAGATGACCTATGGTATTTTAAATTTACTGTGACATAACATCAAACTAGGATGTTCATCATATTGAAATTGGGAAAAATGAGTTGCACAGAAATCATCATGAAAAGCCCTAGGGATTCATGTTGTTAGGAATGCATCTATTTTCAACATTATTAGTTGACATTGAAGCTTAGCCAAAACTGTGTCAGGATCATCTACTTCCATCGAGGGGCATTAATTTCCAGAGTAGAACTCATTCATTATTTGATTAGTTTATTATAGGTTTATATTAGTTGAATTTCTGTAGGACTATACATGACCATGTTTTTTATCAATTAGGATCCAATAAATCACTTTCCTAATAATATAAATTTATGTTAAAAAATATATTTCATTTAAATGGGTGTATGATGTGATAAAGGACCTCTATTACATGCACCCAAGGATCATGATCGTTAAGACTCCCTCTTGTTAAATGGAATGAATGAAACCCTTACTAAATCATTGAAATGATCCGTTTAGTTCGAGAATTAGGAAGATTACATTGAGGATGACTACCAAGAAGAGGATTATAGAGTGGAATATCGATCCATCAACTTATTCTATAGAGAAGACAATGTTATAATCCTTCAGGGTCCCAAACACCCACATTATATCATATGCTAGATAAATTGACATGAAATCCACTACATACTAGTGGATATTGGCTCTAGGATAATGTGTATCCCAACATGGACACTCCATAAGCATAGTCATACAAAATAAAATTTGACACCATCTAACCTAATGATTCAGGGATATTATGTAACACCCAAAGGATTTACATATAAATTTGTTATAGAATTAATTAAAAACTGAGTATATGTGAAACAAACACTTTGATATTTATTGGATATTGTTATATCCTATACGTTAGATATAATTTTTCTAATTCTGTGCATTTTATTTTGATAAAATGACATACACGGATGAGGCCAGTAAAATATTTAGAGTCTAATAAGAATAACATAAATTTTTTTGTATAGTAATAGAATATTATAAATAGTAACCTACCATTATGAATAGTTACACACCCTATTAAATAATAACCTCACCCATGAGTATAAAAAAAATCTAGGCACCATATAACTGAGAGTGAATGATATTAAAATTAATTTTTAAATGTCGATATTTTTTGAAATTAATAATTATTTATTTCCAAATATTAAATAAAAATATATTTAAAATTCAATTAATTTGAATAAATTGTATTCTATATTAAATATATTTCCATCCATTAAATTTATGATAATAATATGATACCTCAGATAATTCTTTAAAGTATTATAAAATTAGTTTGACATTTAAAATATGTATTTTTCATCTAATAATAATTTTATTTAAAAAATTAAATATCACCTATTTTGAAAATTATTTTGTTAAAATCGATATCATTTTTTAATTGTATATGTCAAAAAATGGGTTCAGGTAATTTTTTGTATTTTACTAAAATATTTGAATTTTTAAGAGAATAATGAAAATCGATAATATATGAAATATATTAATTAATGAATTTAGGCGTAATTCTTGAGTTATAGATAATGTAAATGGCCATTGTATTGAACTCACATTAAATTAATAATACATTTAGTAACAATAATCAAGTCACATTAATCAAGACAATTCATAGTATTGAGCCAAAATAATAATGTAATGATAAAAATAATGGAAAACCCCTCCTCTATTCCACTATAAAACCACCCTCACTCCCTCTAATCATTACTACACTCAAGCTGTGTGCCCGGTCTATGTTATGATAAAATCACCTCCAAAGTCTCACCCCTATTTTATAAATCATTTAGTCTCTTAAAAAAAAAAATCAAATCCTCCATTTTAAAGGGGATCCTATGGAAGATAAATTCAAGGAGTAAATTCCTCTTTTTTCATTTCATTTATTTTCATTCAACTTCATTTATTTTTTATCTCCTCACCTCCTTTCCTCCAAATGATAAGATAACCCTAGTAAATTACCTGTAGTATAAATTTGTTTAGATAATGGCATAATTCATCATCATTTCTTCTTTTACCTCATTTTATAATTTAAATGAAAATACCATTCAAGATGTGTTAATTTAACACTTTCAAGGATAACGGGTTTTTAAATTCTATTACCATATTCAATTCTGGTAATGAAACCATTATTAGTGTTGAAAAATATAATTATATATATATATATATAATCCATTGTGATGTTCTAGAATCATTTTATACATAGGGAATTAACGGATTGATCGATATGACTTCATGATGATTAAAAAACACAAAATTAATCCAACAGTTTATCATTAAATTTCATCTAATGATTCATCCCCAACACATGTAACAAAATAACTTATATAATCATATAACCACATGTATTAACCAAAATAACATATAACATTAGTTCAGGTATTAAATTCTAATTTTACAATAACATTCATAAACGAACTGATCATCAAAACTAATGAAACGAGAACTCACAAATGATAATATTGAATCTCTAATGCCATAAAATGAAAATAAATGATCATAATAATTTTATAATAAATAAAAAAAACATCTAATAACTTCTGAATTACATTATTAATGATTTTAATTTAAAATTCTAGTTCCTTATGTGTGAGAACAGAATATATTCAGACATAAGTTAAGGTTTTTCTTCCCAAATCTCCTTTCTCTTTTAGGTTACTATTTATATTTATTAATCCAAAAAAATATTATTTATTCTAATTTAAACATCATAAATTATTATTTAATGTTCTATAATTTTGTACTAAATAGATTCCTTATATTTTTTTGGAAAGATAGATGGTTTAAAATGATCTTTCCAACATTGTTCCTCAAATAGAAGCCCAATTTGTGGAAAATTCTCCAAATCTTACCTATTTTGATGTTCACTGTATAATATATTTTTAGAATTTTTTTAATAAAATAACTTATTTTATTGTTATAATTCTATGTTATTTAGCTTCTAGTTTTATTCAATTCTATTACCAAATGAACACTTCAATTCAGTGTAAAATAGTATTTATCTCAGGGATTACTCAATGATTTTATTAGGGTAATTTTCGCTATTTTCAGAACACTTTGCAAATAATATATATAAATGGGACCAATATTTTATGATAGAAATTACCATATTTTATTGAATGGTTTATTATTAGTTTGATAATGGATGTGATATATTGAAACCACTCACAATGTTTCTCTGAATGTTTAGTGTTTATGTTGGGGAATATAATTTAAATTTCATATGATCATTTTAAATTGAATATATTTACTTTTTATGTTTATCCCCATTCATATGAGTAATTAATTTTTCAAATCATTTTATAATTTGGGATCATAATAACCCCTCGGTGCATCAATAGGTGTCATATGACATAACAGATATGGACTTGGTCAAGGCATTGCCCATTTTTGTATTATGTTTTGGTTGAGGACTTAATCAGTACTAGATATATTTGACGACGCAATAACAACGTATTTTAGAAAGTATGGAATTATGAATTCCATCATTATAAAATGAGATATTGATTGTCCATGTTATTATTAGACTAGTATAATATCCATGGTTTTGTTATATGAAATTATTTAATCAGTAATTATTCCTTCCATATTATGATAAAGTATATTTTAAAGTCAATAATTTTTCATTATTAATGATTCAAAGTGTTTTTATTCTCTTACTCTATATTACATACCCTTACTAAGCATATGATCTCACACCGTTTAGTTGTTTTATTTTCCCTGGGTTTTTAATAGGTATATTATTATTGACATACAAGGATAATCTAGGATATTATGTCGGATTCAAAAGAAGTTGTTATGTTGTATTTCCATTTATGTTATATTGTGGAACTAATGTATGCATCTAGATCTCTAAAACAACTAAAATATTTGGTCATTTTGGAGGAATATTCCTTATTTATAAGAAAATTTATCAAATGAAGGCACCAGATTTGGGAAACTGGGGATGGGTCCTTATAGTTAGTATTAGATTAAATTTAGTGGAAAACGCATAAACTTGATTTAGAGAAAAATTATTATGGAATAAAACCCTAAGATGTTTATTTAGTGTAAACATAAAATAACATCCTATAATATTAGTAAGGAATATTCTATGTATATTTTTTTAAAAATATATACATGTCTGTATACTAAAAGTGGAAGCGGTTTTTGGAATGATGTACGTAAGAGTCAAAACTTCAACAATGTGTTTCGAGCATGACCAAAGGTATCCTGGTACATGTAATCAGGCCTTACTATGCACATGGTTTAACACTTTTGAGGGATATTCTATGGATGATTCACATATTCTGTACATACCATTATGATGGAAGTAAATGTCAATTATTCATCAATGAAACCCTGATTATTATATTAGTTATAGATATAATGTCAATTTATTTTATGTATTTCTCTATGTTGAGATTATACATTATAATTCAAAAACCAGTCTTGTTTATGCCTTTAATTAGTAATGGTGACTAGTAGAAGGAATGGAACCCATATGAATGTGAATATACCATGTAGGTATTTCTTTCCTATGAAAGATAATAAGGTTAGATCTGGAGCTATGACTTTTACTGAGAATCCTATAACTATAATAGGAAAACTAAATCTGGTAATAACAATAGGATTACACGTATATAGAATCATATTCTGAAATGTTGTAGAGTAATGTTATACCTCTTTATATGAAAATAGAATCCATCATTCAATGGGATTACAAGACAATTTTTAGAAGAACTATGTATATGTTCTCTAGAGAAGATATTTTTCACTTCTAGATGTAATGATAGAGGGAAGGTTGCCAAGGTGGATTATGTTCTACTAGGATATGTTGTTCAGTGGTGGTCTTTATTTCAAAAAATAACGATGAGAATGAAATAGAAGAAATTTAATGGTGGGATTTGATGGATATTTTTCTAGTAAAATAGTTCGTGTGTGAACAGAGGGAAGTTATGGAATGGTCATTTCTGAATATGAGACAAAAACTTGATGAGAATTTACAAATGAATGATGCTAAATTCGCATGGTTAAAAATACACGTCATGTACTACAAACATAATCCATGGATAAAGATTCATCGATGTATTTATGGTTTAAAACCATTCCTCCTTTAGGCACTAGTCTCCCAAAATATCATTTAATATGAAGATTCCATCTCATGTTATATCAACACAAAGAAATAATTCTCAAATACATATAAAAATAAGGGAACACATGTGAAGAACATGTAAGAGAAAGAAATAATAGATAAATTGAAGAATAATTAGGGGAGTTGTAAAACATGTGATACATGTGGAAGGAAACTCGCTATATTATGCTTAGAAAAAAAGGAATCTCTTACATGTATAGAGAATATGGTCTCCAATCATGTGATATCATGGTATGGAATGAAGCTATAAAGGTTCAATTATATAATTTTAGGGAGATTGGAACTATTCTAATTATTATATAATTAATAATGGAAATGTGACTCAGAAAAATCCAAGAGAGCTCGGTCAAGATTAGATGGTCACAACTACTATGGTTGATGTTCCCAATGATGTGGTGGTAGGTTCATTAATTGTATCCTCCAACATAGCCAATGCATTTTTGGATTCTGTATCATCACATTCTTTTATATTTTCCTAATTTTCAATTTAAAATAGATAATTCCAATTGGATTTAATAAAGGTTTTATCAATCAGTACCCACAGGGGAAGTATTATTGTAACATTTAAATGTTAATAAATCCCCCTTATTACACATAAATTTTCCTTAGTTTAGAACCTTATCAGTATACCCATTATATAATTTCATTTAACATTAGATATGGATTAGATTTCAAATTATGATGCAAAAATATATTACAAGAAGAAAGAAGTTACAATTTTTTTAGTGGTTTAGAATCCACTATCTTTATAGACCCAAATCAAACAATCTGTTTAAAATGGACACTGTGTAGTTGGTATAACTGAATAAAAAACTAGAGGAGTTGAGTGATAAATGATTTTTCATCCCTATTCCTTCCCTATGGAGAGCCCCTGTTCTTTCTGTTAAGAAGAAGGATGGATCTATGTGGTAGTTCATTGATAGTATGGAGGTCAATGATATTACCAGAATGATCAAGTATCCCCATCCTCACATTCATTATTATTTGGTCAACTTAATAGAGACAAATATTTTTCAAATATTGTCCATTGACCTTGATATTGTCATATGTGTGTGAGGAAGGTAGATATTCAAAAGATAATATTTAAAACTAGGTACGGGAATGATGAGTTTACAGTAATGCCTTCTGGAAAAACTAATGCACAGTAAATTTTCCTGGATCTAACTAATATGGTATTCTAGGAATAACTTGATGACTTTTGTTGGTCGGAGTGGATACTCAAGAGTGAGTGTGAATTGAGTTCCAATTAAAATTTCTGTTAAAATATTTCTCTTAAAATCACCAATTTAAAGACTTAGTTAAACTGTTGTGAATTTTTAATACAGAAAAGGGTCAGTTAGGTTATCAAGATATTGATTAGTTCTCATGCAACCTAATATGATGATAAATTAACTTTTGAAGCTAACCTAACGCCTTACAATAAATACCAACACTTTCTAGTTTAACTATCATAGTTACTCTAAAATATGTTTATGTTTCAAACTACTTAGTAGTGGATAAAATACAATAACTTAAAATAGGACAAAGATGCACAGCAGATAAAACCAAGAGGTTTCGTCTCAAGCCCAGACATAGTCATCTCAAATAGTTTATATAAACTATGATCCACACTCTGGATCGAGGGTTTTTCAACAGTGGTTAGACTGTTCATGTCCTCAAACCTCTACCACAGTTCATCAAGGGGAAATAAGACAACAACACAGAGGCTATCCAGGTCACACATGACCTTTTCCACAATTCTCAGTTGGATACAATAAGATGTTAAGAGTTTAGATTGTGGATTTAGTATCCTCTAGTTCAGACCAGATGTCAGTGTGTGAATACAACACACACACTAATAAAAAGATAATGAATGAAACACAATAGAGATAAATAGATAGATATGAGTTTAGAATTCTCTATGTGTTGTGAGTGAAACTTGGGACTCCTTGGTTTGATGTAAATAAAGCTCTAAGTCCATTTATGGTTCTTGTTAACAGAAACAGAGTGTCATGATTCTTGTTCCTTCACTTCCAGTGTAAGAGTTCAGCTTGAGTGTAAGAGTGTTCTTTGTAACACTCCATCTTCTTCTTTTAGCTTCTGTTGTTGATGAGTATGAGTGTTCTTCAAGTTCCACATGTGTTGTTCACTTCATGTATGAGTGTATCTTCTTGTATATGTCTCGTGTTTTTTCTATTTAAATATAAAAAGTTCCTTTCTTACTGTAGCTCGATCTTCCTTACATTCCATGAGCTTTGGCAATAGGAATGATTACCTTTTCATAGGTACGAGGTATGGTTCCCTAACATGCCAAAAACTATCATTAAATAACATGTATTGTATTAAAAACCTGAAATATGACCATTGGAATTATATAAGTGTTGATAGAAATTCAAACCGTTAATGCCTATCGGTGAGTCATGAGATCAGTGGGTCATGTGATCAGAATTGACTTTGGTAGCTCATGTGATCAGCATCGGTATCGGTAGCTCATGTGATCAGAATCGGTATCAGTAGCTCATGTGATCAGAATTGGTATCGGTAGCTTCTTTGATCAGCATCGGTATCGGTAGGTCCTTGGATCAGCATCAATATCGGTAGGTCCTTGGATTAACATCAGTATAGGTAGGTCCTTGGATCAGAATCTGTACGATCGTTTCCATTGATGCGACCGTTCTCATCATTGTGACCGTTCTCATCGGTGATACTGCTTTTATTGGTGCGACTGTTCTCATCGGTGAGTCAAGAGATCTGATATCGTCAAAAAGCGTCTGTTTAATCCAGAACGCTTCGAGGTCAATAGTAATACATAAATTAACTTAGAAAAACATTATGTAGATAGGATTTAAACATATATAAACACATTTTGAACAAATTGAACAATTTTCTAAATTATCATAAATAAAACAATGATTTTCTATTATTAAAATAACCATCTCACAGAGAGTTCAACAATCTCCCCCTTTTTGATAATCACAAATCAATGGCATAAATGAAGGGGGAATATATTTTGTCATCCAGTATGATCCCCCTATATAAAAATAATATATATACAAAAAGATAATCAATTCAATAGAGCATGACATCCGATCATAGTCAAGGATAGAATACATAACTTATATATACATGTCTCTCCCTTAGACATATATATGAAATATGATTCTATTATCCCCCTGAGATATTATCCCCCATATAATATGAATCATATGATTCATATAATATGATTCATATGATTCAAATGATATTATTATATTCTACCCATATAATATTACTCATATGATTTGTATAATAAGATTCATTCCCCCCATTGGGATTATCTTAAAGAAATGAGAAGGAAGATAATCAAGAAGAAGATTCCACTAAAAATTATTTCGGAAAAAAAGTACAAGAATCAGATAAAACATCAAAAGATCAAGAAATAGACACCATATCAAAAATTGACAGACATAACTATTTCTTTGGGTGCAAAGGAGCTTTCCCTTTAGTAGAGGGAGGAATGGATGGGCCAGAGGGTGCTTTGGTGGAGGGTTGATTTGGCTTGATGGAGAGAGGAGGTAGCACTGTCACGAACCTGCCCGGGTCGACCCTGAACCGGTCACCCGAGCTGGTCCGCGACAAGTCCCGAGAGGTGTTCCCGATCCCCCCGGGATGGCAACTAGTGCCGGGCATTAAAAATTTCAATCGTTGGGAACGACTTCAGCCCAAACTAAAAACAGGATCAAATGAACGAATATAAACTAAACAAACAGACAAACACTAAAGACATAAACAAAACTACTCCACGACATACCTCCACGTGTCCTCGCTGGTCACCACCCAACTACAACCAACGTCGCTCCCACACTGAGTGACTCAGTCTAGGAAAACCTGAACACAAGGAACCTGTAACTGAAATGGTAAAAGATAGGCATGAGCACAAAAGTACTCAGTAGGTGAGACCCACATCAAATCCCAAAGCACTGCCAGTATGTAAAGAATCTACATATTCCAGGTTTGAACTACAATGTATAAAAGTAAGCTTTCATAATGTTTTACTTGAAAATCAAACACAAGACATTTCCATTATTATTTTTCGAAAGTTGGTTCCCTTTCATTAGTTTTAAACTCACTCTAAAAAGCAACGTGTTACATTTTCAAATCGTACACAAAGAGGATAAAGTATTTTCATTTGATAACCATTTTTCCGAAGTCTAACAGTATAAGTTGTGAAGGATGACTGAAAGTAATCAAGCAGGGAAAACAAGTGAAAGTAAGGGTAAACAAGCAAGGATAACCAAGTGCAAGTAAAAAAATAAATTAGAAGTTATCAGCAATAACCATGGGTGATCCTAAACATCCCTAGAAAACCCCTGGACGTACTCGGGTTCAGACTACCTATCGGCGTTGTATTCCATAGTCAATAACCAATTGGCCGCCCTAATAGCCAACCAGTGGCACATCCCTCCTGGCCTGTCCACACCTCCAGGGGGTACTAACCCATCTAATCAGGGTTAGCAAGCAACCGTCACTCGTTAATCTACAAGACGCCCAGGAACCCATGGTGGTTTTAGTAACACTGTGTAAGTGGGAGACCCTCGCACACATTACTCATCTCACCGCACTTGCCAACCCCTTACACGGACATCGCTACACGACAACCCTCGAAGGGAAGTCCCCCTGTAGAGATGCCCTCATAAGTATGTATATATATAGATATATATATATGTATAATCACTTCACAGTTAATAAAGTTCCAACCGGGCCGCCACATCATTTACGTTTAGACCATTTAATATCAAAGCATTTCTAAAGTATATGACACACGTCATTTTATTGAAAACAAGGAACACCCTTAGAACGTATTTTGAGACACTCAAATCATTATATTAAACCTGAAAGACGTTGGTATCACAAGTAAAAATCATTTTCCGAACTTCCAAACTCACCCCACTTTTATCAAGAGCCAAACGGGCCTTTAATCACTTTTGAATGAACACTATTTCTCAAATGAAATCCTAACGTTTAATCATGCATCAAGAAAAACATTTTTCCAACAACCAAGAACCACACTTAAGTTTCCAAAAAAAATAAATTTTAAAGGTCACACGACATTTCCTCTAATCAAAGTTCTAAGAAAAACACCATTTTCCATAACCAATACACCTACCATTTTACACACACCAAAACCGTTTCAAAACCCAATTCAACATGATCTTCATATTTCATAATGAACTCATTTAGTAGTATCATCAGGAAAACATACATAGTTAAAACCAAGAAAAATACTTCCACTGAAATGCTCGAAATAAGCAGAGCAAACCACATTATAAGTTACTACTTAATAATACTTTTAAATCTACTGAAACACCATAATAGACGAGGGATAAATAAATTCTAAATTTAAAGGCAAGTGCAAAGGGAGACCTACCTCGAATCGGAATGACGAATGACACGGCACAAGACTCCCGTTGCGAAAAGGGCGCATCGAATTTTGTCGTCAAACGATTCCTAAAACAAAAGACCGTTGAACATGTTAAACATTAATAATAATAACATAATAGTAATAACAATCATAATAATAATAATGTGAGAATAATAATGGTGATAACAATAACGTCATAATAATAATAATAAAACATAATAATAATATTAATGATATAATAACAATAACAATAATAATAATATAATAATAATAATAATACTAGCATAACCACAATATAATGTTAATATCAACAATATATTAATAATAACATAATCATAATGATAATAGTATATTAATAATAATAAAAATAATAATAATGTAGTAATAATAATATGAACATAATAATAATAATAATAATAATATTTTTATTATTAATAATATATTAATAATAATAATATAATAATAATAAAAATAACATATTAATAACAATAATATAATCCCAAAAATAATAATAATAATACAATAATAATAATAATAATAATAATAATTTAGCATAATTATAAGATAACAATATATTAATAATAACCATAATAATATAATAATAATAATGTTAATAATAGCATACCCATAATAAATAATAACAATAATAATAACAATAATAGCGTAATAATAATATATCAATAATAAAAATAATAAAAATAATAATATTAATCATAAAAATAATAAAATAATAGTAATATTATTAATATGATAAAAATAATAAACGTTTTATAAAAAAGATTAACATAAAAAAATAAAAAATAAAAAATAAAAAGCTTACAGCGCGGAGGGGAGGCCAGGACAGGGGGAGAGGGAGCCGGGACGGCGGCGGCAGGGAGCAGGGAGGGCGGCGCAGCGGTTCGCACGGAGAGGCGGCGGAGGGCGACGGGACCGGGGCGCAGGATGGTGGTCAGGAGGAGGTGCGAGCAGCGGTGCCGGAGGCCGGAACGACGCCGGACGGGGGGTGGGGAGCAGCGGGTGTCTGGGGCGGTGCGGCGAGGCGAGCAACGCCGGGAGGGTGCGCCGGTGATGGGGAAGGTGGTGCACCAGATGCTGGGCGCGGCGACGTCAGATGGGGAAAGAAGACAGAGGTGGGGAGCGGGGCGGAGCGCCGGAGGGCCGGGAGCGGCTGAGGGGTGGACGACGCGGGGCCGCAGGCACCGGAGGTCGGGGGTACTGGGGTGAGTGAGAGCTGGTGAGCTGGGGTGAGCAGAGGCCGGCGAGGCAGAGGGTGGCCAGTGAGATGTCGGGAGAGGCAGGAGGGGGTTTGGTCGCCGAACGGAGTCGGAGCTGGGGGCCGGGGTCTGGGGCCGGTTCGCCGGAAGGAGGGGACAACGTGGGGCCGTGGACGCCGGATGGAGGCGAGCGGAGGGGCAGAGCTGGGAGGTTGGCAGGCAGGAGGCGGGCGGAGCCGGTGTGGGCAGAGGTGAGCGCGCATGAGCTGGGTGAGCGGTGAGGCGGAGCCGGGTGCAGCGTGGAAGTGAGCCGATAGGAGGCCGCTGCGGTCGGCTGGGTCGGCACAGCGGCGGAAAGCCGGGACGAGGGGGACTCGCACAGAGAGAGAGCGGGAAGGGAGAGGAGGAAAATGGGGGGGTGGCGGCTACGGAGAAGAAGGGATGGCTAGGGTTAGGGTAGGTTTAGTTTAGGGTTATATATATATATGTGATAATAATAATAATAATAATAATTATAATAATAATGATAATAACATTATAATAATAATTTTAATAAGTATAATAATAATAATAGTAAAACATTATAATAACAATAATAAAATTTATAATAATAATAAAACCTTTTAATATTAATAGTAATAAAACTTATAATAATAATAATAATAATAATAAAACTTATAATACTAATAATAATAAAAAAATAACAAAACTTATAATTAAAATAATGATAATAATATTAATATTAAAACTTTATAACAATAAAAACAATGAAATTTTATAATGATAACGATAATAATAATGATAGAACTTATAATAATAATAATAAATCTTATAATAATAATATATAATAATTTAGTTAATTCCAACACTAATTATTTTGATCAAGTATTTAAATTAATAAAATAATTCAAAGATGATACATATATTTATACATATATAGATGTATATATATATATAAACATTTACTGACATGACAGATATAAATATACATATATACATATATAAGCATATATTATATATATACATTATTATACAGACATATACAAAAATACAACAATACTGATAATACAAATTAAATGGTAATAATAATAAAATACCAACATAAAAATTATAATACATAAAATGCCGGGTGGACACACTGTCACCCGGGCTGAACACACGGTGACCGCTAACGATGTGGTGACCACGCACCGGCGCGAAACCGCCAACGCAATTAATCTTTGAAAAATTTAAACCGGGACCAAGAATGGAGAAAAACTACGGACGTCCGCGGTCAGGGTGTGACAATTCTCCCCACCACAGACACTTTCTACCCCCAGAATGTCACCAGGCCACAAGTCAGCCAAAAACATAGTCGATGCCCAAACAGAACTAAAGGAACTGAAGAAAACTGAGACTCTCCGGGATGACCTTACTTTACACAGGTCACACCCGACCGATTCAAGAGAAAACTGATGTCCGAGGTTGAGGGGAGAACGCGAAGGGGTTATCCCCACCACAAGAACTCAACTTGTGCAGGAAAGTTGACCATCTAAATAGACAACCCTAGGAAAGGGGGGGGGGGGGGGGTGGGTCGACGCGGGAACTCCCACCGGTTTAAACCAACTCTTATAGCACGAGTGTAAAACAACACCTTCGTCGAAACGCTGAACACATGACTAGAGTCAAAAACATCAACACTAGGAACAACCTACAGAAAATACTTAACCGGACATCGAATCGGAAACATGACCCATTGAAGTCCACGAAACATAACCACATCCGATAACATAACTACAACAAGGTCAACCCACACAAGGATCAAACACACTATTAAGAAGGACACACGATTCAGAATATCACCTCCACACGACAAGTCTTCTTAGATTATCATAGAACAAGTCCATCATAACTTTATGGAAAAACCACGCATTTACAACACTGTTGAAACCCCAATAGCAGGGAAACAAATATAAAAAAGTTCTTAATTGTTCCAACATCAGTACAGAAAACCTAACCTGAACTAAGGCTTCACAACCCTGGGAACTCCTGACTGTGCGCAAGCTTTACCCCGAGACTTGTGGCTGGGGATCTGATGGCTGAAGCATCTTCTGCCTCACAGTCAGGTACTGACATTCTCCCATCACAGCGTCCTCTTCAAGCGACGCTTCCTAAAAAACTTCTCCAGATGACCCAGACAGCCGCATCGATGACACGTCTTTGGAGGGTTGCGACACGACGACTTTAAATGCCCGAAACGACCACACTGATAGCACACCATTGAACGATCTGATGAACTAGAAGCTGGGACCAAAGAGGATATCTCCTTAGGAACAGGTATCTCTGGTTTATTTTCCTGACCAGAGGGGGAACTCTTACGAACAACCGGGATTGCTGAAGTATTAACCACCCGCACACCGGAAACCAACTCAACCAATATTTCTTCCTCTACGAGCTTCTCGAAACAACAGTCTTTAGAAGGGAGGACTCGCTCCTTGATCTCTGGACGAAGACCCCCGGTGAAAAGAGAGACCTTCATGAGTTCATGCGACGCTACCTCTGGAGAAAAGGAAATCAGTTCCTTGAAATGGTCAACATATGTCTTCACTTTCCGTTGGCCTTGTTGAATATGCACGAGCTCTCTCTTTTTCTCCAGCTTCACTTCCTCAGGTACAAACCTTTGGATGAAAACAATTTTAAAGACATCCCACATCATTTCAACTTACTTTGATGATGGGACAACCACATTCCACTGGTCCAGAGCTATACCTTCAAACAATCCCATAACAGCACAAACCCTAACGGTCTTGGGAGTTCCCAACGTTCTAAAGATACTCTCCACTTCATCAAGACACTTCACGGCCTCTAACGGACCCTGATCACCACGGAGAATAGGCAAAGTCTGAGGAGGACCAAAAATGGGGCATGACCTATCAGAATCCTTAGAGACCTTTCTGGGCGGCATTTCCTGAGCGACATATAAAACACAAAGCCAAAACCAACATCAAATCGAAGCGACATCAATAAAAGCTCCTTCATCAAAACAATTAGCACAAGGATCAAACAAAAACAACACAACCCAAAATATAATCTCTTTTTTAAAAAAAATACCCTTTTCATTTTAGACTTTAAAACCATCCTCTTTCAAGACTACTTTCCAAAACCAATCCACTTTCAAACCAAAAACATTCCAAAACATTTTCCCCTTTAAACCCAATATAGAAAACAAGGTCAAGCCTTTAATTTCAAATACACACCCAGGTAATCTCATGAACCATTGCACATGTCTTCATCCACTGTCCAATAATACTCACACCAACATGCATTTCTTTCCATACATTCTCACACATGTGCAAACGTTCATAAAGAGGTCCTGAGGTTTCAACCCAAATCAGTCTTAACCAACTCCAAGAAAACAACAGATTTTTCAAATCAAGAGATTTCAGTTTTAAAACCCATTTTATATATTTAAAGTCCTTTAAAAGAAACTAGTCCAATTTTCAAAAACCCTTTTTCATTTCCAACTACACACTCACATAGACCAAAATGAAAACAACATCCAAAATTGCATTAACCACTAGAGTGATGGACTAGTAGTCACACTCAACCTAGCGACATGGTAGTGGGCCATGTCCCATGTCATCGTCGACCACTAGGAGGAATTCAAACCGTGTACTCGGACTCCACATGGGTCACTAATCCAGGTGAAATCACGAAGTAACATCAGCTTGCCTCCATTATCATCTCTCAATCCAAGACAAACCAGAAAAGACAAGGACGTAATTCCCGAACTATCCCTGGTGGCTCGAGGTGCGGAACGGGTGAGGGTTCATGACATCCTTCCCGTACCTACCTCTCGAGTCCCGACAATCCTAATCTCCATCGACCAGACATCCCAAATAACAAGAACCACCTCTGATACCATTTTGTCACGAACCTGCCCGGGTCGACCCTGAACCGGTCACCCGAGCCGGTCCGCGGCAAGTCCCGAGGGGAATTCCCGATCCCCCGGGATGGAAACTAGTGTCGAGCTTTAAAATTTTCAATCGTTGGGAACGATTGAAGCCCAAACTAAAAACAAGATCAAAAGAATGAATATAAACTAAACAAACAGACAAACAATAAATACATAAACAAAACTACTCCACGACATACCTCCATGTGACCTCGCAGGTCACCACCAAACTACAACCAACGTCTCTCCCACACTGAGCGACTCAGGCCAGGAAAACCTAAACACAAGGAACCTGCAACTGAAATGGTAAAAGATAGGCGTGAGCACAAAAGTACTCAGTAGGTGAGCCCCACATCAAATCCCAAAGCACTTCCAGTATGTAAAGAATCTACATATTCCAAGTTTGAACTACAATTTAAAAAAGTAAGCTTTCATAATGCTTTACTTGAAAATAAAACACAAGACATTTCCATTATTCTTTTTCGAAAGTTGGTTCCCTTTCATTAGTTTTAAACTCATTCTAAAAAGAAACGTGTTACATTTTCAAATCTTACACAAAGAGGATAAAGTATTTTCATTTGAAAACCATTTTTCTGAAGTCTAACAGTATAGGTTGTGAAGGATGACTGAAAGTAAACAAGCAGGGAAAACAAGTGCAATTAAGGTTAAACAAGCAATGAATACCAAGTGCAAGTAAATAAAATAAACCAGAAGTTATCAGCAATAACCATGGGAGATCCTAAACATCCCTAGAAAACCCCAGGACGTACTCGGGTTCAGACTACCTGCCGGCATGGTATTCCATAGTCAATAACCAATTGGCCGCCCTAATAGCCAACCAGTGGCACATCCCTCCGGGCCTATCCACAACTCCAGGGGGTACTAACCCATCAAATCAGGGTTAGAAAGCAACCGTCACTCGATAATCTACAAGACGCCCAGGAACCCATGGTGGGTTTAGTAACACTATGTAAGTGGGAGACCCTCGCACGCGTGACTCATCTCACCGCACTTGCCAACCCCTTACACGGACATCGCTACACGACAACCCTCGAAGGGAAGTCCCCCTATAGAGATTCCCTCATAAGTACGTATATATATAGATATATATATATGTATAATCACTTCACATTTAATAAAGTGCCAACCGGGCCGCCACATCATTAACATTTAGACCATTTAATATCAAAGCATTTCTAAAGTATATGACATACGTCATTTCGTTGAAAACTAGGAACACCCTTAGAACTTCATTTGAGACACTCAAATCATCAGATTAAACCTGAAAGACGTTGGTATCACAAGTAAAAATCATTTTCCCAACTTCCAAACGCACCCCACTTTTATCAAGAGCCAAACGGGCCTTTACTCACTTTTGAATGAACACTATTTCACAAATGAAACCCAAATGTTTAATCATCCATCAAGAAAACCATTTTTCCAACAACCAAGAACCACACTTTAGTTTCCAAAAAAAGAAAGTTTAAAGGTCACGCGACATTTCTTCTAATCAATGTTCTATGAAAAACACCATTTTCCATAACCAATACACCTGCCATTTTACACACACCAAAACTGTTTCAAAACCCAATTCAACATGATCTTCATATTTCATAATGAACTCATTTAGTAATATCATCGGAAAAACATGCATAGTTAAAACCAAGAAAAATACTTCCACTGAAATGCTAGAAATAAGCAGAGAAAACCACATTATAAGTTACTACTTAATAATACATTTAAATCTACTGAAACACCATAAAAGATGAGGGATTAATAAATTCTAATTTTAAAGGCAAGTGCAAAGGGAGACCTACTACGAATCGGAATGACGAATGACACGGCGCAAGACTCCTGTTGCAAAAAGGGCGCATCGAATTGTGCCGTCAAACGAGTCCTAAAAGAAAAGACCGTTGAACAGGTTCAACATTAATAATAATAACATAATAGTAATAACAATCATAATAATAATAATGTGAGAATAATAATGGTGATAACAATAACGTCATAATAATAATAATACAACATAATAATAATATTAATGATATAATAATAATAACAATAATAATAATATAATAATAATAATACTATCATAACCACAACATAATGTTAATATCAACAATATATTATTAATAACATAATCATAAAGATAATAGTATATTGATAATAATAAAAATAATAATAATGTAGTAATAATAATATGAACATAATAATAATAATAATAATAATAATAATAATATTAATAATGTAATAATAATAATAATAATATAATAATAAAAATAACATAATAATAACAATAATATAATCCCAAAAATAGTAATAATAATACAATAATAATAATAATAATAATAATAATTTAGCATAATTATAAGATTACAATATATTAATAATAACCATAATAATATAATAATAATAATGTTAATAATAGCATACCCATAATAAAATAATAATAATAATAACAATAATAGCGTAATAATAATATATCAATAATAACAATAATAATAATAATAATATTAATCATAAAAATAATAAAATAATAAAAATATTATTAATATGATAAAAATAATAAATGTTTTATAAAAAAGATTAACATAAAAAAATAAAAAAAAAATAAAAAACTTACAGCGCGGAGGGGAGGCCGGGACAGGGGGAGGGGGAGCCGGGACGGCGGCGGTAGGGAGCTGGGAGGGCGGCGCGGCGGTTCGCAGGGAGAGGCGGCGGAGGGCGACAGGACTGGGGCGCGGGACGGTGGTCGGGAGGAGGTGCGGGCAGCGGCGCCGGAGGCCGGAACGACGCCGGACGGGGGGTGGAGAGCAGCGGGGGTTCGGGGCGGTGCGGCGAGGAGAGCAACGCCGGTAGGGTGCGCCGGCGATGGGGAAGGTGGTTCGCCGGATGCTGGGCGCGGCGACGTCGGATGGGGAAAGCGGACGGAGGTGGGGAGCGGGGCGGAGCGCCAGAGGGCCGGGAGCGGCTGAGGGGAGGATGGCGCGGGGCCGCGGGCACCGGAGGTCGGGGGTACTGGGGTGAGGGAGCTGGCGAGCTGGGGTGAGCGGAGGCCGGCGAGGAAGAGGGTGGCCGGTGAGATTCCGGGAGAGGCAGGAGGGGGTTCGGTCACCGAACGGAGTCGGAGCAGGGGGCCGGGGCCGGTTCGCCGGAAGGAGGGGACGACGCGGGGCCGTGGACGCCGGATGGAGGCGAGCGGAGGGGCGGAGCTGGGAGGTTGGCAGGCAGGAGGCGGGCGGAGCTGGTGCGGGCAGATGTGAGCGCGCAGGAGCTGGGTGAGCGGCGAGGCGGAGCCGGGTGCAGCGTGTAACCGAGCCGAGAGGAGGCCGGTGCGGCCGGCTGGGTCGGCACAGCGGCGGAAAGCCGGGACGAGGGGGAGTGACACAGAGAGAGAGAGCGGGAAGGGAGAGGAGGAAAATGGGGGGGTGGCGGCTGCGGAGAAGAAGGGATGGCTAGGGTTAGGGTAGGCTTATTTTAGGTTTATATATATATATGATAAAAATTATAATAGTAATAATTATAATAATAATGATAATAACATTATAATAATAATGTTAATAAGTATAATAATAATAATAGTAAAACATTATAATAACAATAATAAAATGTATAATAATAATGAAACCTTTTCATATTAATAGTAATAAAACTTATAATAATAATAATAATAATAAAACTTATAATACTAATAATAATAAAATAATAAAAAAACTTATAATAAAAATAATGATAATAATATTAATATTAAAACTTTATAACAATTACAATAATGAAATTTTATAATGATAACGATAATAATAATGATAAAACCTATAATAATAATAATAAATCTTATAATAATAATAAATAATAAATTAGTTAATTCCAACAATAATTATTTTGATCAAGTATTCAAATTAATAAAATAATTCAAAGATGATACATATATTTATACATATATAGATGTATATATATATATATATATAAATGTACTGACATGACATATATAAATATACATATATACATATATAAGCATATATTATATATACACATTATTATACAGACATATACAATAATACAACAATAGTGATAATACAAATTAAATGGTAATAATAATAAAATACCAATATAAAAATTGTAATACTTAAAACGCCGGGTGGACGCACTGTCACCCGGGCTGAACACATGGTCACCGGTAACGATGCGGTGACCGCGCACCGGCACGAAACCGCCAAGGCAATTAATCTTTGAAAAATTTAAACCGGGACCAAGAAAGGAGAAAAACTACGGACGTCCGCGGTCGGGGTGTGACAAGCACAGCTTGAGCTGGTAGCATATTGGGTCTTAAGGTCACATTCTGAAGAGTAGAAGATCATTTTGAAGGCGGTTATGGAATGACTGGTCGTATATTTGATAGAGCTTGAGAGACTAATATCTTACTAGGAGAAACATCTGATGGACTAAGACACTCTGCAGTAAGAAGAAGAATGGCCTTCGCTTTCACATTAAGATATGGATTGATAATATTGATAAAATCATGAATGACTTCACCACCATATTTCATAGCCTTTTCAAATTCATCCTTGTTCTGTATGAAACTCTACAGAGTAGGAGTAAAATCCTTCAACTGTTGAACTTGAGCCTTAAAGGATTGAGTGACTGGTTGAAATCTCAAATTATCACCTAAGACTTTAAACTGATGGTTCAACTCATTCTTGGTATAAATTTTAGAAAACAAATGATCCAATTTCTCTATGATATCTTTCTGAGCCTTAGTAGAATCAATTGATTAAAATTGCACCATTTTGTGAATATTATCACTATTGCCTTTCTTCCCTTTCAAGGAGTCCAAATCCAGAATCTGCCCAAGAGATGTTAACTCTTCTTTAATAACATCCTATAAGGCATTGATTTCATGACTAGTGATTTCCAATATTTTGGAGGAGCTACCCTGAGCGAAAATCCGAGTTATCTCTACTTTCAACATTCACAAATCATATTTCGTAAGGTGTTCTATCAAATTTCATAACATTTCAATCTTACCGGTGACAGTTGATCTAAACTCACCTGACAAAGAGACTAACCACTACTAAAATACTTGAGTGTTTGATTCAGAGAGGTAATATGTCTACCAATCATTTCACCAGTATTGCACAGGTCTGGCTTAATAATAATTACCCCCCATTGAGTTAATGTATCCATAGCAGCCTCAGATAGATTTCCAGGCACAGGAATAGGAGCATTAGACCATTCTTCTTTAATTATCCCTCTAACTGCATGGAGAAACTTAGATTTAAATATGTCAAGATCAGATTTTGAAACTAAAGGACCAGGTACAGATTGTGAAACTGAAAGAAAAGGTCTGTCTGCTGTCACTTGCATATACTCAACAACTAATCAAGCCTTAACAGAATCACTTACTCCTGTAAGATCCACTTCTTCTTCCTCTTCCTCTGGATAATCTAAACCCAGACACGCAAGACCCGGGTGTTCTTACCATGCGGCTTTGCATGAAGGATACAGAGGTTTCACAAAACTATCTCTTCCTGAATTTTCAGGAGAGACTTCCTCATCCACATAAATCTCTGACTGTACTATCCTTTTAGCCTCATGAATAGTTTCTTGCTCATTTATTTGGGGTTTAGGATTACCTTGGATCACATTTTGACCATCCACAGATTGAGTAATTCCATCTTCATCATCATCACTACTATCATCACCACTATCATCTACACTATCATCACCATCACTATCATCACCATGATTTCCATCATAACCATCATTGTTAACCGATTTCTCATTTGAAATGTCTTTACTATAGGATTCATACTGCTCAAAATTTGATTCTTCAGTCTCAACTTCTTCTTCATCACCTAGAAGTGGTTCTGACTCTAGTAACATGAGAGGTGGGCTTGCTGGTCCAAATTCCATTCTTCTTTTCTTCAGACTCACTGTATCAGGATCACTCCTGTCATCAGTAGGTGACTCAGGTTCGTTTTTAGCTTCCACAACATCGTCACCTATGGCTTCACCAACCTTCTCCTTATGTACTCTTTAGTGTCCTTTGGTGCTACTGTCTCTTCTTCCTCATCAGAATAGACCACTTCTTAATCAGATTTTAAACTGGTATATCTCATCCCATTTGGTCTCTTAGGATGATCATTAGGATTGAAGGATTCAAACAACCATTCTTCATCAGCAACCCAAGACTTCTCCAATGTATTCCAGTTGATTTTCTTTCTTTTATAGATATCAATTTTAATATAGAAACTACTCATGGATGAGATAAACTCATCTCCATATTCAACATAGACAATGAACTTTAGCATGGTAGAGATTTTATTAGAATAGAACATGGTTTTATCCTTCTTGGATGGCAATACCATCTCAGCAATGTGAACAGTAAAATATCTACATATGTTGATCTTTTCATATTCCAGCAATAAACATAACAAGAAAAAATAATGATACTTTACGGCTGCAAAATCACCTTTTCTGGAATAGATTTGGTGCTGGATAAAATTAAATAGAATTCAACTTTCTCCATCTACCTCAGCAGCTGTTATTATTCTGGAATTAGAATTTCTTGCCTAGATCTCCAGAGAAAGCTCATAAAAAAAATATTCAGTGGTAGGAGAGATATTACTAGTTTAATACTTGTATCTTCCATTATGAGGTACTCTTGAACATTCAGCCCACTTCTTCTATGAAAAAGTTAACGTTTTCCCTTTTATTAGAGATGATAATCTCAATGATTCCACTCCATCCAATATAATACTTATGTTTAGATAAAACTCATGCCCCAAATTCGGGTAGAAGACACAGTTATTATCACAGAACCAGCCTTTCCATCCTTGCAACTGCAAAACATTCAAAAGTGCAGACTTGCTGGATAACACCCATTCTACACTCAATTACTTTTCTGCACAAACTACCTAAGTTCCCAACCCTGGGTTTACTGACCTTCGAGTCATGCTGCTCGATTATCCTTGACTGCGTTTCACAGGAGAGGAACCATTAAATTCCTTGATTTTCGCTTTTGATTTTCCATTAAGAGGTTCGAGAGGATTGAGAGGATGGAATGGTTTAAAAGGTTCGGGATTCAGGTAATAAAAGATAGTTCGACGAGAGATGAAAGTTCAACAGTCTTTAGAAATATCTGCATGTCATTATTTTCATCATTTAGGGTTACAATAATAATAGTAAACTATAATAAGTATTTATTAAAACAAAAACTTTTTGATAAATTCAAACGGTTTCATAAACTCTAATACTCAATCAGTACCTTAGATCGGTTTCACAGATCAGTTTCACAAATCGGTTTCACAGATCGGTTTCACAAATCGGTTTCACAGATTGGTTTCACAAATCAGTTTCACAGATCGATCATACCCAACTCTTGTTTAATAAAATCTGACCTATCATATCTTAAAGGATTGGTGAAAATATCAGCTAACTAATGTTCAGAGTCAATAAATTCATGAGAAATATCACCCTTTTGATAATGATCTCTTAAAAAGTGATGTCTGGCATCAATGTGCTTAGTCCTAGAGTGAGACACAGGATTCTTAGAAATCTTAAGTGGACTAGTGTTATCACAATTTATAGAAACATGTCTAAATTGATATCCATAGTCCAACAAAGTGTGTTTCAGCCACATAATCTGTGCACAAAAACTACCTCCAGTAATGTATTCTACATCAGTAGTAGATAATGCAACAAAATTCTGTTTCATACTACACCAAGATACTAGGTAATTTCCCAAAAGATGAAATGATCTAGATGTGCTCTTCCAATCCGACATGAAACCAGAAATTTCAACATCTGAATAAATCATTAAGTCAAAGGATTGTCCTTTAGGATAAAAAAACCTAAATTAGTATTATTTTCAAGATATTTTAATTCCTTTTAACAGCAAGAAAATGAATTTATTTAGGATTGGATTGAAATCTTTCAAACATACATACACTAAAAATGTTATCAAGTCGACTTGAATTAAGGTAAAGTAAGCTTCCAATCATTATTCTATAATGGGTTTGATCAATTGGTTTCCAAGTTTCACCATCATCCAACTTTCAGGTGGTACTCATAGGTGTGTCACTTCCCTTATTACTATCATACCAAATCATTTTAAAAGATCATTTGTATATTTACATAGATTTAAAATAATACAATCCTTCTTTTGAAAAATTTGAAATCCAAGAAAATAATAATGTTCTCCCATTAAACTCATTTAAAATTCATTTTTCATAATCATTGAAAAATCAGTATATAAATAATGTTTGAAATATCCAAAGATAATATCATCATCAAAGATTTGTATAATCAGAATATCATTAGAAATTAATTTAATAAAGAGAGTGGGATCTACAATTCCTTTAGTAAAACCTTTGGAAATATGGAATCTGTTAGTATATTATACCAAGCTCTTGGATCCTGTTTTAAACCATATAAAGCTTAATAATGTTTAAAAACTTGATTTTAAAAATTGGGGTTTGTATATCCTGGTGGTAGTTCAACCAAAAAATCTTCAATTATAAAACCATTTAGAAATGCACTTTGGACATCCATTTTATATAACTTGA
Organism: Viscum album; assembly: GCA_963277665.1. NCBI lineage: Eukaryota > Viridiplantae > Streptophyta > Magnoliopsida > Santalales > Viscaceae > Viscum > Viscum album. The sequence goes on along the minus strand of OY728122.1, from coordinate 244,860,116 downwards.
AATTTAGATGAGCTTCATAGGCTAGTAGAATCCTAATAGCTTCAAATCTAGTTACAGGTGCAATGGTTTCCTCATAATCTATTCCTTGTTCTTGACTATAACCTTGTGAAACTAATATTTCATTATTTCTAATGATATTTCCTGACTCATCATCTTTATTTCTAAAAACCCACTTAGTGCCTATGGTCAATGTGTCTTTAGGTCTGTCAACTAATTTGAAGACATTGTTTATTTCAAATTCATTCAGTTCTTCTTGCATAGAAATTACCCAAAACTCATCATTTATTGAATCATTGATATTTTTAGGTTCTAACTGTGAATGAAACTAATGATGTTCGACCTGATTTCATAGAGAAGCTCTAGTCTGTGTCCCTCTATATATATTACCAACAACATCATCTAAAGGATGATTCTTTAGAATCCTAGTTGATCTTGTAAAGGTAGGACTAGAAATTTCAGGTTCTTCTCCAGGTTCGGGTTCACCAGGAGTATATTCTGGAATATTTCTAGAACTAATTGTCTTTACAGTAGGTTCAATGATTTTATCACTGAGGTTCAGAAAATATAAATATTCTTCAATATTTTCAAGAGGAGGATTAGGTTCATGTTGATCAGTTTCATCAAATTTGATGTGAATAGAGTCTTCCAGACACTTGGTTCTCTTATTAAACACTCTATAGGTTTTGCTAGAAATTGAATATCCTAAAAAGATTCTTTCACCACTCTTAGATGAAAATTTGTCTAGATTTTCCTTATTCTTGAGAATTAAGACTTTGAAACCAAAAAACTGAAGTAACTAACCTTAGAATTTCTATTATTACACAATTCATAAGAGGTATTCTTAAGAACAGGTCTAATCAGGACTCTATTAATAATATAACAAGCTGTATTGACAGCTTCATCCCAAAAATAAACAGGTAGGTCATATTCATTTAGAAATTATATTGAAATTTCCTAAAGGGTTCTATTTCTTCATTATATTACAATATTTTTTTGGGGTGTGCTAGGGGCAGAGAAATTGTTACTATATCCATTGTGTGATAAATAAGATTCAAATTCATGATTTTTGAACTCATGACCATGATCACTTCTCAGGGTCCAAATATTAAGTCCACTAAGGTTTTCTATAGACTTGGAGTATTTAATAATGTAAGAAAAAGATTCTCTTTTGTGAGCTAAGAAGTATACCCAAGTGTATCTAGAAAATTCATATACTAGGAAATAGACATAGTTCTTCCCATTTAAACTAGAAAATCTCGAAGGTCCAAACAAGTCCATGTGAACTAACTTGAGAGGTTGAGAAGAAGAAACTTCTTTATTTGATTTAAAAAAAATTATGTTGCTTTCCCTTTTAACAGGGATTAAAATCATTGTCTGATTGTAATTTTTGTTTTATAAAGTCTCTAAATATGTTCTTCATAGTCAGTTTTCTAAGTGATTTTATATTGTAGTGTCTTAATCTTTTGTGCCATAACCAAGAATCTTTATGAAAATCAATTAAACAAGTAACTTTTTTTGCTAGAGAATTTAAATCAACATCATATACATTTTAATTTCTCAAGTTAGTAAATACCAAAGTGTTTTTAGAATAAAATACATTGCAAGAATAATTTTCAAATTTATCATTGAATCCATCATTACACAACTGAGAATTACATAACAGATTATATTTATGTCCATCAAAAAACAATACTTTAGAAATTAAAATCGAATCAGTGTTACCAATCTGTCCTAGACCGATGATCATTCCTCTAGAATTATCACCAATGGTGACATGGCGTCCATCAACATTGATAACTATTTTGAAGCAGGAAAAGTCTCCTGTCATGTGTCTTGATCATCTACTGGCCAGATACCATGTCTTTCTACTGGAACTTTTCAAGCAATTTTCCTACAAAATAGATTTAGATGGAAATGATTTTTGTACCCAGATTCTCTTGGGTCCAAACAGGTTAGAAAGAAAAACATTCGGTATCCAGACATGTCTAATTGGTCTCGTATTATTTAGAGAATCAATATATTTTGAATGATAAAATCTATTTGATATATTACTATGTGAGTAACCAGTTTAAGCCTATGGATTGCTATTACATGAACTAGCACAACTCTATCCAGATTTGGGAATAAATCTATTCTTTTTAATTTGTCTCTGTTCAGGCTGATAGGCTATTCCAGTGGTATATTTTGGTGCCACCTGCTTTCCAAGAATTTGTGTAAGTGTATCTTTTCAATTTGTGATTTTTTCTATGTCCTTCGTTAATTGCTCATTAGAAAATTTCAGTTTTGTGTTTTCCTTATGTAATTGAGAATTATTTTCCTTTTCTATATCAAGTGAAAATTTAACAGAGATGGTCAAAGCATGCTGTTTCTTCAAAGTCTTATAATTTTCCTTCAATTCATTCCATGTTTCTTCTAGAATATTACAATATTCAAGTAGTTCTTCACTAGACATTTTTTCAGATTTAGAATCAAATTAAACTCTAGAATAATATGAATTTAATGCCAGAGTATCCAATGTTACCTCGAATGTGTTTTTCATTAAACACATGTCAGTTCATTGAGATTTTTCATCCTGAGTAGAATCATAATCACTTGAGATGTCTTCTGAAGTACTCCATGTTTCTTTCATAGCTTTCTTGTACTTATTGTCCATGTTTTCATATTTATTTTTGAACATTAATTTAATACAATCCGCTTTCACATGTCCTTTTCTTTTGCACTCATAGCAGACAATTTCATCACACTTGTCAGGATTTTTCCAATCCTTCTTCTAATTACCTTTGTTGTCATATTTTCCTTTGTAATTTTATTTTCTAAATAATTTCATCTTCATATAGAACTTCTTGAATCTCATGGCTAGCTGAGCGATTTCAGCATTACTGTCAGAATTTGAACTTTCACTTGTTGAGATTTCACAAGGTATGTGAATTTTCTCTTTATCCTTTCTCTTTGAGGAAGCAGACTTAAAATCCACTAACTTCATTTTTGGTTCATCATCTTCTTCCTTGTTTACCTAAATTTCTTCTTCATAAATAATAAGCTTACCAATCAGCTCCTTAACAGGAAACCCAACAATATCACTTGATTCTCTAATTGAAACTGATGTGACCCTCCACGTGTATGGCAAACATCTTAGTAATCTCATAATTTTCTCCATTGTAGGAACAAAATTTCCATGTGAGCTCATAGTGTTGATAATCTCATAGAACAGGAGATACATATCAGAAATAGGTTCATCAGAATTAATTTTAAAATTATTATATTTAATATTATAGGTGTTCAGTCTCATTTCTTTATCATTGGTTGTTCCCTCATGGAAAATAGCTAAAGTGTCCCAAATTTCATAAGCAGTTTTACAAGTAGATATCTGATTGAATTCTTCATCTTTTATAGCACAATACAGGGAATTCAATGCTTTACAATTAATATTGTATGCTATTTTAGTAGGTTCATCCCAAATAGTTATAACTGTTTCTGGAATCTAATACTTAGTCTCTATAATAGTCCAGATGTCAAATCCCATAATTTCCAAATGAATTTTCATTTTCATATTCTATTGGGCATAATTTGTACCATTAATGAAAGGTGGTATGTTGGTTGCACCACCTTCTAATATATTTCCCATCATTTTATTTTAACATATATATTTAAGGAGATACAATTTAGAACTAACAGAAATTTAAGATCTTTAAGATACAACTAAAATAATATTTGAAAAATTGAGTATTTTGAAAACCATGATAAACAAAACAATCCTTTGATACCAAATTTTCATCTGAGTGGATACTCATGAGAGGGGTTAATTGAGTTCCAATTGTAATTTTTGTTTAAAATATTTATCTTAAAATCCCCCAATTTAAAAACTATGTTAAACTGTAGTGAATTTGTAATACTGCAACGGGTTAGTTAGGTTATCAAGCGATTGATTAGTTCTCCTTAAATCTAATATAAAGATAAATTAACTTTTGAAGCTAACCTAATTCCTTAAAATAAATACTACCACTTCCTAGTTTAATTATTAGAGTTACTCTAAAATATTTTTATATTTAAAAGTACTCAGTAGTGGAAAAAATACAATAACCTAAACTGAGACAAAGATGCACAACAGACAAAACCAAGAGGTTCAGTCTAATGCCGAGACATATTCCTCTCAAACAGTTTATATAAACTATGATCCACACCCTGGATCGAGGTTTTTACAACAGTGGTTAGATAGTTCAGGTCCTCAGACCTCTACCACAGTTCTTCGTGGGAAAATAAAACAATAACACACAGGTTGTCCAGGGCACACTTAACCTCTTGCACAATTCTTAGTGGGATAAAATATGATGTAAATCGTGTTGGGTGATGATTTAGTATCCTCCAGTTCATCCCAGGAGTTAGTGTGTGAATACAACACACACTACTGAAAAAGTAAATGTATGAAACACAATAGAGCTAAACATATAGATATGAGTTTAGAATGCTCTATGTGTTGTGAGTGAAGCACAGTACTCCTTGGTTTGATGTAAATGAATCTCTGAGTCCTTCTATGGTTCTTGTTAATAAAAACAGTGTGTCATGATTCTTGTTCCTTCACTTCAAGTGTAATAGTTCAGCTTGATTATAAGAGTGTTCTCTGAAACTGTTCTGCTTCTTCTTTTAGCTTTTTTTCTTGATGAGTATGAGTTTTCATCAAGGTCCTCATGTGTTCTTCACTTAATGTACGGGTGTATCGTCTTGTATATACCTCGTGTTTTTTCAATTGATGTCTACAAATTTCCTTTCTTACTACAGCTCGATTGACCTTATATTCCACGAGCTCTGATAATATGAATGATTACCCTTTCATAGGTACGAGGTACGGTTCCCTAACATGCTAAAAACTATCATTAAATAACATTTATTGCATTAAAAACATCAAATATGACTATTTGAATTAAATAGGAGTCAATAGAAATTCAAATGGTTTTTATGACTATCGGGGAGTCATGGGATCCGTAGGTCATGTGATCAGCATCGGCTTCGGTAGCTCACATGATCAGCATCGGTATCAGTAGATCTTGTGATCATCATCAGTATCAGTAGCTCATGTGATCAGCATCGGTATCGGCAGGTCCTTTGATCAGCATCGGTAACGATAGGTCCTTGGATCAGCATCGGTATCAGTAGGACCTTGGATCAGCATTGGTATCATTAGGTCCTTGGATCCGCATCAGTAGGACTATTTCCATCGATGGGAATGTTCTCATCAGTGTGACTGTTCTCATCGGTGCCACCGTTGTTATTGGTGAGACAGTTCTCATCGTTGAGTCAAGAAATCTGAAATCTTCACAAAGTGTCTGTTTAATCTAGAACACTTCCAGGTAAATAGTAAAACATAAATTAACATAGATAAAAATTATGTAGATAAGATTTAATCATATATAAACACATTTAGAAAAAATTGAACAAAAGGAAAACTTGTCATAAATAAAAGAATTACTTGTGATTATTATAACAAACATCTCACAAAGAGTTCAACAACTTTTTTGTGCTATATATTAATGATATATTGGTATTATCCAAAAGAGACAAAGATCAGGAAAATCAATTGAGAAGTATTTTGAGGGGTCTGAGATGAAATGAATTATATTGGACATTTAAGAAGTGTGAATTTTTTATTCAATTAGATAGTTTTCATTGACATATTGTATATAAGGATGGAATATCCATTGATCCTATAATGAAAAAGGATCTTCAGGAAGAGACTACACCAGTTAACATAACTGAGGTACATAGTTTTATTGGTTTAGTAGGTTATAATCTCCATTTCATTCAGAACATCGCACAATTATCCTACCTGTTAACCATGATTACTCATAAAGGGTTATGTTTTTATGTAAAATACATTTTAATGAAATTTTGTAAGAATTAAATAGTGTGTTAGTGAATTCTATGATACTAACTCAACTATTGGGTAATTATTTATTGTTTGATCTATATTGTGGAATCCAATAATGGAACTAGTTGTGTCTTTATGCAGAATGATAGAGTAATTGGCTATGCATCAAGGAAGTTAAAATTTCATTAACAAAATTATCCTACTCATGTTATTGAGTTAGAAACTATAATTTTTTCACTAAAGATATGAATAAATTTTCACTTTAATTTTGAAATTGAGATATATACATATCATAACAGATTGAAATTTATCTTATTGCAAAAAGAACTCAAGATGGGGTAAAGTGGATGGCTCGAACCACTCATGGATTATGATTGTTCAATACACACCACCCAAGAATTTAATATAAAGTAGTTAATGCATTGAGAAGGAAGGATCATGGGGTTATAAACAAAATCTATATTCAAAAGGATACTCTATTCATAGATCTAGTAAGGATGGACATGATAATTATCCACGAAGGTGAAACATTATTACATTTTAAATGGGATTCCCAACCATATTTGTTGGAAAGGATTCATACTTATCATCCTGATGATGATAGTCTTCAATTGAATATAAATTCTATAAAATATGGAATGTTTTAAGACTTCTTATAGAGGTATGGAATTATGATATTTGGGTAGAGTCTTTGTGTTACATATATAACCTATCTAAAAGGGAGTTTTTAGATTATTACCATAGTTCTAATTTACCTATAAAACATAGTATCACATAGATGTATAATTATTTGATGGAAAATTTGGGGTGGGATAACATAAAGAGGGAAATTGATGATTATTTATCAAGATGATTCGTATGTCCATAACTGAAGGCTGAAAGGAAAGATCATAGATGAGTCATGAAACATTTAAAAATTCCTACATGGAAATTAGAAGACATCACCATAGTTTTTTCACTATATTTCATGAAACAATATGAATGAATGATTCAATATGTGTAATTGTTGATCGACTTACGAAATCTACACATTTCCTCGCTATAAGGGGGGATTTTCAACTAGATATCCTAACATGGATATATATCAATGATGTTGTGAGACATCAGGAAGAACCTCTATCAATTTTTTATAATAGTGTTAAATGATTTATATGAAAATTATAGAAAGGTATTCAGAAATAATTTGACACTATAATTCCATTTTGTATTTCTTATCATCCCCAAACTAATAAGAAATAACAAAGGATGATCCAAACGTCAGAAGACATGTTGAGATTGTACTCGCTCACAATTCAAGGTATGTGGGATCAATATTTACCTTTGATGAAGTATAAAATTAGTCAAATGGAACCATATGATGCATTTTATGGAATGTGATTTCATAAAAAGACATGTTGGGTTTATGTTGGTGAAAGGAAGCTTGTGGGATCAGCTCTTCGGGAGGAAACAACAGCACTGGTAATGAGTATTCAAACCCATATCAAAGACCCTAAAATTAGGTAATAGAGCAATGATGATAATCAAATGGAGTATTTTGAATTTGAAGAGGGATAGGATGTTTTATGTTATGTATCTATAGGAAGGGTGTAATAATATTAGTAAATAAAGGGAAACTAATTCCTTGGCACAAAGGCTGTTTTGAAATTTTGGAGAGAATTTGAGCTAAGTATTATCATTTGGAAATGAATCCATCCCTTTATAAGGTACGTAATGTGGTCCATGTATTATTACTAATAATTTACATGCCAGACCCAACACATGTCCTCACTTCTGAAGGTATAGATTTGGAACCTTACTAATCTAAGTGTAAGGAGCCTATTCGGATTTAGGACACTATAGAACACCTGTTGAGGAATCGAATGACTTGGTTAGTAAAGGTAATTGGAAAAATAATTAAATTTAAGAGGTAACATGTGAGCGTGATTAACATATGATGGAGACCTACACAAATATTCCTATAAGGTAACATTCAAGTAATTTCAAGGATGAATTTTTTTAAGGGGGGAATAATGTAACACCCCAATGATTTACAAAAAAATTTATTATATAATTCATTAAAAACTGAGTCTATTCAAGAAAAAAAAATTATTTTTATAGGATATTGTAATAAACGGGTCATTATATATAGTTATGTTTCTTTTATGATTTGAATTTTAAATTTCTAACATACACGAATGCGATCAGTAAGATATACACATTCAGATAGGATCAACATAAATTTTTGGGGAATAATAACATACCCATCTGAATATTAACATAACCATATTCATATTAATATACCATTTAGAATAGTAACATAACCCATGTGAGTATAAATAAAATCTAGGTAACATATAAATGGAAAGTAATATTTTAAAAAATAATTACTAAAAATTGAAATTTTTATGAGTAAGTAATATTTTATTATAATTTTAAATTAATATGTATACATATAATAAAATTCATTTTCATAAAATTTATTCATCAATAAATATTTTTTTCTATAAATTTAGGATAATTCTATGAGTCGTTGGTTAAATTTAGAAATTATTATAAAATAAATTTTAAATTTCAAATAAGTATTTTTAAAGTAAATAACGATTTTATGAAGAAAAAAATTAATCTTATATAGAAAATTATTTTTATAAAATTGTGTCCATTTCATAAATATTTTTGTCAAATAACGGTTACGCATATTTATTGGTATTTTTTTGAAAGATGTGAATTTTTGGTGAATAGTGAAATTTGATAATTTTGGAAATATGATACATAAATGAATTAATGCATCTTGATTGAGTCATGGATGATGTAAATGACAATTGTTTCTAATAAAATGAACTTATAAATATTTTTAGTCACAAGAATATGTGATATTTAATGTATTTTGCCAAAATAATACATTAATGACTAATATAATGGAAAACCCCTCTTATTCACCCTCATAAAAACACCCCTCGTTCCCACTTCTCATAACTCCTCTCATGCTTTTTTCCTTTTCAAAATTATACTAAAATTTCCTCCTAATATCCTCCCAACATCCAAAATTTCGTTTTCTCTTCATAGTCCATATCCTCTCTGCTAAAGATGCTCTCAAGGAAGGAAAATTGTTAAGTTAAACTCCTCTTTTCATTTCTTTTATTTTCATTCGAGATCATTTATTTCATTTTATATTATAACCTCCATTCCACAAAATGTTATGATAACTCTAGTAAAATAATTATAAAATAAATTTGTTTGTATAATGGAATAATACATCATCATCTCTCATTTCCCCTCGTTCTATACAAGAATGAAAAATACCATCCGAGATATGCTAATTTATCACTTTCAAGGATGACAAGTTTTCAACATCTATTACCATCTTTAATTATGTTCATGAATACATTTTTAGGGTCTAACCATATCATAATATATATATATATATATTATCCTATTTAATTCTCACTAAACTTTTTTTAAATAGGTAATTAATTTATTGAACAAAAAGAGTTCATGGTAATCATAAAACCACCAAAATAATCCAACCATTTATCATTAACATTCGTCTAATTATTGACCCTCAAAAAAGTAAAAAAATGAATTATTTGATCATATAACATTTTTTATAAATATTAATTACATATAACATCAATTCTGGTATTCAATTCTTATTTTACATTAACTCCATATAAACAAACCAATCGTGAAAACTAAGGAAACGAGCACTCACAAACAATGATATTGATTCTATAAACCCATAAAATGATCATAAATGAACTGAATACAATTATAATAAATAAAATATATGTATAATAGGTTCTTAATTATGTTAATTATAAGCCTAATTACATAATATATGAATTTATTTTCATAATCAAACATATTTTTACATAAGTTAAGGGTTTTCTACCCAAACCTCCATTTCCATTTTGTTTACTCTTTGTCATTATTAATCCCAAATAAATTAATACTTACACTAATTGACTCATTATATTTTTTTCTAATGTTCTATTTATGTTTTTGAACCATTATACTTCTTTTTTATGCATTTATACATGTTTTAAACTGATCTTTTCAAAATTCTAACTAAAATTTAATATATATTAAAAGGAATTTCACGAACTCATACATATTTTCATAGGAACCCTATAAAATTTTATTTGAAAACATTATTTTTATATAATTACTCATGTTATTATGATAAATCTATATTATTTGACTTCTGGTATTATACAATTATTTTTACAAATTAACTCTACATTTCAAAGTAAAAGATTATTTTCCTCAAGGGTCAGTTAATTATTTTATATGAGTGATTTTCACTATTTCAACACTCATGTTGAATATTATATATATTGAGGGATAATATTTAATGGTTTTATTTACCATATTGTATTTATTTTTTATTGATTTGTTTGAAATTGGACGTGCTATATTGAAACCATTCACTATATTACTTCAAATGGTTAGTGTTTTTGTTCGGGGAAAGTCAATTACTTTTCATATGATAGTTTTAATATGAATGTATATATTTTTTATCTTTATCCAAATTCACTTGTGGAATTCAATGGAATTATAATGTTATATGTGGGGCCCTCTATATCCCTATGATGAATTGATGTGTTTAATTTGAAAAAACAGATATGGACATGGCTTAGGACTTGCTGGTTTGTAGTTTTTTTTGGCCGAGGACTTAATCATTTTCATATGACATAGATGAGGCCTTAATGATATATTTCATAATTTATATAATTTTTCATTCCCTCATTATAAACAAGATATTTATAGTCGATTTCATTATTCCACTAGTAGAATATCCCTAGTTTAGTTTTATGGAATAATTTAATCATTTTTTATTCATGCCATATTATGCATAAGTATGGTTCTAATGGAATTTATTTTAGTACTTCAACATGAATTGTGTTTGTAATTTCATATTCATTATTATTTACCCTTATTGAGCATCTGATCTCACACTATTCACAATTTTTATTTTTCCTATGTTATGAAGAAGTATATTATTAATTACTTACAAGTCTAATTTGGATATTATATGTGATTCAGAATAACTTTTTATGTTGAATTTCTTTTCAATATGTAATGTTTAACTTATGTATGTATCTGGCTTCACAAAAATACTAAACCATTACATCCTTTGGGATGTGTATTATTTGTTTATATTCCAATGTATCATATTAAGGCACTGACTCTAGGAGACTGGGGTTATGTTCTTATTGCTTGAATTAGTGGAATATTTGCAGAACACAAGAAATCAATATATACAAAACATAGATTAGGGAACCAAACCATAAGATAGTATTTGTAGATAAATATACAATAACAACATGTAATTCTATTAAGAAATAGATTATGTGTGTGTTTCTATTAAATACATACCAGTCTGGTTACAACAATTGTCTGTGGTTCTCGAAATGTTGTATGTAGAAGTAACGACATTGAAAAGGAGTTTTGAGCTTGACCTAGGGTATCAAGGTACCTGAAAAAGGCCCTTACTATTCTCATGGTTGGAAACTCTCAAGGTATATTCATATGATAATTTTGGTTTTCTTTAAACCCCATTTTGATGGATGTAAATGTAAATTATTTATCCCCAAATACCATGATTACGATATTAGCTATGTAAATGATTTCAATTTATGGTATGTATTTTTAGAAGATGAGATTATACATTATGATTCATAACCAAATCTAGAGTATTCTATTATTTAAAAATGGAACCTAGTGGATGGAATGGAAACTACATGGACATCCATATCCCATGTTGGGATTTCCCTCCTTTGCATGATATTGGGGTTGACTTTGGAGTTATGAATATTAATAAAAAAATATAACTACAAGGGGTCAACTAACGTAGGTTATGAAAAATAACATTACCTGTATGTAGCATCTTGATCCAACATGTGCTGGATAAATCATATACCTTTTTATAATTCAACAACATCAATGAATAAATGGGAATAAAAACACATTTTTAGTATATTAGTGGATATGTTTTATGAGAGGATATTTCTAACAATGTAATGTAATGAAAGATATAAGGTTTTCAAGGTAGTTTATCGTCTATCAGGATATCTGGATTAGTGGCGGTCATTAATAGATCCACAATGTAGGAGGAAGAAATAGAAGAAATGGAATGAAGGGATTTTAAGGAAATCTTCATAGAAAAATACATCCCTTGTGAACAAAGGGAAGATATGGAAAGGTAGTTTCTAAAAGTAACGGAAAAAGTGGATGAGAATGTTGCAATGTATTGATATAACTTCAAAATGTTATAAAAAAATTTCATGTACTACAAATGTAATCCAATGATAATGATTGATCGATTCATTTATGGTTTAAAACAATTCCTCTGAAGGGCACTACTCTCCAAAATTTCTCATCATACGATGATTTCGTCTCTTGTGCTATCAATTTAGAGAATGAGTTCTCTATATTTTAATGTATTAAAGGAAATAAAGAGAATAAGATGGAAGAGATGGTAGGAATGGATAAATGGAAGAATAATAAATGGATTTTAAAACATGTGATACATGTGGAATGAAACACCTTAGAGAATGCTTAGAAGAAAATGGAATATATTGAAAATGTGGAGAAAAGGGTCTCTAATCATATGATTCCAAGGTAATCAAAGAAGATATCAATATCCAATGATATATATATATGGATATGGGTTACTATACTAAAAATTTTACAAAGCTGAAAGGAACATGCCTCAGAAAATGAAAAGGGAGAAAGGACATGCTTATGTTATAACAACTATTGAGGTTGATGTGCCAAATGATGTGGCGGCATGTACATTAATAATATCCTCAAACATAGAAATTTCTTTATTTGATAATGTATCATCACATTCTAGTATATCTTCCCAGTTCTATAATAAAATTTGATATTTCCAATTTTATTTAATATAGGAGATGTCAATCAAAACCCCTAAGGGATGTACCATTGAAAAAATTATGTGATGGTCAATCCACCTTATGAAAAAAATGCTTCTTTGTTGCGAATATTATCATCCTTCCCATGAAATACATTAATATGATCTTATGTACCGAATGGATTTCAAATAATGATGTAGAAATATGTTACAAGAAGAAATATGTTACATTTATTTATAATGGAGTAGAACCCATTATATTTAGAATAGAAACCTCGCCATCTGATTCTTGTGTTGATCCAAAACCAGTAGCTCTACTGATTTCAATTATTGTGGAGGATGAGAATGTAATATATATGGGTGAGGAATGTAATGTTCAAATAGATGACATACCTATTGTGCAAGAATATAATGATGTGTTCATAGTGGATTTACAAAGACATTATCGGGAGTTGGAATTTTAGTTCTCTATCAATTTAATTCCTGGTTCATGAAATATTTCAATGAATCCATATAGAATGGCCACTATGGGGTTTTTATAAATGAAGATAAAACTAGTGGAATTATGAGGTAAAATATTTTTTTATCATAGTGTTTTTCCCTAGGGAGCCCATATTCTGTTAGTCAAGAAGAAGGATTGATCCATGGGGGTTTTCATTGACAATAGGGAGGTCAATGCTATTATGATAAATATCATGTTTCCCCTATATTACATTGATTATTATTTTATCAACATCATGGAGACCAATATTTTTAAAATATTGACTGTAACACCCCGGTTCCGGAAGCCGCCTAGAGGCGCCCCGTACCCAGTTGGTCTCATGGACTCAAGAACATTTCCCCGAATTCCAGAGGCTGCCGACAAGCTGCAAGGGCATAGTGTGTGATATTGGGAAATCTAGACCCTCATTGGTAGTGTATCACAACAGAAGTAAATCAAACAACAGTAGCGGAAGCAGTACAAATACCATACATATGTAAACAATAGAATATTGAAAGAAAATAACTGGAGCACATATATCAATGATGTATGATACACATGTCTTGGAATGAATCCAAAAAAGTCACAATGCATGAATATAGTGACAAACCATTGTACAATGAAAAGAATGTAAACAGATCCCCAACATCCCAAGCGTCAGCTAGGTCCCATGCTCCCCCACTCCACAATAATCAAGTAACTCATGTCGAAGGTTGTATTCCATTATGAATATCTGTAGCAATAAAATCTGTATGGTCAAAAAATCATGACCCAAACATGGTGTGAGACATGTCCTTATAGTCAACAACCCAATGATCAGTTCAAAACAGTCAGTTAATGTATATGGCTAGCTATAAGAAAATGAATCAGTAAACAAGGAAGTACACAGAGTAACAATCTTAAAAATTGAATTTCATTCATTTTCATAAATCAATTAAGTAGATAATAAAAATTTAGTAACCTAATGGGAATTACCCACATCCTAACCCCAATGGTTTAGCAGAAAACAAACACAAGTAACCCTCTGGGATGTACACACAGTCTAACCCATTTGGTTAAACTTTAGCATAGATTCTATGAGGAAGTAGTCACCATAAATTAACCCTTTTGTTTCGTATCGGTAACTAATAGGCACTCTGTTTAATCACTCTACATTCAATTCCCCCTTTGTATCATATCATGGAACTACATGAAATAACAGGGCTAAAACTATAAAAATGCAAAACCCTGAACGAGGGTATTGGACACTTTTTCACATATAACTCAAAGACTAACTACAGAAAGGCACAAACCATCTACCTCGGTTTTGTTAGATCAGCATACGTGAATCTCTGACCTTGACTTTCCCTAGAATGTAATATATCTACAAAAACATTAAAAAAGTTCAACCGAGAATAACTCGTGAAAGAGAAGAAATCTGGAGATGAAGTTCAAGAAGAAGAAAAAATCACCAATGCAGATCCAACACAACAGACAGAGTTCCATCCAGAGAACGGACGACGAGTCGTGGGGATTGTAGAAGATCCACAACTGTGTGGGTGACCTCAGATGTGACTTGCAATAAAGAAGATGGTTTTTTCCATCAGATAGGACCCCAATTCATTTAATGGAAAAATTGAATGTATGGTTCATGTTCATTAAAAGTACATGAAATGTACTTTACTTTTAGGGCCACCACATTATGTGGTCTCCGGGCCACCACAAAATGTTGTGTGCTTGACCATTACATGGCCAACACATGACTATGTGCAACAACTGAGTACATGGAATGTAGTTATATGTACACGTCTTATACTGCACAATTTTCCAGAAACTTATATTTTCCCACAAAAACATCCAAAAAAGAAAATTTACATTAAAAGAAGATCCATGTTCTTTCAAACAACCCCCTTAAAGAAATTAGTCCCTCAATTTCCATAGCAAAGTGGCATAGAAGAATATTCCTTGAATAGATCTGGCGACTGCAATTGTACACCGGCCTCACTCTCCCAATTCTCATCATGTACTAACAATTACTGCCATAGAACTTGTACTAGAGGAACATAACGACCAATGAAAATTTTTTCAAATCAATCAAAAAATATAGATAGGATTCTCCTCGAATGAGGAATCCACCTCAATCTCAACCTCCATGGCTTAAAAATCATGAGACGAGTCTATGATGATACTTCGACACTGAGAAACGTGGACGAAATCATTCGTAGACCTATACCTCTGAGGTAACATCATCCAATAAGCCATCAGTCAAAATCTCTCCCAAATCTAAAGTGGTCTAACATTCCTCAGTGAAATCATATCCTTCTTCCTAATCCACATGTGTCCCAACCTCGTTGTGACATGCAGGAAAACACGTTGTCTAACCTCGAACTCTAGAGGTCATGTCCATAGATCCGCAAAAGACTTCGGCCGAGAATATGTATTAGTCATCCTCTTCCGAATCCACTATATCTACTTTGTGGTCTCCTAGAGAAGACAAGGTCCCAACATAGATGCCTCTCCTGCCTCCAGCCAACATAAGAGTGATCGACATGGCCTATCATACAAAGCCTCATGAGGTTCCATCTGAATAGTTTCTTGAAAACAATTATTGTATGAAAACTCCACCAGAGGTATGTGCTTCACCCAAGAACATCTAAAATACTGGATTCATGCTCGAAGAATGTCCTCAAGCAACTAAATTGTATGCTCAAACTCACCATCTGCTTGGGGATGATAAGAATTACTTAGAATTATTTATGTACCAAAACTCCTATGAAGTCCCTGCTAGACCCGAGATTTAAAACGTGCATACCGGTTAGAAATTATGGAGTGTGGAACACCATGTAGATGTAAAATCTCTCGGAGGTACAACCTTCCCAGATCATCAACACTGAAGGTCTCCTTGATTGAAAAAAGTGGGAATCCTTCATAGGTCTGTCAATGAAAACTCAAACTGCATAATTCCCATGAGGAAACCCTGGTAAACCTGTCACAAAATCCATAGTGACATTATTTTATTTCCACTCAGGAATGGGAAACTACTGCAAAAGACCAGCGGGTCTCGGATACTCCGCCTTCACCTGCAGACAAGTGGAACACCTCCTCATGAAACCAGAAACATCTCTCTTCATACCGGTCCACCATTACTAATGGTGTAGATCACGATACATCATGATTAAAATAGGATGAATTGTCAAACTATGGAATGAATTTCCCACATCAAATCCTTGAGTATGTTTTCGGACAACCATAGGCACCCATGGAAATGAAAAATCTCATCCTCCCCTACTATCCATCCAGGAATGGGGTCCTCCCCTGCAAAACTCTCCCATAAGACTAGGCCATCAAAAAATGATAGATTCCTCGTTCACACTAAATAATGTTGAGTAGTGGTTACATCCATAGAAGAAAGAATTGACTATCCCAGTCTTCCATGAACCTCTAAATGAATTCCAGAGAATAGATCCTTAAATTTACAATCACTTATGGACTCCTAAACTTCTTGTATCTGAGTTCTATTGCTCAACATATCATCCACTACATTTCCCTTCCCAGGCGTATAGAAAATATACATGTCAATATAATGAAGGTAATCAACCAACCGTCACTGTCACAAATTCAGGTCCCGCTGAGGGCAGATATACTTGATAATTTTTTGGACGGTGAAAACCACAAAATTCTCTCCAAACAGGTAATGTCTTCAACAACATAATGAAAGAACAACTGCATCCAAATCAAGATCATTCGTTGGGTAGTTCCTCTCTTGACTCCTCAACTGTGGAGAACCATATGCAATGAATCTTTCTCCCTAAATAAGCATAGCTCCCAGCCCGATACCTGATTCCTCATAGTAAAAATGTATATCCATGTTCTAGCTCTAGAAATACAAGTTTTGTTGTTGATGTATTCCCCCCTTTCATCTCCTGAAAGGCATAATCACATGATTCTAACCACATTTACATCACACCCATCATAGTCAGGCGCATCAGAGGATCTACGTCGAGTGAAATGTCTTGTATGAAGTATTTATATATCTAGAAAGCCCTACAAAACTCGGTACCTCAAAGTCATTATTTAGTTGATCCCAAGAAACTACTGCTCTCACTTTCCCTAGGTCTACTGATACTCTTGCCTGTAAGATAACATGACCCAAGAAGTTAATTTTTTCCATCAAAAAGTGGTATTTTAAGATCATAGAATTTAACTTATGATCACTCAGTGTACTCAAAACGATCTCATGATATGTGGCATGGTCATGTCAACTGTGAGAGTATACCAATATATCGTCCACAATGAACGCCATGACAGAATCCAAGTTTGGATGGAACACTCGATTCATCAGTTCCACGAAGACTGTAGGAATATTCATGAGACCTAAAAACATAACCATAGACTCGTATAGATCATACCACCTCCGAAAGGTTATATATGGTATATCTGATGGTCTGACGCTCAACTAATTGTAACTGAATATCAAGTCAATCATCAAGAACACATGGGCTCCTCAACGAAGATAAAAGTGATCATCAATCCTTGGAAAGGGATATCTATTCATAAATGTAAACTGGTTCGACATCCTATAATCCACGCAATGTTGGAGGGTACTGTGTGCCTTCTTCACAAACAGGACAGGCAAACCCCAAGGAGAAGTATTAGGTTGGTTGAAACCCTATAGCATGGAACTCCCCAAACCACATCTTGAGATCTTGTACATCTAGTGTAGACATCACATAATGAGGAATAGACATCAGTGCTGCTCCTGGCCCATGATCGATAGAAAACTCCACCTCTCGCTATGGAGGAAAACCTGAAAAGTCCTCTAGAAAGATATCATTCAAACAATACACCAGTGGAAAAAAGTCCATCTGTGAAGCCCCCAGTCTTCCAAATATAAACCAGAAATATGGGTTGTAACTCCTCTCAACCCATGATTTCTGGGTCCTGCTCTGCTTTCTTGGACATCCCATTCACCCTTATGAAGAAACGATTGGCCCTTTAGTGATTCGACTCTCACCCTAGAGCGATAACAATCGACAACTGCCTTGAAAGGAACTAACCAGTCCATTTTGAGAATGACATCATAGTTAGTCATCTCTAGGACATAAAGCTCTCATAAGATTTGAATCCCACTAACACCTAAAGGGAACTCCTTTCCCTAACGTACACTATATGTTCTAATCCCATGCAAAGTGTCTAACGTCAAGATCTTAGATGATGAAAAGTTACAGAGCCCAATTATCTCCCCAATATATATATATATAATGTTATGGAAATCCCCTGTATCGAAATGAGAAGAATCTTAAACTAAGGAAACTTGGATCATACCACGAACTGTAGAGGGTTAGGGATCCTGCTTCGACTGGGTCTACTCTACTGGAAATGTCATACCCACACTACAGCCCTGTGACTCTGCCCAACAACTCTGAGCTGATCCAACTTGTTGTGGATAAAAGCTTGGTGAATGGATTCCCCAACCACGACCTCCTCCTCATCCTGAACGGTCGTAAGATCTCCAGTTCCTAGACTGAGGAGAAACTAGTTGTTCTACACCAAAACGTGGTGTCATAGAATATCACATGTCACTAGCTGCTGGTGAGATGAACTGATATAAGCACTGAAGATGACCAATATTGACACATGATCAGCACTCCATAGGGTTTTTTCGGGAAATGTGGCCTCATATTCCTTCTTGTCCTACACTGGTATCCCACCATCTGGGTAGCAAAAAATGTATCATGCCTCCTTGGATCCCCGTGCATAGACACATTGCAGCGCTTCCTACTGTCAGTAGAAGGGATACTAGCTACGAATGTCGACCTGACCTATCTCACAACTACATAATCCCTAATATTTCGCTATGTGAATTGAGAATGTAGACTATATATGTGATGGATGTCAACATGAAGATGTTCACCTATGATAGGATGTAGTTCCAGAGGTCATCCTCAAACTTCCTTTCCAGAAATAACTCATCACCTTCGGGAATAGTCGTAATGAGTTGTAGTTATGTGATGTGAGAAGAATAACCTATAATTGAAAGATTACCCTACTCTATACTCATGAACACTTGGTATTGATCGGCCCTCAATGTCTCCAGATAGAAGATGCCATAAAAGGGATGCCTAAATTTATACCAAGCCATAACCTGCTAGTGTCCTACATGGTAGATCACATCCCACCATCACTTGGCAGAATCCCGAAGCATATATGTCATGAGATTCAACCTCCTATCTTGAAGATTCTCCAAATGATCGAAGACAGAAATCATGGCTTCTATACATGACTCTACAGCCTATGTTCCTCATTCCCCTTTGATGGTGGGAGGATGCTGCTGCTGTAAAACCCTCTTTAACTCTTCCATAGAATGGGTAGGATGCGGAACACCTCGGAAGGTCTGCATATAATTCTTAAAGCCCTTTCAAAATGGTGCATTAACACCTATAATTGGAATGATGGTTAGTGCCAAGACTGGCATAATAGGAGGATCTGGTGGTAGTCACTAATCAGCAATGTCCATTGTCTGATCACTACCCTATAACATGCGGGGAACCAGAGGATGTCTTGGTTGCATTAATCTATAAGGTCTAGAGCACACCTTTGATCATGATTAATAGGGAATGAAACAAAGAAGAGTAAATAGGTTAAAAGTGAAAGAAATCATTCATGTTTTCAAAAAACTTGGATTCATGGCATGTAAAATGCCTACATGGAATATTCCCTTAAGCCGTCCCATGCATGTGGTCTCCTGCCAACTCTGGTTGTGTAACACGTCATACACATTACATGTTGTCCAAACACATGGTGTGTACATAAATCCCTTTCCCCTAACCGAGTTCATCTACACATATAAGACACATGGTTCTCCTGGAACTAGACTACATGGTGTGTTAGTGCCATACACGGCGTGTACTAGATGAACTTCACTGAACTGTTTTGTTAGTCATGCAGCCGGTTACATGGCTAACTCTACACGACGTGTTTATGAACGACACAAAATGTACTAGAAGGATTCCACCACCCCATGTTGTTCGTTACATGATCAGATACAAGGTATATAGTACACAGAGTGTAGAAGAGTGAAATAGAGTTTATAACTTATGTTTTATCCAACTGTGTTGTTAGTCACTCGGGTGGTCACAAGGTCTTCACAACATGACATGTACATCTGGCACATGGCGTGTTTTACCAAGATTTTCTAAACCCCGTGTCTCTACCCACACAACTAGTGACACTATCAGATACTACACAGCATGTACATAAGTACACAATCTACACGTATGAAAAATACTTCCTACCCAAATAGAAGGACACATGGCATGTATTCATCATTACATGCCCTGTATGCTAGTTTTTTCCGAACACTAATCCTCTGAAACTACACCATAACATAGAAAAAAACTAAAATGAACAATAATGTTCCAAATTATAATCCATGAGGGCCCATAATCCATGAGAATCGATGCTTGGAATCTTATACATGTTAAATATAACCATAATAGAGTAATGATCCACCAAATTCTGGTCCATGAGGGACCATTACACCTTAAGAAACTTAGTTTTTTGTCCATTAAAACAAAACCTTGCACATCCCAATACCTTATATAAAATTAGGTATTCTATGAAGACATCTATCACAAAAGCATGCATTCCTTAAACAACATCTATCACAACAACATGAAATCACTAATTAACCCTAAATGGCATGGCAAGAATGCATGACATGTAATTTCTAGAAAGTGCCTATATGATGCATGAGATGGAATACCCTCATCTAATCAGGTTGCAACGGAATAGAACCTCAATTATATCAATAATAACACCACAAAACATGTGAATCATCCAATGGTGAAATCAAATCAACTATAAAATTACAAAACTAGAATTATCCCAATATACGAGGTAAATTGGATTTTCCCTACACACGAGTTAGCTACCCCCAGGAAAAGCTTATTAAAAAGTACAGATTTCCTTCCTATCCCTGGGTAAATGCTCTAAATAGTATGTCAAAAAATCATCTGATACCACTTTGTAATTCTCTGGATATGGAAGCCACACAGAGGCACCCCTTATCCGGTTTGTCAGATGACCTCAAGCAAATTTCCCTGAATTCAAGAGGCTAGCGATTAGCAGTGAGGGACATTGGTGTGATAGTGGGGAAACAATTCCTTCATTTCAAGAGTAACATAGCGGACGTAAAACAGAATACAATAGCCGAAGTAGTTGAAATACCATACCAAAGTAAACATAAGTAGACTAAAAGTAAAGAACAACAAGATAACATATATAAATGATTCATGACACATATGTCTTGGGAAGCATCCAAACAAGTTACAATGTTGAATATAGTAATAAATCAAAGTAGAATGAAAATATAGAAAAGAGCACCACAATATCACAATCCTCAGCTTGGTCCCATGTTCCCCAGCTCCACAACAATCATGTACCTAAAGTAGAAGGGGGTTTCCATTATCTATAAATGTAGCAATTTAACATGTTTGGGCCCAAAATCATGACCCAAATAGGGTGTGAGGCATGTCTTAGTAGGCAACCACCGAGTGATCTGTGCCCAACAGTCAGTGAATTTATATGGAAGGCTATAACAAAATGAAGCAGTAAACAAGGATGAAGACATTCTCACAACACTACAAATTCAATTGCATTCATTTTCATATAACATGTAAGTATCTAATTGAAATCAAGTAACCCTCTAGGAAGTACTCAAATTCTAACCCCACTGATTTATCCTTAAATTAACACATGTAACCCTCTGAGAAGTACACACAGTCTGACCCCTCTAGTTCACCTTTAGCACAAACTCTTTGAGGAAGCAGTCACCGTTAATTCCCCCTTTAGTCTCATATCATTAACTAATATGCAATCAGAGGAAACAATCAATGTCTGATTCCCCCTATGGAAAAACACAAGGAACTACAGACACTCTAATGAAGAACTTTCATCAATCCTCCCTATGGTCTCGAAACGTAACATTAAAACTGACACTCTGGAGAATCCCTCAATGTCCATTCTCCCTATGGTCTACTACACCAGGTTCCCATAACCCTGTGTAATTCAATCATGCACAACTATACATGGAATCCAAATAAAACCTCATTAAATATTTGGCTAAACAATCTATAATAGATCATAGCATGTCAGATAATAATCACTCCATCCTAATAATACTAAGCATGGAAAGCAAATAGGCTAATAGGCAACTAGACCAAATGGTCAAAAAAAGAAATAATGGGAAAACCTCCATAGATGGAAAAACATAACCCTATTCATAAAAAATCATCCTCTATCCAAACAAATATGGAATAATTGGCAATAACAGGGCTAAAACCATAAACATCCAATACCCCGAACAAGGGAATTGTGCCCTTTGGCACATTTAACTCAATGTATAACTACGAAAAGGCACAAACCACCTACCTCGGCATCGTGAGATCGATATACGTGATTATTAGGCCTGTAATCTACCTTTAATGTCATTGATCTACAAAAACATTAAAAAAATTCAATAGATAATAACTCACGAGAGAGAAGAAATCAGGAGATGAAGTTATAGAAGACGGATGAACTCACCGATTCGTATCCAAAGAAACCAATGGAGTTCGATACAGAGAACGGATGGAGAGTCTCAGTCTCGGAGAAGATCTGAGGCTATATGGATGTTCTCAGATGAGACAGGCAAAGAAGAATATAGTTCTATCCATCAGACAAGACGATGGTATGTTTAAAGGAAAAAATAAAGTACACATCGTGTTCTTTTAATGTTCACCCCATGTACTTTCCTTTTTTGGCCTGATCTTTTGGTGGGTTTTAACTCACCTCACACAGCTGAGTGCTCGGCCGTTACACTAAAAGAACATGGCTATGTGGGGAAACTGAGTACACGACGCGTACTTATAAGTACACGGCATGTACTCCTGAAATTTACAGAAACTTCTCTTTTCCCTAAAAAAAACCTGAAAAAAAACATACTTGAAAAGAAGATCTGAGTTCGTACATTGAACATTCATCTAGATATTATCATTTGGTTGTGAAGAATGATGATATTAAAATGATAGTATTTTAAACTATATATGGGCACTATGAGTTTACAGGAATGCCTTTTGAACTAACTAATTCACCGTATATTTTCATGGATCTAATGAAATTTGGTTCAAGGAATATCGTGATTACTTTGTTGTGGTATTTATTAATGATGTATTTTCATATTAAAAGGGGAAAATATCATTAAATGCACATGCGATTTATTTAGAGGACTCTTAGAATAAATGAAATATATGGGATGTTTAGAAAATGTGAATTTTGGCTTCAATCAGATTTTCTTCATGGCTATATTATACCTAATGATGGAATATCCATTGATCCTACAAAGAAATAGGTTGTTCAAGAATAACATACCCCAATTAACATAACTGAGGTATATAATTTTATTTCTTTAGTAGGATATTATTGAATACTCATTTGGAAAATCACCCAATTATCCGATCCATTAACCTGGCATACCCATACAGGGGATAAGTTTGTATAAGAAAAAATCTAATGAATGTTTTGAATAAATAAATATCAAATTAAGGAATTATCTGATCCTAACTCTACCATCTAGTAATTTTTGAATTCTTCTATATATTGAGGCATAAAATAAAGGACTTGGTTTTTTCCTTATGCATAATGATATATTTGGTTCTTATGCATCAAGGATGTTAAAAATTCATCAAAAAAACTATTAAACACATGATATTGAGTTTGTATCTTTAATTTTTTCCCAGATGACATGGAGACATTATCTATACAGTTAAAGTATTGATATATATATAGACCATAATATTATGAAATATATCTTGTTGCACAATGAACTAAACATGAGGAAAAGGCGATGGCTCGATCTACTCATGTATTATGATTGTTCGATACACTACCTCCCATGAAGGGAAAATAAGGTAAATGATGCATTGATTAGGATGGAAAATGGTGTTTAAAAAAATGAGTACTGAAATGGATCCTATATTTGGGGATATAGTACAAATACACATGGTAATTATGAAAGAAAGTGAAACATCATCACTTTTTCAATTAGTTTCCAAACCACCTTTAATAGAATCGATTATTAGTTATTAGCAATCAGAAGATAATATTCAATTGAAATTTAATGATACTAATGATGGGAAGTTGTTAGAAATTGAATATAAAGATGGAATTATGATATTTTTGGATGAGGATTTGTGTTACTTATAAACCTGAGATAAAAATATATTTTTGGATGAATCCAATGGTTCAAAATTTTTTAGACATCCTGGTATCACTAAGAATTATAAATATTATAAAGAACATTTTGGGTGGGATAACGTAAAGAGATAAATTTCTTTTTATGTATCTAGATGATTAGTATGTCCATTGGTAATGGATTAAAGGCATCATCCCAGATGAGTTATGGAACCTCTAACTATTCCAACATGGAAATTTGATGACGTCACCTTAGATTTTGTCACTGTATTAACCAAAACTACAAAATAAAGGATGCTATATGGGTAATTTTTGATCAACTTATGAAATCTGCACATTTCCTCACTATAAGAGAGGATTTTCCACTGGATCTACTTACACGACTCTATATCAATTATGTTTTGAGACATCATGGAGAACCTCTCCCAATTGAGTATAATAGTGATCTGGAATTTATATCTAAATTTTATAATTGTGGTTATAAATTTTTGGGCAATGTGCTTCGTTTGAGAATTTCATTAAATCCCCAAACTAACAGGTAGTTAGAAAGGATGATCCATGCATCAGAGGGAATGTTGAGATTACACTCGATTGAAATTTGAGGTATGTGTGATCTGTATTTACATTTGGTGGAGTTTTCCATCAATAATTTTTCCCATTTCAATATGAAAATGGAACTATATGAAGAATTGTATGGAAAGAGATTTCATACTCCCACATGTTGGGATGACATTAGTGAAAGGAAGCTTATGGGCCCAGATTTATGGAGGAAACAACAACAAAGATATAGACTATTCAAACCCATATCAAAGAAACTCAGTATCGGAAAAATAGAAATTTTGACAATTGAAATAAGGATATAGAATTTTAAGAGGAATATATAATTTTATTGAATATATCTCCATGAAAGGGTGTTATAATATTTGGAATTAAAGGGAAACTGAACTCCCGGTACATAGGCCCTTTTGAAATACTAGAGAGAATTGGATCTATGGATTAAAATTTGGAAACTAATTCAAGTATTTTTAATGTAAATAATGCCTTACATGTCTCATTATTGAGAAAGTACATGACATACACAACACATGTTCTCACTTCTGAATGTATTGAGTTGAAATATTACTTATCTTACTCTAAGGAGCCAATCTGAATTTTTGAAACTAAAAAATATTGTTGTTGAGGAATCAGACGACTCAGCTAGTAAATGTACATTGAATAAATAATAAAATTGAAGAGGAAATATTGGATCATGAGTCAGTTATGAAGGATACCTACCAAAATATTTTTATGAGGTAACATTCTGGTAATTTTGAAGATGAAATTTTTGTAAGGGGGGAAGAATTTAACACTCAAAGGTTCTAAAAATTAATTTATTATAGAATTAATTCTATACTAAGCCTCTGTGAAACAAACTCATTGATATTTATAGGTGATAGTTATAACATAGTCATTAGATATAATTATATTTGTAACATCCCAAGTAAGTAATGAATAATATCTATTCTTATCTATGTATATTTATGAATTATATAGTGTTTTAGAGGCTTAAAATGATAATAAATCCAATCTTAAGCATTGAATACACTAATATTCTTAAAATATTGTTTTACTGCCTTTTGATGGAAATTTTTTTAAATAATTATTTTGACAATTTTATAAACTCTATTTGTCAAAACAAACTTATTATTTATGATTGGGACATTGAAATTTACATTGGATAATTTTTTGGTATTTTTCTGACAATGTTCATTTTTAATGAATAGTGAAAAATACTGCATTTTACA
This sequence comes from Viscum album, assembly GCA_963277665.1. Taxonomy (NCBI): domain Eukaryota; kingdom Viridiplantae; phylum Streptophyta; class Magnoliopsida; order Santalales; family Viscaceae; genus Viscum; species Viscum album. The sequence goes on along the minus strand of OY728122.1, from coordinate 244,833,924 downwards.
TGAAAACTGCTTTTTCATCTAATTTAATTATATTGTTATTTTATCTTTTTAATTGTTTTTAAAATTTAAATAGAATATATTTTTACCATGTAATCCAATGGTTCTCATTGGGATTAATTTCTCTTCGGAATTGGGCATAAACTAGTGCCAGTATTTTCATAGATATTCTTTCAAAAAAAACCCGCTATTTGTTTTGAGAACAAGAATTATTTTTAATTTAATTATTGAAATTTTTATGTTTGGAATTTGGTAAAATGGATTCAATATTTGGAATCAAGATGTCCAAATTATATAATTAAGCCTCTTTTGTTTTTGGACATTATGAATAGTAAAGACGGTAATTATCTTTAATTATCTTGATTAATGAGTAATCGGGTAGTTAAGGATAATAAAATAATATCATAATAATAAAAAATGACACCAAAATGTGTCCTAATGCTACTGGATGTCTCATGGTAGACCATGGAATGCCTTGTGACAAACTTGGGGACCCCATGGAATCACTTTTGTGTGAAAGTGACTTTTTTTCTTTTTACTTTTACAGAAAGTTAAATTTAACAAAGAATTTATCACCTGAGTAAAAAAAAATTAATTATGTATAAATAAATGACATATTGGACTATAAATAGTCATTGGAATTCTAATAATATTTCCTACATCATAGTATTTGTTTTATAATTTTTATACATTAAATAAATAAAATTATTTTTGACATCCTGATGATGCAGCGATTACCACATTAATGAACGATTTAAATAAAATGAAAAGATAATGTAAAATATAAGAATTAAACATGTAAAAGATCTATTTTATGTGTTTATTTGGAATCCTTATCACCTTATCCTAGAAATACATAAATATGGGACCTTTAAAATCCGAAACTCATTTGAAAATAAAGTGTCCTTTTATAACATTCCAAGAGTGCCCTTCCTCTCCTCTTATAAAAGGCCCCCACCTCTACCACCTTACCCACACCTCTAAAGCCTTTGGATCAGCCAACCCCTGCCCATTGTTTCTCCCCACATCACTCTATTACTCTTAGAAGCCTCACTTTGGGAAGAATGCTTCCCAAGGAAGCCTTTAAGCTCAAATCAAAAAAAGTTACCCGATTTTAAGGTAATGTCTTCACTTGCGTTCTTATGTTTTATTTTCCTTCTCCAACCCTATAAACTCTTTTTATTCATTTCTTTTGTAAAAAACAGTATCATAAATATACTAGGATGTTTTTATAATAAGTATTAGAGCTACAATTACACACACCTACATCTAATGGTCAAAGAACAAACTGTTTCCGTGGATGGCGAATTTCTGCCTCACGAAATGATGATTGTTCAACACTAATCTAACACATTCAAAGGTGACCATTAAGATGTCACTATATTTATATATGATATATAATATGTTTATGTTTTCCTTAAGATTATGTATTTTTCTTATATGTCATACCTTTATGGTTCCCATTATGGGTAAACGCGATATCTTCATTTTAGGAAGTGTGGACTACCGCCCCCTCAAAGTGATTTGATTCGTTAATGCCATATGTGGGACGTATAAATATGGAGTTAAAGTTATTATATATGATGTTATACTGGAATTATAATATACCTTTATATCATTATTATTTCTTTTCATTAAATTATGAGATAGAAATGAAAGTAGCGTTCATGCGTACGTAGAGCTTACCATCTCCATGAACAGTGCATTTAATTTCTTATCCCCAAATGTAATTTACAATTATAAGTACATATATATAATGGATATATATGATTTATGTTACATCTAAATGATGAATATAATTCTGTAATTAAAATATAAATATCTCTCATTTAGTTTTAATTCCATTAATATGACATAGAAATGAAAGTAGCGTTTATGCGTACGTACGGCTTACCATCTCCATGAACGGTGCATTTAATTTCATACCTCAAAATGATTATGTAATATTATAAATGAATGTATATAATGGTTATATATGATATATATGATATCTACATAATTAATATAATTCACGATATAATGTATATTTTAGCACATGAACAACTTGTAATTATAGAGAGTTTATTTTTGACTCAAGTACCAATGATCGAAAAAACGACCATTATTAAAATAAATAATTACATAGTGTCCATAACATGGTAATAAGTGATATAAAAGGAATAATGAACTTGAAAAAAAGGTTCTTAAGAAAGTATAAATTAACTCAAGTTTATTATTCAGGACGTTAAAGAACGATCGAGTCAAGTCAGACCCAAGGTATGAGACATCATCTTAATATCCTTTAATTGAGGCATATTTTTGTTTTATACACAAACTTCTTTTATACTGTGTATAAACCCCTTTGACTGTTACGTTTATCCAAATAGAATCTTTTTTATACGAAGCAATTTACTAAATGAAAAAGGGAATGTTTTTGTCATATGTATACGGCGACAACGACTTATCTGCCGATGTGACCATTATTTGAGATCCAGATTCCTCTACAAGACATACCTTTTTATTAAATGAAAAATAAATACCATGTTTTACTTTTCTTATATTTTGGTATTGAAAATGGTTTTCATAATGTTTTTATTATATCAATGTGTTGTATTGATATCTTGTGATTGAAATGTGGAAATGTTATGTTTCCTTTATGCATGTTTTATGTGATACAGTTATGTTATGGTTCTTGGGCATTGTAATGAAGACGGTTGGTTCCGCGATAAACTATGGGCGGGTGAGCATGATATATCTCTCAAATGCATTGGGTAACGTGAAGGGGTTAAACATTAAGGTTTCTCCGAAGAGATTTAGGGAATATACTGTGATGGGTATTCCAAACGTAACCAAGAGAGTCACTCCCTACATAAGAATGTTATGAATGCCTCAAGTTTCCTTTATGTATTATGATTTCTATTATTTATTCTTGATTTGATGAGGTATGTTAAAGTGCTTATGTTTTATGAGTAAAGTATGATTTCATTGATTCTTATGTATACATGTACTCATGTTTCCTTTCAATATTTTTATATCCCTTACTGAGCTTTTTATTCTCATCCCAAGTTTTTGAAATGTTTTTCACAGGTCGGGGGAAAGGTACATGATATGATGATAGTGTCAAGGAAGTGTCAAGAAAGAATCCATGTATTATTTTAAATATTTTTCCGTTTATGGAAAAAATGTGTTCTAACTTTTATGTAACCACTTTTTTAAATGTGGAATGTAATGCATGTTTTATGATCTAATTCTCTAAAACTCTAAACCTAAAAAGAACATAAACGTGTATTCTAGAAGTGGCTCAATATTAAGTAATGTTTAAGGCTGTGGCCTTATAGTTGGTATCAGAGGTAGTTTTAGATAACTTTAGGAGTTAGAATTCTATTAAATGATTATCCAAAAATAATTTTTTTTATGGTCAAATTCAAATGATATAGCATTTGAATATTACCATGTAGCTTCATCTAAGACTAGTTTGTTCAAAATGGTTTTCCGTAGTGGAAACATGGAAGCAGTTCTAGGAAGGCATACAGAACGAAATAACCTTCCGAATCAGCATCCTGAGATGGTCGGAATTTGAACTGAATAGTTTTTTGCAGTAATGGTGTAGTTGACTCAAGCGATAAATGGTGGTGGTATCCATGCATGAGATCAGCCAGACCATCCACAGTGGAACATGTCAGTGGTGGAACATTTGATGAGGCAACATCCCCCATCATTCAGAGGATCATCTGACCCTCTGCTAGCTGAAGGGTGGATTAAATCACTGGAGAAGATTTTGGATGTCATGGGCTGTTCAGATAACCAAACGGTTAGTCTTGCTATTTACCGTTTGGAGGGTGAAGAAGATCAGTGGTGGTTGATGGTTAAAACTATCAGGGATGCTGATAGGATTGATGCTCTCGACTAGGATGAATTCAAAGGTATGATTCTTGAGAAGTATTTTCCTAATTTTGTTCGACTTTGGATGGAAAAAAAATTCTTGGAATTTAGGCAATAGGAAGACTCACTGGCTACCTATGAATAGAGGTTCACTCGATTGGCAAGGTATGCTCCAAATTTTATCCGAGACCTTGATAGTAAAATCAATCGTTTTTACTCAGGATTAAATCCAAAATATCGAAGGGAAGTGGCTTCTCGTGAGTTCAAAAGTTATGAAAAGCTTGTTCGATGTGCTGAGAAGGTGGAAATGGAGTTTGCCAATGATCAAGTGTTCTATAACAACCAGCAGAAGAAGAGACCGAGGTGGTAGGAGAAAGCAAAGAATTCATAAAAAAGGTCTGATGGTAAGAAAACTAAGTTTCTAGTTTGTGATAAATGTGGTAAATGGCATGCTGGGGAATGTCTTATGAATTTTGGAAAGTGCTACTGATGTGGTAAGATGGGACATAAGGCTCGTGATTGCACTAAAAAAGATCAGGGAGATGGTAAGAGAAAATTTTATTTATAGTTAGTGAAATGTTTTAAGTGCAATGAGATGGGTCACTATGAAACCGAGAGTCCGACAAAGAGATCGAGTGATGGGACACAATTAGACTACTGGCAGAAAGGGGTGGTGAAATCCATTGCAACTACTTCAGCAGATGTCGGGCCATCAAATGAAGTTGTATCAGGTACTTTGTTTGTTTTTCAGATTATGCCAGTGTGTTGTTTGATTCAGGGTCTACACATTCTTTCATCTCTGAAAACTTTTCTAGTAAAATGGGAATACCATCTCAAGAAATGAATCCAGATCTTTTGGTAAAAACACCTGAGGAAAATTTTGAGGCAAAAAGAAATTATAAGAATATTTCTCTTCTTATCTGTGGAAAGAACCTACTTGCAAACCTTATTGTTTTACCTCTAGTAGAGTTTGATGGTATCCTGGGTATATATTGGCTCTCTATTTACCGTGCTAAGATTGACTATAGATATAAAGAAGTTTCTTTTTAGATAGACTTTTAGTTTGTGTACAAGAATGAAACCTTACTGTTGATAACGTTTCAAGAGGCCGAGAAACTTGTAAAACATGGAAATGAATGTTACCTTACACATACTGTTGAAAATAAAGGAACTGTTCAAATTAATGTTGTGCCAGTGGTAAATGAGTTTCTTGATGTTTTTCCTGATGAGTTGTCTAGAATAATACCAGATCGGGAAGTTGAGTTTACTATAGACTTAGTTCCTAATGCTAAGCCAATTTCAAAACCCCCTTATCGAATGGATCAAATTGAACTTTTAGAGTTGAAGGAGAAATGGTATGATTTATTAGATAATGGATTCATTCGACTTATCACATCACAATGGGGTGCTCTTGTTTTATTCATTAAAAAGAAATATGGTTCTACGAGACTTTGCATTGATTATAGAGCCCCGAATAACATCACTATTAAGAAAAAATATCCTTTGCCTCATATAGATGATTTGTTTGATCATCTCCAGGGAGTATAGTATTTTTCAAAGATTGACCTGAGATCGGGGTACCATCAGTTGAAGGTAAAGGAAGAAGATATTCCGAAGACCATGTTTCGTACAAGATATGATCATTATGAATTTGTAGTAATTTCTTTTGGGATAACAAATTCACCTACTGTATTCATGGACTTAATGAATATAATTTTCCATGAGTTCTTGGATAACTTTTTGGTGGTTTTCATTGATGATATTTTGGTGTTTTTCAAAAGTAAAGAGGAGCATGAAAGACATTTAAGGGTTATTTTGCAAACCTAAAAAGAAAATAAATTGTGTGGGAAATTCAGCAAGTGTGAGTTTTATTTGCAACAAATACCTTTCCTTGGTCATATTGTTTCTAAATATGGGATAACTGTTGATCCTTCAAAAAACAAGGTTGTTGAAGAATGGCCAAGACCCACAAATGTAACTGAGATTCATAACTTTATTGGTTTGGCAGGCTTTTACTGAAGGTTTGTTAGAAATTTATCTCTGTTATCTAATCCAATGAATAAGCTAACTCAGAAGGGTGTTAAGTTTATCTGGAAAAAAGAATGTGATGATTGTTTTCCTGAACTGAAAAGAAGATTGGTGAATGCTCCAGTTTTGTCACTACCTTCCATGAATGGTGAGTTTGTTAAATACAGTGATGTTTCATTGAAAGGACTTGGTTGCGTCCAAATGCATAATGATGAGGTAATTGCTTATGATTCACGTCAGTTGAAAACTCATGAGGTAAATTACCCTACACATGGTTTGGAATTAGCTGCTTTTATTTTCTCTTTAAAAATTTGGAGGCATCATTTGTATGGTGTAAAGTGTGAAATATATACTCATCACAAATGTTTAAAGTATATATTCACTTAGAAATAATTGAACATGAGACAGTGGAGATGGAAATAATTAATCAAGTATTATGATTGTACAATTCATTACCATCAGGGAAAAGAAAATAAAGTGGTTGATGCTTTGAGTCGAAAAAGTAATGATTCATTAACAATGTTGCATTTGGACTATGATCCTTTGGTTGAGGATTTGATGAACTTTGCCATAGAAGTTGTTGGTGCAGGATGTCCTTCTGTTTTGTTTCAGGTATCAGTGAAATTTTCTTTATCAGAGTGAATTAAGCAAGCCCAGAAGCAAGATAGTGAGTTGTAGAAATAGGTAGAGCTGGTTCAAAAAGGTAAGTTGCATGAAATCAACAATGATAATGATTGTGTTTTCAGATTTGGGAAGAGATTGTGTGGGAATTGGGATTCACAGATGAAGAGAGTGTTGTTATGTGAAGCTCATAGTTCTCTGTTTTCATTTCATCCAGGCCGTACTATGATTTATAGAGATCTTCGGGAGTATTACTGGTGGGATGGAATGAAAAGATATTTTTCTGATTTTACTGTGAAGTGTTTGACTTGTCAATAGGTAAAAGAAGAGCGACAGTTACCGAAAGGGATGCTTTATCCTTTACCAGTACCAGAGTGGAAATGAGAGAATATATCCATGGACTTTGTTGTCGGATTTCTGAAGACACCTTGAGGTAATTACGCAATCTGGGTTATTGTTGATCGTTTGACTAAATCTTCCCTTTTCCTTGCTGTACGAGATACTTTTTTCCCAAGATCAACTCTCTCATTTGTATCATAAATAGATAGTAAGGTTACATGGAGTTCCTCTCTCCATAGTATCTGACCGTGATCCCAGGTTCACTTCTATCTTTTGGAAGGGCCTTCAGAATTCATTGGGTACCGAATTAAATTTTAGTAATGCTTTTCATCCTCAATCAGATGGGCAGTCAGAAAGAACAATTCAGACTTTGGAGGATATTATACATGATTGTTAGATGGATTATCTGGGAAGTTGGGACCAACATCTTTCTTTGGTTGAGATTTCTTATAATAACAGTTTTCATTCCAGTATACAGATGGCACCATTTGAGGCATTATATGGGAAGCTGTGTCAAACTCCAACTTTCTGGGATGAAGTGGGTGAAAGGAAGTTTTTGGGACTAGAATTGGTAGAAGAGTCAGCAGAAAAAGTTCATCTGATACAGAAACACATGAGAATAGCTCAAAGCAGGCAGAAGAGTTATGCAGACAACTGGAGGAAGGATCGCTCTTTTGAGGTAGGTGATCATGTTTTTCTCAATGTTTCACCATGGAAGAGTGTGATTTGATTTGGTAAGAAAGGAAAGCTGAGTCCAAGGATCATTGGACCATATGAAATTCTGGAGAGAGTTGGATCAGTTTCATTCCGAGTGGCTTTACCTCTGATTTTATCTCAGGTACAAAATGTTTTTCATGTTTCAATGTTAAGGAAGAACATGCCAGATCCATCTCATGTTTTGAGACCAGAGGTAGTTCAGCTGGAAGAGAACCTATCTTATGAGGATCAAACGGTCCAGATTCTTGACCACAGGGAGAAAGTGTTATGGAATAAGGTGATTCATCAGGTAAAGGTTTTGTGAAAAATCCACATGATTGAAGAGGCAACATGGTAATATGAAAATGCAATGAGGGATAAATACCCCCACTTATTCGATAAGTAAATAAATTGCGGGGATGCAATTTTCTAAAGGGGGGAACGATGTAACATCCCAATTAATTAATGAATAATAGATATTCTTATCTATGTCAATTTATTAATTATATAGTGTTTTAGAGTCTTAAAATGAGAATAAATCCAATCTTAAGCATTGAATACACTAATATTCTTAAAAGATTGTTTTACTGCCTTTTGATGGCAAACCATTTTTTAAATAAATCTTTTGATTGTTTTATAAGCTCTATTTTTCAAAATAATCTTATTATTTTGGATTGGTACATTTAAATTTACATTGGATAATTTTTTGGTATTTTTCTGACAATGTGCATTTTTTAATGAATAGTGAATAATACTCCATTTTACATCAAAACTGCTTTTTCATCTAATTTAATTATATGGTTAGATTATCTTTTTAATTGGTTTTAAAGTGTAAATAGAATATATTTTTACCATGTAATCCAATGGTGGTCATTGGGATTAATTTCAATTTGTAATTGGGCATAAACAAGTGCCAAACTTTTCATAGATATTGTTTAAAAAAAAACCCGCTATTTATTTGGCCACAGGAATTATTATTAAATTAATTATTGCAATTTATATGTTTGGAATTTGGTAAAATGGATTCCATATTTGGAATCAGAACGTCCAAATTATTTAATTAAGACTTTTTTGTTTTAGAACATTATGAATAGTAACAACGGTATTTTTCATTAATTATCTTGATTAATGAGTAATCGGGTAGTTAATGATAATAAAATAATATCATAATAATAAAAAATGAAACCAACATGTGTCCTAATCCTACTGGTTGTCTCATGGCCGACCATGGGATGCCTTGTGCCAAACTTGAGGACCCCATGGAATCACTTTTGTGTGAAAGTGACTTTTTATCTTTTTGTTTTTAAAGAAAGTTAAATATAATAAATAATGTATCACCTGAGTAAAACATTATTAATTTTGTCTACATAAATGATATATTGGAATATAAATATTAATTGGAATGATAAAAATATTTACTACATCAGAGCATTTTTTTATATTTTTTAGACATTAAATAAATTAAATTATTTATGACATCATGATGATGCAACAATTACCTCATTAGATTTAAATAAAATGAAAAGACAATTTAAAATCCAAGACTTAAACATGTCAAAAACCTATTGGATGAGTTTATTTAGAACCCATATCACTTTATCATTTAAATAAATCAATGTGGGACATTTATAATCCAAAACTCATTTTAAAATAAAGTAACCTTTTATAACATTCCAAGAGTGCCCCTCCTCTCCGCTTGTAAAAGGCCCCCACCTCTACCACCTTATGCACACCTCTCAAGACTTTGACTCGGCCAACCCCTGCCCATTTTGTTTCTCCACATCCATCTCTTACTCCTATAAGCCTCACTTTGGGCATAAGTCTTCCCAAGGAAGCCTTTGAGCTCAAATCAAAAAGAGTTACCCGATTTTAAGGTAATGTCTTCACTTGTGTTGTCATGTTTTATTTTGTTTCTCCAACCCCATAAACTCTTTTTATTCAATTATTTTGTACAAACACCCATATAATAAATATACTAGGATATTTTTTATAAGAATTATTATAGATGAACTTACACACACCTACGAATAATGGTTAAAGAAAAAACTATTTCTGTGGATGGCGAATTTCTGCCTCACGAAATGATGATTGTTCAACACTCATATAACACCTTATTAGGTGGACATTAAGATGTCAGTATATTTATATATGATATATAATATGTTTATGTTTTCCTTGTGCTTCTGTATTTTTCTTTTATGTCATACCGTTATGGTTTACATTATGGGTAAACACGATATCTTCATTTTGGGAAGTGCAGACTACCGCCCCTCAAAGTGATTTGATTCGTTAATGCCTTATGTGGGGCGTATAAAGGATGGAGTTAAAGTTATTATATATGATGTTATAATTGAATTATAATATACCTTTATATCATTATTATTTTTTTTCATTAAATTATGAGATAGAAATTAATGTAGTGTTCATGCGTATGTACGTCTTACCGTCTCCATGAACGGGGCATTTCATTTCTTATCCCCAAATAAAATGTACTATTATAACTAAATATATATAATAGATATATATTATGTATGTTACATATAAATAATGAATATAATTCTGGACTTAAAATATACATATCTCTAAATTAGTTTTAATTCCATTAATATGACATTGAAATGAATGCAGGGTTCATGCGTACGTACGACTTACTGTCTCCATAAATGGTGCATTTCATTTATTAACTCTAAATTATTATGTAATATTTAAAATGAATGTTTATACTGGTTATATATGATATATATGATATCTACGTCATGAATATAATTCTTGATATAATGGATATTTTACCACATGAACAACTTGTAATTTTAAAGAGTGTATTTTTGACTCAAGTACCAATGATCAACAAAACGACCATTATTAACATAAAAAATTACATAGTGTTCATAACATGGTAATTAGTGATATAAAATGAATAATTAACTTGAAAAAAAAGGTTGTTAATGAAGTATAAACTAACTCAAGCTTATTTTTCAGGACGTTAAAGAAGGATCGAGTCAAGTCAGACCCAAGGTATGGGACATCGTCTCAATCTCCTTTCATTGAGGCATATTTTTGTTTTATACACAACCATCTTTTATACGGTGTATAAAACCATTTTACTTTTACGTTTATCCAAAAGTAGTCTTTTTTATATGAAGAATTTTACTAAACAACAAAAGGGAATGTTTTTGTCGTACTTATGCGGCGACAACGACTTCTCCACCGTCGTGACCATTATTTGAGTTTCGACCTCCTCTACAAGACATACCATTTTTTAAATGAAAAATTAATACCATGTTTTACTTTTCATTTATTTTGGTATAGAAAATGGTTTTCATAATGTTTTTATTATATAAATGTGTGGTATTGAAATCTTGTGATTGAAATGTAGAAATGTTATGTTTCATTTATGCATGTTTTATGAGATACGATTATGTTATGGTTCTTGGGCATTGTTATGAAGATGAGTGGTTTCGTGATAAACTAAGGGTGGGTGAGCCCGATATAGCTCTCCAATGCATTGGGTAACGTGAAGGGGTTAAATGTTAAGGTTTCTCCAAAGAGATTTAGGGAATATACTGTGATGGGAAATCCAAACGTAACCAAGAGGGTTACTCCCTACGTAAGAATGTTATGAATGCCTCAAGTTTCCTTTATGTCTTATGATTTCTATGATTTATTCATGATTTGATAAGGTATGGTAAAGTGCTTATGTTTTATGAGTAAAGTATGATTTCATTGATTCTTATGTATACATGTACTCATGTTTCCTTTCAATATTTTTATATCCCTTACTATGCTTTTTATGATGATCCCAAGTTTTTGAAATGTTTTTTCACAGGTCAATGGAAAGGTACATGATATGATGATAATGTAAATGAAGTGTCAAGAAAGATTCCATGTTTTATTTTAAATATGTTTCTGTTGATGGGAAAAATGAGTACTATCTTTTATGTAACAACTTTGTTTAAATGTTTATATGTAATGCATGTTTTATGATCTAATTATCGAAAACTCTAAACCTGAAAAGATCCTCAATGTGTATTCTTGAAGTAACTCAAGATTAGGTAATGTTTAAGGCTGGGGAATTATACAATTACATCTACACTTTCAATTTAAAAAACCTAACATACACTATTGCAATCCGAATGATATTTCTAGTTTTATAGGATCAACATACAATTTTTGTGAATAACACCATAACCTTAAAAATAGTAACATACCCATATGAATAGTAATATACCATTATGAATAGTAATGTAACCTATTTAATATTAACCACATCCATGTGAGTATAACTAAAATATAGGAGCCATAAAAAGGACAGTGTAAATTTTATAATAAATATTTAAATGTTGATATTTTTGTGACAAATAAATATTTAATTAAAATTTTAAATCTATAAACATATTTAAAATAATATTAATTATCCTAAAAATTATTCCCCAATATATTTTTTCCCCATTAATTTAGGATAATTTTGTGAGATCCCTGTTAATTATGAATGTATTAAAAAATCAGTTTAAAATTTCCAATATGTAATTTCCATGTAAATAAATATTTTATTTAAAAAATAAAATTATCATATTTCAAAAATTATTTTGATTAAATGGATTTCAGTTTTGAATTCTATATTTTGATAAATATTTAGGGAAATTTTTGGGTATTTATATGAAATATTTGATTTTTTGGGAATTGTGATATTTGATAATTTAATAAATATGATAAATATAAGAATTTAGGCATCATGCTTGTGACTTGGATAATGTAAATGAAAATTAGTTTGAACTCAAATTCCCTTATAACAATTTTTAGTCTAATTAAAAATGACAATTCATATTCTCTATCTAAAATAATAAAATAACTATAAAAATAATGGAAAACACCTTCTCTCATCCACTATAAAAACCACCCCTCACTCCCTCTTCTCTTCACTCATGTAATGACTTTTTCCATGCCTAAAGTCTTCTAACATATACTCCCATGCTCCTTCCCATGTCCATATTCCATTGGTATCTTCAAAGTACCTTATCATCTTCTCTAAATAGGCTCTCATGGAAGGTGAATTTAAGATTTAATTCCACTTTTCATTACTTTTATTATCATTAATGCTCCAATAATTATTTTTATTTACTCAACTCTCATCCTCAATATGATATGCCAAATCCTTTAAATAAACTATAATTTAATCTTGTTATGATAATGGAATAATTTGTCATCATCATTAATTTTTCCCTCTATTTATACAAGAAATGAAAACTCCCTCCGAGATGTGTTAATTTAGCGCAATCAAAGAAGATTGCCTTTCAACAGCTATTACTTTCTTCAATTATGATCAGGAAACCATTTTTATGGTTAAACTAGATAATAATAAATTTTATATATCCTACATAATTTTTTGAATCATTTTGTACCGATGTTATCAATATAAAGAAAAAAATTAATTTCAAGGTGATCATAAACTACAAAATTAATCGAAGAGTTTATTAGTAAAATTTCATCTAATGGTTCATACTCACAAAAAGAAACCAAATTTCATATAAGTTAATTTAACTATATGTATGAAAATTATTAAAATATAACATCAATTTAGTATTTCAATAATCATTTTACATTAACTTCTATATAAGTGAATCGATCACAAAAGCTAATGAAACGAGAAATCACGAACGCTGATATTGAGTCACATACCCCATAAAAACAACAATAAATTAACATAATAAATTTTTAATAAATAAATAAAATTTAAAAAAGGTTCTAAATTTAGTTATTAATATTTCTAGTTTAATATTCTATGACTTTAGATTCAAGAACAGAACTTATTCAGACATAAGGTATGGGTTCTCTACCTGAACATCCATTTTCATTCAGTTTACACATTGTCTATCTGAATCCTAACTATATTATTATTTATTTTTATTTTATCAAAATAAATTCTTGTTGTAATGTTCTATATATGTTTACCAACAAAAATTATGATTTATTTTATGTATACAGACGTGTTTTAAAAGGATATTTCTAAATTTCTTCGCAAAATACATGCCTGATTCAAGGGAAATTCTAAAATATTTACCTTTTTCATGGGAACACTATAATATGTTTTTAGAGACCATTATTTTTATAAAATCACTCTTTTTATTTAGTGAAAACAATAATATTTCACTTCTATTTTTAAAAACAATCATTTATCTAAAGGAACTCTTCTTTTCAAATTAAAATAGTAATTATCTAAATAATTACTCAATTCTTTTATAAGAGTAATTTTTTCTATTAAAATAATATTGATGATTGTTCTTTGTAATTGGGACAAATATTTTAGGATATTATATACCATATTTTATTGAATGGTTTGTTATTATTCTGACTATGGATGTGCAATATTGTAACCACTCACCATATTATTCTGAATGATTAGTGTTTATATTTGGGGATAGTCATTTATTTATCATATGATAGTTTAACTATAAATGTATATTTTTTAAAGTTTATCCCCATTAATATGAGGTATTAATTGGAATTATAATTCTATATATGGGGACCTTTATTGACCCTCGATGCATCAGTAGGTCACATAAGACAAAATAGATATGGAATTTGTAATGTTCCGGTTCCAGAAGCATCCCAAAGGTTCCCCATACCCAGTTGGTCACATGGACTCAAGAACATTTCTACGAACTCCTGAGTCTTCCTACATGAAATGAGTAAATTGGGTGTGATTTGGGGGAAACATTTCCCTCATTGGTAGAGTGACACAACATAATTAAATAGATAATAATAGTGGAAGCAATAATGATACCATATAACAGTAGATGTTGGAAGACATAAAAAAATAGAGTCCATATATTAAGGATTCATGATACATATGTCCAGGAAAATAGATAATCAAGTCAAAATGTGGAAATATAGTACAAAAACAATGTAAAATGAAACATTATAAACTCCAAAAGCATCTCAAGCCACAACTTTGTCCCATGCTCCCAAATTCAACAACAATCTAGTACCTGAAGTAGGAGGGAGCCTTCCCTTATCTACACCTGCAACAATATAATCTTTTTAGGATAAAAAGAACAACCCAAATAGGTTGTGCATGTAGAACCCCAAGATTTCATAGTGTGTTATTTCTTCAAAATAATTCAATAACTTGCACTACACGCAACACTGAGTTCAAGCACACCATGACATACCAAACAAGCCGTTCAAAAGAGGTTATGAATAGTACTAACTATATTTTAATCTTTATATAATACTTATAATTTTATAATCCATATTATGAGTTTCTTAGACCTAATGTAAGAACAAATTCATTTTTTCCCTTTTACTAATTTTAATAGTGAACCCTTTTTAATTCAAATATTTTAAATTTTATATATTCAATTTGACTATATAAATTTACTTTTTATAATGGGAACATCAAAAATTTACAATGAAACATCCCAAGCTTCCATGGTACTCTTTCCTTTGAATAATACAATAGTGTGTGTTGTACACAACTTCGAGTTCTAACACACACCACAACCAATCAAACTAGCCGTTATGAATAGAAATAACTACCTTTTAAAATTTTGGAAATTTTATCTCTCAAAATGGACTTCATTTTTGGATTTGGAGTATCGAATTTAGCCTAAGGTGAAATTTTGGTACTTTTCGGATAACTTTAATATTTTGATGAATACTGAAAATTACTAAATTTATAATTAAAAACATCTTTTTTAATCAAAATAATTAATAGTGATAAATTATAATTTTGAGTGGTTTTAAACTATATTTAGAATATATTTTTTCAATTTAATACAATTTTGGTCATTTACATAAATTCACAATTAAACCATACATAAACAAGTATCAATCTTTTGATAGTTATTATATCTTAAAAACATGGTTTTTGTTTTGACAGATGAGAATTAATTTTAAATTAATTTCTGCCACTTATGTGTTTTGAATTTGGAAATATGGATACCAAATTTGGAATTAGGATGTCCAAATTGTGTAAATAGGTAACTTTTCTTTTTAGAAATTTTGAATAATTACTTTGGTAAATATTTTATTTACCATGGTTAAAGGGTAAATCCGGTAAATAAGGGTTAATAAATAATATTATAATATTACTAAATTACCCTAAAACGTGTCCCAACCTTACTGGTGGATACATGTCCGACCATGGGAATATTGTGGTCGACATTGGGACCCCAGGGATCTACTTGTAGGTGATAGGGACACTTTATTTTAATTATGTTAAAATAAATACAAAAATGACATAAGCATATATCTTTTAGAAAAACAATTTTTACATAAGGTTATATATTTTGGATATTCGACTATAAATAGTCAGTAGAAAGATAAAAAGATTTCGTACATAATTGTATTTTATTTATAATTTTTAGACATTATATAAGTTAATCTATTTATGACAAAATGGTGATGCAGTAATTAAGTAATTAATTAAAAATTAGAATAATCGATATTATAAATACACAAATAAATATAATTTGAGACTTTTTATAAATAAAAATAATTTTCTTGGATTATATGGCATGTCAGGATTGATTTAATTAACTTTTTTCGATGTAATAATTCTGTTATGATTTTTACAAAAATCAATTATTGAATAGTGTCAAAATTGACATAAAAGAGTTTTAAAAAAAATTATATTTTTAATTGACATTAAATTCCTAAAAATCTAAGGATCAGAAAAAAGACTTATATCATGATAGGTATATCATTAATGTATCACTTGGGGGTCACTTGGATGTAAATAGTATGTTTATTAACTATATAATATCAAAATACAAAGAGACATTGTAAAAGTGAAACTAATTAACTAAGAGTTAATACTTAAAGATAATGTTAATATAATAATCCAAACCTGTCTAAATACTATTGGTTGAGTGGTTTTCGACCCATCCCCACCTTAAACATTAAATAATCCACTTTGGATCTATTAGAAACTGAATATGAATTTATTATAAATTAATAATTTATGTTTTTCCTAAAGAGCCCCTCCTCCCCCTTATAAAAGGACCCAACTTCTAACCAATTCGTCACACCTTAAAATTCCTTTGGTTTGGCCAAACGCAGCCAAAATACTCTCTAAACTTCCATCACTTCAACATAGAGGCATTATTTTGATCAGAAATCCACCCTAATGAGCCCTTTGATCAAATCAAAAGAAAGAACCAGAAGAAGAGGTGATGATTTCACCACCCTCATTCATGTTCCTTTCTTCTTCAAATTCTTCTTTATTTGTTATTTCTATTCTAAAATAATAACTCCAGTATCTCCTACATACTGTAATGTTATTAAAAATATGGTTCACCCATATTCAGTATTCTATTCATCCTTTGAATGACATGTCATCATACGTGCGTACGTACGACTTATCGCCTCCACGTCGTGGTGTAATTGTAATTCAATACATTATTATTTGGATGGGTATAATAATGAGGTGTATTTGATATAAATAATAATTATAACATTATAAGGATTATGTATATATTATATACCATCCAATTATATATTATTTTAATGTCAAAAGAAATATATTTTCACTCGTGCGTACGTACGGATTACCGTCCCCACGACGCGATGAGATTCATTTCCAAGTTCACCATTCATTGATGTTTATAAAAATATATATTACAAATAATAATGTAATATATCACATAATAATTCAAGTGGAGAGATATATATTTATATATATAAGGATTTATGTACTTACATATACCTTATTCACTTACATCCGTTCAATACTATATGAAAACAGAAACAGCGTTTATGCGTACGTACGGACTACCGTCTCCATAAACGGTGTTTTCCATTTCATATATTGTCAATTATACATATTTATATTCTAAATATATATGATATATTTATCATGTTTTATACTCTGAAAGTATTTAAATCGTAATCTAAGTGATACAACCAAGAGTAACAAGTTAAAACATGCACGATAAAGAAAGTGATTATTACCTGAAATGATAACATAACATGGAAATTATTATTAAATGGGTAATATAAAGTCATAAATGAATCATTTATGATATCATAAATATTAATATGGTTCTGGTATAATTTAATAACATATTTCGATCTTCATACAGGAGGTTAAATGTATCCTCGACTAAAGGAAAGTGCAAGGTAAGGGGTTTTCATCTCACTCCTTATTCCCATGAGATTCATGCCATATTGCCACTATTACCTTTTGTGTGGTGTATGTTCTGCCCATAATTGTATTATTTGTGTAATACACATTAATTTTTGTGTATTTACATATTCATTGTATGATACCTCTTTCATGGGTTGTATGTTTCATACGTTACCAAATTGGTAAGGGTTAATTCCTCAATCTCATCATTATCCGAGATTGTATATGTGTAAGTATTTACTAGGACATTTTTATCATCCATGTCCATTTTTCATAAAAATGATTTCAAAATGAAGATTTTAAGGATTTTGAAGGGTTCTCTTTATCAAAATCAGAATTTCAAATGTTTTAAAGATTTATCATTCTAAATCTTTTTAATTAATGTCCATGTTTTCAATATGATTTTAAGGATTTATTTATATAGACATGAATGTTTTGAAATGATAATTCTTTTCAAAAGTTTCAAAGTGGTATGGGATACTTTGATTCAAAAATCTCTTTTAAAATTACTTCCTTTATAAATGATTGACTTTTAAATGATTTTACAAAAATGATATTTCTCTCAAAAAATTGTACTCATCATTTTCATCTATGTCAACATCCATTGATGTATTTTAAGCTCATTTGAAGTTGATTTATTATTAAAAAATCATCCATTGATGGTTTTCTGATATGTTTGACTGTGGATGTGTTATTTTTATACCATTCATGGTTTATGGAGAAATTATTGACATTTCGTATGCTAGTTTTAATACGAATGTTTATGTTATGTTTAAACATATTTATATAAGGAATGCATTGGACATAGTAAGTGACAGGTGGAGCCCGCTATAGCTCCTCAATGAATCAGTAGGTCTCATGAGACAAACTATTGTCTTGGCACGAGGCCTTGACAAAATCTTATTTTTAGTCTTGGCACGAGGCGTTGGGTACGTGGTTATGATAGACTGGCGTTATTCATTCCATCATTATGAAAGTGGTTAGTGATATTGCATGTGATTATTCGATTAGTAGAATATCCCTGTGAATAAGTAAATGGAATTATTTCATTTTATTTCTACCATATTATACGGAAGTTCTTGTTTAAAAGGGTTTTTTTAGTTTTATACATTTCCTTAAATGTTTATACTTATTTTTGAAATTTTCCACTGTATTGCTTACCCTTACTGAGCATTTGAGCTCACCCCTTTCTATGTTTTATTTTTCCCAGGATTCCATGAAGTGTAATGTGATTGATATGCAGGGTTAATCCAAGGGAATAATGGTGTTCATAAAGATTATTTATGTTGTTTTTTACGTCTTAAAGTGAAAATGTATCATTCATGTATGTGATCTATTATTCCAAGACTGGTAAACTGATCGGTTCTTCAAGACTTGATTCCATGTAATCATGCCAACGTATTAAAATAATGCACCGACTCTGGGTAACTAGGGTCGGGGCATTATAGTTGGTATCAGAGGAAGTTTAGCAATAACCTTGGAAACTAGATTTAGATAAACTCTGATTATAGCACATAACCCTAAGATAGACTTTGAGGATTAGTATAGAAGAACTTTCTAGAATTTTGGTATTGTAGAGATTTTGTGATTTTTCTGAGCAATACATCCCATTATGGATACGAGCAGGTCGAGGCGGCTCTGGAACAGATGTACCTAGGGGTAAAACCCGAAAAAACCGCTTTGAGCTAGACTCGAATGGGAACTGGTGCACGACAACGAGCCTTGCTGTACTCTTGGTTATGACACTCCCGGGGGATATGTTTAGGATAATTATCAATTTCTTTACAAACCATTATGAAGGGATCATGAGTATATACTTACTCAAAGAAAACATTTTTATTATTATGGATTATATCCATAAACTGTTCAATTTGTGTTAGGTATTTTACATGTTTGGTAATTATTCATTTCAATTCATAAACTAAACTAGTTTATGATATTTTATAGAAATGGCACCCAGTAGAAGGAATGTGAACTCCCGTAATAAGTATGATCCAAAGAGTAAGAAGGATCATATCTTTCGTGGTCCTAAGCCAAAATTTAGAAGGGAAATAGTCTCCCATGTATTATCATCATATGAAGAAATAGTATCATGTGTTTTTAAGATGTGTAAAGAATTATCGAAGTCCCATGGATTTGAAGGGAATCCAGAGAAGAAAAGGATGGTAGAGAGAAAGACAGATAAAGGGAAGAAGGTAAATAAGGGGTTTTCCCATACGTGATAACTGTGGGAAGAATCACCTTGGAAAATTCATGAAGGGAATGGGAGAATGTTATAAGTGTGGAGAAAAAGGACACCATGTACATGACTGCAAGTGTAAGAAAAAGGTTTCAAATGTACAATGCTTCATCTTCAAGGAGTTTGGACACTACGTGAACCAATTTCCCAGTTATCAGACTATGCCGTAAATGATTCTGTTGGATAATAATCAAGTTATGATACTACCAAATATGAAGAGGAATGACTAGTGTTCTTATGTTGTTATTTTAGAATTATTTAATTTAAGTTATGTATCAATGATGTTCTGGAATTAAATAAGGATTGTACTGGGGTACTATTTATTTAAGGATTTGAGATTTTATGGTACTAAGAAAAGTGACTCTACAGCGAGTTAATTATTTTGGAAATTACATGATTGAAGGAAAGATAAACCTTAATATGGTCCTAATATTTAGGTAGTGATTTTGGAATAAGAGATGGTCGATTTTGGTAATTTAGGATGTTGTGGTGTTGTAAAAGAATATATAAGGAAGGCGTTCACATGTTATTACCTAGGAAAAAGGATCCGCATTATGTTTAATTTCATTGTAAATTTTGGACTGTGAGTTTGGATAATATTATTTTGGATAAGTCTAATGGTTGGAATGGATTAAGTTTGAAAGTTTATTTTTTGGATTTTTATAAAAGGACAACACGCAGACCGTGTGACAACCCGTCATGTCGGACAAAGTTGCAGGAATCGAACCCACAACCATAGTTCAATTTGGATCTATCGCCTACCATTGTGCTACTTGACGTTCCTTGATGGTATAATATAGTTTCATTACATAAACGTTATGATATGTGAATTAAAAAATCATTATATTTGGAACCCTATATGATTAGGATAAAAAGAGTATTTTTGAGTTGTATTTTGTTTTGGGGTGAAAGATGAGTTTGTGGTAGAAATTTATTAAAGGATAAAACTATAATTATAAAGTAAGTATATCTCCTTATGATCTTAGCCAATACCATAAATAAATTCTTCAATATTAAGAAAATGAACTTAGAAAAAAAATGTTGTCCTAGATGATACCTTAGATCATCACTAATTTATGGCTTTGGGATTGTTGGCCTTTTCATATCCATTTTCTCTACCACACTCCATCAGATAATTGATGGTTAGATTTCTCTTCCATATCCATATTTTCCTACATGAAACCCTAGTATGTGATATTTTCGGTAATCATCATACTTTCCACTCTTTATTTTAAATAGAGGCCTCATTAATTCATTTTTCGATGTGGGATTTCAACAAAGATAGTTTGAAATGTCAAAAATGTGTTATCCTAATACCTTATGTTTTGTTGAACCGATGGAATTTTAACTCATCATAGATTGATGAATTTAAGGCCCTAAATTTTACACTTGTTTGTTATTGATGAGCTCAATCACTACCTAAAAATATGTACGTTTTTCATCCAATTATATGTCTCTAATTTCCACCAATTTTCTCCGAATAGAGATCATAATTTTGTGGTGACCCCATTCATTTCTTTTTCCTCTTTTTAAAACTAAATTTTATTAACCCAATTTCCGATTTGGGTTTTCCAACAAAGATATTTTATATATTCAACCTTTTATTTTCTAAGACCAATTTCAAATTGTGAGGACGCAATTTATTGATGGAGGGAAGAAGGTAACACCCCAATATTTCATAGTGTGTTATTTCTTCAAAATAATTCAATAACTTGCACTACACGCAACACCGAGATCAAGAACACCATGACTTACCAAACAAGCAGTTCAAAAGAGGTTATGAATAGTATTAAATAAATTATAAACATTACGTAATCGTTATAATTTTTGAATCCATATTATGAGTTTCTTAGACATAATGTAAAAACATATTCATTTTTTGCAGTTTTACCAATTTTAATAGTGAACCCTTTTAAAATAGAATATTTTAAACTTTTATATATTCAATTTGACTAAATAAATTTACTTTTTAGAATGGGGACATAAAAAATTTACAATGAAACATCCCAATCTTCCACGGTATTCTTTCCTTTGAATAATACTGTAGTGTATGTTGTACACAACTTCGAGTTCTAACACACACCACAACCAATCAAACTAGCCATTATGAATAGTAATACCTAATTTTTAAAATTATAGAAATTTTATCTCTCAAAATGGACTTCATTTTTGGATTCGGAGTATCTAATTTAGCCTATGGTGAAATTTTGGTACTTTTCAGATAACTTTAATATTCTGATGAATAGTGATTATTACTAAATTTTTAATTAAAAACAACTTTTTTAATCAAAATAATTAATAGTGATAAATTATTAATTTGAGTGGTTTTAAAGAATATTTAGAATATATTTTTATCATTTAATACAATGTTGGTCATTGTCCATAATTTCACAATTTAACCGGACAAAAACAAGTATCAATCTTTTGATAGTTATTATATCATAAAAACATGCTTTTTGTTTTGACAGTGGGAATTAATTTTAAATTAATTTCTGCCACTTCTGTGTTTTTAATTTGAAAAAAATGGATTCCATATTTGTAATCAGGATGTCCAAATTGTGTAAATAGGTAACTTTTATTTTTAGACATTTTGAATAACTACTTCGGTAAATATTTTATTTACCATTGTTAAAGGGTAAATCCGGTAAATAAACGTTAAAAAATAATAATATAATAATACTAAATTACCCTTAAACATGTCCTAACATTATTTTTGGATACATGTCCGACCCTCGGAATCTTTGGGATGATTTTGGGACCTCATGGAGCCACTTGTAGGTGATAGAGACACATTATTTTAATTAAGTTAAAATAAATACAAAAAATGACACAAGCATATATCTTTTAGAAAAACAATTTTTACCTAGGGTTATATATGTTTTATTTTAGACTATAAATTTTAATTAGAAAGATAAAAATATTTCATACATAATGGTATTTTATTTATAATTTTTAGACATTATATAAGTTAATTTAAGTTTGACACAATGGTGATACACTAATTACATAATTAATGAACAATTAGAATAATTGATATTTTAAAAACCCAAATAAATTTAATTTTAGACTTTTTATAAATACCAATAATTTTATAGGATAATATGACATGATAGGATTTATTTAATTAACTTTTTTGGAAGTAATCATTCTGTTATAATTTTTACAAAAATAAATTATTGAATAGTGTCAAAATTGACATAAATAAGTTTTTAAATCAAATATTATCTTATTAATTGATATTAAATTCCTAAAAATCTAATTTTCGTCCAAGAGACTTATATAATGACATTTATATCACTAATGGACCACTTGGGGGGTCTCTTGGTTGTATATAATATGTTTATTAACCATATAATATAAAAATACAAAGAGACATTGTAAAGGTGAAAGAAATTAACTAAGAGTTAATACTTAAAGATAAGGTTAATATAATAACCCAAACCTGTATAAAATCTATTGGTTTGGTGGTTCTCTACCCATCCCCACCTTAAAAGTTAAATAATCCACTTTGAATCCATTATAAACCGAATATGAATTTATTATAAATTAATACTTTAAGTTTTTCCTAAAGAGCCCATCCTCCCCCTAATAAAAGGACACAACTTCTATCCAATTCTTCACACATTCAAATACTTTTGGTTCGGCCAAACCCTGCCAAAATACTCTCTCAACTTACCTCAATTCAACATAGATTCCTTATTTTGATCATTAAGCCATCCTAAGGAGCCCTTTTGATCAAATTAAAAGGAAGAACCCGAAGAAGAGGTAATGATTTCACCACCCTCTTTCAAGTTCCTTTCTTCTTCAAATTCATATTTCATTGTTATTTCTATTTTAAAATAATATTTATAGTATCTACTATATACTATGATGTTATTATAAATATTTTACATCCATATTCAGTATTCTATCCATCCTTTGAATGACATGTCACCATACGTGCGTACGTACGGCTTACCGTCTCCACGTCGTAGTGTAATTGTTAGTCAATACATTATTATTTGGATTGGTATAATAATGATGTGTATTTTATGTAAATAATAAATATAAAATTATAATGATTCTGTATATATGATATACCATCCAATTAAATAATATTTTAATATCAAAAGAATGATATTTTCGCTCGTGCGTATATACAGATTACCGTCTCCACGACGCGATGAGATTCATTTCCAAGTTCACCATTCATCGATGATTATAAAAATATATATTACTAATAAGTATGTAATATATGACATAATAATTCTACTGGAGAGATATATATATATTTATATATATATAAGGATTTATGTACTTACATATATCTTATTCACTTACTTCCATTCAATACAATATGAAAACAAAAACAGCGTTTATGCGTACTTACGGACTACCGTCTCCATAAACTTTGTTTTACATTTCATATATATGTATATTATACATATTTATATTCTAAATATATATGATATATTTATCATGTTTTATATTCTGGAATTATTTAAATCATAATCTAAGTGATACAACCAAGAGTAACAAGTTAAAACACGTACGATAAAGAAAGTGATTATTACCCGAAATGTTAAGTTAACATGGATATTATTTTTAAATGGGTAATATAAAGTCATAAATGAATCATTAATGATATAATAAATATTAATATGGTTATGGTATAATTTAATAACATACTGTGATCTTCGTATAGGAGGTTAAACGTACCCTCGACTAAAGGAAAGTGCATGGTTAGGGGTTTTCATCTCACTCCTTATTCCCATGAGATTCATGCCATATTGCCACTATTACCTTTTTTTGTGGTGTATGTACTGCCCATAAATGTATTCTTTGTGTAATATACTTTAATTTATGTGCATTTACATATTCATTGTATGATACCTCTTTCATGGGTTGTATGTTTCGTATGTAACCAAATTGGTAAGGGTTAATTCCTCAATCTCATCATTATCCGAGATTGTTTATGTGTAAGTGTTTACTGGGAAATTTTTATCATCCATGTAAATTTTTCATAAAAATGATTTCAAAATAATGATTTTAAGGATTTTGAAAGGTACTATTTATCAGGATCAGAATTTCAAATGATTTAAATATTTATCATTCTATATCTTTTTAATTAATGTCCATGTTTTCAAAATGATTTTAAGGATTTTTTTATATGGACATGAATGTTTTGAAATGATATTTCTTTTCAATTGTTTCAAAGTGGTATGGGACACTTTGATTCAAAAATATCATTTAAAATTACTTCCTTTATAAATGAGTGACTTTTAAATGATTTTACAAAAAATATATTTCTCTCAAAAAATTTTGCTCATAATTTTCATCAATGTCAACATCCTTGGATGGATTTTAAGCTCATTTGAATTTGATTTATTATAAAAAACATCCATTGAAGGTTTTGTGATATGTTTGACTGTGGATGTGTTATTTTTATACCATTCAGGGTTTATGGAGAAAGTATTGACATTTCGTATGCTAGTTTTAATACGAATGTTTATGTTATGTTTAAACCTATTCATATGAGGAATGCATTGGACTTAGTATGTGACGGGTGGACCCCACTATAGCTCCTAGATGTATCGGTAGGTCTCACGAGACAAACTAGTGTCTTGGAACGAGGACATGACAAAATCTTATTTGTAGTCTTGGCACGAGGCCTTGGGTACGTGGTTATGATAGTCCGGCATTATGCTTTCCATCATTATGAAAGTGGTTAGTGATATTGCATGTGATTATTCAATTAGTATAATATCCATGTGAATAAGTAAATGGAATTATTTCATTTTATTTCTTCCATATTATGCTGAATTTCATGTTTAAAAGGCTTTTGTTTTAGTTTTATACATTTCCTTAAATGCTTATTCTTATTTTTGAATGTTTATGCTGTATTGCTTACCCTTACTGGGCATTTGAGCTCACCCCTTTCTATGTTTTATTTTTTCCCAAATTCCAAGAAGTGTACTTTGATTGATATACAGGGTTAAGCCAAGGGAATAATGGCGTTCATAAAGATTATTAATTTTGTTTTTTACATCTTAAAGTGAAAATGTTACATTCATGTATGTGATCTATTTTTCTAAGACTGCTAAACTGATTGGTCCTTTGGGACTTCATTCCTTGTAATCATGCCAATGTATTAAAATAATGCACCGACTCGGGGTAACTGGGGTCGGGGCATTACAGTGAGAGAATCATAGAAGGTAACCGCCATAATATCTATTCTTATTAATCAGTGATGATATATATGGAATGCAATAAGAAAAAAGAAGTAGTAAAAAAATTACTAAAATGTAAAAATTCATATAGATTCCTTTAAAAACATTTTCTTTTATGTATTTCATCGACCAAAAAAACTACAAGTATCCATATTGGTAGTTCTCACAACCTATCCAGACAACATCCAATACAAGAGAAGATATAACAATGAATCTATGAGGAAGTAGTCCATGTCTATTCCACCTATTGTCATGTGTAACCAATGACTCCCGGATGAAGCAATCACCTTCAATTTCCCCTATAGTATGTTAATGTTAAACTACAGACACTCTAAGGAAGAACTCAATATCAATTCCTTCTATGGTATTATAACTCAATTATTGATACTCTGAGGGAGCACTCAATGTCAATCCACCCTATGGACTTGTAGTGTGATATTTGAAACAGACAGTCTAGGAAAGCCCTCAACGTCAATTTCCCCTAGGTCTCACTACACCAGGTTCCCGCATCCCCATGTAATGAAATCAAGCACAAATGGTAATTAGTAGCCAAAGTAAACCTCAATGAACTAGTTTTATAAATTATATAAAAGGCAGGGAACAACATATCAGATAAAATTACGCCAACCTGACAACACAAGGGATGGAAAACAATATCCTAATAGGGTGGTCTAGACCACATAGCCAGAAATCAAGAAATCATGGGCAAACGTATCCATAGAATTTCAATTAATCCTAAACACAAAAAAAAATTAACCCTTATTCAACATTAATGGAATAAAATGAATTAAAATGTTTACAAACCATTAAGACACTATATCCCAAAAAAGGATATTTGGAATTTTTGAACATATAACTGAAAGACTAACACAAAAAGCAACAAACCAACTACCTAGGCATAGTACGATCGATATACATGAACCTGAGGCCTTGAATCACCCTAGAACATCATATCCCTACCAAAACACTGAATCATTCAACTGAAGATAACTTGTGAAAAAGGAGAAATCATGAAACGAGGATCTAGAAGAAGGAAGAGCTTAATGTGGCGATTCCAACACAATCAACGATGGTTGATTCAATGAACAAATGAAGAGTTGGAGGTTCGGAGAATATTATCTAGCTAAAGACGCTCATGGATGGGATAGGTTAAGATGAAGTGTATACTACCGAATAAATGCGACCATTGTCCATTTAATGTAATAAAAAGAAAATACACAGTGGGTTCTTTAATAGTAAATGGTGGGTACATGCCTTAACCATCATCTAATTTAGGCAGCCTCTATGTTACGCAACACATCCATGTTCTCGGCAGTTACATGATAAGAACATGGGTACTTATAGCAACCGAGTACATTTTGCGTACATATAAGTACGTGGAATGTAGTCCTGAAATTGTAGAAACTCCACATTGTTTTCTAAAAAAACAACTAGAAAATAAATACAAGCATAAAAAAAAGATTTGGGTTTTTACCATCATTCCCCCTTAATGGAATTTGTTCCTAAATTTCCTAATCAAGGAGGCATAGAAGAAAAAAATCTCTAACATCTCTAACCAGTGTGATTGTACATCATCCACCCTCTCCCATGTATTGTCCTCTACTCGCCCATACTAACATAGTAATCATACCAAAGGAACATAAAAGTCACAAAGAACCCCCGCACTACATTCAGCAATCCTGATAGGTTGATCCTCGAATGGTGCATCCACCTCCAACTCATCCTCATATGGTGGAAGGAAATAAGACAGGTCTAAGTTGTAACGCATAAACTGTGAAACGTGGAAAGAATCCATGAATAACATGGTACCTATGAGGTATCTACAATTGATAGGCAACTCGCTGGACTCTCTCCAAAACCTCAAATGGTCCTACATATTTCGGAGAAATCTTACCCTATCTCTTGAACCTCTTGTGTCCCATCCACGGTGTGACAAGTATGAAAACTTGATCTTCGACCTAGAACCCCAGAGGACATCTCCATCGATCATCATAAGTATTATAAATAGAATGTAAAGTATCCATACACTTCTAAATAAACTCTATCTTCTCTATGGTCTCTTGAACAAGATGAGGTCCCATCATAGCTACCTCTTCTACCTCCAGCCAACATAGGGGTGATCGGCAGGGCATACCATACAGTGACCCATAAGATTCCATATGAATAGTATCATGAAAACTATTATTGTGGGAAAACTACACAATAGGTATGTTATTATCCGAAGAAACTCAAAAATATAGGATGCATGCTTGAAGTATGTCTTCCAGCATCAGAATCATATGCTCAGACTAGCCATCTGTCTGGAGGTGGTAAGATGTACTCAAAAGTACTTTTATACCCAAATCCTTATAGAGTCCCTGCCAACCATGATAATTAAAACGTGTGTCCCTATCTGAAACAATGGAGCATGAAACCCCATGTATATTTACAATCTTCTGGATGTATAACCATCCAAACACATCAACACTGAATGTCATCTTGATCGGTAACATGTGAGATATCTTCATGAGTGGGTTAATGGCATCCCAAACTGCATCATTCCGTCAAATCAACCTCTGTTACCATATCACAATCTCCATAGCAACATCATTCCACTTCCACTCAAAAATGTGTAACAACTAAAAAAGTCATACTATTTGCTGATGCTCTACCTTCACCTGCTGACAATTGGAGAAACTAATGAAATTCTAAGAAGAATATATCTTGATATGTGGCCTCCAATACTGACTGTGAAAATCTAAATACATCTTGGTGACATAAAGAAGAACTGCCCCAACTGGGGAAAAGGTAATAGATACATAAGAAAGAAACATCTTCCCTTGTCTTTCGAGCACCTCCAAATTCATATCAATGAAGAGAACCATAAGATTCCACAAACTACATACCTCCTAAACTACCTGTATCTGAGTCCTCTTACTCAACGCATCGGCCACTAAATTTCATTTTCTAGGCATGAAGGCAAGCTCAAAATCATAGGACAAATGATACTCAACCCACCATCACTGTCTCAAATTCAGATCACGCAGAGAGAAGATGTACTTGATATTTTTATGATCATTGAAAACCACAAAATTCTCTCCCAATAGATAATGTCTCTATTAGTGTAAGGAATGAACAACTACATCCTACTCAAGATCGTGGGTCGGGTAATTCCTCTCATGTGGCCTCTACAATTGATACCCATATGAAATGACTCCTTCCCCCTACATAAGCACAACTCCCATCCCAATACCCGATGCATCATAGTACACATTATAGTTCTTTACTGGATTTGGAAATACTAGTATCAGTGCGGAATTCAACCAACCATTCAGGACCTAAAATGATGACTCACAAAAATCTATCCACAAAAGCATCGTACCCATCTTATTTAGGCTCATCAGTTGCATTGCTATGTGTGAAAAGTCCTGTATAAAATTCATGTAGTATCCTACCTTCCCTAGATAACTTCATACCTCAAATACGTTATTCAGCTTCTCCATGGAGTCTATGTCTTTCACTTTCACTAGGTATACTTATACTCCTACATCTGAGATAATAAAACCCAAGAAGATAATTTTTTCCATCCAAAAGTGTCATTTTGATAGCATAGAGTATAACTAATTCTCTCTCAGTAATCTCAGAATGATCTCAAGAAGTGTGGATTTGTCATGTCCAGTGTGAGAGTAACCCAAGATATCATCCACAAAGACCACAATGAATGAATCCATGTATGGATGGAACACTCGGTTCAACAGAGACATTGAAATTCCAGGCACGCTCGTGAGACTGAACAACATAACCACATACTCATATTGACCATTCCAGCTCCGAAAGGTTTTATGTGGTATATATGATGGTATAATGCATAAATGATGATAACTGAATCTCAATTAAATTTTTGAGGACACCCAATCTCATTAAAGATGATCAAATTGTTCATCAATCCATGATAAATGATTACCTTTCTTGACTGTCAACTGGGTCATATTCTGATAATCCTCACAAAGTCTGAGGTTACCAACTACCTTCTTCAAAAACAGGACTCATGAACCCCAAGGAGAACTGTTGGTTTAGATGAAACCCTTTTCTTGAAACTCCTCCAACTGCTTCTTTAGCTCCTATAACACTGGTTTAGCTATCATATTAGGAGGTATAGACACCGATACATCTCCTGAAATGAGGTCAATAATAATGTATACCACTCGCTCCAGAGGAAAACATGAAAATCCCTCTGGAACGACATATCTATAACTCCTCCAATCCTATGATGCTGGTGTCCTTCTATTCTCTCCAGGACATACCATTCTCCCTTATGAAGAAACTATTTGACCTATGGTGATTTGAAACTGACCCTACGATGATACCAGTCAACAACAACTTTGAAGGGAACTATCCAGTCCATTCTGAGAATGACATCATATACCATCATCTATAAGATATATATGTCCCCCATGAAGTGACTCCCACCAAACTCTAGATGGAACTCCTTGCACTATTGTACCCTAGCCATTCTTGTCCCCAACGGAGTGTCACACGTCAAAAAATCAGAAATAGAAAAGATACAGAGCCCAAATCTCTCAAAAACAGAAACTGATATGAAACAATGGGAAGCCCCTTTATCGAAGAGTGTAGAATCTAAAAGTAAGGAAATTTAATAGTATCTCTAACTGTAGAAGAGTCGGGATCCTGCTAACACTGGGTCTACTACACTACAAACATTTGACCAATAATGTGGCTCTATGACCCTTCCAAACCACCCTGATCTAATCCACCTTGTTTTCACTGAAATCCTACCGACGAGCAATCATATCTGTGACCTCCACCTCGACCTGAATGACAGAATGAACACAAAATCAAAGACTGAAGAGAATCTAATGGTGCTTCTCTTGAATGTGAAGTCATATGGGAACTCCGATCACCAGCTACTAGCTAGAAGAACTGCAAGAATCACTAAAAATCCCATCGTGCTGCAAGCTCAGAACTCTAATGCGACACTCGGGAAATGTGGCCTCGTATGTTCGCCCTTCCCACATTGGTATAATACCACCTGGATACCTGAAGGTGTATCTCACCTACTCGGATCATCATGTGTAGACTCCCATCAGTGCATCTATCTATCATCCAGAGAAGCACTAACTCTGGTTGTCGAACAGCCCTAGACCAGATCTCTAGAATCCATCAGTTAGTGTTGCGTCATCAAATCACGGTTGACTATATAAGATATAGTAGTCAACCTGAAGTTGTTCGCCTAAGATCAAATGTATTTCCTAAGACAATCCTCAACCAACCTCGCTAGGAATAACTCACCTCCCCCTAGAATGGGTGTAAAGAACTGTAGATCTGTGAAGCATGATGAATACTCCATAATAGAGAGAGTGCCCTACTCAAGATTCACTAACTCATGGGTATGATCAGCCCTTAATGTGTCTTGGTAGAAGTAATCATAGAAGGTATGCTGAAACTCCTCCCATGTCATAACCTGTTGGCATCGTGCCTGTGAGATCACATCCAACCATCTCTGGGCAGAATCCCAAATTTTATTCATAGAGAGAATGAACCTCTTCTCCGGAGGCGTCCCTAGTTTCTCAATGATCATAAGCATGGATTCTAGACATGACTCTGTAGCATGGTGTCCTCCATCCCCTGATAAAGTGGGAGGATTCTACTTCTTAAATACCCGCATCAATTCTGCCATTGACGTGGTAGGACGTAGTGCTCCCTGGAATGTCTACATGAAACACAAAAAGCCCTCTTGGAACTGTGCTTTAGCACCTCTGTCCAGAATGATGGCTAGTTTGAAGAATGGTACTATAAAATAATGCTCTGGTAGTCCCTGATCAGCAATGCCCAGTGTTTGATAACTGACTTGTATCTGTTATAAAACTGGAGTACATATAGGTTTCATGACTCTACAATTTCAATCGCACACCGAAGGATCAAGATTTATCTAGGACTGAAACATAGAAGTGCATGAAAGGAATAGGATAAATAAAGAGTTAATGTTTTTCAAAACATGCATGCATGTCATGTATAACCCTTACATGGATTGTTCCTATGATCCTTCACATGGGCCTGTACTTCGGCCAAAATTTGTCATGAAACACACCATACTCATGACGCGTTCTCCAAAGACATGGCATGTACTTCATTCATTTCCCATGCCCAAGGACTTCTACATGAATAACCCACGTGGTTATCCTAGGACCGGACTACACGGCATGTTTGTGAGAGTCACAACGTATACTACATAGGTTTCAAATGCCTGTTTTGTTAGTCACACAGATGGACACATGACTGACTCTACACTACATGCTTACGCCAAACACGACATGTACTAGAAGGATTCCACTGCCCCGTGTTGTTCGTTACACGACCAGATAACTGGGTTATACAACACAGCGTGTTACAACATGACCCTACATGTACAACCAGAGTTTTATCCATCCATGTTTTTAGTCACACAGGTGGACCCATGTTCTACATAGAACAGCTTGTACATCCATTACACAGCATGTCCCACCAATGATTTCCCAACACCATGCCACTTCCCACATAGCCAGTGACGCGATCATAGAATACATGGTATATACATATAGTACACAACGTGTACTTGTGATAAGTAGTTCCATCATGAATAGAAGGACACATGGCATGTATTTATCATTACACACTGTATATTCATTGTTTTTTCAGATAGTATGCCTCAGAAACTACATCGGATCCCAAAAAATACATAATTGAACATTAAAGTGCCAAATTCAAATCTTGAGGGGTCATACTCCCTGCGAATCAATTCTTGGCATCATAAACATGTCATATACAAGCATAACGAAGCAGTGACCTGCCTTATTCTGATCCATGAGTGCCCATAACACCCATGGAACCAATTTTTGGCGTTCATTCAAACAAAAACATAAACATTAGAAATACCCTATCAAAAAACATGTATTCTATCAAGGAATCTATCATAACACCATGTATATCTATCATAAAAACTATCACAACAACAAGAAATTTGTAATTCAGCCTAAATTGAATTGCAAGAATTCCAGACATGTGATATCTTGCAAGTTCCTATATGATGCATGAGATGGAACACCCTTATCTCACCATGATGTAATAAAAATAGAACCTCAATAATATCAATAAAAACAATACAAAACTGGTGATTCACCCATGGTGAAGTCATATCAACTGTAAAAATTGAAAAACTGTAAAATTGTGACAATCGTGGTAGATTAGATTTTCCCTACACATGAGTTATCTACACCCGAGCCCAACTTATTACCAAGCACCTAGTACTTTATATCTCTTGCTATTAGATCAAAATAGTTAATGAAGAAGGAAAGAATTTCCTTTGATACAATGTTGTAATGTCCCAGTTCTGGATGCCGCCCAGAGGTTCCCCGTACCCGGTTGGTTACATGGCCTCAAATGCAATTCCCTGAACGCCAGAGGTTGATGACTAGTAGTGGGGGTCTTTGGTGTGATAGTGGGGAAACTAAGACCTCATTGGTAGAGTAACACATCAAAAATAAAAATATAAAAAAATAGGAAGAAATGATGATACCATAAAATAGTAGACAATAGAATACTGAAATAATTAAATAAATGGAGCACATATATAAATGATGCATGATATATTTGTCTAGTAAAGAATCCAAACACATTACAATGGTGGAATACCGCACTAAACCATTGTACAAACATTGAAAATAAACCCCAATAGCATTTAATGCCTTTACTTTGTCCCATGCTCCCCAGATCCACATCAATCATGTACATGAAGTAGAAGGGTGCTTGCCCTTATATACACCATCAGCAATATAATCAGTTTGAGCCAAAAAACATTACCCAAATAGGGTGGGAGACAAATCCCAGTAGGAAACCCCCCAAAGAACTATTCCTATAAATCAGGATATATATATATATATGGTATGAAATAAGAAAAAATAAGCATTAAACAAGGAAGTACTCAAAAGTGTACAATCCTATAGTTTCATTCACAAACATTGACTTTTATTAATTTAATCAAACAAAAAAAAAATTCATGTAACCCTCTCGGTAGTTCCCTCTACCTAACCCCTCTAGTTAAAATACAATAGAAATTATAACAATGACTCTATGAGGAAGAAATCACTACCAATTCCGCCTATAGTCATGTGTAATCTAAGACTCTCTAAGGAAGTATACATTGTCAATTCCGCATATAGTCTTTTAACGTTAATCTATAGACACTCTAAGGAAGCACTCTATGTTAATCCTTCTTATGTCCTTGTTATGTAATTATAAACACTATGAGGGAGCACTCAATGTTAATCCCCCATATGGTCTCGTAGCATGATAATTACAACTAACACTCTCAAAACCCCTCAATGTCAATTTCTCCTAGGTCTCACTACACCAGGTTACCGCATCCCCAAGTAAAGAAATCTTGTACTAATGATAGTCAACAAAAAAAGTAAACCTCAATATACTAAATGGATAAATTTGCTACAAGTCATGGCACATCAAATCAGATAAATTCACTCCATCCTAACAACACTAGGAATAGAAAAAAAAAATATCCTAATAGGAAAGGATATACCAAATGTTCAAAAATCAAACAAGCATGAGAAAACACATTTAAAGCTACAAAGGTAACCCTAAAAACAAACAAACAACCCTTATTCAGCATGCATGGCATAATAGGCATTGACAGGGTTAAACACCATAAACATGCAATACCCCGAACAAGGGTTTTGGATACTTTTGAACATATATATCAAACAATAACTACAAAAGGAATAAACAACCTACCAAGTCATAGTACAATCGATATACGTGAACCTTGGGAATTGAATCACCCTAGAATGTTGTAGATCTAAAAAAAAGCTAAAAACGTACAACTGATGATAACATGGGAAAATGATAAATTTGGAAATATGGCTCTTGAATACTCAAGAGAATTATGTGGTGATTCCAATGCAATCGACAGTGGAGGATTTAGAAAATCGACGAAGAGTCGGAAGCTCGCAGAAGATTCATCAGCTACATATTCTCCTAGACGGGACAAGTTGAGAAAAAGGGAATTCTACCATTTTGATAGGACCTCCATCCATTTAATGAAAGAAAAAATTAAACACATGGCGTGTTATTTAAATATACACGTCATGTACTTGCCTCAACTAGACTCTACTTTATCGGCCTCTAGGTCACCCCACATGGCCATGTGTTCGGTCATTACAGGGGCTGCACATGGCTACCCGCGGCAACTGAGTACAAGGCATGTACTTATAATACATGGCGTGTACTCCTAAAATTTCCAGATACTTCAATTTTTCTAAAAAACTACCAGAAATGAATGACACACCTAAAAAAACTATTCATGATCTTATAGATATGGCCATGGCCTTGGCCATTTTCAGATGTCTTGGCTGAGGCATTAATCATTTTCAGATGCCTTGGTCGATGCCTGAATGGTATATTTTATAATGTCTTAAATTATCCATTCCCTCATTATGAAACTAGAGATTTATTGTCTATATTTTTATTTGACTATAATAATTTTAATGTTTCTGTTTTTTGGGATTATTTAATTCGTTAATATTCTTGACATATTATGCTCATGTATATTTTTTATAGGCATGCATTTATAGTAATTCTTCATACCTACTGTTTACATTTTCTTCCTCGATATCATTAATACTTACTTATCATCTGAGATAACCCCTTTCTCAAGTATTATTTTCCCTAGCTTCTTGAAATTTATAGTATGAATGACTGGTATGGATAATCTAGGTGATTAATTTTGATTCAAAAGAAGTTTTATATGTTTTATTTCTTTTCAAGTTGTAATGTTGACATTATGTACGTATCATGATTTCCAAAACAACAAAACTATTTGTTCCTTCAAGATTCTTATTCCTTGATTATATTCCAATGTAACAAATAAAGGCACAAAAACTGGGCAACTGGGGTCGGTTCATTACGAATGATATGAGTGAGGAGAAACAATTTGGATATAATTGGATGAAAACATAATTCTTGGTCTGAAATAGAGCACCAATTTTTTGTTTTTTTTATAATTATACATCTAATAATTTATATCATAGAATTCATTGGATTCATTTGTATGAAGTTTACCCCTTATCTTACCAAAAAATGCGACAAATTATTCCAAGAAGGTTGAATATGAGTACTCAAGGGAAATATATCCCCTTTGACTCCAATGAGTCCCACTCCCAGAAAGATGGTTGCTGTCAATGGAATGTAAATATGGTTGAGATGGATGTGTTTCAACACATCAGTGCTCCTAATGATCTAATGTCTACTATAGTTGATCCATTGATAGACATGAATGACATCTTCTATCTCCTGATTCATCTGTTTAAGCCATTAATAACCATCCTGGTGGCTATTTCGTTGTGATTATAATTAGAAGTACTCACATATTATCCAATAATACTATAATAGGTGGGCCCATCTAGTAGATCATAAGACCCATGATACTATATTATGTATAAAAATGATGTATACTTTATTATTTAAAAGTAACTAAAAAATATACAAACTTTTATAACTAAGGATATTTTATAGTTTAAGATTTAGGGGAAAAGGATCAATCTTACGAAATAAAAACAATAAATGAAAAGTATGTGTTGATAGATTTAGTACAATAGATTTTTATCGAGAAAAACTCCATTAATCTTCTATAGGATCCGGAATGCATTTTATAAAAACACAGTTTGAGAAAAATTTCCATGTACGGAGTTTCTGAAAACAAAGATAATAACCTTTTTAAAAATAATTAAATCATTTGAAATATGATTTTGGAAATAGATTTTCAAAATATATTTCATAAATAATTTAAAAAAATAATTTCTAAAAACACATTAAAAATTAATTGGAAAAGAAATTTAAATTTGAATGAAAAATTTTGAAAAAAATATTTTCTCAATATAATATCATTTTGAAAACTATTTTGAAACCCCATTGAAAACCTGATTTTGAATATTAATTTGAATATAATTACACCTTTGAAAACATATAAATCTATTTTTTGAAATGACTTCTATTAGAGGATGTTATTTAAAGAATGTGAATATTGTTACACTATTGAAAACATTATAATAGATTTTGAAAATACATACACTAGAAAATGATTAAAAATAATCATGTTTTTTTTGAAAATAATAAGGATTATTTTGAAGAGAAAACAATGTGGATCCATTAATCCTTGAGTCCACTATGGGCCTTCCCACATATATGTGTTATTTGTTCACTCCCATTCCATTTCTTATTTAAAATATCCAAGTTCCTTTTTTTTTGTAAAAACATTATTATCCTTCTTAACATAAATACATTTTTCAGAAGTATATTTTTTTTATAAAAACTTAACTATTAATTGAATACACTTGAAAATTTGTAAATATAAAAATATTTATATTCATAGTTAAATCACTTGTTATATTTGGCAGTAGAAAATCTCATAATTTTTTTTGTTTTCTTGCCTAGTCAATAAAATAATTTGATCCCATGTAATTAAAATTTTCGAAAAATTAATTTCCATTAAACCATTAAAATTTATCTTTAAAAACTAATTTCTAAATAGATATATTAAATACTAATTTTATGAAATTAAAATATACTGATTTTACACAATACATAATATTTAAATTTTTTCCTTGAAATGGTAGGAATCTAATTTCATTTTCCAATTAAATTATAGAAATTAAAATAATATCAAACAAAATAGTAACTATAAAATACCTATTTTCACAAAATATCCCCGTTAACATTATAAGAATATATATAATTTTACACACATGATTTTATTAGAAAAAGTAAGTATACCCTAAGCTTATAACCTTATATGAAATACAATATAAATCATATAAAAATTATAAAAGAAACATTTTCAAAATTAATAATTTTTTAGTGCTTAATTTAGAATTTTTCTTTCGTGATTTAGTTATTTGAAATTAATTATATATTTATTTCGAAACATGTAATGATTTAAAATAATATATATACCAATATATATACACAAACACACACACACAGACACATATATATATATATATAGTGAACGAAAAACTTTATATAAATTTAAATGACTTTCATTATTGATTATAGTATTTGAAGATGATGTAATATATATAAAAATTAAAACGTTACAATTAGTATAAATTCACACACACACACTCACAAAAATATATATGCATAATGAATGTAAACAAGAAATACATTTTGAGAATTATGTATCCTATGTGCACCCCAATTTCATACACAATGTATGAATGGCCAATAAATCATATGATGTTTATTCTCATAAGTACATACCGATATATGATTGATAAAAATGAAATGAAAAGAATATGAATATATATATAAATCAAAGATTTATATTTTAAAACCAAAACATGTGGAAATTTGAAATCACACTTTCATATAATATATATATATATATATTTTGTATGTATTTCTGAAAATTTGAAATTATAAACAATAAATACATATATATATATATGGGTACCTATATTTTAAAATAGTAAATGATTGATATAAAATCATAATAAAATGTTATAAAAAGAATACATATTTTTTTATATAAGACGATTTTAACTGTAATTTGATATCAATATATGTATGAATGTATATTTAATGAACATAATTTTTTTTTCTTATAATGGAATATAAAAATACAAAAATTTAAAAATTTCCATTTACATGTCAATTTAAAATCACTATTTGTTTATTTAAATAAATATAATGTTAATTAAATTTAATTCAAATGAAATATATTTGAGTAAATTGAACATATCATATTTATATATGTGTTGTTTCTTTAAATTTGAGAAATATTATATATACAAATATATATATATATAATAAAAGTTACACCCTTTACATTTCTGGAATAGTATAATGATGGGGGGATAACCTTATACCTATGGGTGTTCGAAGCAATGTAAGGGAATGGCCTTATACCTTGATAGAGGTGGGTAATAGAATAGTTGTATAAATAAGAGGAATAATAAAAGGATGGATTCATCATTGATGATTTTTAAAACCAGTGAGTGTTCCTCAGATATATATATATATATGTCCATGGATTTAGATTCCAAGATAAGTTGGAGTAAAAACAGGTAAGCATAATTAGTGTCGTGCTTCACATGTAGCGTTGATTACTTGTGGGAAAAAGTGTAACTATAGACAAATGACTTTTATTGTCTACATTAGAAAAAACTAAAAGTGAGGACAGTGAATAGTTGGGGGATTAACTAGATTGTGAAATATTTGTACGTGATAAAAAGTGGGTCGCATTCGAGATCAATCAGATGGTTGGGCTTTTAGGGATTTATTATGTGGGTTTAGCGATGCCACATGGTGGCGTCGACATAAATGGTTTCTGGGGGGAGGTTTTCAGAGAGGCTGACTCTTGTGGTTTTTAGATACAAGGTCAATGGTGGATGAGACGAGATCGAACAGTGATGTTCAGTAAGTGAAGTGGATTTCAGAGGGGCCAAGGTCGATGACAACATGGGAGGTCAAGTGGTACCTGAGGAAGAAAACCCTTCTTTCGTCTTTTTTTTCATATTTTACTTTTAATTTTTTATCCATTTATCATGTATCATTTTTTTTAAACCATTATATATCAAAATTAAAT
Organism: Viscum album; assembly: GCA_963277665.1. Classification (NCBI taxonomy): domain Eukaryota; kingdom Viridiplantae; phylum Streptophyta; class Magnoliopsida; order Santalales; family Viscaceae; genus Viscum; species Viscum album. The sequence continues at coordinate 244,794,175 of OY728122.1, read as the reverse complement.
GTAGTTATATATATATATATATATTACCTACATAAAATCCATTTTTATAAACATTATATATATATTCATTTATTAATTATTTTTTTTATTGTTATATACATATACAAAATTATATTAATAATATATAATTTAAAAAAAATAGTCTTATTAACAGGTCATTTTCATTATTATTAGTAAAATTTTACTACAACAATCGCATTAATCAGATCATATCATCTTAAAAAAATTTACATTTTAGATCATACCCACAATGAACCATATATATTTTATTAATACTATTATCACCATAATGATTCATTTGACACAACATCTGTATAAAAAACGTTCATCTAAAGATATTTTACAATAGATTTCTTAATTATAAGATCAATGTCATGTCAATTAAATATTTACTAATTTTATATACATTAATATTGAGATGTATTTTCAAACAAAATATTATTTTATATGCATAAATAATAAAAGTATTTCAATGGATATATCCTTATTTCAACATTTCATATAAATTTTTAAACATAAATGGTTATAACCCAATAGCCAGGAAGACTTTTTTTATATTAATTACTCACTTAGAATGATTTTTATAATCAAGACTCTGTACATATAAGTACTATTCTCCTGATAATGATGCATATTTTTTCACATATGTGTCTTTAATCATCTTCTTTTGAGGACTCCTTCTAATGATGGATCTAGATGATTAATGTTACAACATCTCCACTAGCATGTTCGTTTAACCTTTCAACGTCTATTCCTAATAATTGTTTTATATATTAAATTCATAAGACTTTTGTCAAAAGTGGTGTCAAAATAATATATTATGACCTATCATCCTTAGTTTAAAAAGATATAATTATTGTTAAGTCTCATTTATTCCAATTAATATAATACAATATAGTAGATTATCTTAAAATTAAAACATCTATTTTTAAAGGAAATAATTTTATTCCAAAAATATTAATGCAATCATTAATAGATTTAAATTATTAGAAATATAGAAGAATAAATATAATTTTTTATAATGGAATTTTTTTAAATAAATTTATAAGAAATATCATTCAAAAAAAATTATTAGAAGAAAAATATTCATATAATTTATGGGGTGTTACATTCGAAACCCCTCAAACAGAATTTTGTCCCTAAATTTTTTTTCTTACTCAAGAAAAAATTTATAAAATTAAACAATTATTATTAAATAAATAGAATTTGGAGAATTATATATTTTTATATATTTCTCAATGTCCTAGGAGTTCAAAAGTTTATTGATAACTCAAATATTTTACCTCGATCTAAAGGGAAAGAAAAAAAAGTATTACTAATAAAGTATTCATAGAAAAAAATATTAACCAAACATCCCATTCGCTAATTTTATCTAAACCATTGCTTTAATACCAATGGTAGAGCCCCAAACCAAAGCTTCTATATATGGTACAAAAAATCCTCTATATTTTTTTCAATGTACCTAAAAAATATACAGACATCTATAACTGTGGATAATTTCCTATTTAGGATTCAGAGGAAAAGGACTACCCATTCAAAATAAAAATGATAAATGAAATGTAAAAAGTAAGATATTTCACGTGATTTATTTTTTTCAATCCTAACTGTATGAAATTATTATATGATCCTGAAATCATTTTGTAAAAACATATGGTCAAAATAATTTCCCAGTAATGGTATTTCGAAAAGATAGTAGAAAGACAATTTAAAAATACTTATACCATTTCAAAATTAAATTTAGAAATAGATTTTGAAAATACCATTGATTAATTATTTTAAAATTTTATTTTTAATAGGATTAAGAAATCCATATGAAAATACATATAATTGTGAAAAAATATTTTTTCTCAACAAATTTTCAAAATATAATATCATTTAGAAAACACTTTTGAAACCCCATTGAAAACCAATTGAAACACAGATTTTGAAAATTCCATTAAAGACTATTACACCTTGAGAAGCATATAAATATATTCATTGAAAATACTTAATCATTTTGAAATAATTTAATTCATATGAACAATGTTACTCTTTTAGAAAAACTTATTTTGAAAATAAATACACATGATAATTACTTAAAATAATATGGTGTTTTTTTAATAAAAAATTAATGATGATTTTGCAAAAACCAATGTGGACCCATTAATCATTTTGGGACATCCAAGCCTACCCACTTTTGTTACTAATGTGTTCTCTCCCCACTCCACATATTATTTACAAATTGCAAGTCCCATTTTTTAAAAAAACATTTTTATATTTCATTACGTATATACAATTTCCACTGGGTTTTTCTGTTTAGATGTTAACAATGATTTGATTACCTGTGAACATTGATAATTACATAAATATTTATATTATTGGGTGAACCACTTGTTATATTTGGCACTATTATATCACATGGTATTTTACTTTTTCCAGACCTGCCGATAAAATAATTAATATCCATATCATTAATATTTCTGATAAATTAGTATTCATTAAAACATTTAACATTATTTTTAAAATTCATTTCTAAACAGAATTATTAAATACTCATTTTCAAAAAAACCATTTTGGAGACATTAAATAATATAAAAAATCACATAAAATTTTAGACATCAAATTTAACATTCACATGAAATATAATATCAAAAAATAATATCTTATATAATAGTAATTGTAAAATTACTATTTTCACCAAAATAACCCCATTAACAATGTACAAATCGATATAATATTACTCTCATGAAGCATTACTATTAAATCTAAATATAACCTTTTCTTATAACGATTAAAGCAAAATTATATAACACTTATAATAAATATAAAATATATACATTCAAAATAAACAATTTTCATTGATTAATTTAAAAATTTCAAGATGGATAATTTCATGCATTAAAAGGAATTTAATATTCATTTATAAATATCAATCGATGAAGTTATTATGAATCATATAATTTATCAACATGTAATGATATGATGAAATTTTTAGGAAACCCATTTCGTTTCATGGGAAATGATATGATTAAGGATTATGATCATGTGGAACACAGATGTATGATATCCAATCTATGACGGGTGGGACCTATACCTCCCTCTAATACATTGGTTAAATATTTATATCTCATGGATAATTATTACTGAATGATGAGTAAACCCAATTCAATTTCAAACATTATCCACTATGATGGTTTTGGGAGTGAACCGTACTTTTTATGATGGTTTGGGGAGTGTACCTATTCTGAAATGATATCCTTGGAAGTGATCATCAACTAAGATGGAATTAATTTTCTATGACTATTTTTTACCAAAAATATATGTCTTATTATAATTTTGTATTGTATTGAATCATGATCTTTGATTATGTTATGATTCATATATTTTGAACATACAATATTTATTACAAGACTCAGGAATGTGGTCTTTAATATTCATGATATCATTTTCAAAAGTTATTATCAAGAACTCAAACTCTTATGTTCATGTTATCATAATGGATATCCATAAATTACTCTAACAGGTAATCTCACGTCACCGTTATTTATGTTTCTTTTCCCCAGGTTATGAATAATTGTATTATTTATAATATTTTTAAGAAGGATGAAAAATTTGATGAACATAGGATATGATATAGTTAATATATGAACCAGTTATATTGTCTCAATATTTCTATATGAACAATATTTTTTTTTCCTTAGTCACAAGTTTGTGTAATGTAAGTAATAGTCCTCAAAAAATGATTTAATATTTATATACAAAAATTGTGTTTGATTATAATATTTATTATAGGATATTATTAGTCATACATTAGAAACGAGGATGAAAAAATTTATTGCGATCCCTAAGGAAATTTTTCTGGAAAACTCTATGGATGATTAATATTATAAGAAAATATTATTGAATTTTGGTAATTGATATTGTGATTGGATTCCATGAAAGGGAATCATTTTCTCGATACTACAAGTTGAGGTAGCACTATAATAGAGGTACATATTGGTAATAACCCAAAAGTGTTCATTGAGATGAACATAGTCATCACTCAGTGCCTATTAATTGGCATTACTGGTCAACTAGTTTGATAATCTCAAGGGATAAGCATTGGAAATTCACAATCAATTTAAGAACAATCCTGAATGATTTAATTAGATAATTTATATGAATTACCTAAAAAAATGAGGTGTCATAGATTAAAAATATGATTTCATGATTTAGACATTCTATAATTAATTTTTCATTACTATTTGGTTCCCCACTTTGATTATTATTTATTTCATTATTTGTTTTGGTTTTACACAATTTATTAAACCAAAAGGAACCATGTAAATTGATAGTGAAATGGATAATGAAATTATTTTTCTCATGATCATTTAAATTTCATGTGGGTTTGAATGGAAAATATCATTCATATTCTCACCAAGCATTATCAAGTCATGAATCAGGATAGAAATTCATAAGAGAAATGGTGGGAATAACATTCTATTGAGTCATCACAAAGAAACACCCACCTTCCATCTGTCGAAATATAGATATCATAATTTATCCTCAGGTATCAAAACCACATATAATATCTTTTTCCTTATCAAGTTTTTGGATGAAGAAAAATTAATTTTTATTGTATTTCATATATATGGTGATGTTGATTAATTGTGGACTATCATCAGGAATAAAAAGTTACATGATAGAAGTGAATTTATTAAATTGGACGAGTTCATGTTGTTAAATTGTGAAAAGTAATTTCCTCATATTAATTTTATGATGGTGAATAATTATTTACATGAGATAATGTTAAATGATGATGAAACCATTGATCCATATTATTTAATATTATAATACATACAAGGTGTGTTCATCTTATTTTCATCTAGACCAAAAGTAAGGTTTCAAAATTCCAAAACGGATTAAAACCAAGTCTCGAAATGGATTTTTCCATTATATTATTATGTATTTAAAAATATAATGTTAATTTTTCTATTTAAGAGGAAAAATACGTTAGTGTTATGTGTCGATCTCATGGTTTTGATAAGAATAAAAAAAATTAATTCAAAGGAAACTATTCAAACCCTGGGGGAAGAAAATTATAGTTCCATTATAGTCAATGTGCAGGATGAAACATGGAGGAAATTGTTTTAATGTGACCTATAAATATTTTAATTTAGGATGATAATGTCATCATAAAATAGAATATGAATGTGATAGGAAGATGAATTATATTTATGTAAAAAGAGAGAAATATCCACTTAATACACCACACACATTCGAGAGATTCAAATAAAAAGTGTATGGGTATTATGCTAACTATTTCCCAAATATGAATGTTAATGAAGATGATTAATGTTAATAAACTCTTATGAAATGTGGAAAATGTAAATATTATGTGATAACTATTTATCACATCGAGTGAAATAACAACATGATAAAAATTACACATACTAACCACTCTAGAACTATTAATATCTTATTTTATACATGATATATGAATTTCATCAAATCAAAATAATTTGATTAGGTTATCCAAATTCCACACACATGACATGATATAGAAGTATCTATGAAAAAGAAAAAAAAATTTATGAGTTCATATCAATTCTATGATTATTATCCAGTTAGAGTTTGTGAGAATATTTTTCCTAAAAGTCGTATCATTTTCCTCTAGTTGAATTTGATGTTATCATATCAATGGGCAAGTTTGTTTTACATTAATCCATTGTCAATTTAAAAGTCTGGGAAGTCACATTTGACATTCCAAACGAACCAATTATTATATATCAGTATGATGATAAATATAAAAATTAGATGTAAATCACATAAATTATATATTATTTTATTTCTATTAGATAATTTATTTTATATCATATGGTAATTAAGGAACTCAAAATTGAGGATATTCCTATTATAATGAAGTTTTTTTTTATGATTTAGAATAAGAAATCCCAAGTCTTCCCTAAATAAAAATTTAGAGTTCTTAATATACCTCATTTTTTGTTTCATAAAAATATGAAAGACACCCTATATAATTTCTCCAATTATGTTGTAATAATTTAAAAGGAAAAATCATGATATGAATGACAAGAAAATCCCTATGGACAGGTCTTTCACCTTGGGGTTCAATAGCTCTATTTGTTAAAACTAAATATGGATTAGTTATAATCTACATTATTTATAGAGATTAATGTAATATCATTGACATGAATATTTATCCTCTACCCCGTATTGATTGACAATTATATCAACTACACGTAGAATAATAATTTTCAATGTTTGACCATCATTCATTATATCATCAATTGAGGGTCAAAGTATAGGTTATACCCAAGATAAAATTTTGTATATGGTATATAGTCTGTGAATATGTAGTCATACTATTCAGTTTTAAAAATTCCCACACTATAGTAATTTCTTTTGATGAATTGTTTCTATAGAGATTACCATTATATTTTTGGGGTAGTATATATATATATATATGATATTTGTGTCACTTCATAGAGAGATTTAGAACATGAATATTTCCTGAGAATTTTACTAAAATCTGAATAGAAGGTGAAATAATAAGAAATTTTTAAAATTTATGAATTGTGGATGAATAAGGTTTCATTTCTAGGTCATATATTTTCAATATAGGTTATATTAGTAGATCTATCAATGATGAAGGCTATTGAGTGTTGGACTAGTATAACTATTGTGACTAATATCAACAATTTCCTTGGTTTAAGAGGATATTATTAATGGTTTGTGGATCATTTATCATGAATATATAATCCCATCACCAAATAATATCACAACGGAGAAATATTCCTCCACTCTGCTGAATATGATTAAAATATCAAGGAACTGAAGATAAGGCTAGTTAGTTCACATATTTTTACATTACCCTATTGTGTTGTAGGTTTTTTCATCTATTATGATACATTCAAGTGGAGATTGGTACATGTTCTTAAATATAAGGCATGGATACATTTTATGCATCATGAAAATTTATGGTTCTTGTGTAAAATTATCCAACATATGATTTGGTGTTCGAAATGAATTTTTTTTTCATTAAATATATAGAGGCATTATATTTATTGAGAAAAGTGTGATATATATACTGATTGAAAGAGTTTAATGTATATATTTTGATAGTAAGAGTGGAATATTAATCAAATACTATGGTTAGATTTGATTAAGGATGTTGAATCATAAATAAATCACAACCGTAGGAAAGAATACATGAAGGCTGAGGCTCTGATTCCATAAAATCATGCCATTTTATCATGGATTAGGATATAAAATGATTATATATATATTTATTTGAAAAGAATAGATATTGAATCCAAAATGGAAGTGGAAAAATATTAACTTTATCAATTGAGGTTTCAACCACCAATCCAATTAATTATTAATGAGGTGTGGAAATATGATTTAGTGTTCCAAAATAAGGTTATAAATATTCATTATTTTAACATTGTTCTGGATGGAATGATATGGTTTGGGGAATATATAAGTGTTATGTCTATGACCTTAATATATTATTTTTAATTAATTGGAAATAAAATGTCATAAGAAAATATTATATTGTTTGATAAATATAATAATGGTAAATTATTATATTAATAATGATATTTCCATTGTTATTAATTAGTTTTTTACCTATATGGATGAATCAAATAGTTATATATTTGGATTTTTGTATCACATTAATTTTCTAGGAGACAAAATATATATTCACCATATAATTTCGTTAATATGGTGAATTTAATTCCCATCAATTTAATTTATGATTATTATACACAATATTTTGTTGGATTACATTTCTATTTTATGATATATCTTTAATGGGGCTTAAATTTATAAAGTTACCAAATTAGTAAGGTATTATTTTCTCAAATTACCTACATAGAGTCCTAAGTAGTGTTATGCACATGTATTATTCTATGCAGTTTATATAATTCCCCTTTAACATGTTGTATAATTTATATAAAGATTTTAATGATATTAAAATATCTATTTAATGTTTTTATTTCATTGTTATTTTGACGCAATTCTTCCGAAGTGGTATATATTTAATGTTACATTCTCATCATTTACCATGATTGTTTATGTATATATTTTTGAAAATATTATATTTTTATACATATTTATATAAACTAAAAAAATATTCTTCTATTTTTATTTAATTTTGGTATATATTATCACATCGTTTTCCCCTACTTATGGACTCAATATTTTAAATAATGTTTTTTAGAAAAATTTATATTATTTCTCTCTTTGATCAAAAACTTGATTTTATTCCAAATTATGTTTTTTAAATGTATATTAAGAATTTTTTTAGCATCCTAAAACTACATTATTGAATATGTATTAATCATGTATGATTTTTTATAAATTTTATTAAAATATTATTGATTTTATATTCCAAAAAAACTCATTTTTATTTCACCAAAAATATGAAAGGAATATTAATTATAACATGTATCATATTTAGATATTTATTCATCCTAAGTACCATTAATGTCATTGAATCTTCTATTTAATAATCTAAAGTAATTCTTTTTGAAAATTAATTTTTTAATGTTTTATGTATGAAGAAGTGTTTTTCAATATGGAAATTTTATTTTCAATAAGATATATTTTAATTTATAATTGAAAAAAAATTTACCTATATGATGACCAACATTGATGATAGGTATAAATCCCTATTTATATGACCCATGGAAACAATTATTATTTTTGTTTTAATGGTTTATTATTATGATGGGATGGTGTTTTTGAATATTGTTTTTCTACAATAGGTTACAACATAATTAAATTCATATGAAACTAATTTCCTTTCATTGGGAATGATATAATGAAATGGACAAATTATTTTCAAACCAATCTATATAATATATTAGGATCTGAAAAAATTTGTATGAAATTCATTTCATTTCATGGGTTATGACGTGATGAGTGTTTTATGATTTTATAGTGCTCATGTATTTGATTCTCATTCTATGATTGGTTGGACCTAAATATACATTCAATTATTTTACTGAATAATTAAATACAATGATACAAATAACAATGTAATGGGGAGATAACATGGTTCAACATATGAATTTTTCCTCTATGATGGTTTGGGGAGACTTTGATGACTAATATGATGGTTTAGGGAGTGAACCCATTCCACTATGATAGCCTTGGATGAGTTCCTTGAACCCTATGGAAATGATTTTCTATTTTTATGTGTATGAAATAATTTAATGCCTTGTGCCAATGTTATTCACTCTTGGGTCTTGTTCTTTGTTTCCCTTATGATTTAGGTCTTACGAACTACCAATATTTATGACATGACTCAACTTTATAACCATTAATATGTAACGTATGGTTTTAAAATGATATTATCATTTTCTCATACCATAATGTTAATTTTATGCTTACATATCTCCCCTGTTAATTCTTACCAATAATATGATCTCATACATTATTATGTTTACATTTTCCATGTTATTAGGATATTTGTTATTTAGGACATATCTAAAGGGGTGGATGTTTTGAATAACAAATCTGCATATGATGTAGTTCACCTATGTACTATTTGTTAATGTTACCATGATTCCAATGTAACTATAAATTTAGAATCCTTATTAATGTGTTTATCCAATGTAATAAATTTTCATTGAAAAATTACATAATATATTCTTAGGAAATTATTCAGTATATATAAAATATATCATAAAAAATGGGAAAGTACTATATAAATTTGTAAAAAAATTAGCATGTGATGTAATAATTTATTAAGGATATATTTAATTAAGGGCCCCATCCATAACCTAGTAAGTCTGATGAAAAAGTTATATGAATAAAAAATAAACATTATCAACATTGTGTAATAATAAATGTGGGTCCACATTGGAAAAATTAAAATACAAAATAAAAACCCATTCCCTAGAAAGAATGGTCATAAACCGTCAAAAGAAATATTATGGATGGTATCATTATATAATAACCTCAATGAGATATTCAATTCAATAAAACATGACGAAACATATAAAATTATATTTAAAAAATCACGAGAATATTTTTTAATGAAAATAACTTCTTCCTTTTAAAATAACATATTAGAAACATATAAATTTATAAAATATTAAGGATTTCTTGGGAAAATATTATCCAAACCTATAATGGATTCCTTAAAATTTGAATAAGTCATGACTATGGGAAAATTATTTTCTATAGTGTATTTTTAAACAGATATTTCAGACCATTGGATAAAAGTAAAATATTCATTAAATGAAAATAATATTACATTTAAATATTATTAAAAAAATAATGAATGGGTTTATATTTCTGTTATCAATCATTAAGGTACAATAAAATCATTATTGTAAATACATCAATGAAAATGTGTAAATAAATGAAAATTATACTTTACAAAATAGAAAATAATGTTGTATATAAATAAAAATATATTTGAGCATGCTGAGTATATAACATGATTAAAGAGAAATGGTAAAAAGTTTTTAATATAAATACCAAATGGACAATAGAATATAGTGGCTTTATTATAAAAATACTATGTAATTCACCCAATGGAATAATATATAGAAACTATTCTAAATAACCATGATATTTTGGAACATCACTTATAATTATTATAACATAAAAGTGATAATTAATCAATGATGTTTTTATGTTTAACAAATATAAATAAAAAACAATTTATAATAAATAATAATATAATTATATGTCATTGAAATTATATTCCTGTTATAAAAAAGAAAATAATGAAGTAAAATATTTCAATGAAATGAAATTGGTTTATGAAATATTTAACAACGATATGAGTTTACATATATATAAATTTTGTCATTTAAAATAAATTTATATAATATACTTAATATAATAGGTAAAATTTTTAGTTGATTTGTTATTATAATCTTTTTAATATATAACAATCAGATATGTATTACTGATATTAGTTATGTTCATGTCAGATGTTTTGAGGCTGTCGAGCTCATAATCAATGATCTACTTCAATAGGATAACAATTATTATAGGGTTTAGGGATTCATAAAATATTGAATTTTTTAAATTATATATTTATTATTATTTTACTAAAAATTTAATGTTATAATAATCCATTAATAGTGAAAATTAGAAATAAATATCATCTCGCCATTGAGGTGGAATGCCACACACTCCCACAAACAATGTTATGATTTGTTTATTGGAGGAATTGTTAGATGTTATGAGATATAATATTATTATATAAACAAATTAATTACGATAATATATTATATTAATTCAATACAATATAGAGGCCAACCATGAATGAAAGTGATAAAAAATAATGTAAAAAACTACATGAAGAATGTATGTTATATATACACATGAGCAATGTTCTCATTTTCAATAAGATTGAATGGGGGTGAATATATGGTACTACAAATTGTTAATAACAAGTAAATATATTTATGTTACTAATTTTATTATGTTTTCCTGTTTATATAATATTATGAGATGTTTATAAGGGAAACAAAAAGGAAAACAACCAACTAAAATTAATAAGACTTCTCTTGAAAACCACATTTGTCTTCCACCGACATCCATTAACATTTTACTACTTATAAAACCCCAAATTATTTTGAGGTATGATATTTTTAATTTATTTTATGTCTTTTTTTGTATAATTCATTAATATTAGCTGTCACTATATGTAACACCATATTAGCTTGTAGTTTATAGAACACTATTATTGGCTTGTGTTTCATAGAATTTCAAGTACTTTTGATATAATTCATTTCATGCAAAACTGAGTATATTTTTTGTCAAATTATAAAATAAAAATGTTTTTATTATGTTATACTCAACACCAAATGATGATTTCACTAAACATAACACTGACTTGTCCACCGTTACACATAAGAGAGACCTTTCTCGACAACATGCGTTGTACGCAATACTGAGGTTCACTAAACAACAGTTTATTATGAATATATTATTATTTAAAGGGATATAAAAAATACATTATTAATAGTATAAAAAAATTTCAATTTTATATAACATTAAAATTATTATTATATACTTTCCTAGAATAAGATATAAGAACAAAATCAATTTTTCAGATAAAAGATGTACTTCTAAAAAAAGAATTTTTTTTCTTCCTTTGGATAGAGCACCCATAATAAATAATGTTTCTAACACTTTCGTGTTTTCTATTTGAAAAAATAATATTCTTATTTTTATGCGTATCCTAATAATTTAATTTAGTTGAAATTTTTCTATTTTCTAATAAAACTCATATTTTAATTGATAGTAAAAAATACTGCATTTTAATTTCATCTATTTTATTTATATAAGTAGATTATAAATCTAATTGTTTTTAAAGTGTAAATGAATTATGTTTTTTAAAATTTAATATAATATCTGTCATTGGATGAAATTTCATATTTAAATTGGAAATAAATACATGACAATATTTTGATAAGTGTGTAATTCATAAAAACCAGATGTTTGGTTTTTGTTAATAGAAGTTAAATTTAAATTATTTTCTGCCAATAATGAGTTTTGAATTATGATAAATGGATTCCATATTGGGAATAATTTGTTTGAAATTATTTTAATTGTTTATTTTTTTGATGTTAGGAATTTTTACAACAGTAATTTTATATTTATAGCGGTTGAAGGTAAATTCAGTAAATTAGTGTATCAAATAATATGATAAGGATAATAAAATGATAAAAAAAATACAAATAAACTTTTAGATTAATTAAATTATCCCATTGAAATCTTAGGTTCTAAACATAGTAATTTAATGTCCACAAGATAATGAAAATGAAATAGATATTAATAAAACCAATGAAAGTGTCAAAATGTCAAACTGGTGTTTCTTATATGTATAATAATTTATATATAGGGATAATATGTGATATTTTCGAAAATAAATAGTCCATAGTAATATTAAATAATTACCTACATTATTAATTTATATTTATTTTTTTAAAAAGTTAATAATTACCATAATGTATTATTCATTTATGATGTAAAAAATAATTAATTGATTAGATTTCCATAAATTTTTATATTTAGATAGTAATAACAATACAAGGCCAATTAAAATTAACAAATCACATTAGTCGAGTATATCTCGACCATTGGAATCCAAATTCTGAGTATGTGACCATTTTGATCATTATAGAAGTGATTACGATATTTATTTAATTTTATTTAAAGTGATGTAAATGTTTCCACATTCGTACTTTAGCATGTTTAACATTTTTAATGGTCGATTTCCTAGATGATAAAATCAGATACATATATTATTGTGAAATATAATAAATTTTTGTTCATTATAGTATTTTATTTATATGTTTTATTCTATAAATAAGTATATTAAATAATTGCACAATATTTATGTAGTGTTTATTTTAATAATGATGATATTAAATAAATGTTATTAAAATATAAAAATAAATAAAATTTTTTCTAATTAATTTATAAAATGAATTTTTTAGATGACTTAGATCCATTAGAGATATAGTAAAATATTTATTTACAGGATAAAAACTTATCTTGCAATTTATAAAAAGACATCAAATGAATTTTGTCAAAATTTAAAGAATTTATATCTTGAAAAAATAATGTTTTTTAAAATTATCTAAAAAAATACAATTTCATAAATATAGAATTATTATTATATGGTCTAAAATTTTTTAAATGGTTAATTTATGGTATAATTTAATTTAAATAAGTATATATTTCTGCCTTTTAATGTTAAAACATTTTTTATCTTAATTAAAATTTAATAGAATTACTAATTGTCAATTAAAATGATAATGTTTAAATTGAAATAAAAATATTCCTAAATTGAATTTTTTGATGATATATAAATAATATCTTGTATTAGCTTCAAATATAACTAGTTTTGGAGGAAATTGGGTATATTTTTTAAATTTACACAAATTAATATTTTTGATGTTTCCAAAAGTTCCTTCACCTGAATAATAAAATGGAACTTACTCCCTCAACATTTCAATTCATTTTGAGACTTCAAGATCGACCATACCCTGACAATTTCCCTTATAAACTTCCTTATAAACATTCTACATGACCTGGTATTCTTCAATGTCCATATCTAGTGCTCCATGTGAAGATTTAGAGGAGGCACGTCGAATAAGATGTAATATCATTTACCGATTCTTTCAAAATTCTTTCTTCTTTTACATCTATCTCATGAATAGTATCCTTATAAATTAATAACTCTAGTAGTACATATATATAAATAGTTTTTTTATATTATGAAACATTTATATACCACCATCTAACCATCCAATGAAAAACGAAATCACCACACATTGGTACATATTGCTTACCATCTCCACGTCGTGATGTAATCCGTTTTTCACCACAACATTTTATGGATGGGAATAAATATGTAATTAATAAATATATATGATTATTAAAAAATGATTATGATTATGTAATACTATAAACCATACTATTCAATTCCATTCACTAATTATGGGAACTATATCGTCACTCGTGCATACTTATGACTTACCATCTCTATGGTGCTTTGTGATTCGTTCTACATAATCATTATTAAAGAGTTATTATATAATTTTATTAAATGAATAAATATGATATATATCAATAACATGTTATAAATTATATAACTATAACCTTAATATAGGAATAATTACTTATCTGAAAAATCATGCGTGAGAACATAAAAAAGTTAATACCGGAATAACGAGTAATAATGAAATGTTACTAACAAATGGAAGAAAATATCATCCTGAATGTTATGATAAAAATTATTATGATTCTAGAATTAATCCGTAACATTATTTAAATCCTTAAATAGGATGTTCTGATACATATGAATCCTATCAGTCCTATGGTAATGGGATAATTTTGCAATATCATTTTTTTCAAGATTTTTTAAATCTAAGTAATTACTAGAGTTATATTTATCATCCATGTCCATGTTTTGTAAAAATGTATTCATTAAATATTTACTATTCCCCTTTGTATATTTAAAGTAATTATTACCCATTTTTTAATTTTAATACAATGTTTCGATGGAATCATTCTTTCATTTACAATACATGTTTCTATTATACTTTTTTGACTAATGTATGAGGATAATGTATTTTTATCTTACACAAAATGTATATATTTTTACCATTTCATGATGCCATCAATACATGAAGCATACTATACACTATTTCATGTTTAATTTCAAAAAAAAAATCTTTTCTTTTAAAATTGAATTTCATTTAGAGAATATGAATCTTTTTTGAAGAATAATGGATAATTTCGTCATGAATTAAGGTGAAATGTTTTATAAAAATTACCTTCCATCTAAGATGATGCTATTTAAATAAGGTTATGTTTCTAAAACATTAATTTCTATTATTTGATTTTGTTTATAATTAAATTTTTTTTATAAAATCAATTTATTTTAAATGGATTATGATTAAATTATGTTTAAGAAGCTAATTTTATTTATTGGGTTATGTTATGATGAATTTTTTGTGTAATTGTGACACAAGTAAGAATAATTTCATTATGATATGGGTGGGGAATATATCTCCCTATAATGAATTTGGTAAAGATATTTATTTATAACAATATAGATATTATAGAGTAATAATTTTTTATTTCTATTAATATTTATGAATAATATGATAATTTTACATTGAAGGGAATTCTTTTTCCTATAGTGTAGTCGATACAAAACAATGATTTTTTCGAAATCATAAATTTCACATTATATTAATATATACCATAAAATAATAAAATATTGTTATTATTATAATAAATGGTAGTTTACACATAGCCATTAGAATGGAGGGAATTAATAGTAACAACTGATTTTTCAAATATGGCTTAGACATGTTAAAATAATTATTCCTTGGTTACAAAAATTAATTTAAATTGAAAAAACCTATTTAATATAATGGATGTGTTTTGATGAAAACCTATTTAAAGAAAATGATTATGTTTGTAAAATCTTATAATTCCTTATGGATTTTTTTTAATTAAAGAGATATGTTATATATTCAGTGAACTTTTTAAAATTCATAATATATGTTTTAAAAATATGATATAAGAAAAATTCCATTTTTTTATAAAAGAAGTATTATTATATAAATGATTTTTTACAGATTTTTTATGAATAACCTTTTGTGATTTTTGATTTTGACACCTTTTTATATTATAATTTTAATATTGTACTTCTTATTTTGAACCAGGACATCAAAATTTACTTTTGATGAATTTTGTGATACTTTTTTAATAACAATAATGTTTTGATAAACTTTTAAAATATTAAAAATTTTAATTGAAAACATCTTTTCCCCTAAAGATAGTTTATATGGATAAATCATATTACATAATGGTTTTAATGTATAAATAGAATATTATTTTATCATTTAATCTTATTATGGTCATTGAATGAAATTTCCCATAGAAAGAGCACATAGACACATGTCAATCATTTGATAGTTATTACTTTTTAAAAAAACCTCTTTTTCTTTTTGACAACATCAATTAATTTTAAATTAATTACTTCAATTTTTATTTTTTGTATTTGGAAAAATAGATTCCATATTTGGAATCATATGTTCTAATTTTTTTAATGTGTATTTTTATTTATGGACATTATGAGTAGTAACGTTAGTAATTATTTTATTTATAATGTTGAAAGGATAAATCTGGTAAATAAATGTAAAAAATAATAATAAACTACCTTAACACATGTACTAATACAATTGGATGAGATATGTCTTACCATAGTCATCCTAGGGTCAATTTTGGGACACCATGGAGCTAAATGGATATGAAAATGACAATTTAAAAGAATTAATAAAATGTAAAGAGAAATATAAAATAAACATATATCTTTAATAAAAAAACTTATATATGGGGTTATATAATTAATATTTTCAACTATAAATAGTCATTTGAATGTATGAAATCATTCATACAACGTGATATTTAATTTTTTATTTTTAGACATTATTTAAATAAATTTAATAATGACACAATGATGATTCAATATTGATTCATTAATAATGGATTCAAATAAATGATATTATAAATATTAAAATAAAGTTGATTTTTTACTTTTGATGACACCCATTATTTTTTGGGATGATATAGAAAAATTATATTTGTGATAATTTCTTTGGTTTGAAGGACTAATTTTGGTAAGAACTTGTTAAAAGTCATGTATAAATTGTGTCCAAAAGTGTCATAAATCATTACTTAAATTATAAAATAATTTATTAAATGATATTAAATTCTTAAAAATTTATTATTTACAAAAATGCATAATAAAATACCAAATATGTAGTAAATGAATTTTTTTGGGTCCTTTGACATGATATGGTAATTACATTAACCGACAATGTGAAAATACCATGATATCACTGTATGATTAAAAAGGGTAAAATAAGGGATAAAACCAAAAAATATGGATAACCAATTTTCTAAAATTGTCTAAATATTAATGGATAATTGTTTTTCGAAACAAATAATCTTCTACTCAAATTAAAATAGTTTTGGTGTTATTTTTAATCAAAATTAAATTTATAATAAATTAATATTTCTAGACTTTCTTAAACTGCCTCTCCTCGCTACTATAAAATTCCACCACCTATACGTACATATCACACAACTATATAGCCCCTTTTCTCATCCAAATTGTACCAAAATATGCTCCCAACATCATTCCCTTACTTCTAGAAGCCATACTAAGGGAACAAAAAAATTCATGAATTCCATTTGGCTCTAATTAAATGATGTTACCTCATTTAGACGTAATATATTCTTTCATGGAATTTTATTTTATTTTCCTTCTCTAGTATAAGTGATCTATTAATATTGTGATTACATTAAAACAAAAACATCCTAAACATACTAGAATTTTTTATGACAAGGATTATAACTATACGTACACACTCCTCCATCAAATGGATATAAACATATTATTTCTGTGTACGGCGAACTATTGCCTCACGAATCGATGCTTGTTAAATTTTCCCCAAACAACTCTTACGGTGGCCATTATGATGGAATAATATTAAAATATGATATATATTATATTTTTATTTTCTCTATAATTTAGTAATATTTATTTACAATATTACTTTATTCTTTCCTTGATATGTAATTATGATAATTTAATTTGAGGAAGCATGGACTACCTCACCATCAAAGTGGTATGACTCAATCATGCTATACATCTAATGCATAAGGATTGTTTAATTAATCCTCTGATAAATACATAAAATAAATATTAAACTGGTTTTATAATATAGTTTTATTTCATTTTATTATTATTTGTTAATATGATAATGATATGAAAGTAGCTTTCATACATACATATGTCCTACCCTTTCCATGATTGGTGAATTTAATTTTTATCTCTAAATATTATTATAATTATAAATACAAACATACTGGATATATATTATATTTAAATCATGTGAAATAATATTCTAGAGACGATGTACATTGGCCACATGGAAAATTTATAACAAAATGAGTTCATTTTCGACTTATTTACTGAATATTGAAAAAATGAATATTATGAACATAAATAATTATGTATCGTTTATAACATGATAATGTGTAATTTAAAATGAAAAATAATCTTGAAAATGGATCTGAATCAATTTTAAATTAGCACAAGTCTATTATTGAGGAATATAAATAAAGAATGAGACATGTTAGACTAATGGTAAGGGGCTTCGTCTCAATCTCCATTCATTGAAGAAAATTTCAATTTATATACGACCATATTTTAGATAGATTATAATAATCCCTATTGAAATTTAATTTAATTCAAATGGAGTATTTTTCTAAAAATAATTTTTCTAAATAACAAAAGAAATTTTTTCAACATATGCAGTGACAAAAACCTCTCTGTCGGTATAACTGTTATTTAATATTTGGATTCCTCTGTAATCCTTACTATTTTTTTTAGTGGAAAAGAAATACACTATTCCCTTTTCTGTGTTATTATTATATAATTTTACTTGGACATTTGATGTCTGGTTACGTGATACAAAATATGAGTTCATAAATGATAAACTGAATGATGGGTGGTTATGCGATAAACAAAGGATAAGTGGTTAGGTTATAACCACCAATGAATTGGGTATGGAAGTTGGCCATTTGGAAATTCCATCTAGTGGTATATGTGGATGCTGAAAATATGGTTATTCCATTACTATATGTTTATGTTGCAAGATTTCTTTATATTATATATGTTTCTTTCTCTGGGATTTATGGTAATAATGTTGTTACAAAAAGTATAATAAATGATCTTATATTCAGTGAAGTGTTTTTGCAACATCTTAATTGTAAAAAGTATTACGTTATGATAATGTTTTAGTGGTTTACATGATTTCACATGTCTAACAGTTTTCATTCATTAAGTATCATTTACTATGGTTTTTATGATCATACCATATTTTTGAATTTTTTTCACATGGAAAAAGGAAGGGTAGAGAACGAATGAATTCCAGAATATTTTTATCAGGAAACAAAATCTTATTTTATTTAATGATTTTTATTATTGATAATGAATTGGATAGTGTAGATGTGTATAATTTGTAATATTTTAGATGTAATGTAATTGTTATGGACTAATTCTTTAAAACTCTAAACCTAAAAATATATTCAATGTGAATTCTTCACTTAAGTGATGATTATTTAATGTTTATGGTTGGGGCCATATAGTTAGTATCAGCGGTCAGTTTAGATAACATTAGTGGTTAGGGTGTTATTTAAAAGTAAATGACATGTTTTATATAACCATAATGAATATCATATCAAAAATATTCATGGTTATTTTAGATTAATTTAATGAGTTAAAGATAACATGAATAAAAATATGTTAGTGTTTTCTATCCTCCTAAGATTGTATAAGATCAATTTACTGATATACTCACACTATCATTTTGGTTTTAGTATATGGACGGATCTAGCTAGAAAAAATATAACAATCGATTTGAAGTAGTGTGTGGTGGTTTTCTAATTACGAAACTAAATTAAATGTGAGATTTAATTAGAACTTTTGTGGTTTATCATAACCGACAATTTGATGTCTTGATTTCCACTTGAACCAAGGTGATTTTTCTTTTGCAATTATATATGTGAGAAATTATCCATTTTTCTGTTAAGTATTAATCATATTGGTAAGTATATTCAAAATCCTATGTGTCATGGAAGTAGAAAGAAACACGTACCGAAAATTTTAAACAGGGTGAGAAGAAGTTATATAAGTGTTAATAAAGTTCATAAAGAAATAAACATCAATGAAAATAGAAGTGTTTAGTTGGATCCTGGAATGAGAAAGAAGTTAATTTTTATTGTTCAATTGAATTTTATAAATGTGGTGTACATGGTCATTATGAAAATAGATTCCCTTGGAAAATGTTTAATTAATGAGATCGGTAGTGCTGTACAAATATGTGTTTACCAGTTCCTAATTTCATTCCAATTAAAGATGATGAAACTGAAGATCGCATATGAAAGGTATAGATTATTTTATTTTCTGGGTTTTGACATGCACATGAGCCTTAGCCTAGTTGGTAAGGACTTCGTATGTGCATCCATGCGACCAGGGATCCAAACCAGGCGGAGGCAGCATTTCCGGGGGATTGTAGCAGTACTGTAGCGGGAACTGTTGCAGGAACTGTTTGGCATTGTAACAGTTGGGAATATTCCCCCGTTTGGGACTTCAGGCCACCGACTTGGTCCCTAAGCCCTTTAAGGCCTTCGGGCCACCCAGGCCATCGTGTTAGTTATCCCTTAGGGCCACCTCAAGGCCTTCAGACCTCCTTAAGTGAAGATGCAAACCAGAAAACCTACAAGGAAAACAAGCTCTACAAGGAGGATAAGCAAGGAGCTTTAATCACAGCAGAAGCTAAATAGATTGAAAGAACAAAAGGGTATGGCACCTGCCATTGGGACAAGCTTATGCATGGACGGGAATGCCTAGCCGAATAGTCATGCGTAGGTGGAGAGCTGATTTCACGTTCAAGATGGTGGGGAGGAGTAGTTCCAAGTAGTTAGTCTGGGTTGTATGTAATGTTTGAAGCCTACGAGCAATGAATTTTTCTATGGCCTACAGGCCATGTAATACTTATGCCTACATGCCTTGTAAGGGTTACACCTCACCGCTTGAAAGGCGGATTATCAAAATCAATAATAAATGAAGGCCTTCGGGCCATTGGAGTGGGTTTTGACATTATTGAATCGTAAAAAATTATGCATGATTTTTTTGTAGGAAGGATGTTTAATAGAATAAGATGGTGGAACAAGGATAAAGGATCATGAAGAATTTTTGATGAATACGATGTCTACATTTTAGGAATTGATGAGTTATGTTGGATTTATGGAAGATGATATGTTTAATTGTATTAATGAAGGGATTGCATTTGGATACATCTAGTATTTTTAACCTATAATTTTTATATATAAAATTGTTAATTGAGTAATAATTACCATTTATTTTGTGGATATAGTTATAATGAACCATTAGGGTTTATATGATCCTTGAATTATATAAAATTAAGGGTTATTACATTATGGGTTGAAAAATGCTATGTACGAGATAACCATTGAGGATAAAATATGTTATTTTTGAGGATTTTATCTCATTTGGGGAATGTTTTAAGAATAATATATTTTTATGAATAAGAGAACCCACAGGATGGTTGAAAATCCTCCATGTCTGACAAGGCTATGGGAATCAAACCCACAATCGATGGACAATAAGGGCGCATCACCTCCCACTAACCTATGCGAAGTAGCGGGGGAGTATGACTTATTATTTTTAGTTATATAGTTTTTTGGATAGAGAATATGATGATTATGGGGGATTATGTTTTATAAAATATATATATTTAGTATAGTAAAATAATTTTGTTGAATAATTGATAAATGTTATTTTGGAAGACGTTTTCTCTTTTGGGAACAATATATGCCAATGAAAAATAGAATACTATGGGATATAATTTGACGAGTAATGGTTGAATATTTTTTTTGAAGAATCTATATTTTAATTTGGGACATATGGAGATTTATGTTATTTATGGAAATGATATCCTATCATAGGGAATACATTATTATGTTAATTTCTTTCTATTATGAGACATTAAGAGTAGTTGATGTTATTTGTACATAAATGATTATATTTATTGTGGAAGACTATGTTATCAAATCTTTCTTAATTTTTTGTTTCAATATTAGTTTGGATTATTTTTTATTATTTTACGGGAATTTCTGTATTGAAAGGACATTATTGATCATTGGATATTTTTGTTGAGTTTTAGAGATTAAGAGTAGTATTTATTTTTTTAAAATATTATTATTTTTTGGGATTATCTAATCTCGTGTAAAAAATTTTTTTGGTTAATATCTAAAGATATTTGAAATATATAGTTGTACTTTTGTGGATAATTTGATTCTATAGAAGTTAATTCTTTCTCTTTAGGTGTGACCAAGTCTTCTTTAACACTCATAGTTTGGATAAAAGATGTGTTTTTGGAAGAAATTTATTAAAAGATGAAACTCTACATGAAAAGTAGGTATATTTCCTTATGTTCTTAGTAAATATCATAAATTAATTCCTAAAAATTTCTAAAAGTATCATAAAAAAACGTTGTATTTACTACTCAGGAATCAAAGATCATTTAACCCATCACATGTTTGGGGTTTTCTGGTTGTTAACATTATTCGGATCATGTTTTCTATTACTCTCCATCCAAACATTACACTTAGTTTATCTCCCACACTCATGTATTCATACATGGATCCAGAGTATTTTTTATCTTAGGTTACCTTTTTTCTTCACATTCGTTCATTTAATAGGATAGTTTTATTTAATATTTTTTCTGATGTGAGATTTTCAATGATGTTTCTGAGAAAAAATTTAAAATTTTGGGGATGTAATTTCAAAAATGGGGGAATGTTGTATTAAAACAAGTATTTATAGAATAACACATTTTCATTTCAATTTATATTTATTAATAAGATTTCAATATTATGTTAAAGGGGAAACTTTATTGGATAATGTTCTCAACTCCCAACAAAACATTTTTTCCGAAATCTTACGTTTCAT
Source organism: Viscum album (assembly GCA_963277665.1). Lineage (NCBI taxonomy): Eukaryota > Viridiplantae > Streptophyta > Magnoliopsida > Santalales > Viscaceae > Viscum > Viscum album. Next base: position 244,771,092 of record OY728122.1, on the reverse strand, counting down.
ACAACATTGATTTATATTTAAAATTAATACAAAAATAAAATTATTATTTTAAATGGTATTTAATGATAAGACATTAGAATGTATTGAATGTATAGTATCAACTGAATTTTGAAATTAAGTTAACACATGTTGATGTAATGATTCATTGGTTAAAAATATATTACGATTGGAAATAAAAAGCATTTGATTATAAATGATGTTTTTTGGGAAACATATTTAAAATTGAATTGTACTGTTTATAAAATTATATCACTCTTTAGGGATTTTTATTTATGGAATTATATATGTTATATATTAAATTTAATGTTTTAAATCCATCTTATATTTTTTCTAGATATGATATAAGAACAAATTAAATTTTTCTGATAAAATAATTCATTTTCTAAAAATGTAGTTTTACATCCTTTTGATGGGAACACTTTTTAAATTTAATTTTGGAAACCATTATATGTGATATTTGACAAAATATAATTATTCCTTTAAATAAGTACATCAAAATTTATTTAGGATGTTGTTTTGATATTTTTCATATAACTATCATGTTTTGAGGAATAGTATAAATATGATAAATTTTAATTCAAAACAGCTTTTTCCATCAAGATAATTTATATAGATAATCATATTATTTAAATGATATAATTTATAAATGGAATAGTTTTTTATTATTTAATACACTTTTTTTCATTTGATGTAATTTTCCATTGAAATTGGACGTAAACACATGCCAATATTTTGATATTTATTACTTCTTGAAAACCTGATTATTGGATTTTTCAATGAGAATTAAAATTAAATGAATTGGAAATTATAAGTTTTGAATATGAAAAAATATATTCCATATTTGTAATCATAATTTCCAAATTTTTTGAATGGGTACATTTTATTTTGGGACATTATGAATGGTATATTCAGTAATTATTTTATTTACCATGGTTAAAGGGTAAATCTATCAAATAAGGGTAAAAAGAAATATTATAATAAAATTAAACATCCCTTAGTGTTATACTAATACTATTGGATGAGATATTTCCCACCATTTGAATATTTTTCTGGATTTTGGGACCCCATGGAGAAATGTGGATGCGAAAATGATATTTTATAATAATTAATTTAATGTAAATTGAAATATAACATCAACATGGAAATTTTACCAAAAAAATTTTAATATGGGGTTATGTATTTGATCTCTTCCACTATTGTAAATATAAATACAAAATTTTTTTCTACATCATTATATTTTATTTATAATTTTTATAAGTTAAATAAATAAATTTAATTATTAAATAATAATGATGCAATGATTCATACATTAAAAAATGGTTCAAATAAATGATATTATAAATATGAAAATAAATGTAATTTGATTATTTTTATGCACTTCATGAATTTTTTTGATGATATAGACTTATTATATTTTAGGTAATTGCATTGGTTCGATGGAATCATTTTTTATGAATTTTTCAAAAGTCATGTAAGAATACTATTCAAAATTGACATAATTCGTAAAAATATAATACCTATAAAAATGGATAATAAGAGTCAAAATATGTCATATGTTACTTTTAGTTGGTCTTTTGGTGTGATATTTTAATTATATTAACCCATAATGAGTAAAACACATTATATCACCCAACGATTAAAAAGTATAAAATAAGGGTCAAACACAAAATATAAGTATAAAAATTATTCAATATTTTTATAAAAAATATTTGATGATGGGTATTCATACCTAAATCATATTACATCTGAATTAAATTATTATTGGATAATTTTTAATATAAATTTATTTGATAATAAATTAATATTTATTGGCATTTCAAAAGTTCCCATCCTACCTCTTATAAATGGCCACCACCTCTACCCACATAACACACACCTCTCAAACCATTGGTTCATCCAAATTCTGCAAAAAATAAGCTCCCAATATCACTCATTTCCTCCTATAATCCATACCTAGGGAATAAGGAAATTCAATAATTCCTTTTTGCTCATATCAATATAAATAATTCGATTTAGATTTAATGGCTTCCCTCATTTTTATAATTTTTTCCTTCTCCACTACCAATGATATCTTTATTCATTGATTACATAAAAAAATAGTATCCTAAATATACTTTGATGTTGTTATGAGAAGTTTTCAAAATACACTTACACACCCATCCTTGTAATGGATGTGAACATATTGTTTCTGTGTATGGAGAACTACTACCTCATGAAACAACGATTGTTCAATTTCATCCTAACAACTCTCATAATGGAAATTATAAAGTATTTTTATAAATAAATGATATATTTTATAAGTATATTTCCTTTATTATTCTATAATATATATTTAAAATAGACCATTATGGTTTCCATGATATGTAAATATGACTATTTTATTTGAGTAATTATGGACTACCGCACCCTCAAACTGATATGAATTGTTCATGCTACAAATGAAATGTATGAAGTATGGTTTTATTAAACCTATTAGACATAAATTTCATTAGTATAATATTGTTATTATAATATACACTTATACCGTTTTATATTATTCTTTTAATATGACAGATAAATAAAGTTGTTTTCATGAGTACGTATGACCAACCGTCACAATGAATAGTGTAATTCATTTATTATCTCTAAATATTATGGAAATTATAAATACATATATACTATATATATATGATATTTATCTCCAGAAAAATAATTTCTTCGATAAAATGGAATTCGACAACAAGGAAAATTTATATCCAACTGAGTTCATTTTCGACACAAGTATAGGATATCGACAAAATTACTGAAATGATCTAAAATAATTAAATAATTTTTATAACATGATAATAAGTAACATAAAATGAATAATAAACATGAAAATAGTTCTGAAGCAAGTAGAAATTAAAAAAATCTATTATTTCGGAATATAAACAATAAACAAAGCAAGTCAGAGTCAAGGGAAGAGACTTCGTCTCAATCTCCATTCATTGGGGAATAATTTGATTTATATAAAAAATTATTTTATATGGTGTACAATAATTCATATTTATTTTTAATTTCATTAAAATGGAATATTTTTCAATGAATTGTTTCACAAAATGACAGAAGGATTTTTTGCAACATATGTGGCGGGAATGACATCTTCGTCGGTGTAACCCTTATTTGAAATTTGGCATCCACTACAAGCCTTACTATTATTTAAAGTAACAGAAATCTCTTATTAATTATTTGGGACTTTTGGTATTTTTTTAAATGGATAGATATTTTGAATATCTTGAATTAATTTCCTGTAATTGAAAATGTAATTTTATTAGTGAAATGATGATATTTGAAATATTTTATGTGTTATGATTATATAATAATACTTTAACATTTTGCGAGTGGTAACATGATAAAGAAAAGATGGGTGGTTATGTGATAAACCAATTGATGGGTGGTTCCATGATAAACCTAGAAAGGGTGGTTACGCCATAACATCCAATGCATCAGGGATGGAAGTCAGCCATATGACTATTCTATTTCATTATATGTGTGGATGTTGACTGTATTATTATTTCATTAATGTATGATTCTATCACATGTTACCTTTATATGTTATTTTTTCATTTCAATGGGATTACGGTAATCTATTGGTTACAAAAAAGGTAATTAATGATCATATATTCATAGATGTTTTTTTGCTTCTTCTTAATAGTAAAAAGTATTTATTTATGATATTTTGTTCTTGGTTTTCATGTTGTCACATGACTGAATGTTTTCATTCATTAAGATTCCCTTACTAATCTTTTTATACTCATCCAACATTTCTGAAATATTTTTCACTGGGTATAACGAAGTGTAGGGAATGTAATAAATCAAGAAGATTTTTATAAAGAAATTATTTTTTATTTTATTTATGTATTTTTATTATCGTGAAACAAATTGATAGAGTAGAAGATTATAATTAGTAATAATTGTGATGTAATGTAATAGTTATGGCCTAATTCTCTAAAACTCAAAACCTAAAAATAGCGTGAATGTGAATTCTTGACTTAACATAAGATTAAGTAATATTTATGTCTAGGGAATTATAATATATCATGAGATACTCATGGGTTTAAAGGCAATTAAATCTTTTTTAGTAATGCATGGATAGAATGACAAGTAAACTCAGTACAGTAAAGGAGTTCTTCTACTGTGATGGTCTTGGAATCATTGCCTTGGCTACTATAGAAATCATATTATTTTGTTACATATTTTCCAAATTTCCTCATTTTATTTCAATGCTATGTTATCAGGGTCATGATCAATTATTATTTACACATTACGAACTGCCAATATTTATTTGATGACTCGATATTATTAAATTTATACATTATGTTCAATTATTTATATTCTATTGTGTATGGTTTGTTTTATGATTACAAAGTTTACCCTTACTGATAATTTAAGGTCACCATTTTTGTATTTTATTTTCCCCGGTATATAAATAAATGTTTTAGGTTCGAAAACTAATAGGGAATATCATTATGGGAGATGTAGAAGATCATTCACCAATCTAGAAGATTGTGTTCAGAGTTTCCAAGGAAACTAAAATAATACAGACATTGGGCATCTGTTTTTGTAATGTATTATGTATTCTACAACAAAATGTAATGTCCATGTATGTCATTCTTGGGTCTCTAAACTAATAATGAGATATGAAGCTCTATGTAATGGGGATTTTTATTGGGATGTAATTTGGATTCATATTGGTCATTCATTAGATAAAGATATGTTTGAGGAATAGAGTATATATGTTTTCCATATATAATAGTAGAGAGGGGTACCTTAAAATTTCTCAATTCGTTAAATTGTTATAGAATAATATTCATTCACAATTTGTTCCAAATTTGTATATTTAAAATATACGATGAATATAAGGTGAAATAATCTCATCTAATAAAATATAGAAATGTCAACATAACATTACAAAATATATTATTTGGTTTAATCCCATATTTAACCATTTTTAAACATAATCGTAGTAAATAATTTTTTAATACTAAATGGTTTAAAATTTTCCTCTACGGTAACAATTTTCAAAAAAATCGTCAATGAATGAAATTTAAAACAGATCCCATATTATTTTTCTCATTTCATGATTATTATGACTTTTAAATAATTTAATTAGATATTATATTTCTAAAAATACAATTAATCTATTTTTAGGAACTATTCACATATTTTAGAGTCATATTGATTGGTATTTAAATATAATTTCATCAAATTAGACATAAATAATTTATTAGTTTTTACCATAAAATTACTGTGATGGCATAATTCACTAAAAACATATTACATTTATTATATTTAAAACCATTTAGATTAATTTTTCTACTACTTTCACAAAAACAATGTTGTCATTCTGGTTTTATCTTATTTAATTTTTCCTTCAAATATTATTTGAAATATATTATCATTATAAAAATAAATTACCAATGTTCCACTAAAAATAAATCTGTGAATCCATATATTAGAATATATAAATAGTGTGGTAGAAAAAAGGTTATCATATTAAAAATATGTATGTTTATGGAAAGATTTAACGCCTTATTGTACAGTTTTGACCTTATTTATTTAATTTTACCGATAAATAAGTTTTCAAATTTTAAAATACATATAATTAATAATGAATAAAAAATGGAAATATATTCCAAATTTGTTCAAACAGATTCCAAATAGGAAGTACATTATTTAAGATTAAATTTCATAATGTGTTAAAAATATTTTTTAATATAAATTCATAAAGCCCAGAGGAATATATATTCTATCCAAATATTTTATTAATAATAAAATAGAAGGACATAAAAATTAAAATATAATGATTATTAATATGGATTTTTTTGGATTTTTTTTAAATTGAATATCTGGTTATATTAAATTGTAATCGAGAACATAAAAAGACTCATTAATTAATATATTGAAATAAATGAAATGATAGATTAAAATAGTCTGTATTTTTAACTATTCACTATGAAACAATCCTTCTTAGAAAAAGTACCTATAAACTCACTCAATGATGACCATGACCTAGTGATCTTAAAAAAGATATTCATTCCTTCCATGAAAATTAAAATTGTATTAATGAATTATAATTTCCTAAAAAATGAAAACTATCGATTTTTATGATAATATATTTCATAATTATAAATTTATGTTGGTTAAAATCATGTACATATTAATTATGGAATATTAATTATGTAATCATAACAAAAAACAATTATATATTGTTTTTAAAATGTGGATTTTTAAATTCACATTAAGAATTCAATGTGTAGGTTATTATGGTGACTATAAAATATCCATATTTTTCCAGTATTCTAACGTTCATATAAATATTAGAATTTCATGTTCATAATGATATTGAGGATAATATTATTATAATATTAATTTTTTGTGTTCTATATCAGTGGCTCCTTGAAAATCGTTTGACTCTAGTGGAAATTTCATAGAATTACTGTAATCATTTATGGCCCCAGTTATCTCTGTTGGAGGAGTTGTATAGGTATCCCTACTAATCACCAATTGGTAGGGAATAGTTCAAAAAACAGTCTTGGAATGACCAAATATTTTTTATTATATGTCATATATTATGAATTCAATTATAAAAAGATAATAAAGATCATTGGATTTCTATAAAACATAAATCGATCAATATGTGCATTCATTGGAGTTTGTGATATTTTGTTAGGTTTTTTTATGATTTTCACATCAACAGGCACATTAAAATTTAGGGAAATCGGTTAGGTTTTCACCTCATTTTTAATACTTATTTATCATTATGGATTTACCATGTATTGTGACATATCAATAATACTTACATGAAATTATAACTTTGTTCCATGATGTGTTCCATATTTCCTATCAAAATAATTATCAACCAGATTTATCCCACATGATCGTGTGGGAAAAATATCCTACTTAATGATTAATGGGCCTATTTATAATGTTCACTGAAAGAATATTGTGATTATGGGAAAGAAGATACCACTATTTCGAGTGATATGATTGTGTTTTAGTGAAAATTATGAGACATGGGAGCACAAGGACATTAAGATACAATAATGGACTTACATCCTGTTGAGTTCCTAAAATTGATCCATGATTGTGAAAAGAAACATATTTTAGGGATAATCCTCTCACTATGACATATTTAATTATTTATGATCCTCTTTTGTTTTTTAATAATGAAATCATTGGTTATTCTTATGTCAGGATAGGTAGTATGGCAATTGGTGTAACTAAGATGATTTATGATAGTTGGTCCATACTAAAAGAGGGATTTTATTTATATAGGAACAACTTTCACGTCCATGGACATCCACCATCTTCTTTTTGGAAGACTTAGAGTTGTAGTCTCACTCCATGTACCCATCATTTAGCCAATGTATATCCAACTTATAATTGGTTATGTCACTTATTATGTGTTTATGTGGGGGATAAAAATTCATTTTTCCCTCAAAATAATATTTAACACCACTAATCCAACCCTATATACCATAATATTTTTTTTCTAGATTCTCCTTGTTGGATATTTTGGATACCTAATTCTTAGGCTTGAATGATCTTCATAATGATTGAAATCATTGATCTCCATAAATTTTAATATTGAAATTTTGACCCTTTTTAATTTTTTGGCTTATTTTTGTCTCCATTAATTTGGATCATTATGATACTATATTAGTTCATCTACCATGAGAATTGATTGTTGATGTTATTTAAATCAGATCTAGGCTCTCTAGTATCTTATATCTCTCTCACCCATCCCAAATCATGAAGTAAATGGGCTTAATTTTATTCCTCATGTTTCGTATCAATCTCATACTGTATCACATAGAATGATTATTATTCATAAGATTTACTTATGTACAAATTTATGTAATTTATTATTTAAAAACATTAGATGTTAAATTGAACATTAATGACCATATAATGAGTTATGAAAAAAAATTTATAGAGACATGATTTTATTTATTTGATGTGTTTGATAAAATTCCTCAATGTTTTTTTTGGAAATATAAGATCCTTCTCAAGCCTTAATGAAAAGTGGAATCATTATAGAAATTTTTTCATAAGACGAGGGATTGGAAGTGGGATGTCTATGAAAAAGAAAATAAATATGAAAAAAAACATATTAGGTCTCTCCCACATCATAATTATTTAAATGAACACTTAGATACCTTGGGTAACGTGGAAAAAATAATCATATTAAAAACATACAGGAGTAAGATATCACTTGGTTAGGTTCCAATTATTTCATGGCATCTTATGGGTAACCTTACTGGGAGACTGATGTTCATGAATAACATGATTCACCTATGTGGGATGTTGTTTTATTATGTGTCTTAGTTGTGTAAACCATTGTTCCATGAATTGGGATATGGTTTTTATGGATAAATTAAATTCATATCTACTATATAAGATCCTTTACCAAAATAATATTTATATTTATTTTCAAGACAATTTTAATTCATCTTCTTATGCTTTAAGGATATATCTTATTTCATATTTCTCTGCGTATTTGAATATTGATTGTTTTTGTAGTGAAACGCAAAGGATATAATCAAAGGGGAAAATGAATTCTTTAGTAAATATTTTGAAAATATATATTATATAAAAACTAATGAATTCATGTGGGAATAAATTTCAAATATTACTTGGTGGAATCATACTAAAATTTTTACTTGAAACCCAGAAGTTTCATTTGGGTGTGAGTATCCATGGTTTATTCAAAAAATAGTCAAATTTAAGAGCATTATACATAGGATTACATTGTCCGATCATGTATCCTTCTAGTTGGTTGGGATGGCTATAAAATATGATCACCATGAGATGGACCCATGGAATTCGTTGGGTTATATATTTTTTAAAAATATTTTTTTCATATAAATTATTATCAAATTGTGGGATTACACATTTAAGGTATTTTTATTTGTATGTATGAAGTATTATTCATATCAATTGTGATTCCATTATTTGGTTTCTTTCAAAATATATCTACCAGGGGTGATGTCATTCGGACATTTCTTTTCATGATAATGGGGTTCTTTTTTCCAACCTTTTCTGATTGAGTATGCAGTTTGGGCCATATGTCATGATAATTATGATGTCATTATGATTTGACCTATGTTGGTCTATTACATATCATTTATTTTATCAACAATGTTATTAATTAATATAAATGATTTATTATTAATATGTTTATCATTTAGTCTAATGTGTAAAAATACATTTATAAAATTTCATTCATACATTTAAGGTGTTACACACTATGTATGGAATTTTATTTTATTTTCCATATTTGATTAAATAATGGTATACATGCTACTAAACATGAATTAAATAGATAATTGTTTTGTATACATATTTTTACTATCATTATTATGGAATTGAGAACCCTGCTATTATATGGTATCATAGGGTAAATCGTCATTATGTTGGTTGGTTCCCAATCATGGAGGCTTATGCATTGTCTATAAATGGGTGGTTCAGATATCTATGGGTCCAATAATACTCTTTGGGGATTATTTATTTCATGTAATTCGAAAAATAAATAAGAAATAAATTCATATAAATACTTTTTGGGATGCATTTCTATATATTTGAATGTGGTTGGATTTTAATATCTTTCAAAAACCCAAGGTGTGAATTTCAAAAATAATTTCACATTAATATTTTTTACAATATTAATTTGATTATGGAATAGGATTCAAAAAATATTAAATCCTATAATTCATACATTTAATGGGAATAACCTGAGAAAATGGAGATGATAAAACCCATAATAAAATTATTTATTAGATTCATCCTATGAAAGAACATTTCATTAAATTAATAATCCAACTGTGTCAATTATTTAATAGATGGTTTCCTCGAGAATAAAATTGATAAGAAATGGAATTAATCAGTGATCCTAAAATAAATTTTTTTCCACTATTGTCATTTTTATTTGGTTACACTTTATTGCATGAGAAAAATTTTATTAGGTTACAAGAGGAATGGATTTTATTTTATTGATATGATGGAGTGGGAAAAGGGTTTCTTGATTAACTATCAATGAAATAAATATTATAAGGTTAAGATAATTCACTTTCAAAAATTTTATATGGTTACATGAATTACAAAGAGAACATATTCAATAGAAAAAATGGATCTTGACTAAATAATGGGTATAATTTGTATTAATTTTCTTAATAATTAAAGTGGAAAATATTTAAAATATGAAATAACAAAATATTTGCAAGACATGATACTCATCCTATTACAGAAACTATTACAGATAAATTTCTTCACCATTATATAACATGTCATTTAGATCATTCTTAGATATAAAAAGTTAATAATTTTTTTAATACACATCCAATGACGGGTTTATTTTAAAATTTTCATATGTAAGAAAATTATATGTGTTTTGGAAATATCATCCAATGTTACTAGATATTGGAACTATTCAAAATTTAAATCTAAATTTATATAAGTATAACAATTTCATTTAATATAGTTTAACTTATTGTTTCCACAATATGTTTTTTATTAACTTATGTGTATTCTATGAAAGTATGAATGATTTATACAAATGTTATAAAAATCTTCCCAATGTGTTGAGGAAAAATTAACTATGTAGTCAATTTATTAGTTTGATATCTATATCATCAACACATATAGGGAAATGTTCATGTAAGAACCTCGTTTTATAAGTTTTATGGATACTATAAATTTAAAGTCATATTCCCTGGTTTTGACATAATATGAATTCCAATTAATTATATTAAGGAAATGAAGGTGGATGGGGATTATACAATGTTCTGATCCTCATCTAGTTGAAGAAAAATTTGGGCTAGATTATTATTAGACACCATGTAGCCTAGTCTTAATGGTCACTACTAACCATCAATGGTGTTTTATAGCTCACAAGTTAGATACATTGATTTCTGTCATTGTGAAACCGAGGCTGCATTCCAGTGTGGAGGCTCTGTATTTTTGTCAATGGAAAATAAAATTTGTTTAGCATAGTTTTATAAAATTTGTTCTTGAATCATGTGACTCCCCCTTGGGATAGTATTCCATTCATGGTTTACACAATGTTTGGCTAACCATGCAGTAAAAATGTTCAACCAATATAATTTTGTTAAAATTAACATTTTCTGTGAAATTATTATAATTTTAACACCCAATCTTCATTAAAAATTTTAATAAAATTAATATAAGATTCCCTTAAATGACATCTCGGTACATTGTTGTAATATTAATATATTTATTTATTTATCATTTTAAATCTTATTTGAGACCTAGTTGTATGCTTAGTTTCATATCGTAATTTTCATTAGTATCTAGTATTCTAATTTGATGCACGATTATTTTCCCTATTTTCAAATCATTAATCCATTAATCCTTTTTATTATTATCTTGGAAATACTAATGGGAGATTTTGAATAAGTAATCCATTATAGTCATAAGTTATGCGGTCTTTGTCTCATCACTTAGAGTCATTGTAACATCCCAAGAAATTGTGTTATGTAGCGATATGTTCCTTTAATCGAAGAAGCTGTACTTTTTTGATATATATATATATATATAACAAGGGAATAAAGTAAATGCACGATAATGAATGAATGAATCGTTTATTCAAATGAGTAACACCTTGGTATCTACAACTCACAGTGATCAAACATGAATCTTAGCTAACCAAAGATTCCAACTAAAAACCTGATTAAACGTACAGGAAGACCGCTTAAAACCACAAGAACCCCGAGAAGGCAATAAGGGACTTTGGAATCCATCAAAACAAACATAAGGATGGTCGAAGCCACCACAATCATAATGAGCACCAAATGAATAACTTGAACCGTCTCATCCTCCTTCTCCTTCAGTCACCTTGAGATTGGGATATCCTGAGATCGGGTTTTTTACAAGAACACCTATCCAGCTGTTAGCCACCAACGGCTATAATTATAGCTCTTGGAACCCTCCTGATTCGATACCACTTAATGTTTTAATAACAACAACAATAATAATGATAGTATAACTAATTCATTTTTTGTTTTCCCAAAATGTGAATCATATGGGAATGATATTTATATATATATATATAATGAAAAACAGTGGGAATTAATATTATTATTTTCCACTAATTATTATACATGTTTTTAACTTGAGCAAGTAAATATTTATTTTAGGAATGATTATATTGAATCCGGTGGGGATTTAATTTTTTTAGTCTACGAAAATGTGTGTGAAAACTATTGGGTAATATATATATGTATATATATGTTATGTCAAACATTAAGTTAAATGTAGTACACTTACCCCTAAATTTAAAATAAGTAATAATAATAATGAAAATGTTTTTAATTTGACCTTTTTATAATTAACAGTTTTGAAATGACGTCAAATTATGGTTTCCTTTATATTACAAATTTTGTTTCATAACGTTAATATTTACATCAATGCACTCTTAAATTGTGAAATTTGTAAATAATTGTAAATGTTATTATGTTAATGTCTAATTGTATTAACAACATTAATATAGATCTTTAATTATATAGATTAAGATAATTGGTATATATAAGTCAATAATAGAAAAAAAATAATATGATATAGATAGGGGTAAATAATTTAATGTGTATTAAATGACCATTGAATCACCTTAAATTAATAAAAATATGATTAATAATTTTATGTAATAATAATAAAACCATTTTTTATTATAATAATTGTAATAAAGAAGTAAAAAGTATTGAGGATATAATAAAAAAACAAAAGAAGAGAGGATGCGGTTCTTTTAAAAGACTGCAACCCTCTAGGGTCGTCTGATCATCCTCTTGACCAATCGCGGGCATCCGTGGATTTTAATGCAGTAACTCTTCTGAGCCATCCAATCGAATTCTGGTCTAATCCTGGCCGCTTCTTTTTTTTCGGATCTATGTTCCCCATGTGTCTTCTTATTCCTTGCGCGCTGAACCAGTAGCTAGGGTGGCATTTTTCTTCACTTAGGCTGGCGAGTAGACCTAGCTGCCTCTTGCTTTCCATGGGTTGGCACCGCCCCGGCTTTCGGATTCTCCGTCTACATCACCACACAAGGGAGAACTCCCTGTTCTTAAGTCACGGTTTGCACCGAAGAGAGTAATTTTTCACCGAGGAAGGAGTTGGTTTTGCATAAATTTTTCTTGGATCTTCGACCACCTCGACAATATCTCCTGCTTCTACCTCTTCTCCTCTCCAAGCGTAGGTAATGGGACGACTCTTTCAATGTGTTTTTTTAGCTTCGGTATATATATATAATTATATATATATACCTATATGTATATACACATTGTGTATACACATATGTATGTCCTGGAGAACCGTTCACATATACATATGTTTTAAAATAGGAACGAAAGGGTCTGTTTTGTTGGGTGTTCTTCATGCAATACCTTGTTTATGTTTTGATCATATGGTTATATTTATATGTGTATATGTTAGGTTTTATAAAACATTCAATCTTAACATGTTTAATGTTTTCCAAGGTTTAGCTGTTGTCTTCGTTATGTAAAATCCCTAGAGGGATGGAGATTCGATTTGGTGTTTAATTGAACTCACTTATACATCTACTTGTATATAAATATATATATACACACACACACATATATATATATATATATATATCAATTTTAATCCTAACCAGAGTATGGTTTCTTGGAATTTTTATTAATGATGAGCTATTGTTATGAAATATACCATGCCAACAACATTTTTATCAACTATGTTGTGATGATGAAAATTATATAAATATATTTTCATGTATAAGATTTCACATAAATTACAAATCAAAACTGTTCTGAGTTTTATGATTTCAAAATGATATTTATCGGTGTCCACAAAACACATATTGGGGGACTCCTTGTTTTGTGTTAAGTTGAATTCCATGTATATTTTTAAAACCCTATCTTCCACCTTTTCTTTTTTTCCTTGTTTTAGGGACGAATATATGTTAAGAAAATTATTGTCTTTAAGAACATGTAAACCATGTAATGAATCAAATGGGTTTTATTTAATTAAACCACACAAACATATATACACATACATGGCTTCGTGTATATATATGTATATAATTGTGGAATAATTTTAATTCAAAATAAGTCTTCAAAAAGAAAGTAATTTATCTAAAGTATATGATAGTTATAAGGATAACATCGATTTGGTGTTTATTTGAATTCTCATCCGTTCCTAGAATTTCGATTAGTTACAAGGAATTCCTCTTTTTTTATTTAGTTAACTAGCATGGTATGGCTTAAAAAAGAAAATGTCTTAATGTCATCATTAAGACTGAAAGTGGCTCATAAATAGAAATGATGTAATTTTACATGGCGATCTATTATTTTAATTGATCTAATTATTATTTCATGTGCTAGAGTTTGTTGTTTTAGTTCATATACATCACTCTATAATCTGAATCCAAGAGTGTAGTTCTTTTTACATTTATGACATGATCCATTTCAAGTTATGAATATATTTGTGAAAATGGGTTTTGATTAAAAATGTATGAATGAGACCCTATAAATGTAAGACCATGTAAAATATGCGAGGAATGTATTGGACTAAAATGATTATGGATGGGTGCGCCCATAATTATACAGCACTCCAATGCATTGGGTAAAGGATGAGTTTCATGAGACGTTAAGTGTGACGGCCTTGGCGGTTAGCCTTGGCTTGTGCTACTATGGGAAATGAGATTGGCAGTTACCCTTGACCCATATAAAGTTATGTTTATGGTCATGACACAAGGTCTTGACAAAGTATGGAATTATACATTCCCTCCGCATGAGATGAAAAATGGTCAACTAGGGGGTAATTCAACAAAAAGGATATCCCCTAGTTGGAATTTTCCCTTTACTATGAGAATGAGATTATGAGATATGAACTGTAACACAGGTGGTATGTTGTTATTAAAATTTTATGTGCCAATGAATCATGATAGGAATTTTTTCCCTACATAGATACAGTCATTTAGAACTGAAGTAATTTGGTTGTAAATTATGCATTACCTATTCTTCACATACTTGCGCTCTCTGATTTATGTCTTCTTCAAAGTTTATTTTAAGAAATTATTTCTTTTCTGTGTAAGTGGTTTTCAAAAATGGAGGATTTACATGTTTTAAGGAAAAGATAATCCCTTGATTTTAATGAAGTATTTTATCACATTCAAATTGACTTCTTTGAGAAAGAATTTTCTTTAAAAGTTTTAAAACCCCCTACAGGACATATTTTGCTCACCCTACGTTTTTGTTCTAAAATTTCCAGGCATGGATTTGTACTAAAGAAGTTTTTTAGAAGTAGCTAGTTTCTCAGAATCCTAGGCCTCGCAATATTCTGTAGTATGGGACATGATGTATTATTATAACTAATTTTAATAAATTTTTTGTACATCATGCCCCATGGGAACCCGGGAATCGTGGTCCTTACAGTCACACTATCTACAAAATGTTTCCGTTATTCCGTACATCGATTTAAGTTGTAATTTCACTTTAAATCCATATACATTGATTATTATGGTCTAAATTGTAATAAATTTCCCTAATTACATCACTTAATACCGTTATAGGTTGAGGCATCAATATAAAGAATCCATATAGTGCATGTTCATCATTTATTCCTTTGTGACCCATGTTGGGCTGATCTACAATATTGTTTAGGTGCGTTTGATAGGAACATAAATATGGTATGTCATACAACTGAATTAATAATACATTATATTCATATTTTATGAAGTATAGTATAGTTATTAATTGGCCTACTTTAATGATCTTAAATTGAAATTTTATTGGTTTCAAGTCCACTAACCCTTGTCATGTATAATCACAGTTATGAAATAAACCTAGAGATGGTTTATAAATTGGCATTACAAATGGGTTCATTTTATTGATTACCATTTTAATAATTTATGAAAGGTACTATAATGGTAATTTTAAATAATTAAATGTGACGGTTATTATATCACCTTAATTAAATATGATATAAAGGGACTAAATATGTGGTTCTGACTACTTTCGACCTTCTTAGACTTTATAGAAGTGGTTTTCCGTAAGACAACCTATAATTACCAAGGGAATGACATGAGAACTCAGAGGATACCATTTAAATTCATTGATTTTATGTTCATGGGATATACCCAACCAAGAATTTCATCATTTACATACTAATTTAATTTCATATCATTATACCAAAAATTCACTTTACCTATTTCCAAATATTAGAATGCCTTACATACACTCCTTGTATTCATCTTGTTGTATTCAGACACGCGACATCATGGATTCACCACATTTGGTTCAGTCATGACTGGCTTAAGATTACAACAGATGAACTTCATTGAATGAATTAGATTCATTTACAATATAATTACTTGTGCATTCCCATTGGATTACATTCATACCCATATAGGAATACTGTATGTAATACAATTATGAACTGGTAGGCCCCTATAGAAATGGATTCCATTATTACACCATAAATCATCTTTTATTATTATTATGATAAATTTGGTTACTTTTGACTCCTTAAAACGATATATCTATAATAACGTATTCATAATTAGTTGACTAATACATGTTTAGATACCAGATGAGGATGAGGCATGTGTGAGTTATTAATCATTATTACATTAAATTATTATGTACCTTTACACTATACAATTTATATTCATACATCAGATTATATACACTATATTTGTGGTGGATACTAATATTTATATCACACAATATCCACATAGCTATTGGCATATTGGATGATTATAAAATCTCATGTGTGAATAATGGTAAGAATACCATTATGCACAGTTGAATTCTATGATTTAGGAAGAATAATACTATTAGATGGCATAGCTAGTGCTCAATATGCATACATAGTTTTAATTATTTTGAATTATTTTGAATAGAATGCATTGTGCATATTTCAACCAAACATGTATGCCTACTTAAAAAAATTTTGGGACATGAAATTATTTCATCAATATTTAAATTTGATAGAGTACATAGTAATTGAGATGGCTAATTATTACATGGTTGATTATGATTACTTACAATTTTAGTAATAATATTTATACTGCATTGGACCTTTTTTAATATGTTATATCTCTGTTGTGCTTCACAATGACCAGTGGGAATAATATACCCATTGTCACACCTTATACCCTTTCTACATGTCATATGCCTCTTGCATATTAGAAGAGATGGTTAAGGCTATGTGGTTGGTCGGGTTTTGTTCAGTGGGGAGTAAACAAAGATTGAGACATCATAGTGTGGTATCATCGAATTCTAATTTTTTTGTCTTATTATTTAGGATATTTAAACATGAGAGTAAGAATATGATTGAACATTGTTATAAGACATTCCTAGGAATATTAAACCTATGTTCAGGATAAATATCATGTTTACTATGAATGGGAAATTGTTTCGGTATATATCATATTACAATTTATATACCTTCATTATTGGGTCATTCATATAAAATTTGTTATTTTTTAGTATTTGGTTACATTTTACATTTCCTTTGTAAGGAAATAATGAATTTTACATGAACCATTATAGGCACCTTGGTGTTTACTTTCCATGCATATTCCATGGAATGTAGGTGTATTTTTATTCCTTCCACTCTTGTGTTTCATGGGATTATTGAGAGATCAACAATTATTACCTATTAATTTTCTACTAATATATTATTTAGGGAAATGAAAATTTTAATATAAAATTTTATCATTAATCTATATAATTTTTACTAGATATATTCTTTGGGAATCCTAAATAGCTAGTTTTGACTGATGTAAACTACATACCACATAGTATATGAGTTGGGAATTTTTTCCAATTGAGTGACTAAATGATTAAATTTATGACGAGTGTGAGACCATAAAAATTATAATGGGAAATTCAATTTTTTCACCATCCTTATTTTACACATGAAATTCTATGACAGAAATTTATGGGGGATGATTTGAATTTAATGGGTGTCTATTTTAGTTTATAATGAGTAAGGGTTTTTAATTTCAAGGATTGATAATCTCTATAATATATATTTATTCTATTTATAAATAAATATCAAATAAATGTAAATTCTAACATATAAATGAAATTATAGCTGGAACATGGTGAGGCCAACAGTAATTTAATGTGTGTTTACACCCTGATTTGTAACATACACTCTATATACTGGCACTTCTATAAATTAAACATGAAAACATGCCTATATATTACCCATAAAAGTATGTATATGTGGTGGTATACATTGGGTAGTGATCACTTCTTCTTATGATTATATTCTTCTATTGTTTCTATTGAAATTAAAATCATTTCCTATGATATTTTCATTGATTTTGTGGAGTTATTCTACCCTAACATCATATACTCATGTGTTGGGAGGGTGACAACGAAAATTCTATAGATGTGGTGGGGCCTGATCCACCAGTAATATCCATAGTAGTGGCACACTTGAAACCTCCATATATTCCAAAAATAGGCAATGCCACTCTACTTTAAGAGGGTCTTATATAACTGATGAAGTCTATGGAAGGAGCTCCCCAACCTACATCAATTCGGTCTGATCTAAATTGTGGGTTCTAGCTGTAGTATCCTATAATATTCTAGGGGGATGGTACCCCAATGGTCATTTAGTTTTGACTATATTACATTATTTCTATGGTTTAGAAACTGGAGAAACCTCTATGGAGGAGGGGATATAATTACACCAACATGTTGTGGAATTCATCATATCCCTGAAGGAATGTAATTACATACTCTTTGCTTTATCACGGAATGGTCTGTCTTAACATACATGCTTTCTTCAATGATTATGTTTTCCTCATATACTGATATCTATCTAAGCTAGATTGATCATTCACATTGGAAAACACGATTTTTACATCATGAAATATTTATAATTTTTTACAGAGTTACAATTCATTGAATTACTTTTTGTTGGAGATGACATATCAATAGATAGAAATTTAGAAGATTGGATAAAATAACTGATACACTAAAAAGTAAATGTATTAAACCTATCGACCTTTTCCTTCATCGTTAATCTAAATCTGATCACTTTACACATCCTGATAAAAGCTAATAGGTCCATGCATATAGGAGTAGGAATGAGATAGTGGTGTAGTTCTTCTAGTAGCAAGAAGTATATCTTTGAAGATTCTCATTGTACTAGGGGTGGATAATGTATCTAAATTGGAATCTATATTACATTCCATTAATATGGATTTAAATGGAACGCGATGCCTCACTGTGATTGAAATCAACTTGAGTGTCGTTACTATGGAATAATGTGTCATATTCTTAGGTTATACAGGACCATTCAACCAGTTTCTAATAGATGAGGTCTCAAACCAGCTCCACCTTCAAGGGAAGAATTAGTTACACTATGTCAGGAAGGAAATTAGTTTACAAATAGAAAAATAGGATAACGGGTAGGTTATGGTCAAGTTATCCTGAATTCCAATTATCAGCACTAGAAGAATAGAGCTACTAATGGAATTATAGTTGTAACTAAAGGCTATTTATTATACTAGTTTCTTGAGTAACATCAGATACCTGATGAACTGTTTTCCTTAAAATCGTATGTAAAAGGTACTATTATAGTACCCTCTATTAACAAAGAAGGTCAATTAATTTCCTGTGTCCTTGTCCCTTTATGTCTATATTAATAGATGGTTGTCTCGGCCAAAAAATACAGTACTTCTATGGGGTGGTTATCCTTGAAACAATATAGGGTGTGAGGTCATAGGGTATACTCAAATGAAATTAATTTCCCATATAGGTAGGGTGTTTTTATATCCTTTGAGACCTATTTATCATAGATGTGATTGTATTTCTATTTATTCTCACGATGGATGGGTTGGTTCCCTATCAAAACATTGTGTCTGTTATCACTACAGGGTATGGTTTATATCAATAGAGGTGATAATTATCATTACAATGATGAGTTTAATATATAATCTAGGAGAGATATACCATAGCCTAATGGGATTAGTGGAGTGATTTCCCATATATCCTACCATTTCATTAATGATCAGATGACACATCTCGTGTATTTTTTATCCATTGTGGATTGTTTTAAGGTTGATTTCCTAGATAACACCTCTAGAATTCCTCCTGATAGAGAGTTTGTGTTTTTTATTAAACTCATTCTAGGTGAAGCTCCCATATATATTCCTCCGCACATGATGAAACATTTAGAGTGCAATGATAACTAGATATAGGATGCATATATATATTCTAATGGTTTTTTTGACCTAGAATGTCATGTTTGGGTTCTTCCATGAATTTTTCCAATCTGGTATATTGTAACCAAATGGGGTTTATGGATTAACATTAGTAAAACTTTATTATGGTTTAGATTTGTTATCCCTACCCTAAAATAGATAGTTTCTTCGACCAGAATTGAGGAGCATATGTGTTATAAATGATCAAATTCAGAATAAGATATCATCAGGTGGGAGTCATTTCATTATGCATGCCATGTATGGATCATTGAATTAGGTATCATTTATATTAGTATCTTGTTATATTGTTTGGTCTTATGAATGCACTTTTTTTTCTATAGCACTGATGAATAGGGGTTTTCACCCATATCAGTATTACTATTTGGTGGTTTTTTGGGATGACATCATGGTGAATTATCATAATAAAAATTGACCATGATAATCATTTTGAGATTGTTTTAAATACATTAAGTGAGAATCACCTATATTCTATGATTTATATGTTCCACATACTAATAATATAAGATCACTTAATATGTCATATTTTCATGGAATAAGGACTATATGTTGACCATGAAATGGAGAGTATCATGGATTTATCAGAGAATCTCATGAACAAGTTTGATATACCGAGTTTAAAAGGTATAGACGGATATTTCATATGCTTCATAAGAAGAATCCTCATACCATTTTTCACCTCTTACTAGAATAAATATGAATGGTATGATGTTCTTGTGTGCTAACTTTTGTGAGTATGAATTTCAATAGTTGAATTGAAGGATTACCTCAACATGATTTATCATTTTTACAGTGCCTATAATAAGATATATAAAGAATTACTTAATGCATCAAAAATCATTAGGGTTAATTTACTGATGATTGGGGGGTAGTGTTTTGGTATGTGGGTCCCTCTAGTTGAGATCTCAGGAGTGTAATTTCCTGCCACATGACATTGAACTTAAAAAAGTGGTACATGCCTTTTGTTAGTGTATATTATATGTGTTGGGTTATAGTTGTGTTGGTTATATATTACAAAAAGTCAACAAATATATATATACTATGTGTTACATGAATTTCATATAACAAAATGGGGTGAATAAATTTATTACATCTACATTATGTTTTACTATATGTGTTAAAAGAGAGATGTTGTAGCTGATGGGATGATCCATAATACTATGTCCCAATTTATTCTAGAAGATAATGATTAATGGAAATTGATCTATCATTGTTATTAAATGCATATTATTTTTAAAGATAATCATAATATGGATTTTATTATAACATTATTTATTACCAGTTCACCAATATATAGGGAAAATAGAATATTTTTATCAAACCCTAAATGATATGTCATTTGAGATAGTATTTGTGGTGATGACCTGCCTCTGTATTTGTTTTTCGGTTGGACACAACATCTTATATAAAAATAATAGTATATATATTCATATGAATATGATAGAGAATCTGATGAAATATTTTCACTCTACTAATTGGGAATTTCATCCAAGAATCTCTAGGATGTATTTTGACATGCATCACAACTATTGGTGTCCAATGAACAAATGTCGAATCGTTGATTTATCATTCGATGTTCCTCCTATCATTAGGTGAAAGTGGAATACTCTATGCCAATTTTTTTGATACAGCCTAATTTAATACAAAAATGAATATGGGATGATATTGTGATGTATTTTGCGGTTGTTTTTCCATGGTCAGTCTAATGTAGCATTGTGGATTGGGTAGTTTTGTTTGACTAAAAAATGTAGTCCAATTCCTTCATACACGAGATACAATTTCTGTTGATGACCCAGGAATAATGTATGTTAGAGGGGTAATATGGATTCATTAGGTCTCTCATACTATCATTTCTGATAAGGATTCCTGCTTTTCATACTTTTTTTCAAAGGGCTATAGAGATATATTTTAAACAAGTTCTTTTAAGCATTAATTTTTACGTTCTGATTGATGGGTAGTTAGAAAAGACAATACATGCGTTGGTGGAAATGTTTCATGCATGAATACTTGATTTTGGAGGTTCATGGGAAATGAATATCACACTTATCAATTTCTATTATAATATTATATATCATGTGATTACTCAGATGGGACAATATGATGGTATATACGATTGACCTTTATGTTCACCCATATGCTAGTTAGAGGTATGATAGGTAGTGTTGGTAGGTACTTATCTCATGTAAGAGTTATTAAAGAATGTGTAGTTCATCCTGAATCATTTTTATATAGTGCATTCTAGACCAAACTCATTTTCTGGCCATCATCAATGACCTATGGATTTCGAGGTCGGGGAACAAGTTTTCATTCAGGTATCACCTAGCCATGATCATAGATAGAACGTGAGGAAAGGGAAGATATGAACTAATTTTGAGTGTGGTTATTTTAGATCATGGATAGGGTTATTCTATTAGCCTATCTATTTTTATTAAATCAATGGTATCATTCCACGTATTTCATCTTCCATGATTCATAGCTTCACCATAATCAGGCTGAGCAATATCATAATTTTGATCATAAGGATTCAGAGATAGACTTCGATGTTTATTTTTAGGAGTATCATATATGAATATTTTTATGGATAACAATGTCTCTATATGGCTGGTATATTTTAATAGTATAGATTCTTTGTAAGCGTGACCATGTATGGGATAATACATGGGTGTGGTATGTCAGCCTTCATGTATTGTGGATATATTTGTTATTAGATAGTATTATACAACTACTAGAATGGAATAATGGGGTTGAGTTACTATTTTTGGGAAGTCATTAAGAACTATGTTTTCATGTAAGGTGCATTTACCTATAATTTTTGGTCTAATAAATTTTTTAACTAATAATATTTCATAGTGATGTTATGGATAAAACGAGTGTTTTTGAGGATATTTCTTAGCTTGGAACCTCGAACGGTGGAAGAAATAACCTGGCTGCATAGTTTGAAGTCACCATGTAGCCAATTCAAAATGTTTAATACTAACTATGTGGGATGTTTCCGTTGTCAGTAGTGGGATAAATGGTTTCCCAAAACCATGCGACCTACTATGCATTCCCATGTAGAAGATCATATATTTTTAGATGAGGTAAAACACATGGTTTTCCCATTATTTTCCAACCCATTCACATGAACTATGCGACTCACCGGTTTGGATAGTTGTCGAGACATGCTCGGCTCATGGAATAGATATCCATCTGCAAAAACTATTAAACCAAAAGAATTTGGTTAAATAACCATTACCCACTAAAATTTTTATAATTTAAATCCCAAAATATATTTACTTATTTGAGTGGATAAAAATTACCATTTCATCTATTGGGAACTCCTCCCCTGGTTATAAGCTAGAATAATTTAAGTATTCATTGTATAATATCTGGTTAGAGATATGATTATCTCATTAGATATCCATCAATATTTTCTTAATTCCTTAGGAACGTTTCTTTTTCTTCGTCCTAACAACAACTCTATTTTGTTGTAAGATTGCATGCATTAATTTTTTGGGGTTATTATCCTCCTCTATTTTCACATGATCCAACCAAAATTAAGGAATGATATAAGATAAGGAATCTAGTATAGAGATAATTCATGTGGTCTATTACTAATCTATTAAATCCTTTCCATCTATAATTTTGATCATTGTGACACATGCCAGCTGCACAGGGTGTTTCTCTTTAAATTAGTGATATTAAAAATATATAATAAAGTTATTATACAATGCACCAAATTCTAACAATTGTTTTCATTGGAGGTTGTGATCTAAACATGGACCATCCTGTTAGGGCGTGATTTTTATTAATTACATTGTTACCCATGTTTGGTCTATCTACAACACCATTCAACTATGTTTGACAAGGCCTTCAAAAAGGAAAGTCATCTTCAATTATTAATAAATCATTAAATGCATCTATATTGATTATATTATTAATATCATAGTATCTTGTTTAATGATATTAAATTTCAATGTTTTTTATTGCATTTTCCCTATTCATTTTCATGTTAATGGGATGGTATTGAATGAACCTATTTAGGGTTTATAAATTAATTTCATAAATGGTTTCATGTCCTCGATAAACTTTTCCTGATTATTTATTGGTAATGGAATGAACATATTAAATTATTTAGTGGAATGATAATTACATGGAATTGATTATATATGATATGAATAGATCTATTATAAGGTTTCTACAGCCATATACATTTTAATATTTGTGGGAGTGTTTAGACATGAGATTACCTTGGATTCACATTGGAATTACATTAGTACTATGAAGAAAACATTTTCAATCATTGAGATGATTCTTGTGGGAGACCCCAAAAAAATATAATTATCTTACCATGTCAATGCCTCTGCATTGTACCAAAGGTTAACATGACTTATTTTCATATATTATAATTCCATGGATATACTATATCGATTCAGATTGATTCCTTTATACACATGGCTCTATGAAGTCTTTCTATTGGTCCTAGTCATTCTAATTCATGGATTACCAGATACGGGCTCCATGGACATGGTTAGACTCACATATAGAGAAATTTTGTGGGTATTACCCTTATATTACACTCATACCCAATATAGCTAGATTGTATGTTAAGCTAATATGACTTGGATGTCCTCAGAGGTTAAGGGTGCCTTTTTTACACCTTGGATCCCATTTTATTATTATTATGATCTATCTAGGTACTGCTGAAACCTTAACATGATATATCTATGTTATCCAAATAACATTAAATAAATTTATACTTGTTCATACAAGAGTTAATGATGAAGAAGACCTAAGTTGTTAATATATGCTAATTTACATTATTATATACATACACACTATATAGTTTATATTAAAATACTTGAACGTTGAGATTTCAATGGACACATCCTAAAAATATTTATCTCACTCCTTATCTTCTCTAATGTTGGTACATGGTATGATTTTCTAATTTTAGGAGTGGACACGGGGATGCATCCAAACTTGAAAACAAAGAATGATTTGATTTTTATTGACAATGGTATAATATGACTAGGCTATCTCTTGGGATGATTGGATTGGTTTTGGTCATTTTGAGTATTCCATATTTCATGTATTGTATGGATTCATATCTACCATGTATGCTTAAATTTCCATTAACAGAGACACAAAATGACATCATAATATCTTTTATATAGTACAGTTTATAGTTATTATGATTGTTACTTATTACATGATTTATTATTATTACTTCTACTTTTAGTATTATTTGTTATTCTTCTCACATTATTTATTCACATAGCATACCTCTATTATTCTACAATATGATCTGAGGAAATATCCATCCCACTATCTCACTTAAGGACCGCACTGTTAGTCGAAATCATTTGGCATATATGGAGGCATTCTTGATGTTTCATGGATGACCATGCTTTTTCAGATAATAGCAAACCTGGTCATGGACGTCATAGTTCAAAAATGTATATGAAATATCAATTGGTGAGTCCAACTAGGTTAATTAAATATTCTAGTCATATTCACATAAATGCAAATGATATTCCAGATGGTGGGGAGATTTTTATATTATGACTAGTTTTAAGGATACCTAACGGGGATTATGAAACTCTAAGAAGTGTTCATGTTTTATATTTTAGTAAATGATTTTTTTTAATTTATTATTATATATATATATTTCACATTTTGTACATTTAAAATGGTGAAAGTACATTAGATTTCAAAAATAATAAAAAAAATTATTGTTTCTTATATATTTTACAATATTAATGATGTAAACTATTTCTTTATAATGAATTTGAATTCAAAGGAATCCGTTTCATAGATGGATTGTAGTATGGGATTTGTAGAGTTATATCAGTTCACTTATATGACAATGGATGTCTCTTATTAAGATTGATTTTTTATGAATAATATCAAATGATATTTACTATTTTCATTAAATTAAATATATTATCATATAATTCTTCAATCATATATAAAGCCACGTGTATAAATTGTCTTTCTACTGAAATATTCAAATGAAAAAATAAGTTTTATTTATTATTAAAAATACGTTTTATATCATAACAAGATATTAGGAAAATAATATAATTTATATGAATCTAGTTTGAATGCATTTCGATTTTTAAGAATTTCATTGTTAACAAATTGAAGGCTACTCTAGTAAAAAAAATATTATAATGTCACATTAAATAAAATAATTTGATAGAAAATTCACCAACTATAAAGATATTGATAAACAATGAAAGATTTATTTTTATTCGAATAATATTGTTAATATAATTATATTCCATGATATAGTGTTATGGGTTATGAATATTTCTCAAGGAGTTTGACATTTTGAATATTATTCTAAAATATAAACATTATTCAGAACATTTTAATTCATATATGTGAATAACTAAAGTGTTTAGTTGGCAGTTTTTATTATATAGTGATATTTATTTATAAAATAATTATATAGTTATGTAACAAGAATAAAAAAACCATTTGAAGTAAAACCATCAAAAACATAATATGGATATCTATCATTTTTTATATGTTCGAAAATGGTTTAGTTATGGTTTTGTTAGGTATTCCTAATTGTGTTTGAAATTATAAAAGGTATTATATAGTACAAAAATAAATAATTAAATTTATATTATATCCTATTTGACTCAGAGACACACACACATACATAGACATTTATATTTATATTTCATGAAATGAAATAATAATTGACCAGAAAATGTATGTAATTTGGTTATCCCTTAATAATGTTCGTCATAGAGTTTTACTCATTTGGATGAAATTATAATGTTATTTTGGGTATGATTATTTTTTTTTTATATTAAAGATGATAATAATGAATATAACAACTTTTTGATGCTCCATGACCCATAGAGTATACCTTATAAAATTTCATACATAATGAATTTTATTTAATAAGGATTTATGTTCATATTTAGAGCACCCCAAATCCTAAGGCTAATGAGATTCTTCGGATAATAAACCTAATATATTGGTACACTTCAGAGACAGACCTTGAGGCATAGCTAATACAGGGGTTATTGGATAAACATGTCACTATTGTTTTTGTTGAAACATTACCAAGATTGGATTTTTTGAAACATATAATGAGTAATATTTATATTACATTTATTCTAGTAGGATCTGAATGTGTATGATCCTAAGTAGATACAGAATATGATGTAATTATCTATTAAATGTTTTTAATGTCGTGATTTCATCTAAATAAGTGAATGAAGTGTGAGGTACTCATTATTCCGGTGAATATATTATTAGAGAATTAAGAATGTATGAATATGTTATATTTGATTGACACACATTTGGACCCTTGGAATATAAATTTATTTTACAATTATATCATATATAAATGTTTTCATGTATATAATTCAATTGGTTTAAATAAGAATAAAGATGCATATTTTTTAGGGGGATCATATATGATCACATGGTAACTTGCGTTTTACTGATGTACTAGTACATGAACTCCATATTATTTTTCTTAAATATAGGAATTCATATTTTATTCAATTATTTATAGACCTATAGTGTCACAAAACATAGTTTGATGAACGGGTATTGTGTTTAATTCAAAAATTTATTATGAAATTATTTTTGAGACAATCAATTATTTTTTATAGATATTCAATAAGTAATTCAAATTAAGTGATAAATAAAGAGACTGATGTTAAAATTCCAAAATTTGTTTTGGAAGATTTGAAAAAGGATTTTTAGATATGTCTACCCATTTTAAATTATATAATTTTATATAAAGTGGATTAACACAAAATCTATTAGGATTTAACGTAATT
Source organism: Viscum album (assembly GCA_963277665.1). Lineage (NCBI taxonomy): Eukaryota > Viridiplantae > Streptophyta > Magnoliopsida > Santalales > Viscaceae > Viscum > Viscum album. The sequence continues at coordinate 244,743,042 of OY728122.1, read as the reverse complement.
GGAAGGACATTGAAGATATTATTTTAATAATAGTATGATAATAAGGGACATGAATCTATAATATTGTATGATATAGAGAAACTGAATCATTTATCGTGAATTGTGTGACTGTAGCATGGTACAAAATATAAATGATATCATATTCTTTTCAATGTATTACTCTTAATATTATATGGATATACAATATTAGATTTTATCAAATGTATACTCAAGTTTAGGTTTAAAAATGCATAATGATAAGATATTTAAAATGATTCCACTAGATATAATTTGTGAAATAGTTTTAGAAGATAACTACATTAGATGTGAATCAAATTAAAGAGATAAAAATGTTTTTACTAAATGCTATTAATCAATATGTTTTAAATTTATAAATTAATGCATGAATTATAGATAATTATTTAATTGTATGGTTGATAGGTTGAAAAGGTTTTCCTACTTATAATTATGTATTCCTTATATATTCCCTCCATCTATAATAACATTATATCTCCTCTTAATTTTTTCATTGTGAGGAAATATCATTCCATTAGGGATTTGATGGAAATAATAGTATTTTTAGTTTATTCACATAAATACATGTATATATCATAAAATATGGTATCTATTGTCTATTAATTAATGATCATCATGAATGAAATTCAACAAATATTGAAGAAATAGGTCACTAGAAAAGTGAAAAAAAATGTTGTGATTAATTTTTTTCTAATTTTTTCTACAATTTCAAGAATGATTGACCTTTGTTATAAGGGGTTCTATTAAAAATATGATATGTTAAATAAGTTTATTCCAATACTTTGAAACCCTTTCAGCTAATGACATATAAATAACTTCTTCCCACGTTATTATAAATAATTGGGACGGAGTATTAATCTTATAATCATTGTTATAATTAATTGGTCTAACCAATCTATTATCTCTTGTTTTGGTAGGTACACAAGGTTAGAATTGGAAATATGTATTTAATTATTTAGTATTAATTATCTATTTCATATTCAAGGATAGGTTCTTATGAAGGACCCTGAATTTTATAAATTATTATAAACCCAAATATAATGTGGTTTAAAAATAAAATTCCATGTAGCATATAGTTATATAATGAAAATTAATTGGTTAGTGAACCAATTTCCCACTCATATTTTTTATTGTTGGGATAGAAATTGTTTTGTGCTTAGTGACTAGTAGATAAACATGATGTTTATGTTTAAATGATTCTTTCAAGACATATTTTATGACAGAAAATAATATTCTCAGTTGGTTAATTCATACATTGGCTAGGATGAATTGACCATGTGATTTTTTTAAATATTATTTTTCATTAGTTTAATTCCATGTCTTATGAATTTAACAATTATTGTTTTATAAGAATACCATGAAACTATGTTTCTTATATTTCCTATTATTTATAATTTTCAATGAAAATTTTCAAATCATTTATTGTGTAGTATTAACATGAATAATACATTATAAACATTCTTTTAAAATTTTCTATATAGATAATTAAATTAAAATGGATTTTTAGTCACACATGGATATTGATCAAAATATTTATGATAATATTTCATTATTATTATGGGTGTGGATATTTTTTTATTAAAATTGATGAATATTATTTATTTATCTTGATTCAATATTTAATAAAAATTTGTTTATATGAATTTGAAAAAATGGTTCTCACATACACCATGATTTGAAATTTATATTGATGATATGGTGTTGGAATATAACACACCAACTCTTTTATACTCAATTCTCTATTACTAAAGGGATAAGATATAATATTTCCTTTTATTGGGTATAAAAAACCCATAACTAATTTTAGAAATTATATTGATACCATAAATTTGTATGATTGATTTGAGGAAACAATTATATAATTTCATAGTCACCATCTCAAAAACACATCCACAGAACATATGAGTTCTTATTGGTATGGATCATCCTAGTATAGGGGGTTTTTATTAATTCCTCTTATCTGTACACTGCATATTTCCTATAAAAAAAATTTTGACTGGGCAAATGATGAATTCACTTTATATTATGAAAATATATTATATTTTGGGTTGTTACATCTTATTAGGTATATTTTAACAACACCAAGAATGTATCATTTTTTGAAGTGATGAAACAATTTGGATCATTATTTGCGAATATGTGAAGTATATTTATTTTTGTATTAGTTATTTTATAAATTATATTGTATGTATGGAACCTATTTTGAGCTCGTAATATAAATTTAGAGTAGGGGTCTCCTTGTAGGATCATGTTGTTCTCCCACTATTGTGAAATATAATTATTAGGGATTTGTAGTCGTTTTTTAAGATTACCTAAATTCCATGAATATTGATTTTTCATAACATCCCATTGTAATAGATATATTTTGTATGTTTAAATGTATTTGAAATGTGCTAATTTATGAACATTAATAATCATTTGTTGTTTATATCATATTTTACCGTCCATATATATGTTGTCATCATCTTGCATATTAAGGGTCCTTGTTGAATTTTTTTCATGAATATTTTTGAATTAATGTCCATTAACATAAATTATTATTCAATATTAGTACCTACCTCACATATAGATGATAGTAAACCCAAACTATGAACTCAATACTTTTGAGAAATGGGGTGGGTCTAAGGTGTATTGGGGATCTGACATGATAGTTTTCTTTTTATTGATGATTATTCCATAAAAATGGGTTAATTTGGGTTATTAAAGAATCAAGATAAATTAACTGGATATGGATATTAGATTATGTAAGGATTTTTTGTTTGGTTACTTATTTATAGATATATTAGTTTCTCATTTTTCGTGCATTATTCATGTTGGTGATGTTCAATAGGATGATTTAGTAGACCATAAGAGTGTATTTACTACAATGAACGATGAGATATAGAGGGATTCAAATTGTTTGCTACATCAATAGGGTATGTTGGGTTATGAGGGGTGTTTTTGTGATAAAGTGAAATATTTTATGATAGATGAGCCAGAGAATTTATTATTATTGATTGAAAAGGGAAGATTTTTAGTTTTCATTAATTGTAATTGAGATTCAGGGAGTATCATGGTAGTGTAGGATCCTATATTTTGGGGTAGTGGGAGGTGATAATTATATCCCGGGTTGATTTTTTGAGAATGTTTTGGGATAATTTTTTATCATTGATGATTCTAATTGAAAATAAGTGGATTTTTACTCACTTGAACATGAAAAACTCGGTGTGTGAGATATATGGATTTGGTATAAGGATCTTCTAAATATTTTTAACATAATTTTAATATATTTTTAGTATGTAGTTTAACATTAATAGGTGGTGTTACATCTAGCGATTCCCTAACAAGTCACTCAATTTTCTTTCCTTATTTATATAGTGATTTCTATGATGTTTGAGGGGGATGAGATGATGAATTCTCATTAAGGGTTGTCTCATTAGGGGATACATAATGGATCAAGGGGTATTATTTATATTATTGAATTATTGTATGTGTTTGATAAATCATGGTTTTGGTTTTCAGGTTTTCATCTTTAGTAGCTTTATTCCTCAAATTATTATTGGTATAACAAATTATTTTCAACCACATGTAGACTACACATAATAATATTTTTATATAGAGGAATGTTGATAGGGAGGATATTAAACTAGAATGAGAGTTGAAGATTAATGATCAGTATCAAAATCTCTTTTAACTGCCTTATTTTCAATGTTGATACCAATTATTACCTAGAGAGAGATTTAATGATGTGTTGTTCTATAACTTTTTTGGTTTCATTTCCCCTAGTGTTTTTTCATTCATTTTTTAGGCAACCATTATATTTGATTTGAATCTATTTGGGGAGAGATTAGTAATCTGGTTCCATATGTGGTTATAAATATTATGTATGGATCTGAGTGTTGGGAAAGGGAATCATTTGGGAGGTATCATTTATTATGTTGTAATCATTCTTGGCATGTTAGATTGCATGATTTTGTTTTTACGGAATCTGAGATGTTGTTTTCGGAGAGTTAGTTACCATTATGAAGAATATAACGCTATTAAGTGACGTTTAATTGTGGAGATCATGGATATATTATGGAGGATGAAATTATATAATGATCATGTCCTTGTGGAATAGATGCTAAGAGAGATGGTTTGGTTGGAAATGTCAATTTTGGAATAGATACGACCTTGAGTTGAGATGTAATAAGGAGTACTATATTTCAAGTGTGTAATGGTTCTAAAATATAAAGATTCAGACATTATAGGTTTTTTACTACATTATCGTTTTCTTTAATAGATAGGTTTAACCATGTAGTTGTGGGATATGCGGTGTGAAGAATCATTATGAGGATTTTATGCCCCTATCTTCTAAGAGTTTATAGTAGTGTGGTTGTTTTCTACACTATGGTGTTGAACCTTGATTGAACGATCTATATGATGAATTTGGTATATATCTAGGAGATATGTTAGTGTGATATAATATTTTTTGTATACAAGGTTGTTTCATATTAGTTATTATGGAAAACATTATTATTTATGATATAACATGCATTACTATATTTTTTTTCTTTTAAAATTATTGTAATGTCCTAGAAATTATGTATAATTTTTTAAATTATTATTGGAATGAAAAAAATTACAGCACGTGATTCTGAGGCTCGGAGATCCTGGAATAGAATTTTTTGATCTTTTTTAAAGGTACCTTTAGTAAATGTGCAGTCGAGGTTTTTTATCATTTCAACTGGTGGTTGGATTGAAAATAGATGGGCATCGTAGGATTAACAGTGCCAACATTCTCTTAGGCAATACTTAACTTTGACAAGAAAGAGTCAGATGAAATGTGTATTTTTCGTCTTTCAGAAAAACAAATAACTTAAAGTTATTTATTCGTTCTATTCCCACCATTGAGAGGCAGATAGCGGGACCACATTGTAACTTTGGGCATTAAATAAGAGAAATTTAGGGAATTTATCCTATTTTCATGTAACAATAATGCTCATGGTTTAATGTGTTCATTAATTAGGATTAATTAATGAATCTTAATAATGATCCAACGTAGGGGTCATTTTTTTGTTTATTTAATCAAACTATTAGCATAGGATTTGGGAACCCATAAGAGGAACCTCGGATTAAATGTCGTTGACTTCACCCACCAATAAATAATGGTGATCGATTGATGACCATTGGAGAACTCAAAATGGACTTCTTTGAATGACTTCAAACATGGATCCATTTCTTCATCAACAACGGAATCCATCATATCCTGGTAGGGGGGTTTAAGAGTTTAATTTTTCTATTTTTTCCATTATAGGAAAATACAATGAATATAGACCAACTGACTAACGGGTTGACATGTGTTTCATTCTATATTTGGAGAGTCTTGATGTAGGGTTTTATTATGGGAGTTTTCATGATTCTAATTATTCCCCCTGATTAAAACGCTAATACGAAGGGCACATTCCGATCCGAACAATGCACGGACCCTCTGATGTTATTGTTTCTATTGTTCTCTTTGGGGAGACTGAGAAACATAGCGGCGAGGAAAAACCGAGGGGCAAAAAGTATAGGGGGGCATCTCGGGAGTACCGTAAGCATAGAAGGGAAAGCAATCAGACCACCCAAACTTCATCAGTGGCCCGCGGAAGCACCACCAGCGCACCACTGTCAGTGTGGAACAACAGGCCCAGTGGAACTAGCAACTGGAAATGGCGAGAGGGTGGGGCTTCCCAAAAGAGCCGCAGCAGACCGGGGGTATTCAGCCATAGCTGGACGTACTGAATGTGGGCATCACAACACAGCAGTTCACTGTGGAGGATATGTCGCAGCACTGGATGCGGCGGTGGCAGACCCACGTCCACGAGTACCGCCCTAGATCATCCACAAGACCGGTTAGCTGGGAGGGGCAGTTCCATCTTAGAGCCACCGGTTGGAGAACCAGAACGGGCCATTTCCATTTGGGAGCACAGTGGAACCTGTGTCGAGTTGGATGGACCCACCCTACCAACAGGTCGTGCCCAGCCCGTTTGGGCCATGCCTACTGGGTTGGGTCAAGTCGACCCAGAGCTGATTAGGTCGAGTCTATTGGATTGGGTCGAACCGGACCGAGACACAATTTGACCGAGTTCTACTTAGAGGGTCATAACATCAAAATTGGACGTTCGTTTGATGAACCATCAATGGAAATGGGACCGTTTGGATGAGGTGATACTTTTGATATAATCCACTTGGGTTTTGGAAAAAGATAGAGCACGGCTTGGATGGATCGAACTCACATCCAATCAGGCCCTCATTAATAAAATATATATAAAATATAGACCAAGTGTTCATTTTATGCGTCGTCTGTTGCGTTGGTACACTTATTACAAGGTGGTTCTCTGTGTTACATATTAGTGGGACATTGTGGAAGTTGAGTAATGACCAACGGATTGAGGAAAATAATTTATGGAACCCATCCCAACTAAGTGCGGGAATCTATTGGCTGGATGTTAGGTGAAGAGCGACCCATTGGGGATTATCATACAATCAACCTGTTTTGGATCAATGACATATGACCCTATGTGGATCAGCAGTAGCTCTCCCTAATGAGGACCACCCCTTGAGCAGCCAATCTTGGATCAACAACTTGTGTCCCTATTTGGATCGATGACTTAAGATCCTTTGGGGATTACCAATAGAATGACCCCATTAGGAACAGCCTTAGAGCGACTCGTCATAGATCAATGACTGACACCAGTGTGTGGATCGATGACATACGACCCTAGGTGGATCGATGAAATATGACTCTATATGGATCAGTGACTTATGAACCACAATGGATCGACAACAGAATGTCTTCTTTGTGGTTCAACAGATGAAATTCTCAACAAAATAAGATGATTTAGCTTAATTACTAATCATTATTATTCCTGTTCTTATTGTGATATACCTAGTGTTACCAACCTTTTACTTTTAGATTTGTGATGAGAACATGCTTTGTGGGTTTTTGTTTTTGGAATTATGGGAGACCATCAGGGGTGTCGGAGTCCCTACTAGGTATTTTTATATTCACCCCTGCATGGTATTCACTCGCACCTTGTTGTGTATTGCGCAGAAGAATGACATCCTTGACCAACATTTGGGAGCCAGGACTAGATGGCGTATGAAGGTGACTGGTCGATGTAGAGTAATGCAGTGACAAGTTGTACCTACCCTTCAAGTAGGATCTATGGCAGATGATATTAGGATCTATTTTTCCTTTTTTCTATCCATTTTTTTAGTCAGGTCTGTATACTATCCCATTCTGCTTCTCTACACACATTTACTATCAGCAGTTTTACCATGTGGTTTTCAATTATTGTGTACATGGACATTGCGTTTGCGGGATTAAAGGAAATTAATTCCCTTTTTAGGGATATTCATTTCTGATTCTAGTTTCCAACCCTTGGATTATGGAAGGAGGGCTTGGCATTACCACAAAACGGTCCCCGACATATTGATCAAGACAAAGTTGTATCAAAGTAGTCAGTTCTACTGAATAACTAAGACTCTGTTCTTTTAATTGGGGAAATAATGTCATGGGTTTTGAGTATGGTTTATAGTTTGAGGAGTCTAGTTTTGGTGTGGTGGATGATGTATCCATACACCGAGACCCAGAATTTTGATATCTGACTTGGTACATGAAAACATTGATTGCCTTTGTTTTTGAAATGTTTTCCTTTTGATCTTTTTTGAATCCTCTAACTTTGTAAAACTAATTGATTACGACACATATGATTCATTAGAGGATTCCACCACATAGACATCAATTCATTATTCCAGTGAGATTTTATGATGAAGGACCAATGAGTGGTGAGGATTTAGTGAAGGGAACTCTTTCAGTGATGGTACCTTTGGGTGGTATACCAGCAGCACCACCACCAGTAGGGAAGAAGATTTCACAAGCTTGACTAGTAGACACTACACATCGAATGAGAATGTTTCACGAGTTCCAGAGATAGTGTAATTTTTTGTTTCTGGGTGAGAGAGATCCACAGGTTGCTGAGGAATGGCATGAGGTTGTGGCATGTGTTTAAAATTTTTTCGAGACAACCGCACACCAGATTGTGACCCTATCTTCAAGTCTCTTCCATGGAACATTAGGGAGAGGGAGGATCTTGACACTCTAGATGCATGATGAGATGAATATTTTTTGGTTGGACGTAGAGTGTCTCTTTAGAGTAGAGTTCGTACAATTGACTCTACACTCTATGCCTATTGAAGAGCTACCACACTAATAGTGGGGAATCCTGACAATGGCCAAGTACACAGTGAGATTCACTTCCCGCCCTGCAACAAAACCCTTTCTATAGAGCACAAAAATATTATCATGGTCTCCGATTGGATATTAGAGTGTCAATGATATCACTCTTCATTCTAACGTAGGCTAGTGTGCTAGAGAGAGAACTATTAGTGCATATCATCCTAGCTGAGCACGCACCGATTGTGAGAGCCACAACCGGATAACTGCTGGCCGAGAAATCTACATTAGACTGTAGGAAAATGATGCAATGGTCCATGAAGTCCAAAAAATTTATTTGGTGACCACATAATGTTGGTTTGAAGGTGTGGAGCTCACGGGATAAAAGAGGTTAGCAGAGGTGCACTATGTGTTAATCGTGCAATGGGAAGGGTCAGATGGCCTGCAATTGCCAGACTAGCTACACCAAGCACTAGTATATGGTCGAGGTACATCCGAGGTAGTTGTAGGGATTCAAGCAGGGAGGTCTGTAGGTTGGATGACGTGGAAGAGGATATGGATGTGTTGTAGGAAGTGGGAGGTGATTTGAGGTACGATTGCCACCACCCCTAGCTGGTCCCGCCTGACCCAGGGAGCATGTAGATAGGGACAAGAACAACTTCAGGTGCTAGATTCCTACGACCACAGTTCTCCAGACAAGATTATATGTATAATCTGTGTCTACTCCACCCAAGATATAGTTTTTATATACACATGTACCAGTCACTCATCCATTTCCATAACTATCGTTCAAGGATTATATATTCTGATGGAGTCATTGGCTCGATCCTTATGTTTAACCATTCCAATAGGAATGTATTTGATGATTACGTACTAGTTTAGGTAGTGTGAGCTTACTCGAGGAGGAAAGGGAATCATCTGGGATCTCCTAGTAGCAGTATTGATGCCTTAGGATGTTGTATTGGGTGTGGAATAATATCCATTTTCAATGCTCAGATCAACTTTTATAGGCGCAAACAGGGGTGTGTCCGTGAGGATGGAACCATGATTTCCTTCACTTGTGTGAAGGGAACCTTTTCCACTCATGATGGAAATTCATGGAGGAGGGTTTAATTGATCCCTCATCAATTGGATAGCCTTACCCTCAAAGTAGATAATGAGAGTTGTTCAGGCTACCATGTAGTTGGTGGAAAATTATGCTGATGTCTTTTTGAGTATGTTCTGGGACTACCTCCTCTTAGAGAGGTAGACTTATACATCCACATTGTAACACCCGGAGATTTTATGAAAAATATTCTTTTAATTTCATTAATGTCTTGTGTTGTATGATACACCAATATTACCTTGCGCTATACGCAACACCGTATTAGCTTCCAGTATATGCAACACTATTCTTGGATCGTGTTACACACAATTTTGATAATAGTTATTCTAAGCAACATTGAGTGTGTCTATATATATATATATTCAATGTATAAATGAAATATGGTTGGATTCAGTTATACGAAACAACGAATGATTCTTGCACAACATGCAACCCTGACTTGGCTTGCATTACACACAATCACAACCTTCCTCGATAGCATGTGTTGTACGCAATACCGGGTTTTACTAAACAACGATATATTATTATAATATTATTATGAATTAGCCGTTATGAATAGTATTAAATAAATTTTGAATTTTATAACATTATTATTCATCTTACACATTTTCTTGAACATGGTATAAGAACAAAATTAATTTTTCGGGTAAAATAAGTATTTTTCAAAAAATGCAGTTTTGCCGCCTTTTGATGGTGCACCCACATTAAAAATAGTTTTTTACATATTTATAAGTTCAATTTAACAAAATACAATTCTTCATTCGAATCAAGAAATAAAATTTTACTTTGGATAAATTTTTTATATTATTCTGGTAACTTTCATATTTTGATGAATAGTAAAAACACGCTATATTTTAATTAAAAACAACTTTGTTCATCGCAATAATTTATATGGTTAAATTATAATATTTAATTGTTTTAAAGTATAAATATAATATATTTTTACCATTTAATATAATTTATGTCATTATCATTGATTTTTTATTAAATTCGTAGGTTAAATCAAATCAATCTTTTGCAATGTTTTAAAGAAAATCCCATTTTCTTTCGACAACGAGATTAATTATGATTTAATTTATGCAAATTTTTTGTATTGAATTTGGAAAAATGGATTCCATATTTTAAATCAGTGGGTCCAAATTATGTTAATAAGCTACTTTTTAATTTTGGGAATTATGAATAGTAACTACGATAAATTTTATTTACCATAGTTAAAGGTAAATCAGTTAATTAAGGATAAATATAATATTATAAAATTACCCTAACCCATGCCAAAATTCTATTGTATGGATAAAAGTTGACCCATATGACCTAAGGGTCGTATTAGATTCATTTTATGGACTTTTGACCATGAAAATAAATTAATTATTATTAAAACCAAAGAAAGTGACAACATGTCACTCACTTAAATCTTATAAGTATAATAATTTTAATTTAGTGATAGACATCCTAAAACTTCCAAAATTAATAGTCTCAAGAAAGCTAATAAAATTATCTAAATAATGATAATTTATTTAGAATTTTTATGGATTATATCATTGTCATTAATTGTGATACATTAATGATACATAAATTATTTATTAAGTGAAAAATAAGTAATATTCTTTTTATAGAAATAATAATACCCATTAAAAGGCCCAAAAACCTGGCCAAAACTTAATTTTAGTGTATATATACATCTTAATAATCCAATTACCCAATATATAACCGTTTGGAGCCTTATAAAAGTGATTATGACACTAATATTATTTTATTTTAAATGATGCCAAAGTTGTCACCTTCATAATTTAATAAATATAACAATTTAAATATTGTGATTTTAAGATGATAAATTCGAGTACAAGTATTATTTTGAAAGGTAATAGATATATCTTCATCATAGGATTTTATTTTTAATTTTTATGCTACAAATAAGTATATTAAATAATTATAAAAAAATGGTGTAGTGATTATTTTATTGAGAGATAAACCAAATAAATGGTTTTAAAAATAATAAAATAAATATTATATGAACTATTTAATGTGATCCACTAATTTTATAGATACATATGACATTTTATGAATCTATTAAAGCTTTTATTTCGAACATATGTTCTGTATATATTTTATTTAAATTCAAATATATGAATAGTGTCAAAATTGACAATATTGTTATTTTATAAAAATAACATATTATAAAATTGTTTAAAAATCACAAAAATATTTAAAAATTATAGATTTAAATTTATACGGTATATAATGTGATAAAGTAATCAATTATGGAAAATTCAAAACAAATAAGTAATTATTTGTTCTAATTTAAAATTTAGAATTTTATTACCACAAATAAACTTAAATAGATTAAATAAGGATAAATCAAAATGATAAGGTTTACAATAAGATCCAAAGATGTCTAAATTTGATTGGTTGATGATATTACAACCCTATATCATCTAATATTTGAATATGAGTCATTTTTGGAGGTTATTAAGTGGGGATAGATTTATTATAAATTAATATTTTTAAGAATTCCAAAGGTTCCCCTCTCCTACCTTATAAAAGGGCACCTCCTCCCTCTCTTCCACACACCACATTGAGCCTTAATTCTCGGCCAACCCCGGTACAATTATCCTCTCCACTTCACTATAAACATCCTATAGGTCCTGGTCATTTTCAAAGACCATGTTTAGTTCCCTAAGAGGAGGTATCAAAGAGGCGCTTTAAAGAAGAGTTAATTTCAGTTACCGATTCTTTCACCTTTATTTCTTCTTCCACTTCTTCTTCTTAGGTTGTTTCATTATTAAGTAATAACATCAGTATCACTCATATACTGATATGTTATTATATGTATGAAAATACCCTATTTCACCATCTATCAATCCTACGGAAAATGAAATCACCGTGTGTGCGTACGTACAGAATACCGTCTCCACACTGTGGTGTAACCTATTTTCCACCATCACCTTACTTGGATGGGTATAATAGTGTAAATAATAACTATATATGATTATTTTAAAGTGATATTGATTCTGTAATAGTATACATACACTCCAATAAAATTCCACGATCATGGGAACGATATCATCGCTCGTGCGTACGTACGGAATACCGTCTCCACGATGCGATGAGATTCATTCTCAATGATTAACGATTCATAAATGATTATAAAGTATATATAATAAGTAATAATGAAACATATTACATAATAATTATACTGGATTTATGTATATATATATATGTATGTCATCCAATTAATTCCATTCAATGAGGAAACAAAAACAACGTTCATGTATACATACGGCCTACCGTCTCCATGAATGGTGTATTTCTTTACATTTATCGATCTATTATATATATGTATATTCTGAATATATATTATATATAAATCATTTTTTACATTCTGGATGTTAGTAATCATGATCTATGTAATCATATGAATAATTACAAGTCAAAACACGGACGACAAATGAAACTATTTTACCCAAAATGCTCTTTAACATGGAATTTACAAAAGAACGGGTAATATAAAGTCATAAGTGAACCACATATGAAATAATAACAATTAATATGATTCTGTAATAAGTCAATAACATTATTTAAATCATTATACAGGAGGTTCAGATACTTACGAAGCAAATCGGACCTAATGTAAGGGATAATTTTGCAAATCTCATTTTTATCTGAGATTGCTTATTCGTAAGTTTTTATCGGGGTTATTTATATCATCCATTTCCATGTTTTATAAAAGTGTTTTCATGAATTTTTAAAGTCCTTTTTACCCATTTTTGACATTTACTACATGTTATGTAAGGAATCTTTCTTTTGTTTGCGTTACGAGGTACTTTTTGGACTTTTCCGGCAAAAGTACGAGAATAATGTTTTTTTAACATATACGGCATGAACATATTTTTACGATTTTATAAAGACTTATTTTCATGATTCTTCCTCCAATATATTTCATGAATATTTTCAAAAAAAACTTTTTCTTCAAAAATTGCATGACATTTTGTGAAAAGAAAATAATTTTGAAAAAAAAGGATATTTTCCTCAAGAATTCATTTCAAGTGTTTTATCAAAACCATTTTCATCTAAGATGAAATTATTTCATATGTGTATGTTTTAAGTATCATGTCTCTATGATATAAATGGTTTCACTTTTCTTATTATGATATGATATCCATTTCTTTTATATGGATTATGTGATGATGGGATGATGTTTATGAAACCCATTTTCTTTATTAGGTTATTATGAATGATGAATGTTTATTTTGTGGCACAAGTAAGAATGATTTCATTATGAGATGGGTGGGACCTATATCTCCCTCCAATGCATTGGGTAAAGATTTTATATCTCATGAGATAGACATGGATAGAACAGAAAGTTAAACCGGTTCAGTAATACAGGACTGGAACGAGGAGTGAACTCGATTCAGAAAGGGAATATGTCCACTAAGATGGTCTTGGTAGCAATGCCTTGGCTAAAATGGAAATAATATCTTGTGCTTAATAGTTTCCACAATTACATGTTTTATTCCCATGCTATTTTATCATTCTTAATGTTTCTTTATGATATATGCCTTAAGTACTTCAATGTTTTAAGTCATTTTTAAAGCTTTTGATGTTTAAAAATTATGTTCATGTTTTTAAGTTCAAATGTAGATGGTATGTTTTATTTTATCCATGCTTACCCTTACTGAGTATTTGAGCTCACCATTTTTATGTTTTTTTTTCTCCCCAGGATATAAAAAAAAGGTTTTAGGTATGAAAAAAGGGAAGATATTTATTGGGAGATGTTGAAGTTCTTTCACCACGATTTGAAGATTTTATTCCGAGTTTCCAAAGACACTAAACTATTACGATCCTTGTGTGTCTGTTTTTGTTATGTATTAAGTATTCTGCAAAAGTAATGTATTGTCCACGTACGTCATGCTTCGGGTATCTACAGACATGTAACCCATGATGAACTGGATATCTATATCAGCAAATCAGATGGCTCTCGAGGCGATTTTTGGGATGAGGGTACAGCTGGAGGACCTGTAAGGGAATGAGTTCATATGGCCCAGTGTTTCTCTATGGGAAGCCTCAATTTTGATCCCCCAGATGGAATCTGGGATTCTAAGTCTTTGCATATACTATCAACACCTATAATAGGTGACCATGATAAACAAGTATCCTCCATGGAGGAATGGTGATCTCTTCGACCAACTGAAGGGATCATGGTGGTTTTTAAAGATATACCTCACATCATGATATCATCTGCTCAGGGAATGAGATGAGGATGTATCAAAGACAACCTATAGATTCTGGTATGGCCACTATGAGTTCATAGTGATTCCCATTGGCATGACCAACACTCCGGAAGTGTTCATGGGATTCATGAATAGAATCTTCTAGCCATACCTCGATCACTGCGCGGTGGACTTTAGTGATGACATATTGGTGTACTCTACATTAGAGGATGTTAAAAATAAATATATGTAGATATTCTTGGATACACTCCGATATCACCATCATTATGGAAATATCTCTATGTGCCAATTTCTGAAACGAGAGGTTCACCTTCTTGGGAATGTTATCTCAGAAGCTGAAGTTGTGTTGGATCGAGCAAAGATAGAGTAAGTGATTTCATAGGATCGACATAAGAGTGTGAAAGAAGTGAGCAGTTTTCTGGGTTTGGATAGGTACTACTAGATATTCAGACCTAACATTCCCAGTGTATCATCACCCATATTATATTTGACAAAGAAGGGACAACCATCCTTGTGTATAGAGAGATTCTAGGAGAATTTCTTGGACATGAAGCAATGACTGAAGAGTGCCCCCATCTTGAAGATACTATTAGAGGGAGTTGGGTGTGTAGTAAAATATGAAACATCATGGACCATATTGGTATTTTTCCTGATGCAGGAGCGAGCGATTATCACATACAGCTCATGAATGATGAAGAAACATGAGAAAAACAACATGAAGCATGAACTGGAGTTAGCAGCAGTGGTAGTTTCGTTGAAGATGTGGTGACACTACTTCATGGGGGAATTTTTTATTGTCTACTATTATCCCAAGAGTCTTAGGTATATGTTCTCATAGATGCACCTGAACCTGAGATAACAGTGACTGCTAGAGGTCCTCTACAACTATTACTTTGAAATAGTCTACATTATTCTGAAGGGAAACGTAGTACCAGATGCACTCAGTAGGAGGTATACAGCAACCGAGAGAGGTGACAGAGAAAATGGTCATGTTGTAGTTATCCCTCGTGGATAGTAATGAAGCAACATACCTCCAGTTTATGACAGTCACTCTCCAACTCTCTCAGTGATTCAAGGGGCTCAGCTTGGGGATGTTGGCTATGAGACCCAACATGCTCAGATATCCTAAGGACGTGCTCTTGAAGGATTTTTTGATTATTTGGAGCACATCATCCTTTTCATAGAATGAACCATTCTACATGTGATGCTTCAATAGGATGTTTTCAGGGAGTTCAACACATCCCATTAGGCATCACATCCTAGTGCTGAGAAGCTGTACGCGGACCTCCATTGTTAGTACTAGTGCCTAGGGAGGATGAAATCTATGGAAGAATTCATTTCATGAGGCCTCACTTAACAACAAGTGAATTATTAACATCAGGTTCCAGTAAGTATATAACATCCACATGATGTGCTAAAATAGAAGTGGGGTGGAATCTCCACAGACATCGTGATAGGGATAACATGTACCTCTATGGGGAATGATTCCATCTGGGTTGTCGTTGACTATCTCAAAAAGTCAGAACCCTTCCTTACAATCTAATATCTTGGATCATTATAGGGCATGGGATTTTAGTATTTACAAGATATAGTACAACTTCATAGGGTTTCATCGATGATTTTCTCAGATTGTGACACTCATTTTACTTCCTAGTTGTAGAAGGGATTGTAGGATTTGAACGAGACATAGTTATTGTTGAGCATAACCTTTCATCCTCAGTTAGATGGTCTGATACTGTAGACCATACTGATTCTTGATGACATGCTCTGTGCTTTCATTGTTGACTTTGGCTATAGTTGGGAGGATCAAATTCCCTTGGGGGAGTTATCATGCAACAACAAAAATCACTCCACTATCGACATTACACCACATGAGGCCTTGAATGGGAGACCGTGTAGATCACCTCTATGCAGGAAACACCCAAGGGAGTCTTCAATTATGGGTCCAGAGTAGGTATGAGCTACCACAAAGAAGGTTTAGATCATCCAAGAATGGATAATGACTGCACAGCGCAGGCAGAAGCCTTATGCCGATAGTAGATGGAGACCCACAGAGTTTTAGGAGGGAAGTCATGTCTTCTTATTGATCTCTCCTCGATGAGGACTCAAGAGATTTGGCTGGGGAACATGAAATCATGGAGGTTCATCGATCCTTTTCAGATTCTTAGCAATGTTGGATAGGTGGCATACCACCAAGCTATTCCTCGAATGACGCACTATGAGCATTATTTTTTCCACGTGTCACAGTTAAAGAGATACGTGCATGATCCATCAGTTGTAATCAACTGGGGTGAGATAGACATTGAAGATGGGGTGATGTTTGTAGAGTTCACAGTGGAGATAGAGGATTGAACGGAATGGGTCATGCGGGGTTGGTCGATTCCTCTAGTAAAAGTTCGATGGTAGCACAGGAACCTCTAGGAGAGCATATGGGAGTGGGAGGATCATCTTCGTGAATTGTACCCTCATTTTATCCTATCCTTGTTTTGGATTTTTGGGAAATAAATCCCTATGGTAGGGAGAATGTAATGAACCATAAATTACATATATATTTTTTTAAAATTATATGAAATTATTACAATATTATAAAAAATGACGGCACAGGATTCCGATGACCAAAGAGCCGAGAACAGATTTTTTTTTGAAATTTTTTACTATAAGTTCAGTCAACGTGTGGGTGGTATTTAATATCTTTGAACCGTCTCTCAGATTAAAAATGTGTGGCCAGTGTTGGATTCACATCGCCGCGAATCTCTTATGCTAAGCATAACTTTGACCAGAATGGTTCGAATGAAAAAGAAATTTTTTGGACATTCAAAAATACTAATAATTAAATAACTAAATGTTATTTTCATTGTTCTCTTCATACCATTGAATGACAGATTGTTGAACACATTGTAACGTCAGAAATTAAGTAAGAGACATTTAATAACTTTATCAACTCATTTTATAATTGTAATGCTCTGGGTTTAATAAGTTCATTAATTTGGATTCATTAATGAATCTAGATAATGAACCAATGTGGGAGCTGTTTTTCTTTTATTTAACAAAACCATTGGCATTTTATTTGGGAACCCACTAGAGGAACCTCAGATAAAATACTGATGATATCACCCTTCCATAAAGAATAGTGATAAAATGAAAACTATTGGAGAAATTAGAATGGACTTCGACGAATTACATTGAACACGAACCCATTTTTTTCATAAGCAATAGAATAAACTGATTCATGGTAGGGGGTTTATGAGTTCAATTTTCCATTATTCTCATTCTTGGAAAAAACAATGAATGCGGACCAACTGATAAATGGGTTGATCCACGTTTCATTCATTATTGAGGGAGGTAGATGCGAGGTTACATTATTAGGGTTTTAATTATTATTATTTTCCCCATATTTTAAATGATAATGCAGAGGGTCTGTGTTGATTCAAACAAGTACCAGACCCCTCATCGTTTATGGTTTTTCATGCGTTCTTCATAGGAGACCGAGAAACATGGGGGGAAGGTGAAACCAAGGGCCACATAGTGTGGTATGTATCCCAGTATATTATTAGTCATAGACAAGAAGGATATCAGACCATAGAAGCTTCACCGGTGGCCTATGGAAGAACCGTTCACGCGACACAACTAGCACGACACTTCCGGTGCAGTGGCACAAATGACCGCTGATAGTAAGAGGGTGGAAGTTCCCATAGGACCCGTGGTAGACATGGGGATTCTGATCAATGCTGGACATGCTGATGGTGGGCTGTAAACCATAGAGAAGACACCGTGGCTCCGGCCGCGGTGGTGGAAGACCGGTGTTTTCGGGTCCCACCCAATATCGGTCCACCAGAGTGGTCAGCTGGAGGGATAGTGCGACCCTAGAACCACAGGTTAGAGAAACCAAATGGACTACATCTGTTTGGGAGGGTAGCAGACCCCATGCACAGCTGGCAGGCTGTGCCCAGCCAACGAGCTGGGCAGGTCTCACGGGTCGGTGGGCCTCGCCCAGCTGGGTGGGATGGGCCAGTCCTACAGCCTAGACGGCCTTACCAGGCTTAGTCGAACCGGTCTGGCCCCAGCCAGTTCAGAATGGGACCAAAAGTTTAGTTTTGGACGACCCAGAACAGGTTGGTCGGCCTAGCCAGAGGCAGGTTGGCATAGACTGGACCGGGTCGGGTTAGTCTGACCGGGACACACCGAACTCTGACCCTATTTTACCCAATTTCTATTATAGATCCATATGTTTTAAACCCAAAATCCAATTGATGAACCAGATATGACACTTGAAACATTATGATGAGGTAGTCCTTTTGATATACTCCACATGTTTATTATAGGACGTTGGAGTATGGCCGGGTTTGATCAAACTCAAATCTGGCCGGTCCCTCGGTATAGAAAATACCTATAACATACAGACCGAGCATATGTTTGATGCGTCGTCTATTGTGTTGGAACCCTTATGACATTAAGGTTCTTAGAGATACTTATTAATGTGACATCATGGTAGCTGAGGTATAAATTATGGATTCAGGAGTCGAATCTAAGGATCCCTAGTGCACCGAGTGAGGGAATTTTGTGGCTGGCTGTTAGGTGAAGAGAGACCATTTGGGGATCTATATCAGAGACACCCTGGGTGGATCGATTAATTATGACCCTTTGTGGATCAGCAGTCGCACAACCCGACACAGACCTGCCTTGGAGTGTCCCATTGTAGATTAGTGACATACAACATTGTGTGGATCAACGACTTATAACCCTACATGGATCAGCTATACCATGACCAGACGATGACCAGCCTTAGAGAGACCCGTCAGGGATTAGTGACTTACGACCCTGTGTGGATCGATGATTTACGACCCATTGGGGATGTATGACTTACGACCTTGTGTGGATAGTTGACTTACTACCCTATGTGGGTCAGCTATATAATCACTTCTATGTGGTTCAACAATGTAACTTATCAATGGAATAATATGATTTTTATTTATACCTAATCATCTTTGTTCATATACTTTATGTTATATACTTGGTGTGATATGTGTATTACATTGTGCTTTGTGATGGGATCTTTCTTCGTGGGTTTTCCTTTGTGGAATTCGGGGAGACCCTCGGGGGGTTTTAGGGTCCCTAATGAGTATGTTATACTCATCCTGTCGCGGGTTTCACCCCACACCAAGTTGTGTCTTGTGTAGATGACGGACATCCTTGACTGAGCTTTGGGATCCATGACTCGACGAAGTATGGAGGTGACCAGATTACATGGAGTGTCGTAGAGGCGAGATATACATATCCATCAGGTCGGATCCATGGTAGAAAATATCAGGAGTTTCTTCTTTTTTTGATGTAATATTATTTAGTTAGGTTTGTATATAGTCCCATTCTACTTTGGTTAAATAATTTTCATTCAGTAGTTATACTATGTAGTTTTCTCCTATTGTGTACCTGGACTGTGTGTTTTCAGGTTTAAAGTCAATGCCTTCCCTTTTTGGTGGAATGACTTTCTGGTGCTAGTAGCCGACCCATGTTCTATGAAATGTAGGCCGAGGGTATTCATGGCATGGGCCCCAGGGTATGGTCCTAAAAATTACTCTATGGATAAATTTGGAAACTATATCAACACAATTATTTATCCTATCGTTTTATGTAAATAATTAGAGAAAATAGTGTTACAATTTTTTGTATTTGTTATTCCATAAACATGGACAAGATCATTCCTTTTATTGATTGTTCAATATTGATCCAGGGTGAATCCTATAAATTTCTCTATTTGTTTCCTCCGAGTTATTCATATAGAAAATGATGTGATGTGAATGTGTTTTATTTTTATAATGTTGTTGAATGATATGGATTTTATTTTTGAATTTATTTTATTTTAGGGTGTTTATTTTTTTTCAGTGGGGTGATATCCTCTTCCATGCTTCATCCTTGTGCAATGATTCATAAATAAGTATTTGAGGCTTGTGATTCAGGAACTCTCCCTTTATTTCGTTCAATCATATTATTACATTGTATATTATTATTATTTTTATTATATATTGGTTGGATTTATAGTGAAAATGAACCTTGAAAAATGAAATTTATTGTAATGGTGTGAATGAGAAATCATACTTTATTTCCCACTATAAATTATGATGCGGATACTTTCTCAAGACTATTGCTGAAAATACTTATTATTACTTGTGTCCAGTAGGAATATGTTGTGTTTTCTTCAATTTTCATAAATTTATAATCAAATTAACATGAAATTGACATATATGTTTTTTATTTCATGTTGGGAAGATGTTTCATATAATTTCGTTATATAGGTGTTTTTTATTGTGGAAATTAGTAAATTGTTCCTGATGACATTATATCGCCATGGTTTGGATTTTTTTTTTCTATTTTGCATGTTAAGTGAGTTTTTTATCGAGTGTTTATAAAATATTTGTTTGGTTGTAGTGGTGTTACACTATTGGGAATTGGGATGCATTAACTAGATTATGTTTTGTAGTGAGGCATTTTTGATTGGAATGACAAGAATTTTAGGTTTTTTCATAGTTTCTCAATGGTGATAGGATATAAAATAATGGGTGAAAATGATATTTTAAGGATTCTGGCATGAATTATGTGGCTAGTTGATATAATTTATTTTTCATTAAATATATAATTAAATAAATTAAAAAATATAATCATGGTATCTATAGCGACTTTGGAAATGATAATATTATATGATTAATTGTGGTTTTAACAGATTTTACTGGTTATAATTTATGCGAAATGGGTTAGTTTAGGGTGTTATAGGCCATAGATTCTTTATTGTGTGGTAATGGGTGCACGATGTTCATAGTGGAAGATGAAGAATTGTTTTCGATGAAATGAATTTAGGTTGGGAATATGTGTCACTATATATAAATATATTTTAATTTTAATTTTTTTTTGATATTTACCAGACCCATGTTTGGTATCCTTACCAATAACCATATGTTTGGGATTCTGATTTTTTGAATGATCATTAAGGTTAAATGATTAGGATGGTTACATACCTTATCACATGCATGATTTTTTTTGGCATTTTAAATTCTTTTATGTAATCTTTTTTCCACATATATTGTTTTTGGGTGTTTGGAGAAAAATGGAACATTTTGGGTGGATAGACCCTATCAGATGGTTGGTGGATTATTAGTAGTAATTGTGATCCCTACTGAGGTAACTATGCACACATGTGGGGAATTTGGACTTTGATTTTTTCATAATTAAGGCATAGTTAATAAATGGTACTAGAAAACACTATGGCATGTCCAAGATAGACAGTGGAAACAACATGGTCACCACAAGATTTTATGTACAGTTTGGACTAATCATATGTCCAATCATTGTCATTAAAAATGTGGATATTAATTTTTTCCATCTCCTTATTTAACAATAATCATCCCATCTCTCCCCCACATTGGATTTATAACCCTAGGTGTTCCTCCCCTTCATCCATTCTCACTTCAAATCTATTTTAGTGGTTGTTTTTTCACATATTATTTAGTGAAAGTCAATATAATTGACTTATTTAATGTTTTCCCCTCTATTTTATGGATTATTTGTCTTTTATTTGGGTTTATTTTTGTCCAGTGAGTTGGGTGGTGAAATTAGGGATAATTAATGGTTCTAATGGTTTATTTCTAATGATATAGCTTCAATCATTTTCCTTTAACATGCGGTTGAGTGTAAGATAGTGTTCAAACTAAATTAATGATGTTTCTATAGCTATGATAGGTGATTCGCTGAATAGAAATTATTTTATGAATTTATATATCATTGTTTAGGGTTTTTAGAAGATTTATTATTTATGTGTGTGGTGGAAATTGGGGTTTGAAATGATTTGATGTGCATTGGGTTGGAAAACATGTTTTTCTATTTAAAATCATGTTTAATTATTATGAAAATCCTTATTGTGCCTCTCTTGGATTATTTTATAATTTATAAAAATTATTTATAAAACCATGCATGTGAGGTGATCATATTCGGAAATGTTCAAGGTGTGCTTTTTTTAAAATGTGCATTTTGGTTGCTAATGTTATGGTAGGTCATGTGTGTGGAATATTTGGCATGAATAACATCACGATGATGTGTTTTGTGTAAGGTAGAACATATTTTTTCCCAATAGGAATCCTTGGTGACTTGGTGGGTATAACATGACTAGTATTGTAATGATTTGGAAGTGGCATCGGTTCAGATTCAGTTGGTGGAATTGATGATGAAAACAAAATCAAAATACTTATTATTATTGGGGACCACTCGAATATTGTATGTTTCCACTCTCTACTATCTTAAGAATTTGGATGTTGATGGTTGTAGTTTCTATTCCACTATTCATTTAGATATGATGTCTCTAAGCCCCACCCTTAAATATCTTCTATAGGGATATCCCATTAATTTATACTCTTTAGTAATATCACAATCACTGTTGACATAGTTTAATTTTTTTTATTTTCAAAGCAGGAATGGTTTTATTAAAAAGAGTTTTCCATAGAATTTTTTCTATAACTTCCTTTACAAAACATCCATGTTTATTTATCTTATAATTTATATATCATGTAATATTTTATTTGGTGGAATCCTACTGGTCCTTGGTTGACATCATAGTAACACCTTTTATTGTTATTAGACATGGTTATGTTTGACAGAGGTTTGGGAAAGGCTCGTAGAGATGGCGGTTCAGGTTGCTAGAGGATGTCCTCGGTACAATGTTGTGGAGGTGTCTTAAGGTTGATTGACCACTTTCCAGGTGATGGGTTTTGGGATAGTCTTTATTTACTTTTTGGTTTTATCATTTTTGATTATTGTATCAACATTGAACCTCAAAAATGGAAAATTTTATATGCATGTTTTGTTATGAAATTTTAGTTTTGTTTCGATTATATTGATTGATGTTTTAGGTTTATAAATTTTTCGAAAATCATTCCCATGTTTTATTATGATACCGAGAAACATGTTACGAGCTAGTGGGGATCAGGAACACCCCTCAAGCCATTCCCAAAACCAATTCATGCACATGATTATACAACAAACCAGCTTGGTTCCTGAAAAAATTTTATTCAAGGGAGGATTCACATGGGGTTCTATTATTTGGGACTATTCTTGAATGATTGGATCTAGGATTTTTGGGGCTTGTGGTTTGGGTTTTGTGTCATATTCCTCACCATCACACATTATGGAAGACCTCGAGTCACCATGGGATGTTGGGATTTTTATTTAACTTCTACTCATTGTGGGATGTACATTTTATAGACAATACATGCATAATCGGTGGGGGTGGAATGGTATGATTGTTTAACTGTTAGGAAAAGTTTTATTTTGTTGTATTTGTCCATATTGATAATAATTATTATAGTTGTTGTAATGATTGATTTTTACATTTATTGTTGACTTTTTTACAACATAAATCCCTTGAGAATTCCCTTGAAAAAGTGGGAAGAATCCAGAAATAGGTGTCCCTCAATGCATGATCAGAGACTTATAGAGGATTTCATATGGGATATTCAGCCGTTTGGACTTGGAGGGGGTCATTATCCAACTCTAGTTAGAGAAACCCAAACACGTCCTAAAAAGATGAAGTCTTAGGAGTCTCTCAAAAACAAACCTCCTTACATTCGGGGAAATATTGATCATCAGAAGGTATATGAGTGTCTTGAGAAGATCAAGAGGATGTTAAAATTTCATGACACTACAGATGATTTTTTGGTGATATGTGACTCGTTATTTATAAAGGGAACTAGTCGGAGGTGGTGGGAATGAGTACTTGAAGAAGGGAAGACCGAGGAGACACTGTTGGATAATTGACCAATACCCAGAGTTTTGGAATAAACCATGGGTATAGGAACCATTAAACCCATAGTTTTTTCAAATCCATATGTAATGATATTGAATAAGAACCTATATGAATTTTATTGGTGAAAATATGGGTATAGACACCACTATACACATGGTTTTGGGAAAACCATGGATATTGGAATAGTATGGGACCATATACCCATAGTTTTGAAAAACCCATTAGTATATGGTATTTTTCAGGACTTATACACAGTGTTTGACAAGAATCATCAGTAAAGGGATGATATTTTATGTCCTATACCCATCATTTTACAAAATTGTGGGTATATATTTCCTACCTTGTGGTGCGAAAAAATCGTTGGATGAAATTTTGTTTCACGGGAACACCTATTCCCATGGTTTTCTACATATAACCACAATTTATATAATTATTTACATCAAAAATATATTTATATACGATTAATACATATGGGATAGTGGTTAGGCACAGTAAGAATAAAAAATAATTATAGGGATCTAATCCCATTAATGTATTTTTTTCAAAGATATACCCACAGTTTTAAAACAATTGGTATAGGTATATGATATGGTTGAATGGTGAGTGACATGGTGGACTTGACCTATACCAATGGTTTCCTAAACTACGGTAATAGATCAAGGGATATACTATTTCCTTGGTAGCACACAGTCCCCTTAATCATTTGGAATAGACTATACCCCTATTTTTAAGGTCTATACCCATGTTTTCAAACCATGGATGTAGGGAAAACTTCAAATAGTTAAATGAGTTGTAAGGATTTCCAAATATTCTTCAACAAGAAGTATTTCCAAGATGTATTGTCTTATTCTAGATCATGAGAGTTAATGGATCATTACCATGGAGATCAGTTAGTGACTCATTATTTCAATTTCATTTCTATGCTAGTGTGGTGCACACTTTAGAATATTTCAAATGATTATATGAAAACTCAAATGTTCCAGATGAGACAATGGTCGTAGAATTATTCTCCAGTCTTCTTTTTCATTCTAAAAACTTGTTATATTGTTCTGGATCTTTTTTTTTGTGTTTAGGTCCATCAAAAAGGTAATTACTGATTCCATGGATCACTCTAAACTATAGTTAGTGGAGTATCATCATTGAAAAAGTGGAAGCTGGATGAGTAAGGAAAACTTATAAGGTAGTACAATCCATCATTCCCAATAGTCTACATATATAGATTTTGATGTAGCGTCTATTTTCTTCCACTTTTGTGGGAATGTAGGGAACATACAACCAGTGATAAAAACTCCCCCCCCAAAAAATCTCTCATCGATGGGGAGTAATTGGGAATTTGTAGGGATTATGATGGGACAATCATTCTTATATGAATGGAGAATGATGTATGGATTCTAGGGGGATTTCATCCTTGTTGGAACTGCACATGATGGTGGGATATCAATTCAGTGTTCGTGGTTTTGGGACTAGATCTTCATCTTGTCATACTTTGTTCATTGATGATATATAGGAGATAAGTCATTCTCATGAAGAGACTATGAATCTTCATATCCGAGATCAAGCACAAGTGGGACTGGATGTTGGGACCTCAACTATTTGAGGTACCATTTTGATTTCATATTATATAGTATTTGATTCTTAGATACTGGTGCTTCTATTTTGTTTATCACGTCCTATCTAGAGAACAAATTTAGTATTCCTACAGAGATCTGGTATTTTTTGATTTTGATGGTAATGTCATTGGGTATGAAAAAGATGCACGGTCTGAGGTTTCTTTCATGTGCACTCTCAATTTCAGGTGTTGTGTTGTAATGGAATTTTCTGGTATAAAAAATTAATATTTTTATTTTCATCATTTTCATTGGTTTGAAAATGTTTTTCCAATCTCAAATTGATTTTTATATGTGGTATGAAATTTTTATGGAACCAGATGTTAGTTCTCAGGTTTTTATTGAGGAATGGGAACCACAGTGGGTTCACACTAGACCTCCATTACTAGAGATGGAAAATAATGGTTTTCATTTATCTTCGTTGCCAGAGGAGGGAGTTGGTGGTGCTCCTGATAGTGGATTACCTCATTTAGTGGATTAGTTTTTAGATGTATGCCTGTATGATTTTTTTCGTTTACCCATAGAGTGGGATGTGGATTTCTAAATTTATTTTTATTGGGGAAACAACCTATATCCTATCCCTCTTATAGTATGTCCCCCATATATATGAGGTAATTAAATATATAGTTGGACAATATTTAACCCAAATGGATCATTTTCCAAAACATCACTCCTTTGGTCAGTAGATCAATGTTTGTAAAAATTTCCAATGTGTCTATTTGGTAGGTTTTTGATTACCTAAATCAGAATAATGTAAACATCAATATTTTTTATCCTTTTCCCTAAATATATTAATTCTTCAATCAATTGAGAGTGTAAATGTGGTTATATAAAATTGAATTATGTTCATGTTACAATGAAGTTGATGTGAAATAGGCAAATATTCGGAAAATGGATTTATGATGTAGGTATGACCAGTTTTACTATTTTTTCAGGCATATCAGATTGAAAAAAATGCTGCATTGGTCATCATTGATATCATGAATAGGGTGCTCCAAAATTATATCGACTCGATCCTTGTGGTATTTGTGGAGGAAATCAGGATTTATTATGGATTTTTGGAAGAGCATGGGAATCATTTTTGGATAGTGTTGGGATCTTTGAGGGATAACTATCTTAATTAAAAATTTCAATTTGCACATTCTATGTTAATGAAGTGATGTTTCTAGGCCATGTAATTTCATAGAAAGGGTGTTTAGTCGAATGCCAGAAAATAAGTAAAGTTATATCGTGGGAGCAGTTGAGGAATGTGGTTGAAATTAAGAGTGTACTTGGCATAGAAGTTAATTATAGGTGGATATTTTAGGATTTATTTTGTCTTGCTTCAGCCATGAAAGTGCACACATAGAAAGGGGTGAAGTTTCAATGGAGCCCAGAATTTCTAGCATCCTTCATGGAGTAGATGCGGTAGTTTACAACTGGAATTGTGTAAATTTTTCCAGATTCTGGAAAGGGATATGTGGTTTATTATGATGCCTCAGTAATTACACTTCATGTGTGTGCTTATTCAAGATGATAACATTATTTCATATGGTCCTCTCCAACTACTGTCAATGGAAAAGAACAACTCAACTCTTGAATTTTAGTTAAAAGAAGTAATTCATCCCCTTCTGAAATGGAATCATTATCATTTTGGGGAGAATTTTTTTTTTCTAATCGGATCATAAAATATTATCGTATATGTTCTACCAAAAAAATAAGAACATGAAGTATTATTATTTGATCGAGTATCTAAAGGGGATCCAAATTGATATCATCAATACCCTAGGTTAGGGTAACGTCGTGGAATATTTCATGAGTTGAAATTTACTAGTGAATGCATTGAAATATTCTAGTGTTGATTA
Source organism: Viscum album (assembly GCA_963277665.1). Classification (NCBI taxonomy): domain Eukaryota; kingdom Viridiplantae; phylum Streptophyta; class Magnoliopsida; order Santalales; family Viscaceae; genus Viscum; species Viscum album. The sequence goes on along the minus strand of OY728122.1, from coordinate 244,715,280 downwards.
GAACAGGAAGTGGTTATTTCCACAGATGAACATGGAGAACAAGGATCACAGTAGAAGTGACTTCATGGGTAGTGTTCAGTTGGATCTATAACCTCAAGAGATGATTCATTCGGAGTACCCTTTTGATGATTTTTTCAGTAGTCTATGTAATTTCATAATGGTGGGGATATATCATGTCATTGATCATTATCTCATGATGATGTTATTTGTTTTAAGGTATGTTTTTTCATTCCGTTTTCTCTTTGGAATTTGGGGATTTTGGATATTAACTATTCTCAGTTGTCCATTCTTCCTGGGACTACCAAGATTTATTATGATGTTTTTTGAATTTTCTAGTGGCTAGGCCTGTGGAAAGATATTATTGAATTTATATCAGGATTCCATACATGTCAATAGGTTAAAGAAGAGAATCCAAAGCCTCCTATTTTGCTTCTTCCATTAGCCATTACCACCAGGATGTGGGAAGAGGTCTCCTTGGATTCCATTATTGGATTCCATCGTACACATCTGAGAAGAAACAAAATTTGGGAGGTAGTTGACTATATGAAAATATCCTCTATTTTCATTGAGATAAAAATGTTGAAAAAGGTGTAATAGCTAGGATGTTTATATGTTCAGAAGGTGTTAAAGAATCAAGGTGTTCTATTATCAATTATTCTGATAGAGTCCCCGATTTTACCTCTCGATTCTAGTAACGCCGTCAAAAGGAATTGGGGTTAGAGATCATAATGATCATGACAGACCATCATCAAATAGATGGTCAGATGGAGAGGCAAGATTATATTCTAGATTACATGATTCATTCATGAGTTTTGATTTTAGAGGATCATGTGATATATATTTGGTATTAGTTGAGTTTACATTAAATAATAGTTACCAATATTGAATTGTAAGGGATCTTTTTGAGGTTCTATATGGTCAAATGTTTCTATATCACCTCAAATATTATTTTGATCAGAGGAAACATGATATTTAGTTTCTTGGGGCTAAACAAGTGTCCTTAAATGTGGCACCATTATTAGGTCATCATCATTTGGGATAATAGGAAAATCTAAGTCCTAGGTATGTCATAACATTGGAAATAATAGAGTGGATTGTAAAGGTGTAATACATGTTCTTTCTTCCATCTTAAATGACATCAATTAAAAATTTATTTCATGTCTACCAATTGAATAAGTATAATCCAGACTGATCAAATTTTTTAAATTGGCAGGAGTCAGAGATATAGCTTGCTTTTTTATGTCTGAATAACTAGGTAGGGTTATAGATTATTTAAAAAAAACTTTTTTTGGGTGTAATATTATGTTTCTGTATATCCATTGGTATTAGGGTAAAGATATGCATGATACATGGGAGCATAATTCATTGGTTGAGAAGTGGTACCCTTATTATTTGTAGACTAGGATTCATGTTATCTTTCTGGGGATGGAAACAATTAAATGTGTGGGGAATTATCAAATAAGTGATTTTTTTGATGAATTTATCTTTTTTTTGTTTTATTTATCCGCATGAGATGTGAATTGGGTTTTTGGAGTAATATAGAAACATTTGGTTGGACATACACTAGTTCACGGTCGGCCCCTGTTAGTATTAAACATGCCCCATGGCCAGGTAACCATGTAGCCATGTGGGGTTTTTTGATAGAGGATTATCGCATAGTAAAATTATAGTTAAACCATGTAGGGTAAATGTGCATCATGTCATGCTTAGACAGTGGCAACCACATGGTTTGAAAAATCATGTGGACTAATCATGAATCCTTTCCAAGTGATTATAATTATATATTTTACCCACTTACCTCTCTGGATTTAACCCAAAATCTCTCATCTCTCCCCCACTCTGGATTTCTAATCGTATGTGTGCCTCCAACATCTTCAGTCCTCCCTTGAGAACCATTTTGTGTGTGTTTTCCCTCAGATTCTTCATGGAATCTCCATTTATGTGTCTTCATTCTGGTTTTCTCCCTATTTTTATTTGGGTTCCTTCTATTCTCATTGGGATTATTCTATTATTATGGGACAAGCAACAATTTTTTGGTTATTTATTGGTTCTTAGGTTTTATTATTAAGGTTATTGGATTGATCGTCCTTCTATATGGAATGACTGTTGGATGGTTGGAGTTTGCATTGGATTCTGGAAGTTTCTACACATATGGTAGGTGATTTCATGATTAAACCTTATTTGATGAATATAAATTAGTTTATTGAGTATAGTTTTATGTTCAATGATTTATGTGTGTGGTGGAAATGGGGATTTTTAATGATTTGATAGGAATTGGGTTTGGAAATGGTTCTTTCAATATGAAATGAGGTTTAATTTTTATTTAAATCCTTGTTGTGACTCTTGTGGATTCATTATAAGTTGTTAAAATGATCTTTTTTAAATTATCAAAGTGATGTAAATAATATTATTAAATGGAAATGTTTTGCATTAAATTTTAAAAGATGATTTTAGGTGAGTATGTTATGGAATTTTGTTAGGGTTTCTTGTTTGAATTAATAATGAAAGGATTCTTTTTAATGAGTAATGAGGAACATATTTGAGCACAAATTAAATCATATCTAATTAGGTGGGTGGACTAGGAAAATTATTATAGTATAATAGAATCATTTTTGTCCCGGATTCAGTTAGCAGGATTAATGATGACAATAATAACTAAATAGATAGGATGATTGTAGACTTCATGAATCATGGATGTCTCTCCTCTCTAGTGGCTCGTGCATGATGACTTGCATGGTTATGGTTTCAATACCACATTTCACTGAGATATGATGTCTCTAGATACCACACAATGCTTGTGCCTACTGGAATCTCATGTGACTTGGTTCTCTATGGTGATATCACACATACAGTCATAATACTATTTATTTTGGGGTTAGTTCAAAAGCTAACATGAGTTTTTTAAAAAAATTATATAAAATTGTGTCTAGAATTTAATTTATTAATCATGAATATTTACTTTTCTAAAAGTATTTATAGCCTGGAGTCTTTTATTAAGTGTAATTCTAATGGGGCTTGGCTCAAATTGTGATTAAGCATTTGGGTGTGTGAAAACTTGATTAGGTTTGACATAGGTAATGGTAAGGATCAAACAGATGGTAGTCCGAGGTGCTATAGGTTATCCATGGTGCGATGTTGTAGATGGGGTGTGAGGGCAATGCACATATTTCCTCATGGAAATTTTTGGGACAGTATTTCTTTATTTTTTGGATGTAGCATTTTTTAATTATATCAACATTTTAACTCAAATATGGGAATTATTCAACGCCTATTTGGTAATGAATTGTTTTTGGTTTATCAATATTTATGGTTTTTTTACGATTATAGATTCTGTTTAAGTCATTCTCGTATGATATTATGATAGTAGGGCACTTGTGGCCATCTCATGGGGATCAACAATTACCTTTGATCCATGCTTAGACTAGGTTAGGCAGCAATTGAAATGATTATATAGATTGGTTGGACCTCAACAGGAGGTTTCTCATGGGCACATTTTATACGGGAGAAGTATAAATAGACATCAGTTTGGAATGTTGGAGATTTATGTTCTAGTCGTATATAGGGTTCTCGGCCCACAAAACCCATGACAAATAATTACTCTCTATGGGATGTTAGGATTTCTATTTTACTTCTCCACCAGGTGGGACGTACAGGCCGCATTCTATTTTACTTCTCCACCAGCACATAGATCCCCATCTCTCCTTTATCAGATACTAGTGGAGGCAATAGTATTATTTTTTTATGCCTTGGGACAGAGATAAGATCCTAGTCCCACTCCAGTTTGAGAAACCGAACTTGGTCCTCTAAAGGACAAGTCTCAAGGGTTTCTAAAGAATAATCCCCCATTTATTTGGGGAACTACTTATCCTTAGGAGAAAAAAGAGTGGATTGATATGATTAAGACGATATTTTAATTTATTGAAAATATTGAGGACGATAGGTTGATGTTTTCATAGTTTATTATGTATGATCCTAGTTGGTGGTTGTAGGACTCAGTAGTTCAATCTGGGAAGACTAAGCAGATGAGTTGGAAGGATTTCAAGATCAACTTCTTGGAGAATTATTTTCTAGTGGTCTAGATTATGCCACATCTAGAGAGTACATAGATCATTCATAGGGTGACTAATCAGTGATGGAGTATGGTAATCTATGTTAAATCCAAGTGCGGTTTTCACCTGAGATTGCTTCTAATGAGAAAGTGATATCTCAGTGGTTCGTGATACAACTGTGGTCATATATTTATTATCAGATATTTTCTTCAATATAAATTCCTATGCTGAAGTATTTGATCGTTATTGAAAAAATGACTTATATCAGAAAGGAAATATCATGTTTCAATGATCATTTACATCAATGGGATGTGGCATCTAATCTGAGAAAAATTGGAAGTGAGATGGGTAGGGGAAAAGGGAGGTGTTAGTTCATTCTATCCATCTAGGAATTCTTCATATGTGTATTCTTATGCAAGGTCTGTTGTGTGCCACCAGTGTAGGATGTTATTTAACATACATCCAACAAGCACATAATTTACAAATCATGTAAATTATGTTGAGAAATGGTTCATTTCTAGAAATTTTATAATTGCACACATTCATATCAAACTTGTGAAGGATATGATGCTTTTAGGGGGATGTTAGGAAATTTGTAACCACCATGGGTGGTGGGATCTTATATTGTTTGTGGTGGTTGGAAAAAATCTTCTTCCAGTCTGAGTCAGCATAGGGAAGAGCCATAGGATATCAGTCATTATCAACTAGTGACAAGTAATCTTCACTCAGTATATCAAGCACCAGAAAGACTGGACACGTGTCCCTAGATTGATTATGGTTCCCTTCTAATAGAATCTTTCAAGAACATATGTTTTAATTGATAAAAGTGATTCTATTTCATTTTACTATTCTCATATTGTGAATCATTATTGTTTTACAACTGTGGTCATGTGTTTTTCTATGGATTTGAGAATGATGTTGTGTAAGAAGAAGGAGCAGGGTCTCGGGTTCCCCTCTTGATCACCCTTCATGTTAGGGGTAGATCCATAATGTAATTTTATTGTCTTATATATTGATCATTTTGATGTGATCCTTTGAATGTATTGGATGTTTCACACCCATTTTCACACTGATATTTATAGGTGGTGGGTATGTTTCAAAATAAAAATGGGACTTCTCTGTTTTTCCTTGTGTTATGGGAACCATGATTGGTTCATGACGAACCTCCACTCATGGAGTTCAGAAATATATTTTATCAATGATATTTTCTCATTCTAGAGGATAATGATGGTTCTCTCCAGGGTGGATTACCTCATGTATATGATTAATTTCCAGAGGTATTCCAAGATGATTTTCGAGGTTTACCCATGGAGCAGTTTATGGAGTTCACAATAGATTTGGAAGAATGTAAAATACCTATATCCATTCTCTTGTATCGTTTGGACCCCACTAAGCACAAGGAATCAATGATAGAGCTGGAAAATTTGGAATCCATATGTTTCATTCATGCGAGCTTATCTCTATGGGTCTCCCCATTATTGTTTGTGAAAGAGGACAATGAATATCTCCCATTGTGTATCAATTACCCAGTTTTGAATAGGGTAACTATAAAAATCAAGTATATCTTTCTCTAAATATATTATTTGGTTGATCATTTTAAAGGGTAATTGTCATTCTGCAAGATATAATTATCTTCGACTGATGACAATGATAGGGTTAGAGACGTGTATATTCTGAATATTGATTTCTGAAGCAGGTATGACTACGTCAAGTATTTTTTTCATTCCATTAGGACTGAAAAATAATCCCATTTTATCCATGGATCTCATCAATAGGGTGTTCCGAATGTATCTCAACTCTTATTTTGTGAAATTTTTGGATGGCATCATAACTTATTCTGATATAAGGAAAACAATGATCATCATTTGTGAATTATGGTGGGAGTTTTGATGGATCATTGTCGGTATAAAATGGTTTCAAAGTTCACATTCTTGATTAAGGAAGTGTTGTTTTATAGAAAAGTGTTCTTAGAGAAATGTATTTTGGTGGACCCTGAGAAAATCCATGCAGTTATATCATGGGATCAGTCGGGGAACGTGTTTGATATCCTACGACTCCTTGGCATGGTATTTTATTACAGGAGGTTTTACAAGATTACTTTTTTCTTGCTTCATCCATGATAAGTCTCACTCAGAAAGTGGTGATGTATTAATGGATCCCAGAATGTTATAAGTACTTCGAGGATCTTAAGTGATGGTTGACTACCACAAATCTGTGGAATCTTCTAGAGATAGGAAACAAATACATGGTTTATCATGATTCCTCATCCATAAGCCTCAGGTGTGTTTTTATACTAGTATATTATATAGTGGAATATGGTTATCATTAACTTCGACCACATGAAAAGAACAACCTTACCCCCGACTTTGATTTAGTATTGGGGATGCAAACCTTGAAGATGTGGTTTCAATATCTTTTGGGGGAGAAATTTTTGGTCTACTCTGATCAGAAATTATTTCCCTACATATTATCCAAAATGTATCTAAACGTGATGTAGTTTCGTTGGATCATGTATCTATTGGCGTTTGACATTGATATCATCAATACCCAATTAAAGGGTAGTATCATCATAAACTCCTTAAGTAGAATGGTTCCAATGCATGTGTTAATGACATATAGTAATGAGTTGAACTTAATGGGGTTCTTTTCACAGATGCACTTAGGGACCATGGAGCATAGTGGAGGTTTGGTCATGGCTACTATTTTGTAGGATCCTTATATTCGTGGTATTATTGAGTTGGAGAAGCCTAATGATGAGATTATATAGGATTCTATGTAGTTTTTTCGAGGTGGGGAGACATCTTGGGATAGGTTATTGTCTCCTAAGAGAGTTATATGTATCAAGGGCTGTATTATTGTACCATAGTATCTAACGAAGGTGGTGATGTGGTATATCCACAAGTCTTATTGGGACAATCATCCTAGGACCACCATTATATACTAAGATGTTCGATGATATTATTGTTGTCCAGATATGAGGTGAGACAGAGATGATTTTATATAGTGATGTTATACATGTTTATAGTTGAAACTAAAGAACCATAGTCCCTACGGTTTTCATCACCCATTACCCATTCCAAAATGAATGTGGAATGTGGGTGCCACTTATTTAATTATTTGATTTCCTTATACACCTTAGGTATTTAACACCAGATGGTTTGTAATTGATCATTTTACCAAATCATCCCATTTTAATCCAATTAATTATTTAGTGAAGGTGGATGATATATACGATTATATGTTCAGGAGGTGGTAAGGTTTCATCAGACTCCTTAAACAAATTTTAATGATAGAGACCCCCATATGACATTTTTAATTTTTAATGTGATTAAAATTTAATTGGGGTCGAAATTGGAGATGCTCCCAGAATACCATCCTCAAACAGATGTTCAGACAGAATAGGTAAATCAGATTTATGAAGACAAGATTCATTCATGTGTTATAAAATTATGAGGATCATGGGACAACCATTTTGAATGTGTTGTGTTTTCTTATATTAACACTAACCAATCATCAATTTGAATGGATCCTTTCAAGGAGCTCTATGGTCATTCATGTCAGTCTCCTCAATGTTGGTTAAGGTAGGTAAGTCCTCACTATTGAGAATGAGCCCCATGCTAGAGACTAGTGTGAAATTAAATCTGAGCTGGATATGGTTATTGAAAGATCATTGTCTCCAAAAATCTTATGCTGATTATAGTTATGGTGATATTCAATTTTCTATTGGTGACCAGGTAACATGATTGTTGCATCATGAGTATGTAATTTTCATTTGGTAAAGTAGAGAAAGATAACAACTATGTAATTTAGAGACATTGAAATCACCATGAATATTTGAAAGGTGGCATACATTTTAGATTTTCCTTCTTTGATGATGTCAATTCATTATGTATTTGATGTATATCAATTGAATATGCATAATCCGGACCTATCTATTTTGTTAAACTGGGAGGAAATGGGGATTGAGACCAATTTCTCCGTGTTTGAATGATCGGTGATGATTATGGATTCCCATTAAAAATTTCATCATGTGAAGTCTATTCTACTGGTTTATATCCTTTGGAAGCAAGATAATTATATTAAAGAGACTTGGGAGAAGAATTCATTGGTGGATCAAGAGTACTGGTTCTTGTTTTCTGATCAGCATTCGTGTTTATTTTTTGGGGAAGAAAATTTTTCAGTGGGGAGATTTTTCCCATGTTTGAATTTCTTTGTAAGTTTTTCTCATTCATTTTAAATATCATAATTCCAAAAATATTTATTTTATGTTATTTAATTAAATAGGTAAATAATGTGTGGATAATCCCTTGTGCAAGGTTGGTGCATTGTTAGTTGTAACTTTGCACCCTTCCAAGTTAACTATATGAAAAAGTTTTGTTATTTTGAAAGAGAACAATCACATGGTCATTGGGACATTAATAATCTATGTGGGAAAACCATAAATCATATCCTAGTTAGATTGTTGAAACCACAGGGGGGATGCACTGTTTGACAAATAGTGCAGAGTAACCTTGTTGCCAGTCCTAGACATTAAAATCTGGATTTTAACCTTTCCCCTATCTAGAATATACCCAAAATCACCAAATATCTCCCAAACTGTTGATTTTTATACATAGGTGGGCCTCCCCTTCCTCTAACTCCCCTAGGATCCATATTTGTGGGTGTTCTTCCACATATTCTTCCATAAAAATCCAAGTGACAATATTTTTTAATATTACCTCCCTATTTTGTAGGGCATGATTCAATTATATTTTTCATTCTTATCTTCCATCATGTTTGGTGAATATGTTATAGTTAGGTCTGGGTTTTTGGGGTTTATTCTTGATGTTATCAGTTTGTTCATGCCTCTTTAAGCTGTGGTTGTAGGGCATTTTCAATTTTCACTAGATTGTAGATGTTTCTACCACTATGGTAGGAGATTATTTTCCTAAACATTTTTTGATGAATTTATATTTCTTTCTTGATTGTATTTTGATTGTTATATGATATAAACATTGGGTCAAAATGGGGTTTTAAATGATTTGAATTATACTAGTATTGAAAATGGTTTTTATAATAAATAGAATTTAATTCATATGTAAAAAATCATGGTTCCTCTTGTGGATTCTATAAAATTTGTCGAAATGATTTAACAAATTATTCAACTATTTGGAATGATATTTTAAATTGGTCTTGTAGGGTGTTTGATTTAAAAGAGGATTTTTGTGTGGAATTTATAGAATGTTTTCTTTTTTCATGTGTGTCTTGAATAATGTGAGTATGATGTGTTATGTGTAATGTGTAACATATTTGAGTAAAAGGGGAATCCTAGGTGACTAGGTGGGTAGACTAGGTCTAGTATGCTAGTGATTCTGACGTGTCTTCTTCTCATATTAACCTAGTGGGATTGATGATGACAACACTAACTAAATATATAGTATGATTGGATGCCACAATAATATAGGATTTCTCTTCTCTCTAGTTGATTAAGCATAAGGAAAATGTTGGTTTTGTATTCTATAATACTTTTCACTGACATATGATGTATCTAGGGTCCCATTATTAACTATATCATACATGGATCTCCCGTGACTTGGTGCTATAGAGTGATATTGTACATTCCATCTATATGAAATATATTTTGTGCTAATTTAAAAATCAAGCATGGTTTTCATTCATAAAAATACAATAAAATTGAATCTATCATTTCCTTTATAGAACATTCATCTTTATTTATCTTATAATGTTTATAGCATGGAATATTGTTTTGGGTGGGATCCTAATGGGTCTTTGATCACACCCTAATTACAAATTTTTGTGTAAGTAGGCATTGATATTTTTGACATATTTAAGGGTATGGCTCTTGTAGATAGTGTTTGGGGTCTCTAAAGGTTCTCCTTGGTGCGGCCTTGTGATTGTGGCTTATGGGAAATACACTAATTCCAATATGGTTCTTTTTTGAGATAGCGTTTGATTCCCTTTTGGGTTTTGGATAGATTTTTTATGTTTATAAATTCATATAAATTTAATTCTAAGTTGTATTATGGTACCCATGAACATGTTTCCCGCTCGTGGTGACCGGGATCGTCCCTTGGGTCATTCCACGAACTAGGTCAGGCACTGATTCAGATGACTTTTGGGAATGGTTTGTGATATAACCCACCATCTCTAATTTTTTTATTGAATAAAATGTAACATTATAAGTGATTTGAGGCGATCATAGAGTTATTAGGAAAAAAAATTAAGAATAACATCATTTGTATGAGGCACTATTGATATGTATATATATGGGACGACGATGTGATGGGTACTTAGCTACAGTGTGTGCCTAGGATGGTTAGTGGTGGGAATACATTTTATCTTCTTAATATTCGCAATGCCTTAATAATATGATTTTTAATGTGTTTATGGGATATGTATATGTGAGTTGGAATATATATTTAGTGATGTGGATAATAAAAAATTTCATCATGAGATGTTGGTCCATGTATACGTTCACATTTTTAGAGTACATACCCATGCCAAATTAGATCCATTTTGTTGGGATTGAGCTCAAGACGTTTGATTTTTATGTGTGAGAGTGGAAAATTAGTGGGGAAGTTGTTAGGGGGAATCATATGTCATACAGTATTGTTATTATTTTATTATAAATTTATGTGTTACATGGTGAGTATGGTATAGTGTATTTGGGGGCTAATTTCACACACATGTGCCTGGTGATTTATGTTTTCTCCAGATATTTTCATATGTTTCTTGAACATTTTTTTGGAATGGTATCAAATTGGATCCTATTAATTATAGATAATATTCTCATCCTAATATATAATCTTTTATTAATGATTATAAGATTTTTGTGGGGAATTAAAGGATATGTACAATCTTAGATCTTCTGGTTTTCATCAGAGTCTCCACCTATGATTTCACAAGGTATTTTATTATTCAATTCTATATTTTCTATAATTATTTATAAATTGTTCCATTATCATTGGAATTTTTAGTTTATATCCTTTTTTCTATTTCTGTTCATTTATTTCTTTATTTATATGAGGTCAATTCCACCCATTTTATATTTTATATCATTTTCCCATGTCTCCGATGTTGTTTCTTCTGGTTAAGGGAATTAGGTGTCACTCTTATATTTACTACTATCCTGAGAGGGAAACCTAGTGGGAGAGGGTGATGGAATAAATATCTCATTGTATTTTTCCATAATATATAATCCTTATATAAATTATATTATTCAATTATAAATTATAATTTATGAAAAATATATTTTTCTATAATGTTTGTATTAAGAAATAATTAATGACATAAACAAAAAATGATCTACTATCAATCATATTATATGATTTAAAACCATATGCATTGATATCAGATTCATCATACGGTGGAGCTATATTTTATGTTAAACCCAATATTGTTCCTATGATATAATTCCATCCTATCTAGTTTGGAATACTCACTATAAATAGTAATAAAACATTATATAATACATATTGAAATATGGGAAATGATAGAATTCATGATATATTTAATATTTTAATATCACATGTCATATTTGGGGTCCATATCATATCTCACAATATATTATAACATATAATTGTCCATAGTTTATTTCCAATTTCATTTTTAATTATATTAATTACACTATATAAAATGATATGCATGTTAATAATTTGTAAATATGATTTTCAAAATCTAAAAGTATAACAACATATTATAAAACTGATGGAACATTATATATCATACAATAGTTTTCTAATCTAGCTAATGAAAATAAAAAGAATAATTTTCATTGTATTCATTCAATATTGAATATGAATAATGAAAAATATATAATGAATTCCCATATTACACAGGAAATGGTTTCCCTTTTTTCCATTGATCATGGCACATTAATGATTACTAAGAATAACCAAAGGATTCATCATTCCATGGTGTATCCCAGAGTCAGTTTGAATATCTAAACATTTAGTGGTATTCTCCACCACTAAAATAGTTTCCTATTTCCTTTTATTAGTTAATGGAGGAAAAAAAGTTATGTTTGATGGAGAATTCATTAAAGTAGTCTTGTGAATGTAATTTTTAAATGAACACCCATATCAATAACATATAATTCATAGAAATTCCTTAAAAATTATCTCTAATCTTGTGTGTAATTTTCCCACTCAAAAAAATAAATTAAATTAATGGTATTCTAAATACATCCCACATTTAAAATATATGTTCTTTTTACAATTCTTCCTTACATTACACATGAGGAAGATAGATACATTAGAGGAAAACTCAAATAATAATATTGAATCCATGTTTAATTAAAGAATACTTGGGATTCCATATGAGTCATACCATATGATACCTTATGTCAATGTATTATAATTATGACATGTTGTAAAATTTGAATATCCTTGGTTGTGAAAAGACATGAAAATTTCATTCATTACCTGATTCCATATCCAATGAATATGATTTTACATGGTTTTTTTAAGTTATACAATAAAATATATTGGTATCATACATTCATTTATTAGAAAGAACTCATCAAATATACAGAGGAATTATGGAATATCTTAATCTCATTTCAATGATATATAATTTTATATATCACATACATCAAAATATTTTTTATTAATGTATTTTATTTTTGAGTTATAGTTTTCATGAGGTAAATTTATAATATCTAAAATATTTTTGATATTAAAAATTATTAATTAAATTTATTTATTAAATATATCATGGGTTATTAATTTAATTTAAAAATAATGTTTTTCAATTATGTAGTTATTATTTTGAAATTTTAATTAATGTTTATGTTTAATATTACATTTATAGTTTTACATTGTATTAATTTAATTATTTAAAAATTTAATGATTATATTTAAAGCAATATATTATTTTTAAATTTCTTTTATCATTTTAAATAAAGTAAATATAAAATGATTATATTTGTTTTTAAATTTATGTGAAATTATAAGATTATATGTTTTCATTAATTTCAAAATTCAATGAATTAAAAAATATATCTAGAAAAATTTTCTCATGGATGAGATCCATGATTAGATAGATAAGGAATATACTATCATTGAGAAATAAAACTTATTGTGTTATCAATATTTAATGTTCCCATCTATTTTGAAATGATAATATTTCCTAATTTTATAAATCACATATTTCAAAATTATGTACATTAAAATAATATCATGTAAATTTTTAGTTGGTTTCTTAAATGAGTGATAAGGTCACATCATCATCCTAAATGAAACAAGGTTCAAAACAAGGTAGGGAGAATTTTCAGTGACTGTAGTAGTGCAGGTACTCTAAATGGTTGTGTTGATTGGTTTTATATCAATTGTACTATTCATCTAAAATAGGAAATCGTTCCACCAAAATGGTCCTTTGAAAACCATATTATTTAGAAAATCATCATAATTTTGGTCATAGTGCCCATAGGACATTGAAAATATTTGGTTTCACTGCACATGAGAAACCATTTGACGATGGATCAGAAATGAAATAGTGAAAACTTTGAGATAACTACACAAATGATTAATGGAGAGATATGGTCGAAATGTTTTCATCCTATGAATCTCTTATAAGGGACCACACGATGATGACATCATCTTGTGGTGAGTGAGTGATAAACATATTATGATTTTGGGGATGGGTTATTCCACTATAGATGGGTAAAATAATTGTAATCACTTTGATACTATTTTACTATAAGACATGTAATTATATAAACAATGGAACATCATTAATATAATGTAATTGTTCTCTATTAATCATATTCTAAATTAGGTTAATTTGAAAATAAATTTTTTTCGATTTACAATCATGTTACGATGTAAATATAAACTCTAAAGTTCTTATCAATGAAATAAAAATAATTATTATATTTATTATATTTAAAATTATTTTTTAGTTCAATAATATATTAATTTTTTTCATATTAGTAAATTATTTTTTGGAATTCCAATTTCAAAATTTTATATAATATTTATTTATTTATTTATGCATAGAGTTGTATTTTTAATATTAAAATTGTTCATATAAATTGTTAAAATATTTTAAAAAATTTCATAAAAAATTTATATAATGAATTTATGGGTTTTTATTCAATATAATGATATAAAAATTAATATATACCATTTAGGGCGTGTGTTTTACTTCTTATTATTCAACGGTATATATTATTTTAACCGTATTCTTATATATTTTTATTTAAAACCTTACAAGAAAGTTGAATAACAATTTCATAATGTTATATTTAATTATGGACATGGAGTCATTCAACTTTTGAATTAGGATATATATTTTTATATAAAATAGTGGGGTTGACAACCTACCACATCATATATTCATTGAGAATGATAAATGATTTGTATGATTTTAATCCTCTAGATGAAAGAGTTTTAAACAATATTTTTATGTTATTCAGATTGATATTTATTGAATATTAAAATGATATAATTTTTTGAATAATATAAGAGTAGATATTATAAATAAATAAACATGATTATATAATAGTAATTATTATTTTTAAATATACATGTGATGTATATAGAACTTCATTACCGATTTAATATGAAACTATTAAAAATAAATTGTGTTTGAATCCATACAATTTAAAAACATTCCATGAAATCATTCATCCAATAATGGTAGGTCATTCCGATGTCATGTTCCCATGTAAAATAATATATACGGATTAGTGGATAAAAAAATGTTTTAGAAAAATATCCAATAAAATTGTTTGTATATATGATTATAAGACGTTAGGGATTGGGGTACATGTTACACCTAATAATTTTAAAAGAAAATGTGGTCTTTGAGAGGATGTATATTAAAAAAAATACTGGTTATATATGAGAATATAATGTCCAAATACATTGAAATATATTTATTTTGAAATAAATAGGATATCATTAATAGCACGTGGAATACCAAACCACGATAATAAATTAACTGTTAAATTGTATGACTCTATAACATGTCAATTAAATTTTTAGGAAGTAATAGTAAAAAATAAATTACTAAAATTATATGGTTAACACATGTATAAGAAATTAGATATATATTGTTTAGATATAAAAAATTAATCTTTCTTAATAATAATAAATATATTTATGAATGTATATTTTTCTAAAAGACATGTTAGTCAAGCTTTAAGCACATAATAAAAAATTAATTTATAGAAAATTTAGATTATATATTTGATAAAAAGAAAATAATTTCTGAAATAATTATATAAGAAACACCATAGGGATACTATTTTTGATTTTTTTATAGTTTCATTATTGGATGAACATGGAATCATATTTATTATTATTCAAAAAAATATTTTTTATTATATAATTTACATTGATAAATTATATTATAAATTAGTTTTAAAGTAAATTGTGTTCAATTAAATAAAAATTTAATTAATATAGATCATTTCAGTATATTTTATATATATTTTATAATAAAACCATTTTTAGTTATGATAATCTTCTCCTTGGAAACACTATTTTCATCATGTTTGTGGGTATATTTTTAAATTTGATTTTTCCACTTCTCTAAATTAAATTTGAAAAAATGGATTTGATATTTTTGATCAATATTATAGATATTATATTATATGATCATATTTTTTTAAAATAATTAATATTGAAAATATTTAATATTAATTATGGTTTCAACATTAAAAACGGGTTTACTGGGGTATAAACTATGAATATAATGGGAAAAAGTATCCATAATATTGTCCAAAACCCTTTTTATTTGCATAAATACACCATATATCTTATAATGGTATATAATAAATATAATTATTTTGTTTGTTAATGATATAAACATGGGTTTAATAGAAACTTTTCAATCATTCCATTTGTGCCCTCAGCAACAACAATAAAAATCTATTTTCTCTCCCCCGCACATCACATATCCAAATGAATTTCAGTTATAAAATAGATAGAAAAATTAATAAGTTGATTAAATAATAAAATTAAAGTCAGGGTTTTTTCATAAATCCAATATTGAAATTCTTTTAGGGAAAACAAAAATAATTTGTTAGAAGAAAATGTGACGTTCTAAAATAGGCAATACTATTTTTTTCTTACACCTCCATAATATATTATTAAAATATTATAATGTGATAATATCATTATAATTTATAAAATTATATGTCATAATGAAAATTTCATTAACTATATCCACATGTTATTCAATAAAATGTGAAATGAAACTATTGATCATGTGTACGATAGACTACTTTCTCTCGAACTGATGTAATTATTATCCACTCACTACCATTCAAGGATGGAAGTAATAATGTATTTAATGAATTTATATCGAAATAATTTTATGATACTAATTTAATGTTAATGTCAAATATAACTTCTTATGCTCCATTCCATTTAAAATAAGATAATGTCACATGTGTGTATGACAAACTACATCCTCGTGAAGTGATGTTATTCATTTTTTTACGTCCACATCACATTAAAGGTTATAATGATAAAATTAATTAATATATGTGATATTTATGGAAATATATTTATTATTTAAAATAAATACACCTCCCACTTCCTAACCATTTCACCCATTAATGAAATCATTAAAATTATCATTTATATATATGTCATATCATCTCCCTGATGTGATGGGATCAATTACCCAAGTTCAAATGTCAATATTTACTATAAAATTTTAGTAATTAGTGAAATTTTACCTATATAATTACTATATGTTGTTAATGTTTTATCTGTAGAATATTATCAACCACTAGAATGTTCAGGACCAAAAATGCATGAGAAAACAAAGCAATTAACATCCAAAACCACTAAAATAATGAAATATTATTAAAAAATATCTAGTAAAATTTAATATGAGGGAAATATATGATATTATAAATATTAATATGGTTCTATAAAAAATTATAAATTTTTTTAAGCCAATATTACATACATTAAATCAATTCCATCAAAATGAAACCATGAGGTATTGTACTTCATCATAATTTCACATTAATGAGGCATATTATATTTTTTTGAAACTAATTTGTTTTATTTGTTTTATATATATCACATTCATCATGTAATAACATTATAAATTAATAAATCATAGTATTTTATGTTATAATTTGAATTTGTTTCTTAGGATATTTTAATTATAAATTAAAATGTTCTGATTAATTTCAAAACTCAATTTATTTTAATTGGAATTTATTACTTATTTATTTTATTTTGAATTCTATGATTATGATTTTGAATAAATTTTAATATATATTTTTATTTAATATTATTTACTTGAATATAAATTTTATATACATATTAGATTCATTTTTTAATTATCACTTTAGTGAAATGTTCGTTGTAACAATTTTTTTACAATAGAATTTTTATTCAAATTGTTTATACATGAATTTTCATTGAAGTAAATTATGGGATAATTATTTAATAAACCCCATTAATTTCCTCTATTATAGTTATTCTTTTTCTTCATTTAATTGAAAAGTAATTATCTATATGGTACAAAAAACTATTTAATAATTTATATCAAAAAAATGTGACATCATTTCACTCATTGGCCATAAAAAGGTTTTCGAATATCCCATGTATGTTAAAACATTAATCAATTTTTTAAACCATTAACAAAATTAATTACTAATAAAATATTTACCTCAGATATAAATCATTTAAGAAAATTTTTAATTTATATTCATATCGTTTTCCCAATAATCAATGTTTGGATTTTTCAAAAACTGTATAATTACTATTTGTTCTAATGTGTTTGGAATATACATGATTTCCAAACATTATTACAACTCAATGTATTATAGATTAATTTATATCATTATAATTTAATTTTCAATGGAAATTATTTAAAAATATTCAGTAAACATTTAGTCATAAAATGTATTTTTAATTCAATATGGTTATTTTTCTCAAATATGTTTAAATGAAATGTTTATGCAATTACAATTCATTAATGAAATAAACACGTTATTGTATATATGATCTAATAGGGAATGTTTTTATGTATTTCAGCATTTATATTTATGGATTTTGATGATCATTTTGTCGGTGGAAAGTATTGACATCCAATTTCATGTTTAATTTTTGAAATCATTCACTTTTCATTGAAATATTCAGTTTCCTTTTATCATTGAAAATTCATTTTCCCTTAGATATAAATAATATATTTCATTTATAATCATATTTCATAAACAATACAAAATTTATATATATAGTATTTTACATTTAAATTTATATGATTAACGGTGGAAATTATTGTTAATAACTATTCCTTAATCAATCCAGAAATTTGTTAATAAGGAAAACTGCTCTTGAAATGAGTTTGATATTTGATATTTGATGATAGCTTTGGACATAAAGGCATGGGTGATACATGATTATTTATATCATCTGTTTTCATTTTTAGTCTCATGATATTAATCTCATGGACAACCATAATATAATGTGTTTCTAGTGAGTACCAACCCAACCATTTAAAACCATATTTTGATAGGTCTTGAAAGAATATGTATCATGATTCATAAGACAATGATGTCCATCAATAATTAATTTAATTCATTATGAATTTCGTTAATATTATGAACTATATTCTCATAATTATATTATCTATTTTTTCTCTTTATTTATAGTTTATTCATTAAATGGGTTGTGTTATCAGATATTTTCCATTACATATTTTTGTGACATATTTATTCATGATAGTCATATTATTTAAATATAATGTCTATTTAGTTATTTGCCCTTCCTTATTAATTATTCCTTTACATTTTAGGAATTTAAGTCTATTTAAATGGAATTATTTATCAATTATTTACCTTTCCATGTTTACAATTATATTTGATACATGATAGATTCTATATTACATAATCCTTACTTAGATTTTTAGCAAACCCATGGTTTTCCCTTCCTAGGAATATAACTAGTGTACTCTTAATGATAAGATAGGATATTCCAGAGGGAATATTTTTATTCTAAAAATAAATAAGATTTTAATTTTTTTTCAAATGTAATATGGGAATCATGTGTCTATTACATTTACTGAGACTGCAAATCTATTTGGTCATTTGAGATATGATTCACTATATCATATACCATTAATATAAAGTGGAAACTGATTATATGCTAATTTGTTCAATGTTGTTAGATTTGGCATTTTAGGATGTTTTGGTGAAACCATGATAATAGATAAAAGAAAAATAAAATATAAAACATAACACAATGATAAAAACTAAAAATCAATATATAAGTACATATTACTACATTGATAAGGTAGAGAGTACGTGGTTTTCAAAGAAGTACAACCAAGTCTGTATACTATATGTTGGACTTGTTCTATACCATATGTACCTAGAGGTTAATAACTCCGTGGAAGGTGTTTTAGGGTTGAATGAAGTGTTACCCTGTACATGATAATGGTATTTAATGTGCACCTATTTTGACAGTACCACGAGATATGATTCATATAAATCATATTTCTTACAAACTATTAAGAAGAATTTAATTATGTCATAACCTGTCCCCCGGGGCCAGTATCGTTACTATCCCAGCCCGCCTTCCATAGGCTAGGGGCTGGAAACTAGCACGAAAGTCGTAAATCCCTAAACTGGGAAGGCATTGCCTTAGTAAACTGAAACACACACAACAGAGTATGTGTTGGAAGTAAAATACTAAACAGAGCTGTATACAAAAGAGTGCTGAAAAGTAAATGGGCCAGAAATACAAGCCCCAATAGGATAGTACAAGTACAACTAAATTGCAAGTACAACTCAAGAAAAGTAATGTAGCTACTGGGTCATCCTTTGGGGTTCCTACCTTAAGGGTAGGTACAGATGGCCTCCTCAGCACTCCATGTCCGTCCGTCCTCTCTGTGTACTATCACACCGAGTGGTCCACCTTTGGGTATCGTCCAGTCCTGCTACACTCTGCCTCAATCAGCGATGTCCATCATCTGCAACCAACACAATGAGGTGCAGGTATAGCTCATGCAGGGGTGAGTATATCAGTACTCAATAGGGGCCCCAAGACCCTAGAGGTCTCAGAAAATCCAACAAGGATAAACCACAATGTATGAAATCAACTAATAACCATTACTTAAGTATATGTCCATACATATACCAATGTTATCTAGTAACCCATCTCAATCATGAGTAAAACACAAATGTCATTGGCTTATCTCAAACAATGATTTTATTCTAGGGGTAGTATTATGTAACAAAACCAGTCCAACTTTCGGAACCCCAGCTGATGGTGTACTCCTCTTCCATCGAGTACAATGGGCATGCCACTTCACACAGAGTCGCTTCCCACAATCCTTAGACTGCTGAGATACTCCTCCTGTCGAGTACCGTGGGTCTGTTACATCACATAGAGGCGCTCCCCACCACGGGTCTTTTGTGATCACACAGAGGCGCTCCCCCACGTAGCCTACTTAGGTACTCCTCCTTTCGAGTATTGTGGGTATGACATGCTCGCACAGAGGCAGTCCCCTCGAGGTTTTACTGCATCACACAGAGGCGCTCCCCACTGGGCCAGTTGATTCACTCTGAGTCGAATCGGTCAAGCAGTCGTCAGGTCTCAGCTAGCTACTAGGTATTTGTACTCTGTCTGCTCGCCTCTTGAGGGATACGCTCCACGAGCTACTGGTCGATACTCCAACTATCCCGAAATCCAAAGTAGATGTATCTCAATGGTCTGCCTCATCATAGGGGTCTCAATGCAAAAAACAATGCGTCAATCGGATGCCCGATCTGTGAGTTATTGGCATTTTCATCCCAGGGGCCCTGTTGGATTTTAGGTTCAAACCAACCTGATTAAATGCCAACTGTGTCCCCACCTCATGTGGGGTTATCCAAATGAATCGTCTCTCTCTAAAAAATTTGTTGTCGTAGATGGTTTGTTAATTGGACACCCGTTGCTCAAGTTATGGGCTAAAAGGTTTATTCTTGACAATGGGTCCGGACTGGGGTCCGACCCAGTCTACGGGTCCGACCTGGCCCGTGATTCCGACCTGGCCCACGGGTTCGACCCGACCTGAGGGGTAGCCAGGCCTGAGGAGGTGGCCCAACCTGTACTGGGTCCGACCCGCGCTAGGTCTGGCCCGCGCTAGGTCTGGCCCACGCTAGGTCTGGCCCGGCGGCCCACGTGGCCTGGCTGGCAGCCCGTGTGGCCTGGCTGGTGGCTCTCATGGTTTGGCAGGCCAGCGGATGGCGGTTCCCTATGGGTCCCACCATAGCCGCGCAAGGGCTGGAGGGGGGAGGGGGGGTGCCACGGAACCAGGTTTCCCAAATAGAACCGGCTCTAAGCGCTGGTTCGGTAATCCGCGGGATCCGGGAGGGTCCCGCCTTGTCCGGCTCGCCGAGAGGCCTGCCTGTTTGCTCTACCAGCGGCCGGCCTGATGCCGGACACCCCTATTCCTCAACCATGGCCTACCCTGGCTACGTCCTGTTCAACTTTACGAGGCGTGAGGGCACCGCACCACTCCATCACGGCCCTCCCTAGCCACATCTCTCCTCTTTTGCGCAGTGTGACTGCACCACGCCCTTCTGCCATGGCCCAGCCTGGCTACAGCCCTTTCGTCAGCACGACACGATGGTGGTGCGCCCTTCACGTGACCCGGTGGCCTTACACCATATGTTCCATCACTATCAGGCTGTCATCGGCCGCCATTGCTCCCCTACAGTCAACTCTTCCGAAGGAGCTTTTGTGCCACCACCATCATAAAAAAGCGAGGTAAAACAATGTGGGAGGGTCGGGCCATGTTTGTGCAGCTCGAGCACTCCACGTTATGGTGTTAAAAATTGAAAAAAAATTACCCATGAGTGAACGACATAGAACAGAATAATTTCAAACTCAAATCCCATTCCTCGTATTGATGTTCGTTGACGATGTTGCGGTAAGTCGGACGTCATTCCATTGACATAAGAAAGATGAAGATGATGTCGACGATGGCGTTGTTGGCATTCTTCAGAGACAGTTCTTCCCTTTCGTTCCCCGGTTGAAGATCATTATTCGTTGGTGGAAGAGGCATTCTTCATTGGGATAATTAGTACCTCCATGCTCTTCCAACCCCTCTCCCAATGCTCCCCCAAATGAATATGCCAACCAAAAATAATGGGCTAATCTCACCCATTATTTAATTGTAGGCCAAAATATTCAAAATATGAAAAATTTATTAATTAATGTTCCATTAATTAATTTGAGTGGATTGACACATTTATGAGGAAATATCAAGGGTTCCCCCCCACTTATGGAGTGTTCAAGGGGGGTTTAAATCCTGTGTGATCCCCACCACATTGATTGATAAGAGTTGTTTAGACATCGAGTGGGCCCCACCACCATAACCTCTCGTGGGAGGTTATGGTGTGGTGGAATCCACCTATAACCACCTCTTGGAGGTATTAAACAACAAATAAAAATAAGCTACAACACATTCTTTTTATTTAAATTATTTATTAAAACCCTAAAACTAACATTAATTCTTGACCAACTGTCATCGAGTTGAATGTTTTCTTAAGAGAATACCAGCGCTACGAGTTCAACGGTGCCCTAAAATTTCTATTTCGATCACCAGTTCAAATGTAATAAAATCCCACTGGTACATTTATTGAACATACCTAAACAAAATGTTAGAAATTGATTCTGGGCACACCGGGCCTCAGATTCAAGCACTGTAAAAATTCACAGACTCGTAAAATTCCAAAGAATTTAATAAAATCCACTAGATTTCTAGGTCTTTAAATTCTCCACACCTCCGGGCTTCACATACCCGTAACCTACAACTCGAACTATGGGAAAAAATGGGGGTATTGAGCATGCATCAGAGCCTGGTGCTCCCATGTTCTGTTATGGAGGTTCCCATGATGCCAGCGAACGTGAAAAAGAGGTATCGACCATCCACGTAGGACTTGATTCTCTCGATCCTCAATCTCCACTGGAATCTCTTTAAAATTTTCCCCATCATTGACGTCCATTCCTCTATAGTCAATGATGTGTGTAGTGTCGTGCACATATCTCCTCAGGTGGGATATGTGGAAGACGTCGTGCACCTGGTGCAACTGAGGTGGAAGATCTAAGTGATAAGACACCTCGCCTACTCTGCTGAGGACCTGGAAAGGTCTGATGAATCTCATAGATAACATTCATCCTCCGCGAAACCTAGGTAGACCTCATCGAGGTGAGACCCATAGGAAGACATGGTCGCCATCCTAGAACTCCATAGTTCTCCACCTCCTATCATCATATGGATTCTGTATGCTCTGTTTAGTCTTCATCTTCTCCTGGATGGTCTGCAGCTTTTCTGTGGTAGCGCGTACCATCTCCGGTCCCACTAGTGCTGACTCCCCTGGGTATGTTGAGCACAGTGGAGATCTGCAAGGTTGACCATACAAGGCCTCAAAATGTCCCATCCCAATGGTGGAGTGATAAGTGTTGTAGTAGGAAAACTCTATCAACAGTAAGTGATCCTCCCAGTTGTGACCAAAGTTGAGGACACATGCTCGGAGCATGTCCTCGATGGTCTAAATGGTCCACTCAGTCTGACCATCTTTCTGAGGATGGAAGGCAGTTCTCAAGCAAATCTGCATCCTAAAATCCTCCTAAAACCCTTTCCATAGCCGGGATGTAAACCGTGTGTCACTGTTGTAGACAATTGAAGAAGGTACCCCATGTAAACCCACAATCTCCTGCACATAGGGGCCTCCCAAGCTCTCAATTGAGCACTGCTATCTGATCGGTAGGAAGTGGGCTGACATGGTGAGTCACTCAACGATCACCCATATCGAATCATGACTCATGGATGTACATGGAATACCCATCACAAAGTCCATGGATATCCCATCCCACTTCCACTCTGGGACCTCTAAGGGATGAACCAATCCTGCTGGTACCTGGGGATCCACCTTCAATTTCAGAAAAGTGAGGCACCGGGAGACAAACTTTGATATCTCCTTCTTTATACCTGGCCATGATGCTTTCATCAGAGGTCCTGGTACATATTAGCCACTCCTGGATGGACCACAAGAGGGGAAGTGTACAACTCTCTCAACACTTCCTCCTGAAGTACCACAGGTTCCAAGGTACGCCATCTGAAGAGGATGACGTGCTCCCCACCTTTTAAAAATCCAACATGTGCTTGACCTGTGGATATATGGGCACGTCATGTCTCACAGTCAGCGTCTCCCCACTGTGCCTCTCGGAATCACTGATGAAGTGGAGGAGTGACTATATGAGACTGAAGGAATGATGCTCCAACTCGGTCCACATAAGAAATCTATAAAGCGGGTAGTTACCCTGTCACCTCTCCTAGCAGCTGTATACCAGATCTACTTCTGAGTGCATCCGCTACAACGTTACCCTTCCAAGGAATATAGACTATCTTGAAGTCATTGCCCCGGAGGAACTCAAACCAACACCGCAGTCTCATGTTCAGGTCCTTCTGGGAGATTATATACCTGAGACTCTTGTTATCAGAGTAGACTGTGAAGCGCTCGCCATCAGATAGTGCATCCACATCATCAATTTGATGACCACTACTGCTAACTCTAGGTCATGGGTAGCGTAGTTCTGCTCAGGTTATCTCAGTTGATGATAACCATACACGATCACATCTCTCTCCTGCTTCAGGAAACAACCGAGTTTGGTCCCTGATGTGTAGTAGTAGACTATGTACCCTATGCCTTCTCCTGAAATCATCAATATGGGGTCACTTGTTAGCCTCTGCCTTATCTCTTGAAAACACTTCTAGTATCTCTCGAACCACATGAAGGTTTTCCCATTCTTCGTCATGGATGATAGTGGTGCTGCAACTCTGGAGAAATCTGGAACGAATCTCTCATAGTATCCAGCAAAATCCAAGAATCTCCATACCTCTTTCAAACTCCTAGGTGGCTCCCATGCATGCTACGCCTCAATCTTCACTGGATCTACTAAAATTCTAGCCTCCGAGATGACATCTCCCAAGACGTGAACCTCGCAAATCCGAAACTGGAACTTCTAGAGAATACCCTAAAGGTGGTGCTCTTAGAGTGTGTCTAGTACTACCTGAAAATGGTAGGAATGCTCCTCCTCAGTAGTCAAGTAGATCCAAATATCATCGATGAAGACCATGACAAAGCGATCAAGGTATGTCCAGAAGATACAGTTCATCAGACTCGTCAATACTAATGGAACATTGGTTATGCCAAATGGAATAACCAAGAACTCATAGTGTCTGTAAAGACTCCTGAAGGTCATCTTATACACATCTTAATCTCAAAATCTGAGCTGGTGATAGCCTGATCGGAGGTCTATCTTCGAGAACCACTGTTCTCATTTCAGCTATTCAAGGAGGTCATCAATCCTTGGTAGTGGGTACTTGTTCTTCACGGTCACCTGGTTCATGCAATGGAAGTCGACACAGTGCCTCAAGCTCCCATCCACCTTCTTGATGAATAGAATTGAGGCTACCCAGGGAGAAACCCTAGGACAGATGAATGACTTCCCCTACAAGCCCTCTAGTTGTACCTGCTACTTGCGAAGCTCAGTGGGAGCCATTAAATATGTTAGAGTAGATATCGGTGATGTCCTGAGGTACAGGTTAATGTAGAAGCCCACATCTCTATGAGGTGGTAGTCCTAGAACATCATCAGGGAAAACATCCTCTTACTGGTCCACCACTACATGATAGCTCGAAATCTCCATATCTACTGCTTTGAGGGTAAGGCAGGCCAACTGATTAGTGATTGGTTGTACCCTTCTCTGAGTATGTCTATCATGCGCTACAAAGGTTCCCCTCTCTCTGGCGAAGGTGAACCTGGTCCCATCAATGCAGACACACCACACTTTGTGCCTAATACAGTCAATATGAGCATGGACTGTAGAAAACCAGTCCATACCCAAGATGATGTCATATTACCTCGACGTCGCAATAAGGAGATCCCAGCTGAAGCTCTCTCCTCCTAGAGTAAGCTCACACTATCGGCACCAGTGCGTAATCGTCGATTCTACTCCCATAGGAGTCTCTAACTGTAAAGATCGATCCAACAGCTTTGTCGGAATCTCCGAGCTCCGAACGAGGGTAGTGGAAATGAATTAGTGACCAGCACCTGTGTCTATAAGAACTACCGCTATGGTGCAGTAGACATAGATCATACCTTGAGTCATCTCCAGACCACCGTGATCATAATCCTCAGCTACCTGAAGCTGAGCTGTCCCCTTTCCACCAGCTCCCTATGGTCGGGGTGGACCTCCTAGTGGTGGTGGTGGAAACACCTAGAAACGTCATCCACCGCCATCTGCACGTCCAAATCCTATGTCGTTCCTGTATTCTCCGTGAGGACGGCGTCATTCGAACCTATGCCTCTAGCTGGGAGGTCCCTATTTTGTCTGCTGATCCATTGATTGGAGGGTCGGACAGTCACACGCCATGTGACCCATTCCCCAACATGAGAAACACTTCATACTCTTGGTAGGTATGTCACTGCCCTGGGTGCCCAGCACAATAGATCCTGAGTCCTATGGTTTCCCACTCATGGGTCTGGTCCACTTGGACCTCTGCATCATCTATCCACTGCAAGCTGTAGAAGACTCGGCTGCATGTCGACTAGTAGTGGGTCTCACTACGGGTGACAGCTCAGTAAGGAAACTCTCCACTTGGGGGGGGGGCTCTCCCTAACACCCCCGCCTACATTGAGATGCTGAGGGAGATCATTGATGCCCTAATCTCTCACATATGCCCTCGTTCAAAGGTTCGGCCCCTGAAAAGTGGTTCTCGTACCACATCAGTGGAGTAGCATGAGTGGTCGGTGAACCTCACTGAATACTATTCTACTGTAATGCTACCCAGCAATTAATGTAGTTGCTCTTAATTTTTCACCGCTCGAACGGTGGAAGGGACAAACTCCACCAGAAACTGGATCTCGATGTCTGTCCATAGAAGCGTCGCCTCGTCATGCACCTAGAGCATCACGATCCACCATCTGCTTGCTACTTCCTGAAGGAGACTCATGTCAAAGATCACCATGTAGTCTTCTGGTGTCCCAACTAGCCTAAATATTCTCACCAAAGCCTCCATCCAATCCTCATCCACCTGTGGGTTCATCTCTCCCAAGAACCTAGATGGCCTCTAGTGAAGGAACTCATGCAACGCGCTCAAACGGTGTGCCTTGTCGACCGCTGGGGATAGTGGAATCAGTGGCCCAATGGGAAGTCGTACTGCTGGTGCATTCCCTGGGAAAGGGACCTACACCGAGGCCTCATCGCTCGGTGGGCTGTCAGAGCATATGACTCTCAGGTCTCTATGGGGAGGAATCCTAAATGAAACATATGCAACAAGGTCAAAAGATTATACCTGGTGAGATGACCTAGATGACCTGACTTAAGAAAACATTTAAAGACACACATGTAATCAGAGTTTTCATGCACTTATTTGGAAATTAGTAGTCAGGGTCTTGGTGTATTGATACTTTATCTTCCCACACCAACACTGGACTCCCTGAACTGAAAACCACACTTAGTACCCTTAACACTATTGCGTCACAGAAAAGAATGATTTGAGTCATATGTTCTGCGGTTGAACCTTCTCCTCTGATACCAATTTGTCACGACCTGTCCCTCGAGGCAGGTATCGTGACTACCCCAAGACCAAATTCAATAGACCAGGGGCTAGCGACTAGCACCAAATGAGTAAAACCCTAAACTGAGAAGGCATTTCCTTTATCAACCGAAACACACACAATAGAGTACATGCTGGAAGTAAAACACTAAACAAAGATGTATACAAAAGTGTAATGAAAAGTAAAGGAGCCGGAAATACAAGCCCAACAAGAAAGTACAAGTAAAACTGAAATGCTTGTACAACTGATGAAAAGTAATGAAGCTACTGGGTCATCCTCCGGGGTTCCTACATGAAAGGTAGGTACAAATGGCCTCCCTAGCACTCCACGTCTGTCTGTCCGCTCCGTGTACCATCATGACGACTGGTCCTCCTTTGGGTGTCATCCAGCCATGCTACTCTCTTCCTCAATCGGTGATGTCTGTCGTCTGCAACCAACACAACGAGGTGCAGGCATATCCCCTGTAGGGGTGAGTATAACGATACTCACAAGGGACCACGAGACCCTCAAGGTCTCACAAAATCTAAAAAGGACAAACCAAAAAGTATGAAATCAATGGATAACCATTACAAAAGTTTATGACCATACATATACCTAAGTTATATAGTAAACCATCTCAATCATGAGGAAAATACAAAATTCATTGACTCAGCTCAACCCCTGATTTTATTCTAGGGGTTAGTATCAAGTAACAACCCCAGTCACCCTGTCGGAAACCCACCTAATGGTGTAATCCTCCTCCATCGAGTACAGTGGGCCTGTCGTGTCACACTAAGGTGCTTCCCACTATCCTTGAACTATTGAGGTACTCTTCCTATCGATTATCGTGGGTCTGTTACGTCACACAGAGGCACTCACCACCATGGTTCTGTTACGCTCACACAAAGGCGCTCCCCTCACAGCCAGCTGAGGTACTCCTCCTTTCAAGTACCGTGGATCTTCTGTGCTCACAAAGAGGCGCTCCACAATGTGGGTCTACCATGTCACACATAGGCTCTCCCTACTGGGCCAGTCGAGTCACTCTAAGTCGAATCGATCAAGCAGCTGTTAGGTCTCAGCCAGCTACAAGGTCTTCATACACTGTCTTCTCGCCACTTGAAGGATCTGCTCCTCAATCAACTGGATTACACTCCAACTATTAGGAAGTCCTATTTAGATGTATCTCAAAGGAAAACCTCATCATATGGTTCTCAACGCAAAAAACAACACATTAATCAGACACTCAGTCTATGAGTTATTGGCATTTTTGTCCTGGGGTCATAGTTGGATTTTAGGTTCTAACCAACCTGACCGTACACCAACTGTGTCCAAACCTCATGTGGGGCATGCCAAATGAACCATCTCATGCAAATATTTATGTCTCCGCATACGATTCATCAATTGAACACTCGTAGACCATGTTATGGGACAAAAGGTGTATCTAGGTCAATGGGTCTGGACTGGGGTAAGACCCAGTCCGCGGGTCCGACCGGACCCGTGGGGCTGGCCTCGCCCGAGGGGGTGGCCTGGCCCACACTAGGTCCGACCTGCGTCGGGTCTGGCCCGACGACCCGTGTGGCCTAGCAAGCGGCCTGCATGGCCTGGATGGGGGCCCACGTGGCTTGGCTAGCCACTAGCTGGTGGTGCCCTGTGGGGCCCGCCTTAGATGTGCAGGGGGTATCACTCCCCTTTTTTCCTGAATGAAATCGGAATTAGGCACTGGTTCAATAATCCGCGGTACACGGGAGGGTCCCGCATTTTTTGGCTGGCCGAGCGGCCAACCGGTTTGCTCCGCCGGTGGCCGGCCCGACACCGGCCACCCTTGGTCCTCCACCACGGCCCTTCCTGGCCACGACCCCTTCTCCTCAACGTGGCGCAATGGAACTACGCCCCTCCTCCATGGACCACCCTAGCCACAACTCTTTTCATCAGTGTGGCATGATGGCATCGCGCCATTCCGCGGTGGCCCGGCCTGGCTATGGCCCTTTCTTCCATGCGGTACAATGGTGGCACACCCTTATGGGTCATGTTCATGCTGCCCAAGCCCTCCATGTTATGGTTTTATCAATCTGCAAAACATTACCCTGAGTGAACTATGTAGAATGGAATAATTTCATACTCAAATCCCCTACCTCATATTGATGTTCTTTGAAAATGTTGAGGTAAGGAGGAGGTTGTTCTGTTGACATCAGAATGAAGACGAAGAAGTCGAGGACAACGTCATTGGCATTCTTCAAGGATGGTGCTTCCCTTTCATGCCCCAGTTGAAGATCGTTCTTCATTGGTGGAAGAGGCGTTCATTGTTTGGATAATTAGTTCCTCCAAGCTCTTCTAACCCTCTCCCAATACTCCACACAATGAATATGCCAACCAAAAATAATGGGTTAAGAAGACCCATTATTTAATTATTGGCCAGAATATTCCAAAGATTTCAAATTAATTAATTAATGTTCCATTAATTAATATGTGTGGATTGGAAAATTTATGAGGGAATTTCAAGGGTTCCCCCAACTTATGGAGAGTTCAAGGGGGTTTAAAGCCCGTTTGGTCCCCACCTATATAATTGATAAGAGGTGTTTAGGCCTCAGGCGGGCCCCACCACCATAACCTCTCATGGGAGGTAATGGTGTGGTGGCCCCCACCTCTAACCTCCTCTTGGAGGGTTTTACCACCAAATAAAAATATGCTACAACACATTATTTTTATTTAAATTATTCTTTAAAACCCCAAAACTAACTTTCATTCTCGACCAACTGCCTTAAAAGTGAATGTCTTATTAAGTAAATACCAATGTTGTGAGTTCAACGATGCCCTTGGATTTCAATTCTGAGAACCAGAATTTTTTTTATAAAATCCCCCTTTTACATTAACTAAACATACACAACAAAACATCAGAAATTGATTTCGGGCACACCGGGCCTCGGAATTAAGCACCTTAATAAATTGCAGACTTGTAAAATTCCCATTTTTTTAAAAACATTCCACAGGATATCTGGGACTTTACAAATTAAATGATAATAATTGATGGTATATGTCAAACCTAAGGTTAATTATACTAAAAATAATTTATTCTTGAATGAAATATTATATAAATGATTATATGGTTTTCTATCTATGTTTACAATTTAAAAAATTATTCACTTTGGAATATTCATTGGTCCAAACCTGAAAGAGGTTTTTTCATTGAATATAAAGAAACATGATGCTAATATGAGAATATAGATTTGTATGCTAAATAGAGTGAATGATATCATGATAATTAATAGTTAGTTATCTCAAAATGTGATCAACAGATTATAACATAATCAACTACTAAACTCACCAATGAAGAGAAATATGGAGATTACTAAGTGCTCTATTGGTGGAAACCATGGAAGAAAGTAGGAAAATTTTATTTCATATCATAAATGTAGAAATAGACACCATGGAATGTAACTAAAGGGAACAATTTTATTTTCTATTTGTGATATTTTCATAATGTAATGAATTGAATGATGAAACATATGGAATATGATTCAAGGAATGATATTTAATCATGGGGGCAATTTGTAGTTCATTGTCTTACATGTAGAGAATCACGTGATTGACCCAAAAGATTCATTCTTCTAATGGTCATCCCCAAGAAAAATAAAGGACCAATGTTGATATAAAATGATTTAAGTATTTATATATTGAAATTCATGAAATAATTTGGAGAGGAATGTTGAAATTTTTTAATTTTTTATATGAATCATGAAGCATCCGACGATTGTATTAAATTTTAAAATAATAAAATTTCTCCATTGACATAACAATTATGGTTTTCATCATGGTTTATTATTTTATTGTTTTTCATATGTTCAATGTCTCAAAAACTCGTTTATATTTTATGTTGAGGGTGTTTTCCCCGATTAATGGTAATATTTTAGGAAATATAGGGCAATAAAGACCCTTGGATTATTTTTTGATTTAGTTAGAATGTAATTTAAAGAAGAATTCACTTAAATATTCGGGATATAAGTTTAATTGTATTGTTAAAATATTGGGTGAATAATTCCATGATATTTAGGTATTTATGTTATATTAAACATTGTTAATTTCCAAGGAATTATATTAACATGGTTTTAGGAAAATGTTAGTCTCTATGAGGGGTGAAAACTGATCACAACTGAAAATGCCACGAGGCATATACCAATAACTAAAGGGAGAGTAGTGTGATTCATCATACAATAGTATAACATTATATTCTCATTAATATTTAATTTTTTACTTTAATGGTTTGATAAATAAATATTCATGTTGAAGTAGTGGTGTTTATTTTGAGGTTTAGAAATTAATGTATTATATTGGGTAAATTGTTATTAATATAAGGGATTTGGGAAATATTTAGAGATATATAGAAATACCTTCCACTCTTTTATGGATATTATGATTCGTTAAAAGTTATTTTTATGCTTTATGCTTAAAAAGTAATTTTTTCATATTTATTGGATATAGTAATATATGATGTGTAAATTGATCGATGACCAACAAATGAATGAAATTTTTCTTATGAAATACAGAGACGAAAAATATATATAGTTTTTATGTTCATAGACAATAAAATAATTCCATAGTATATGGTAAATAACATTTAATGAAAAATTTAACATATAATTATCACATCCATTGAATCAAATAATCTATAAAATATTTTTAGGTTTATTGTCTTTATATCCTTAAATTTATAAAAATCACTCACTTTCACATGACCAATGGTCTATATCAGTATCTATTATTATTTTTTTATTTTTCATGCAATTCTATGTCTTCAAGTCCCACATATGTTATTCTTCTTGGAAAACCATTTATGAAATATTCCAAATGACATTTTTATTTATATTTCTCTATTATAAAGTTGAATTATTATTAAACCTTGAATGATGTGGGTTTTTTAAAAAAAGTGGTATTTCGAAATGTCCATCCATTGTTTATCATGATGAAGTATAAATATCAAGGATAAAATTTATTAATGGGTTTTAGAGTATAACAGCCTAAGAATTTAAAATAATAATTTAGGTTTAATAGAATATATGAAACCAAACATTGACTTGAGATAAAAATTTAACACCTATAGGATATAAAATATTTTAATTTTTATATAAATTTTTTTTTGGTTATCTATTGATTAAAAATAAAATAATACTAATCTAAATTGGAAAAATAGTTCGGAAAACTGTATTTGTCTAAAATAAGGCTTTGTCGTCCCTTAAACAAATAAATTAAAAATAAGTTTTACCACATTTAGAAAATTTATTTTATATTAAAAGATTAATTTTTAAAAATAGAATATCTGAATTCGATTTTGTCAATGGTTAGTTACTTTTTTGAAATGTTTCAATTTTTATGAATATTGCAAACTATAAATTTTTATTGAAAAATTTCTTTTTGACATTGATATTTAATAATTTAAATAATAATATTAATTGGTTTTATATTTAAATTAGTTAAATTATTTTAGTGTTTAGTTGATATCAGTCATTTGATTCAATTTTATATTGAATATTGTAAGAACCAAGATCTTATTTCATGTATGAATATGGTTTTCATGGTGTTTTTCCATAAAAAGGAAGAAAGAAAATTTTAGTAGTGCAGGGTGTGTACCTCTATGTACATGCAGTGTACTATGGCACCGAGTCGAAGCCATGTCTGTCTATGTCACAGGAACGTACATGATCGTGTGATGACATGGTAGGGCCACATAATGTGGGATCTGGTTTGGGCCTATACACACCATGTATCCTTAGGGAATACATTATGTTTTTTATTCTTCATTGTTATATCAGATAGGGGTTGAATATCATTCACAAAAAGCCCGTCATTTGGCGTCATCTCATATAGGAGAGACAGAAGCCAACAATTATTCTCTGTGCCCCTGACCCTCCATCGGTGCTGCATATCAAACTCTGTTAGTTGCCTTGTTATCGCATCAATGAGTTCTTCATTCTTCTAGAGCCTCATCCCATGATATCTCCTCTTTTGTGAGATATTCATGGTCGAATATTTTAGAAATTATTTTTAATTCTATGGCGTTCTATGTCGAATCAATGGAGGGGATTCAACTATTTCGATCGTATAACTTCGAGGGACGTGTTTTGTGGATTTTCAAAGTTTTTTATTGAATTATATGTTCAAAATATCCCAATAATCTAGTTCAAGGTACTATGTATTTAGGGAATTTAACACTGTTAATGAATTCTATGGTTTGTTTGCTTGAGTAGGGATGTAAGATTGTTTTGGGGTTTATTTTCTATGTTATGGATGCGTTTCACCATGTTTGATTATTTTGGCCATTGGATCCAGAACATCCTATTATGCTTCTTAGTTTTCCATGAATAATGATTTTAGGATTGATTGATATTATGTGATGTGATTTATAGATGTTTATCCAAGTACGATATAGTGATTAAATTGGTATGCTAGATAACGTTTTTGCATGATTACTTTACACAATGTTGTGGGAACCATGTGTAGTTAAACCATTGGGGGAATGAATGTTGAGGGATTCTCTAGAGTGTATGTTATACCTTTCACGTTGTGATACCAAAGTGAGGGGATGGATTTGAGGGGTCCCTCAGAGTATCTGTACTTCCATGATGTGAGACAATAAAAGGAATTGGATGTTGAGTGCTTCCCCAGAGTGTCTGTAGTTTACCGATAAAACACCAAAGTGGGAATTGATGGTGAGTTCATCCTCAGATAGTCATTGTTTAAGATGATCTAGAGGGGTTAGATTGTGAGTACTTCCCATAATGTTTATTGTGTTGATTTATGATTATTTTTATAAATGTAAATGAATGTTGATGAAACTATTGGATTGTTTACCTTTGATTTCTACCTTTTTTATTTCATCATTCCACATACTGCCTAATATATATTCACAGACTATTAGGAATAGATCTTTGGGTGATTTCCTACTAGTATTCATCTCACCTTCTATTTGTGTAATGCTTTTAGGCCCAAACAGATTATATTTCTCCAGGTATAGATAAGGGCAAACACCCTTCTACTACTGGTACATGATAGTGGTGGAGCTGGAGAGCATGTGATCATGATGAGTCTTGCAATGTTGTTTTATCTGATTACTTGTTTTTACATTGTAAATTGTATAAGTTTTGTATTCTAGAATTGTGAACTGTTTCTATGATTTCCAAGACATATTTATCATGCCTCATTTATATATGAGATATAGTCTTTTATTTACACATTGTGTTTTGTAGTCTAGAATTGTATGGAATTATTACTACATCCACAATTGTTATCTAGTTTTCCCTGTTGTGTTACTATTCCAATGAGGGCAGAGTTTCCCCACCCTCACACCTGAGTCCCTCACTGCTAGTCGCAGGCCTCTAGCATTCATGGAAATGCAATTGAGGTCATGTTACCAACCAGGTACATCGAACCTCTAGGCTGCACCCGAAACCAGGACATTACAAATTGGTATTAGAGGGATTCTATTCTTACTGAACTACTATTTGGAGCCTATATACATGTATTGGAAGGAATATGTAGTTGGTAAAAAGTATTTCCCCGGAGTAGAAAACCCATGTATAGGGAAAAGAAAATTTATCTTAATTGTTACAATCTTTCTAAATTTTCATTTACTATAGTCGATTCGATTCCACTATTGGGTGAATAACATGTTTTGTGCTATTATCATTAATATTATTAAGGTTCTATTTCTTTTGAAACCCAATGAGATGAGGTAATTCCATCTCATTCATCAAATAGGAACATTCTAGATATCACATGTCATGCATACTGGTCATGAAATTTAGGGTGTATTAACAACTTCATGTTGTTGAGATAGATGTTCTTATAGATAAGCATGTTGTTGTGATAGATTATTTGATAGAATACATTCTGTTTGATTGGGTATTGTTAATGTGTAAGGTTTATTTTGAATGAACATCAATCACTGGTCCTGGAGATTTTATGGGCCCTCATGGTTCATATTTTGGAGTATCATGTGATTGATCACAATGTTATACGTTTTGATATACATGAATATGATTCCAAGAGTTGATTCCCGGGGATAATGGGACCCCACAGTTTAGAATATGGAACTATAAACATTTGTTTTATTGATTTAAGGGATTCTGATGTAGTTTAGGTGGCTTAATGTTCGGAAAATCCTAGAATACATGGTGTGTAGTGATGAATACTTGACGTCTATCCTTCAGTTCATGAATGAATTATTTTCTTAAGTAAACATAGTGATCTATATGTACAAATTTGGTAATCCCAAACCGTGTGAATAGATTTGGGGGAAGAGACTTTGGGATGGGAATGATTTGTTGGTACATGTCCTTTTCCAGAAATACACGTCTTATTGTCTAGACCATGTGTCCAACCATGTGAGCAACAATATGGGTGGATGAAACTCTAGTTTTCCACACCATGTCCATCTGGAACACGTCTTGTACAGTTGGCCATGTAACCGACAGTGTGACCAATGACATGTGTCACTGAAAACCTTTTTGTACACGCCGTGTCTGGAATGAACACACATTGTAGTTTTGTTCTAGGTAAACCGTGTGGCTTATCCATGTAGAGGTACATGATAATGGGAATATTATTCAAGTACATGATTTTTCCAAGGAGAACATAGCATATGTATGGGGTGTCACACAACCACTATTGGTAGTAGAACACACCAATGTAAATTTTTAAGGTAACATGCCATGTAGGATATTATACACTTCGTGTATCCATGATTTGAAGAACATTAAATCCATAATCCTTATATTCCTTTCTTATGCTTCTATGTTTTCCATCCTTTATTTTTGTCAACTTAGTTGTGTGCTTTACCTTTCAGATTCATTCCACAATGACATCCACCAGTTGTACGCCAAATACAAGGCAGCGAACAGACACTGAACATGGCTGATCAGGTTCTAAAATAATATTTTCCTATCATTCTTATCTTGGAACTAGCTATCATTTCAGAAACTTTTGCTGATGCACAACTCTGAGAAGGCCTTATGAAGTATATGCAGACCTTACATGGAGCACCACATCATTCCCCTTTTAGGGAAGAGTTGACACTGGTTTTCTAGAAGAATCATCCTCCAACCTTCTTAGGGTATGTAGGACCTCTGGTAGTAGAGTTATGGTTATAAGACATAACATCTATATTCGAGATTCTAGATATTCTTCTATAAAGGATGGTGAAGCTTTCTACCTTGATGATCCATGATTACGCCAAGAGATAGTGTGATTGGATCTCGCAGGAAGGACACTAGAAGGTTATTGAATGGGATGTATTCTAACATGCCTTCTTTGAATACTTCTACTCAGAGACTTTGATGGATGATCAAGACCATGAGTTAATGAGTCTGGAACAGGGTACTCTCTCAATCATGGAGTACTCTTCTCGCTTCAAAGAGCTGCAACACTACTCACCCATTCTAGCAGGTGAAGTGTTATTCAAGGGGAGAATGTCTGAGGATGGTCTCAGTCGTGACATCTCATCATAGGTAAACATACTAGGGTTTAATTTAATCACATCTAGATTCAAAAAAGTGCTGAGCACAGAGCACAATATGATGGATTCTAGGGCTGTGAGGTAGGTCGGCTCGATATCAAGAGTTGGTACCCCTTTGACTGACAGTAGGAAGCACCGTTGGGAGTCTACGCGTGCTGATCTGGGGAGTCCGGATACTTCTACTTTTTTTTAGGTGGTGTGATACCTAGGTGAGAAGATCATGTATATGATTCCTCATTTCCCAAAAGACCCAGTTGAGTGCCTATCTTGAGGAAATATTAGTCATCTTTAGCATTTCTGCTAGTTTTTTTACCAGCATCTAGTTATAGAGGTTCTTCAATGACTCCTTGTTTAGGATTAGGACAATGTATCTTCTACCAATCATAGAACTAGAGTTCTTCTTGATGTTTAGGCTATGGTGTAGGTTGTGGTTATGGTATCCATTCTCCAGGATTCCAGCGAAAATATGGTGGATTGGGTCAGGGTGGTCAGGCCTGTTCATAGGGCCACAAAACAGGTCAGACTTTTGAAGTGGAGCAGACCTAGCAGGACTAGGATACCGAACCCTCTATAGTTAGAGGTAAAATTCTAGTTTCCTCAGTTTTAGCTTCTGCACTCTATGATATAGGGTCTACCTATAGTTTTATATATGTTTTTGTAGTTTAGATCCTTCATTTCTTTATCATTACTTCTTCTGATGTCCTGACACTGAACACTCCATTGTGGAAAAGAACGGCTAGTGTACATTAGTGAAATGAGTTCCCTCATAGGGTTGTTGGGTATCACTTTTTGTGGTACCTCTATGTATTAGAGATGATATGATATGATTTCATTCTCATAATGTACTACATGGTTCCCTTCAAGGATGTGGTTGATTGCTGTCATTGTAGGGTGAGTTTCACATCACCATTGGGCAGATCGTTTTTTCATAAGGTCGAATGGGATGTCCAGGTTAGAAGAGAAGGGCCCAGGCATCATGGGTTGGTAGGAGTTACAACCCAGATTGCATGTTTGTATCTGGATGACTAGGGGATATCACAGATGGACTTTCCTCAGGTGGTCAATTGTTTCAGAAATGTCATTCTATAGAACTTTTCAATTATTCCTCAAAAGTGAGAGGTAAAATCGTCTATTTAGCTTGTTCTTAGGGATATAATTGTCTACATTACTCACTATAGGATGGATACACATGATTTACAAGAGCTAAATAAGAATTTAGAGGAGTTACAGGCTAATGATTTCATGTGACCTAGTACTTCTCCATAGGGTTCGCCTATCCAGTTTGTGAAAAAAAGAATGATACCCTTCGACTTTGTGTAGATTAGCAGAAGAAGAAATTGTTTATGGCCAGAAAACAATATCCCTTGTCAAGGATCAATGATCTCTTTGACCAGCTTCCAGGAGCCCTGGTGTTCTCGAAGATTGACATGAGATCTAGTTATCATCAGTTCCGCGTTAGACCATCAGATATACATGTTACATACATTCAAATAAGGTATGGTATATACAATGGTGTGCTAATATTTTTTAGTATCATGAAGGCACATGTATTGTTCATGGCACTAATGACCCAAATGATCCATCCATACCTGAAAACGTTCATGGTGGTTTTTGTGGATGATATCTTGGTGTACTCTCACACACCATATGATCATGCTACCCTTCATGAGATTATTTTGAATACACTGAGAGAGAAGTAGTTATATGTTAATCTCTCAAAATTAAACTTTAGGATGGACTATATTCTCTTATTGGGTCATGATATCTCAAAGATTAGAGTATTGATAGACCCCGAGATGTTGGAGAAGTAGTTTCTTGGGAGAAGCTGATCAACTTCTGTGTGGTTCAAAGTTTTCCTGGGCTAACTGGACACTAGATACATTTCAGAAAATAATTTTTAGGCTTAGTAGTTCCACTGAGGGGCCTGACTGAGATTGGGGTGAATTGACCATGGGATGATTCCTATTATTCATCCAATTAAGAGCTGAATGGGTGGTTGTCTTTTTCACCAGTACTAGTATTTCCAGAGGTGGGAATGAGCTATATTTTTTTACTATCATGCAACATGTATCAGGATGGGAGAGATTATTATGTAGGGGGAAGGAGTCGTTACCTACATGTCTCAGAAGTTGATGTCATATGAGAGGAATTATCCGACGCACGATCTGTATTTGGTTGCAGTTTTCCATTATTTACATTTTTGGAGACATTTAATTTTGGGAGAGTATTTTTTGGTCTCCCCCGACAACAAAAGTATAAAGTACATCCTTACTCAATGCGATCTAAATTGGTGATGGTGATGGTTGGTTGGATACCTTCAGTTATTTGACATTGATCTTGCCTACATGATAGGTAATGGAAACAAATTGGCTGATGCATTGAGAATGAGGGCTTAGATACCTATTGTTCTGGAGGCTCGTAATGAGTGGCATCTTATGGCTCTATTCTATAACATTATTTTGGAGGTTCATGTTAGACAGTTCATACTTTTCTTTCTTATGTAGTTGTTAAATATACTCTTCTTAATTCAGTGTTAATGAGAAATCTATCAGACTCTGAAGGCCTAGTCCTATGGGAGAGTGTGTCTAGATAATACCATATTAAATGATGGATAGTAGGATAGAATGAGATCTTGTTTTTTCATGGCTACATGTGGGTGATAACATACATACGCGAGGTGGTGATGCAGGATTTTCATTCCCTAGTGTGGGAAGATAATCCAACTGTCACCTAGATGTATCAAGATCTAAAACATTAATATTGGTTCCCTGGTATGAAGAGATATGTTTCTTGTTTTGTGGTGAGGTGTTCAACATGTCAGCAGGTGAATGCGGAGCATCAACAACCAGCAAGACTTTTGCAGTACTTACCCATTACCAAGTGGAAGTGGAATGACATCACAAAAGACTCAGTGATAAGTTTATCGCGGCCACCTCATTGAAATGATGTTGTTTGGGTTGACATTCACAGAATCACGAAGGTTGCACACTTCTTAATGATCAAGGATACCTTCAGTGTTGTTGAGATGGGAAGGATGTACATTAGAGAGATTTTATGTCTACATGTAGTTCTTCAGTCTATCGTTTAAGAGAGTAATGATTGAATTAATTCTTGGGGCTGTCAGGGTCTATAGAGGTCATTGGGTAAACATGTACTTATGAGTACAAAATCCCTTTCCAAGATAGATGGCAAGTTAGAGCATATCATTTTGGTACTAGAGGACATTCTATGAACAGACGTCCATGATTTTGTAGGATCTAGGGAGAATCACATACCTATAGAAGAGTTTTACTACATTCATATATTTTAAGAAACTTTTCATATTTTACCTTTTGAGGCTTTGTATGGTATTTCATGATTATCACTTCTATGTTGGTTGGAGGCAGGAGAGACAGTTATGTTTGGACCTTGTCTTATCCGGGAGACCACAGAGAAGATAGAGTTGATTCGGAAGAGGATTGATACTAAACAGTCATGACAGATGTCTTATGCTGATCTTCCGAGAAAACCTCTAGAGTTTTTGGTAAGAGATATGGGTTTTCTACATGTCACACCATGGTTGGATAATAATAGGATAAAGAGATAGGGTATGATTTCGCTAAGATACATCAAACCATTTGAGGTTTTGGAGAGAGTCGGGTAGGTTGAATATCAGTTGTTTTTTCACCCGAGGGGGTGGTTTTTTCCTTTCTGTAGTTTTTATTTGAATTATACGCACAAATTGGTAAAATACCCAAGTTTGGGGAATTGAGAATTTATGGAATTTAACCCTATAAATTCCTTTTATTATTATTTTACTTGAGTTGGGATGTTGTATTGTGTATGGGGTTTATTTTCCATGATATGGATGTGGTTTCCCATGTTTGATTATTTTGGTCATGGAGTCCAAAACTTTCTATTAGGATGCTTTTATTTCCATGCGTAGTGTTGTTATGATTGAGTGATATTATGGGAAATGATTTGTAGATCTTTATCAAAGAATTATATTGTAAATTACTTGGGATGCTAGATATTGTTGTTGCATGATTTATTTACACTAGACTATGGGAAGATGGTACTATTAAACTATACAGGGAATAGACGCTGAGGGATTCACTAGAGTGTAAGTTATACCTTTCACATGGCGAGACCATAGGGGGTGAATATTAGTGCACCCTCAGAGTGCATGTATATCAACATTGTGTGAAAACATGGGCAATTAGACATTGAGTGATTCCCTAGAGTGTCTATAGATAACCTATAAAAGACCAAATTGGGAATTGATAGTGAGTGATTTCTCACAGTTTCTTTGGTAAAGCTGAACGAGAGGGGTTAGACTATGAGTAAAACCCATAGGGTTTCATGTGTTCATTGGATATTATTTTGATAAATGTAATTGAATTTAGATGAAACTGTATGAATGTTTAATTTTGAGTACTTCCTTTTTTGTTGCATCATTTTTTATATTGGTTTCTATATATTCCCTGACAATTAGGCAGAGATATTTGGGTGGTTTCCTACTGGGAATCGTCTCACACCATATTTGGGTCATGATTTTGGGCCGAAACATATTATATTGTTGTAGTTATATATTAGTACAGGATCCCTTCTACTTTGGTACTTGAATGTTGTGTAGCTAGAGAGAATGAGACTAAGTTGAGGTTTGTGTTGATGTTGAGTTTTTTTACTTGTTTTTCTTTTGTACATGAGTTTATTACTATATTTCAGCATTGTGACTTCATTGGAAGAGTTCCTACACAAATGTATCATGAATAATTTATATATGATCTATATCTATTTATTAACACGTTGTCCATCATTGTTTACTACTGTATGGTATTGTTACTACTTCAACTATTGTTATCTGTTTGATTCCAGTGTGTTACTCTACCAATGAGCTAATAATTTATTCACTATCAATCTCAAGGCCCTCAATGCTAGTTGGTAGACTTTGGTGTTTGGGGAAATGTGCGTGAGGTCATGTGACCAACCAGATATGGAGCACCTCTAGGTGGCACCTGTAACCGGGACCATACAAATATTGATATTAAATCCTTTTATAAATAAAATAAAATTCTCTTTGAAATACGAATTTTTTTCATGTGTATGGGTATAATTTTAAATATGATTCTGAATATTTTCTATATTAAAATTTAAAATTAGATACCAAATTTTAAATGAGAATATTTATATTGTGTCATATGAAAAAATTAATTTTTTAACATATATAATATTGAAAAACTATTAAAATTAATTAATGAAGTTAATGTAAAAACCTATTTACAAGGGGGTCGGACTAAGATGATAAGCGTTAAAAATGAAGTAATACATTTCCAAAACCCATTGTATGGATATATATAGACCATATCACATATACTGTTTAATAATTTTCCATTTTCGAGTCTTTTTTTATTTAAATGATGGTGTAATTGAATCTTTTCACATTTATAATGTGTGTCCTCCCCCCTATGTATAAAAGGGAACCCCCTATTACAAAAACAAGATTATCTAATAATCTATGTATCTTCTATATTGTGATACATTATTGTGTTAAAGTAATTACATATATCCACCACCTATTATGATAAATGGGAATCGAAACAATCAATCATGTGTACACTAGACAACTTCCTCACGAACTGATTAATAAGTTTTCCATCACGACTTTTAATGCATATAAATAATGTTATATTTTACAATGGTTTATGGAAGTTATTTTATTATAAATCTTATTTGATTTAAAAAAACATTTACATTTTTTGTTCAATTTCAATTAATATATTATAATGTTACTCATGTGTACCATGAACTACCACCTCATGAAGCGATGAATTTTTTTAATTTAGAAATTTCATGGATTGTAGAAAGGATAAATTTATTGAATATATATGATATATATGAAATTTTATTTTTCCATTAATATTAATATATCACTCACTTCCCTACACATCGACCCATTATGTTAATGATAACAATGCTCATGGGTACATATGACCTACTATTTCCAAAAAGCGATCTGATCCATTCTCCATGTTCAAATTCTAATAATTTCTATATAATTTATATAATTGAGAAAATTATGGTTATATCCTTAATATAAATATTTATATGGTGAATATTTATAATATTTTCATTTACAAGAACTTTCATGAGAAAAAATATATGAGAAATTAATCCAATTAACACCATAATGAATGGAAATGACCAGATAATATAAGATGATGGGTGAAAAAATAACAATAATTAAACATATATGATATTATAAATATTAAAATGGTTCTAATTTAAACCATGAAATTTTTTATTCCACTATATAAGAGTTTCAATAATGTTCAATTAATAGGAGGTTTTTGGTAAAGGACCTCATCTCTATTTATTTTCATTAAAGAATATTATAATTTTATACACTTAATTTATTTTTTTCTCCATATTTACTTCCCATTTTCAGGATTTTTCATTAAAATTATGTGTTTATTGTATTATATGATTTTTTTAATTATTTATTCTAATTGAATTTCTATTAAAAACTAACAAGTGGAAAATAATTTCATATGTAAATTTATTTTCATTTTGGTTTTTACATATTCATTGTCTTTTTCCTTCATAGACTATCTGTGTCAATAAATCTAACTATCATATGTTTTTCCACTTATTTTGGAGATTTAAATTTGATACAAATATAAGATGTATTGATTAAATATAACTTCAATGGTATGATATTTGTATTGCTATATTTCATAATATCATTTTAGTCGAGATAGTTTATACATGAATCTCCATTAATCGAAATTATTTTATCACTTTATAATAAACCCCTTTCATATTCGTATCCAATTTTTATTAATTTGTTTTTCATTTATTATTATCATATTTCCCTTTTTGGAACTCATATGTATTGATATAATGTTTTTAATAATATACTATATCAATTCTTTCTTCGTTTGAAATTCAGTTATCGTCCAAAACCTTGTTTTTTAAAAATGAATAAAAATATATTTATTATCATTACCAAAATGAATTATTAGAAGTTGTTTTACCCATTATTGATATTTTAAAATAAAAATTTATTATAATATTGATACAAATTTCACGAAAATACTTGTTTCGATTTTACCTAAAAAAATAAATATCATTATTTTAATGTGTATGACTTGTATCAAACATCTAGATGTCATGAAGACTAAAAGTTTTAAATAATTCATTATGTGTATCAAATTATGTTTTTATGAATAAATATATTCAACAAATTTTGAGAACATTTACATTTAAAATGGATTTTCAGTGTGAAAATTATTTTCCTCAAGAATGTATAAATGTATTTTTTATGGACTTTTAATTTGTAAATTACACACACACATTATTGTACATATGGTTCATTGGGGATATTTTTCATTAATACTGTTTTTTTCATTTATTCGAATGGTTTTTTATATTTTTTTACATGGAATGTATTATCATTATTTTAAGTGATTATTTTTTTTATAATTAACATTTCATTGAAATATTCACATTCTTATTTTCATCAAAAATTACATTTCACCTAAAAATAAATATTATTTATCATGGATATATCCAAAAGACATG
The DNA here is from genome assembly GCA_963277665.1 of Viscum album. Lineage (NCBI taxonomy): Eukaryota > Viridiplantae > Streptophyta > Magnoliopsida > Santalales > Viscaceae > Viscum > Viscum album. The sequence goes on along the minus strand of OY728122.1, from coordinate 244,670,597 downwards.
GATATGGTAAAACAAAGTCCTATGATATTTATTAAAAAAATAAAAATGTGGCAGAGAAACAGGGGATTATTACAAAACCGAGAGTGCATGACAGCTAGCATATCTGCCTCTACCATTGTGACATAATAGTCGGGGGCCGTAAAGGACCACAAAATATCCATTGAAAAAATTTCATTCATGGAAAAAACATCTGCTACCTGATTGACCTCTATATAAACATGTGAGACAATCAACTGTAATGTAGTTACCTAGTTGCGGCATTCAACCCAGTGAGGTAACACTCTCCAGGGAACATTGCACGTTCATTATTCCAAGGCATGACCCACAAGATGGGAGTTAGATTCAATAAATAACAAGTTCCAATGATATCGGACAACATACCTAACTGCATGAATTAACATCCATAATCCAGCATCGTAGGAAACTCCAATGTTAGTAACATTTTAGTATCACCCCTTGTCAAAACCAAAATATGTGAGAAATACACCACCGCATATACATACTCTTGGTGGACTAGAAGATGCACCATTCATGTTAACATGGTTCGATGGACTGATCGGAGGTATCCAGCGTATATAATTAAGAACCCGGGGCCTCCGAGGCTGCCTGTAAACTCCAACTAGTCTACAAATCTGCAACTCAGAAACACAGTTACGCATTGTACATGTTTGAGTCCCTGAAGCAGCATGATCCTCCTTATGGATTCCTTCCATGCCACTCTGTATAGGGAAACAATTTCTGTAAAATAGTAGGGCATTATGAGCAGCCCATGTGTCCAAGATCAGAGATTCAGTAGCCACAAGCAAGAGATTCCCAACCTATGCATTGCAGCACACCGTGGACAGCCCTATTAAAAGATCTTGAATTAGCATATTTCCTTCAAAATCCTGCCCAAAAAATCTTCCAGCATATTCCAACAGCCTCCAAGCATAATTCCAATCCAAAAAAAGATGTTGGGAATTCCCTTCAGTAGCCATGAATAGGTAACAAGATAACATAAACTAAAAACTAACACGCTTGATCTAGTCATGGGTAGCCACCCTATTTTTCTAGATTCCTATAATTAGAAGAAATATAGATGACTAGATAATTGTAGTTTATAATTGTAAGAGCCTGGAAGGTGCACGATAGGGACCTCCACAAATCACTTGATAATAATCCCCTCTCATTAACTTCCCATTGCGGTTATACATCCATATCACTGTGTCATAGTCCATAAAAGTGTAATTTTGATCTTCCATCCCCACCTGACATGGAACAATGCTGCTAGAACAATGCATGTAATAAAGAAAATTAGAAATGGATTAATGACCTCCACTAGGAGGAACAACCATGTTGTCTTACAGAGGCCTCTCGAGCCATGTTGTGCTCCAGCAGTATAGATGAGAGTCCCAACAAACAATCCCCTTAGTGTCTTGACTGAGTTTCATGAATGATTTCATGAGTGATTCCCAAACAGATGATACAATATAGTACATATAGCCATTAAATATCCTTCCTTTGAATCTGTTTGTTCAAAAGTCACTTGACCCATCGTTTGAAATCAATCCCCATGTGAATTACTTGATAATACCATCATTTATTGTAGAGAGATCCTTGACTTCAAGGCCTCCCAATTAAACCTTCATGATACTTTCCTTCTTGGAAACAGTGACAATTTACTTCTCATGAACTGGCCCTATCCAAATGATGTTTTCTACCATACATCGCAGCACCTTGATGAGACCGATATCCCATCGATAAAGAGAGAAGGAGTAAAAAAACATAGACGTGATTATTAGGTTTACAATACATACACTCCTAGCCATGGAAATCACATTCCCTTTCCAACTAGAAAGTCGATTCACAATTCTAGAGGATATTCTTTCCATATGATGCCTCCTCACAATTCCCCAATATAAGGGGAACCCATGGTAATAAAAGGGAAGAGATCCCTTTTAAACACCAAGTCATTTCTTTGTGTAGTTCTGTTTAATAATTGTTAATCCATTAAAAAAAACAATAATAGAAATGTCCCAATGAATTTCTTGGCTTTCCACCTCTAAATAGTGTTCAAATAGGTCCTTAATAGAATAAATGGTTCTCCTTGAGGATTTCCCAAGAAATAGAATGTCATTATTATATAACAAATGAGATGGAGAAAAGGCATTCCAACCAGCCTTGATTTGTTTCTAAAAACAAATTTGAGCAAGGTCATTGATGCATTAGCTAAGGTAATCTTTAGAAATATAAAAAATAAGGCCAGAGAGTGAGTCACCTTGTCTCCCACCCCTAGTGTAGGGAAAAAATCCTCTGTGTGTACCACTGATAAGAATGGACAGCCTCGATGAACAAAGAATGTTATTAATATTATTGATGAAATCATTGTAAAAGACATACATTTTATGGAAATATATGATGAAACACCATTTTAATGTGTTAATAACCTTTGAGATATCAATTTTCATTTAAAAATATCCTTCTTTTGTCTTTTTCCTCATAAAATAGACACTCTCTGAAGTAGTGAAAAGACAATCCTGGATATTTCTCCCATGAAAAAATACAAATTGATTGATAGTAATCATGTAACCAACCATGTAGCCCATTATATTCATGACTATCTTGATTATGAGCTTAGGGATAATGTTTACAAGGGATACTGGCCTAAAATCCTTGATATCTAGAGCAGTAACTCTCTTAGGAAATTGTGTAAAGAAACATGAGCTCATCTCATATAGCTGGTAAGAATGAGTAAGGAAATACATTATAGCTCGTGTAATATCATCCTCCAAACATCCCATTAATACATGAAAAAACTTGTTAGTAAATCCTTCTAGACCATGAGCTCTGTCCACATTAAGAGAGAGAAGAGTTGCTCGAATATCCTCTTCATGAGGGGGGTAACAAGGTATTGATTATCATGCACCTCAATGCATGGGATTATGTTCCCAAACATTTTTTGAGTGTTTACATGCCAATCATCAGAATAGGACCCCTAAAAATTTTCCACAACCACAACAAAAATATCACTGTCAGAAGAATATAAATGACCATTAATGTTGATTTCATTTTCCCTATCTCATAAAATCTTCTCATTATACAGTCTGTTGAAAAATTTAGAGATCCTATCACCTTATTTTAACAATATGACATTCAATTGTTTTTTAGCCAGCCCATTCATGTATCATATGTAAGTCATCCATCTTTTTATGAGATTGGATTTCCTCTCGAGATGGGGTAGACTTCTGCTGATTTTGAATCTGAATGCATGAGAGCTCTGCATCAACATCCTTAATGTCGATGTCAAGATTAGAAAATCTTTTTCAGCTCCAGTCCTTGAGATGTTTCTTATGATTATTCAGCATCTCATCCAACCTCTTCAAGGGGCTCCCAATGGGATCAATATTCCATTAATCCAACATATGTACCCTGCATCCATGCTCCATAACCCACCCATTGTTGAACTGAGATGGGATTGGTCTGGACCGTGCAGTTGGGTATTGAACTCCATAACAAAAGGGTTGTGGTGAGAGTGATATTGGGGTAACGTATACCTAGAAATTCAATGAGAATCACCTTGATCATCCATTTGGACAAAACATCTATCAAGTTTTCTTTCTTGCTTCCCATTTTTGGGGTAAAAACACCATGTGAATTTAGCTCCAGCAAGTTGGACCTATACAAGATTACACAGGTCATGGAATATAGGGAAATTAGAGGTCGCAATCCTATTAAAATTACCTCCAGTTTTTTCCTTAGGTATTAGTATAGCATTGAAATCTACAAGAGATATTCATTTATATTCCTTCCTCCATGAATCCACTTTGAGCTCCTCCCATAACTCCCTTCTACTAATATAGAACTTCGATGCATACATAAAAGAGACTGAAAATTCATACTCAGTTATGCTGTAAGAAATATGAACACTTTGAGACCTAAAAAAATAATATTTAATTTGAATGTATTCATGTCGTATCACGAATAAGAAAAGGCTTACGGTCCATGATAAAATCTCTATGGGATTTGGCCCTTCGAGAGTTTACATAAATATGACAATTCCAATAAAAGATATTCATTTCATATGGGTCATTCCCAATTTCTGGGGACCACCCTTTGGAACAATTGTCAGATGTCCCTTCCCATTCTTCCATAAACCATTCTTTCCTTTCCCTTTTCAGTTGTTGTCTACCCCAGGGTACCTAATGGGTGAAACCACAAAATCATTCCACTTAGAAGCCTGTTTTGATCTATCTGTAGCATGCTTTGTATTCGAAGCATGTGATGGGAGATCCTTCTTGAGGGGGAAAACCCCTAGAGGAATATGAATAACCAGTTCATGAGATTTATCAGTGAAAGAACCTACCCCAGTCTCAATAATGATATCAACTGGGTTATGGTGGCTGAGAATCTTCAATATCATCAGACCAAAAAACACCACTCAATGGTGTCAAATTGTTCTGTGATTTTAGTTGAGAAGGGTCACTACTCACTTTTATTTTCCTTCGATCAACCTTAGAGGGGAGTATTTAATTGAATTTCCCCCAAGGTCAATTGCATCCAAAGCCTTGAAATGAATGAATTCAACTCCATCATCATGGGGAAGCAGCACTGGTGATTCAGCTTGCTCCAATGACGGATTTGTGACCTTCTATACAATATCTTTGTCACATAAGATTGAAATCATAGGTGCTTCCACCATAGGGTCATCTACAAAAATTGGGTTAGTGGCCCCTAGAGTAGATCCTACCCCACCATCGGTAACCACTACCCCTAAGACATTGGATTCATGAGCAGGAGACATTTTTGGCATATTGCAGTCCTATTTCTCTGGTGCATTCCTTTCAATCAAAGGGTGTGCAGAGGTAGCTCCCTTCTGATGTCTAGACAAGTTAATCAACTCCAGAACCTTTATTATAGCCCCATTCATGCCCTATGGACTTGGGGAATCTGATCCTAGTCCCTCTTCCTTCTACATGTAGCATCATCTTGTCCTTTAACATTGCACACACTACATTCTATGTCCCTTCTAAACACAAAAGCCAATTGATCAAAAAACATGCACCTCATGCATAATTTTGGATTCCTTTTATAAATAGTCTCCAACTTCATATTGTCACCCCTTTCTGTTAGAACAATTTCCTCAACACGAGTTCTTGAAATATGAAAGGATATTCTAGATGGGATAATTTTATTTTTAAAAAAATATTTTTCTAAAATTTTATAATGTAATATATTTTTGAATATCCTTGGTTTCCATATGAGTTATGAGTATTTTTCTTGTTTAACTACTTGGTTTTTCCGAGTGTGACCTACAAATGATATCCCTAGTGTTTTGGAGTGTTCAAGGCTTTTTTAGAGTTTCTATCCCAGATTTTGGAGGGAAAACTTTGGACCACACAGTTAGTAGAAACAATGGGTCCCACACCTCATAATTAAAAGTAACTGTTCATGATGGGATATATGGTTAGAAAAAGAAACACAGTTAAAGGAAACCCTAGAACCCAGGGTGTAAAACACTATGTTATATATATATTTTTCTAATGTTGATTGAAACAATTTTTTTGACTACTATTTCTATCCATCTTCTTTGACCATGCAAGGTCCCCCCTTGGGACATATATGGGTACAAACTCGAGCACTATTTGGCCATCTGTGTAGAAAAACCATGAAGCCCATTAATTTTTGGTATAATTTATCATTTTCCACTTAATGATCTTAAATGTTAACCCCTCGTCTTATTTTCTTATTATCCTCACGTGGTGTCCTCCTTTTCTCCTATAAGGGACCATCTTTGAGGCTATGTTATCATATGTTGTATCTTTCTGGTTTCATGCTCTATTTGACTTTTATTTTCTCATGGGATATACATCATTATGTTCTTCAACCATATTGTGTCTCTCTTTTGTTCTCTTTTTTATCAATGTATTTATTTGGGTGGATTATAATATTCCATATTTCTATGATTTTTTCATATGCTTTTCTTTCTGTGATGGAAATAATATGATGCCTATAATAGATGAGTATTCAACCATCTACTAGGAATGTTGATCTATACCTTTACCATTATGTTTGGTGTTTTATATAAATCTTTTCACATATTAATTGTGCCATAATTTCTAAAATCACCACAAATATAGATGAATACTTGATTTTAATGAAATGAAACATGAGTTTAATGAAATGAAACATGATTATGTTACCCAAGAGTACCTTAGAGTTATTTGTAGTTTTACCCCCAAAATGTGACACCCATGGGGTGTTACTTTGTATCATCCTATTATTATACCCCATGAGGGGTGCATGTGATCCATAAAAATTATTGGTAACCCATTATAAATGGAATGTGTCTTGAATAATTTATTAGGAGACGATTATTCCTACTTTTCATGTTATTTCATGATGTGAACCCATTTAATTATTTCAATGGAAATTTTTATAGGATTTATATGAACTAATGGAAATGGAATTTTATTGAATTATTAATGGATTTAGATGATTAATTGATTATAGGATTGGAGTCCTTGAATGATATCTGGGGATTATATTTCCATTGGACAACAAAGAAATTTTCACACTGTGGGTCATGATTATTGTTCTGGATTACATGTACATGTTTTCTCCTTTGATCCTAATTCCGTAGTATTCCATAGGTTTTTCAACACCATGTATTAACAATTCTTGTACTCACATAGAACATGGTCCATTGGAATGCTCCTTGGAATCTAAATAAGTCATTACCATGTTTCCTTGAGATGCTCGAGGGACTCGATGTTGTTTTATAGGACTTATATACCTTTGATCTAACCCTTTTTTGGTCTAGAACATTTTATTAAATGACATGTTCATTTGAAATGAATTTTTATTGCAATGAGAGGTTATTGTTAACGTTATACACTAGGTTATTCGAATATTCCATTTTGGATGTATCAAATTCCATTACTCAGTATGTTTTTTTGGATAATTTTATATGCTTACAGATATCCCTTGGATGTGTACTTTTTTCTAGTGCGTAGACATGACATTATAACCATTAAATTAATTTTTTAATCATAACTTGTTTATGGATTCTTGTGATTGTTTATAGGGATCTGTGATTGGTTGTACTTGATATCTCTTTAAATTTTTGAATTGTTATATCGATGATATATTGCACCCTTCATTTATTTATATTAAACATGTATGATTTGTTATAGAAACTGTTGGTGGTTACCAACATAGTGTAATCTCACACCCAATTTATGCCACATTAGGGTACATAGATAAACATCATGGATGTTGGTAGTTTTTGGGGAAATCACCCATTATAGAATACTTTATTTTTTCATTTCATAATAGAAGAGGACTATAGGATTGATCTACGATATCAATTCTATATAGAGAATGTTATTTTGGTATTTGGGTAACTTTTGATACATGTATTGTGTTGGATTTCAATATACAAGTTTTTCATAAATTTTTTATAGATGAAATGAAATATCATTTGTATTTGAGATTACATTTATAATTGAATATTTATAATTATATTGGATGATTATCTTATATCTGGATTTTATATTACTTTTCTACATCATGATAATAATAATCAACATAGTATTGCACTCTTCCATTAGGGAATAGTGTCCACACAGACAAACCTAATCCCCTATTACAAAACTAAATCCTCTAGAATATGGGATGGAATGCTTGAGTCCATGTGACCCATCGAATTGAGGAACCATTCATTAGCATCTTTTTCATTTTATTACAAATTGGTATTATAGAGATCTATTTTCTCGATTTACTATTTATAGGAAATATATATGTGATTAAGAAAGTATTAGTATTTGGAAATTATTTTTACCTATGAGTTGCTAACCCAATTACCAGAAATCCAATTTTCTTGAAATGGAACATGTTTTATTTATTTTTCCAATAACTATTGATTTGATATCACCATTGGGGGACATAATTTTTTATTGATATTTCTTAGGATTATGGATGTTATTATGTCCCATTGAGATTAGGGTGTTCCATATCATGAATCTTTTTAGGCACCTGTGATGATTCACTATCCATGCATTATGCCATCCCATATAATATCCTTTTCTTGATTTTAAGGATATTTTTTTTACTTATTGGTTTGATATAGCAATTTTTGATAAGGTTTTGTGATGTGGAATTGAGAATCATGATTGGTACATTATGTTCAAAGCGTTACCTAGATATTTCTTTTCCAACATAGGATGCAACTAACACCCTAATATGCCAATTATTTCATATTGAACCTTGGACTATTGGTCACATGGACTTGAACATGATATTGTTTAGGTTATGTGGATTCCACTTTTTGGTTTTTGAGGTGTGTGTACCATTATTGTTCATAAGTGGTGACCCATTGAGGTCATAAATTAAAAGTGAAATGAAAAATTAATATGTATTGAAATAAAATTGAAATTTGAAAATACAGAACTAGACCATGTCATAAATTTAGAGTTGTCAATATGTAGTTCGATTGGTGATGTTTATGACAATTAATTTTTAACTATTCATTGATTTAATAGGAGGAGTGGTGTGACTTGTTTTTATGAATTCATAGTCCTATCCAATATTTTTAAACTATGATATGAAAATTTTCATTCATTTTTGAGGTGTGTGTATGGACTTGTAGAAATTTTCCACCAAAAATTCTTCCAATGATACATTTTGAGGGTGGAAGAAGACAATGATCTACATGTGGTAGTCATGGTCCACCATCAAAAACAACAATAGTTCCTGTTGAAAAACTAGTATTAGTACAAGATATGGGTGATGAGACACAATTCATTAATAGTTTAATGTTATTAATGAAGACTATTCATAGGGTACCAGACCATACATCAATTATTGGAGAGCTAATGCTTGTGTTCTAGTAGTAGCATGCACCCGCATTTTTAGAGGATTGATGTCCACATGTTGTGGATATTTTGATAAAGAATAAATTATCAATCATTGATCATATAGAGAATCCTCCTCATAGGAATTTTAATCTCTTGAAATATATTCATTGATGAGTAGTTAGGCACTGCAGGGTTGCTTTTTACCAAGATGATATGATGGTATATATGGTATGGGGTTTTAAAATATAGGTTTTATGACTAAGTTTATCTTGATGCCCTAAAATTTTTATGGTCCTGTGACATTATGCATAAATGCTACGATTCGATGACTTGTATAGAATATTTTGAATTCTTGAAAGAGCATTAGTGTTCTGAGACAATTTATCTTGTAGATAAGCTTTCGATGGTGAGATACTTCATTTAAGGTGTCATGAATTCCAGTAAATCACAATTCTATATGTTTCAATGTAATCCTATTAATGATATAATGATTTTTTCACATATTATTGAGTAGAACCAGATGGAAATAGGGGGTTAAAAGAAGGGATGTTTAGCCCCTTCATCCCATAGTTCAGCATTTAGGGGTATGAATCGTCATTTTAATGTTTTTTATAATGGAGTACTAGCCGTAATGTTGGTGAAGGTAGATATATTTTCTATCATCAATGTCTTATACAAGGGAATATGTGGAATTAATGTGATTGACTCCCAATCATGTGTCGATATTGTCATAGGTTGGTCCACATACAAAATTTCTCAAGGATCATCCATCCAGTAGTAAGTGGAATTGGATTGACTCCAACTCTACGTACAAGTGTTGGATTCATAGCTCTATATTTTTCTAGGTGATGGAAAAGAGACGATCATTCCAGCAGAATTGGTGGTCATGGAAAAGGAATCTTGAAAAAATATATACCTAGATAATAGAGAGAACCATGTTTAGGGATTTTCTTCAATGGAAACGAGTCAACTATGGACCTTCATTCGGGAAAAAATGTTTTGATGAGAACTGAGAAGTGTATCCTTTTAATTTTTTCAAGGATATATCATGATTCATTAGGAGTTATCATATATTTTATTAGACTGAAAATTCTTTTAATTATGTCTTTTTGTATTGGAGTGACAGTTGATTATTAGTGGGTCAATTCAAAAAAAAATAATGTACGTCAGGTCGCCTTTGTTGTTATAATAAAAAAATCTTAATGATTCCCATATCCTTAACCGAGTACATACGTAAATTTGAATGCCAGATGGTTAGTGAGGGATTCAAACACAATGGTTCCAAGGATCTCACATTAGTTTGGAGAATTTTAAGTTGGGCTCATTACACAATTTTTATTATCTCGTTTCCTACTATGGACTCTCCTATATACTTATGATACGTTCTTGGATGTGTTCATAATCCCCATAATGAGAATTTTTCCCTAACATAATGATCATATGTAATCCCCTATTATGTGAAAATTATGGGGATATCATTATTTAATCCATATGTATGTATCTCATGTTCTTCACCCATTTCCTAATAATGAATACCGTCTTCTATGAAGATTCCACATAACTAATAACATCATAATTTAATGCCATGATTAGTAGAAGTTAATATTCTGAGATGGATATTAGGCCACACTAAGGTGTCCTACATATCTTATTTATCGAATGAATGAGAATCCACATAATTTTTTAAGTCCCATTAATTTTAAACCCATGTAGAATTGACATATATATATATGGGAACTTATGCAATAGGTATTTGAGTTCAATTATTAATATGGAATCGTTCATATCTCAATAATGGTAGTAATTACAGTTATCATAGTTAAATCATACCCTTGGGACTATTGGTAATGTAGATTCTCTTATATAGAGGTCATAACACCACTCTAATCAATAGTTAATAAATATTGAGTTTTTCAAAAATGACGAATATTAATGATGTAAATTATATGACCATTAAAATTTTCTAATCCCTCATGAGTTGGACTCAGTGTGATTAACAATGTATAAAAATTAAATAGTCTCACTCCATGTGGTTGTGGGACATATGTACTAGGACATAAATTGGTATTCTTATAATAGAGTTCATGCCTTTAGATGGAGTCCTATGTATCCTAGTTATATTAGGATTCATAATTTTCAAGGTTTAGTTGGATTATCTGTCTATTAGTGGATGAGTTAAAAAATTTATTTGATGGGATTGATTGGGTCTTGATGGATTAAATGTTAGGGACCTGAGGGGACTTACACAGAAGGGGATTCCCATTTGAGATCAATCTATAGGAAACTTCCCAAGTATCATGATTTTTTCTAGAATTATTATAATTTTAGTTTAGTGGATTAAGGATTACCCCATGAGGTTTACATTATATCAAGGAAAAATAATATTAATCTTATTATTTATAATTTTAAATGAAGGTTTCACTTTATGAATGAAAATATTATTGAAACTCCCTAATGATACATGGGATATAATTGGTTTAATAAACCAGATATCTGCAAATAATTATACTCACTATATTTCAATGAAGTACTTTTGTGTTGGGACATCCCCATGGATGCTTATTATATATATTAGAACTTAAATAACTTCCTTATATATAAAATATATTATAGGAATATATATCTCATTGATTGTTTTTTTTGGGATTACACAATAAAATTTCCCTATGTGGAGGATAAATATGGTCATCATATCTTGGGATGCCTTATTTTTTGGCCTACATGTAATCCTGACAAGTGTTGGTTGTCTTCTTGACATTCCATGATTATCCACTTGACATCTCAGTGGATGCCTCCCTAGAATGTCCAATGACAGTCCCATGATCTAGTTGACTTACATGAGGTTTGTCGCATGACATGGTTGGATTATATGTTGGTTATCGCGTTGTCATGGATGAATTTTGTGAATAACACCGTAAGACCAGGATATCATGTCCTAGAGTGAATAACATTATCAGGACCGGCGTGATTAGAGGGAGTCACATGATCTAGCTGACATTCCCTAGAGTCAACATGAAATTTTGATTAAATTATTGGAATAATTTAAGATACATATTGTGAAATGACTCGGAGGGTTTCATTTGTCATGGATATATTGTTTGGGATTAATCGCGAATGTCAGCTAACATGTACGTGATATATTGTATGTGCTTGCTGACATACCCAGAGTGAATCACAATGAATTTCTAGCTTGTTCAGAGGATGTCACGAGATCCATTTGACATGAAAAGGTTCTATCAAGATAATTAGTTGACATGTAATGTTATCCACATATAATCTGGATGACATGCCTAGAAAAAATTGTAAGGCCTTGAGGGTGAGCCTGGAGGGTTTATTCAACAATTTGGTGGAATGCCATAGGGATTCCCTATGAATTTCTCTAAGATATCTTGGGGAGTTATCATTATCCAAATAGTATACCAAAGGATTGTCAAGTGACCTTGGTTACATTTCATGGTTATATCACATGACTCGGGTGCTTCTAGAGAAGTGAATCAGGATTAGTGCATATGATCTTCCCATATGTGTCTTATCATTAGTCACTTTTAGATACTTTTATTTCATATTTCTTATATGTGTTCATTGTTAGAAATTTTTAGGTTTTCATGTTTTAGAAAATATAGGGGATGTACATTGAGGAACCCACTAATTCCCTCTGTGTGATCTAGGTGTGATCAAGTGGAGTGACTATGCATTCACCATGATCGGTCCAATTTTTCTCTTGATTTTACCTGATGTAAAACCATTATGTTTTAAAGGATCATCACTCCAATAAATCTTATCTGATTCCAGTGTGTGTTAGTGAAAGGATTGAAGGAAAAGTAGTCTCGTTTTATCAATATAGGGGTATGGGATTTATAAGGATCAAAACCCTAGTTATTCACATCTTTTCATGGTTCCTATAATGAAAATATATAATTATGTTAGTCTAGGGAGTCTATTTCATGCGTTTCACATGGTATTACCATAGGCCTTTATGGGGGGGGGGTCCCATGATTTTCATCCATCACGAGACATTCCTGTCAATTACCGATTAATTTTTTTATATCTAGTTTTTGAGAGCTTTTTTAATGATGAGTTAATTCCAATGGAATTTAATTTTTTCTTCATGACATTTTTAAGGTCATTCATTAGATTTTTATGAATTTGTAAAAGCTTTTACATGATCTAATACAACATTTATAGGACCTTTCACATGACAAGTGTAGATTGATGGGGGATATCATGATATCATGCCCTCATGTAGATGTGATTTTATGATGTCATATGTAACACATGAGGGTTCTTCATAAATTTTATGATTGCAAGAGGTTCCATAATTTTCTATATTGTTTCAATATATTAATTTTCCAATAGATAGAGAACTTGTCAGCTTGTATGAGTGTTGTCAACCACAATAAATCATCTCATCAGTGATGCATCACATGACTATAAAATGATTTTATGGTGATTAATGATAATTATTATGGGATAACAAATTGTTTATTTTTTACAGTTAAAGGTGCAGAGAATGTCTTCCTGGACTTGTCTGAAGCCTTTTGTAAGATGAGGATGATATTCCAATGGGGATCTCATATAGCCAGAGAAACATTTCACTGGGCTTATGTTGTGTCTCATGAACTTCCTTAGGTATGTGATAGTTTTTTTTATCAAAATATGATCTTTAATTGGGGTTATTTTCCTCCTATTTTCTGATATTTTATTTTATGGGGTTTCAGGAGGCCACCACTTAATAATTCTTATCACTTTGGGTTTTTTTCTTGGTAGCCTCCGTATAATCACATACTATTTTCAGAACCTACACAACAGAATAATGACATGTTTATTTGTTTTTTGGGATCTTTTATAGGCTATGTGTTATGTTTAACTATGAAAATTTACTTCAATAGGAAACGTGATCATGTTTTGTTGGGTGGTTAACACGATTCAAATGATTAGTAAAACCTTCATATTTCATTATTTTCAAGGGAATGTAATTCCCTTATTCAGTTATTTCATACATTGTGAATTTTAAGATGTTAGTTGGTGGACATCAACTTATTTACCCCCTCCTAAGTGACATCTACAAGGATAAGGGCTCAGTTATGAGGAATGTAAATGCCCACCTGAGGCATTACTGTTGTCGCCATTCAGTGCCTTGGGTGACTTTTTGTCTTATAGGTGATGCTTGGTATTCCATATATTTATCTATAAATAGTAGATATGTTAGGGATTCATTAAACAAAAAATAATATATCCATGGATCCTTTACCCTACGTCCTTTTTGGGACCATACGTGAAAGAACTTCCCATTTATATAGATCATAAAAAAATTCATTAGACATTTTCAAATGAATTTCTTTATAAGACTACCTTTATCACTGGATCCCATTAAATTCAACCACAATCTTACATTCTAAGATTTATTGAACATCAGACGAGGTTATTAATGACCTTTTTGAGGATTACACGTGATACTTTTTTTATTACACGAGCTTTTGAATATTATGTTCTTCTCTTTTCCAGGTTAAGGTCACCAAATTGGAAATATTTTAATTTGAAATGTGGTTGAATATTGTCCTGAATGTTTATTCATTCAATGAGATATTTATTATTCATTTGATTCTCATGTATTGTTTACGATATGGAATTCAATTTATGAATCATGTGATTTGAATGAAGAATTTGGTCTAGGAATTATCATTGAATGAATTTTTTTATTTTTTTCAAATTGTCCACAAACATTTTTGGATGGATTTCATATAGCATCATAATTCTCAAAATATTCCTAAGAATGATTTAATGGAATTAATGCCTCACCATAATGCTTTTTTATTATGTCTGGATTCTATATTAAAGTGGGATGTTTGCTAACTTCATCCGAGTCTGGTAGCACTAATGGGATACAGTCATGGGGGATATCACATTTCATATTTTATGCCCATTAACCAGGAGGGTCAAAAAAAGGAGACCCCCATTTCTCTATTATTGTCATATTTCATACCATCATATTGGGTTTGAAAAAACCAAAACACTTTGAGGGTGATAAAATCTCTACTCTTACTTTCTGTCCTAAAGGGGGACCATAGAGATGGTCATATACTGACATCCTATCCCCAAACAATAAAGGGAAAAATCCTAAACCAAATATAGATGTTCATATGTATCGCTCAATAACGTGGTATTCTAACTCCAACAAAGTGTTTTGGGGGGCTCCCAACTAGGAAGTTCATTCTGAAGATGCAATGAGATGGATTTAGGATGACTATTATGGGGATAATATATAACAATCTAATTCACATGTGACTTAAATCAAATAGGTATGTATGAGGATATCTGGATCTCATATAAGTTTTCATTTTGAAACAAGTGTATGATGACAAACCTCTTTAGTAATGGGAGTCCTGAGAAAAAAACATTCCACATAACGAATTGAACGGTTGGTGTAAGACTCTATGATACTGATCAAATATGCAGTTATCCCATATAAAGTTGGATGTATAACTTGTTTTTCCCCCACATTCCAATATTTATGATATATTGAGGGCTAAATCATTCACCCAATAAAATATCAGAACAGATGAAAAAGCCATCAAGATGAGGACACTTTGTGGATATGATTTCCAGTTCAAGATGTGCATGGGATACTTCTTTATGGTTTTCTCACTCTTAACTAGAAGATATGAAACTAAAGGCATGTCATTCAGAGGACACCCATATTTCCTCAAGAAAAGATGGGAATAATATTGAAGAAGTGAAATTTAAATAATGTTGATGAGAATTTTTCTCCAGTGTTGAATGGCCTATCCAACTATTAGGCATCATTAAAATGTACTCATGATGGTACATAATTACAATTAAGGAATAAGGTGGAGTAAGAGGTTCCAAATTCATGATGGATACCTCTATGGATGGGGGGAGATTATCTGGAAAGCCACTCTAATTATGGAAATGATTTTAACATTATGAACAATGTTTACAATGTAAAATACAGTTATAGGATCGCAGGTCCCATTAAAGTATTAAGGGGTTTCATAGGGGATCATTTAGGAGGATAAGAATATCTAAACATCCAGGGAATCCCCATAATTCCCATCAGACCATACCTATAGTGAATAAAAATGGTAAGGAATATTACCCTAATGGATCATAATTTCAGGTATTATATGAGTTTTAATGATTGTTTCTCCTTTAGACCCTCTAGGACAGTGCATATGGGTGATATGGTTGATAATGATGGGGGAAGCCTTGAGGATTGTGCATATATGGAGTCACTTCACAATAGATTCATTTCCACCATCATTGATAGGGACCCCTAATGCAATTGGTATGAACCACACTAGTTTAGCCATCAATTCCAAGGTGTCCAGTTGAGATGTAATTTCATTTTTAATGTTTTCTCCGAAGATAATATTGTGGTTTCTTACCATCATTGGCTAATGATTACTATGGAGTAAACTCATGCTGAGATAATCCTATCACCCTATGATGCATAAATTTTTTTATCCTTTAATTATGTAGAGATTTTGTTTCACTCATATCTCAATTGTAAATTATCCAAATTAGTATGAAAATATTCTTAGTTATTACTGGATTACATTGAAAATATGATCCCTTGAAATCAATTTTCGTAGAGAGGACCAACACTCTATGAATGAACCTACAATGAAATAAGTCATTTTCCATCATGATTACGGGAGCCAACCGATGAAGCTATGGTGAGTGAGGTTCCAGAGGGTGAAGATACATCAAAGATATCATTTCTTATAGCATCTAAAAAATGGACACCATGAAAGATACATAATTCAGAGGTTGAGATTTGGGGTATATTACGCCAATTAGTGTTACCTTTGGAATGTTTTCCCCAATCACCACCCCTATTTGTATCACATTTAATGACTAAATATAATATTATAGGTCCTTATTAAGTAACCTTGCCAACACTTTTTATTGTATAAGGGGTCATATATTTTATAAACCATCGGTCCAACAAAAAATTGTTTTATGTACAATGAAAATTTCCATATATAGGCAGTATTTTCACATTTTTTAGGAAAAAATAAGGCTAAACTCATTACTACTCATAATGGTTAATGTTCCATTAAAACCATAATTGTGTCATATGTTTTCATTTGATATAGTGTGGGGTTATAAAATATTAGTTATTCCGTCAGTCCCCTGTGTATTATACCCATATTAGTACCATGGTAGAAGAATTTTGGAGTGAATAAGAGACTGATGTTGAGGTAACACCAAGTAAACTGTCCCATATGAATGTGGTGATTACTATTTCTAAAATGATGAATTTAATTTTAGCATTTTCTTGAGAGATTTCTCTAGATGGGAAGTGTAGGTTCATGCACTCTTCATTTTCGGGGACTTATCTAATAGAATCCTCATGTAAGTGTGTAATTACACTCATCAATCACATTGGATTATTCATGAAACCCATTTCTAATTTTTAGAAATTAGGATGGCCCCACCGAGCTCACTTAGAGGTGAACTTATTCAATTATAAAGGTACGAAATAGAATTCTTCTCTTTTAGTAGTACCTATATTTTCTGTCCCATTCCTTCAAGAAGTAGAAATATATTATGTGTCAAATGAATCACACATGATTAATATTACGTAGAACATAGTGATCTTAGAACTTGATCAGATGTGTGTTGTTGAGATTTTGGAGGATATTGACATAGTTAACTATTCTTCTGATGTATTAGCCTTAACTGAAGTGATTTATGGGAAAGCTGAATCCCTTTTTAGGAATTTATAATATGTATATTTTTTCATTTCATATGATATTATATTTTTTTCAACTGATATCATGTGATACAAGAAAATAATAACATCAATAAATGCACCGTAGGTACCATGAAGCCATTCTCACCAAGATGGTGTGGCCTCATCACCAGAATATGTATTCCTAGAAGATGAGGTCACAAGTAATGTGACCATGTGTGGATGTTTTTGAACAAAAATCATATATGTTGGGTTTTTTGTGATATCATATTATTTTTCATAGGTTAATAAACCCCTATTATCATTTCATCAGTGTATTCACACCAATGTTCTAAGGAACTATACCCTGCTCACTTGGGGTTCCTAGGAATAGATATAAAAATATTGGGGTTGGTTGAGTTACCAATTAATCAAAATTTGTTAGCATGACTCTTTCTCTAATAAACCTAATCCCAAAATATTTACCCATTTATAAGATAAGGTTGAATCAAGGCCTAGGGTCATATTGATTATACAAGATGATGTGATGAAAAATGTGGGGGGAGACATGGGCCATAGGTTCTGAGAACCCCTAGGAAGATTTGATGGATTAGTTGGGTCATGTTCAATTTATATTTCCTACACATGGTTATTAGGGATTTCTTTATACTTCTCTCTATACCCAGATGACAGATTTGGTCTCTATGAGGGACTATAATAATTCACATGAATCCATGGTGGTTTCTTCTCATGATTTGTCTTTAGTGAAGATGAATTGTAACCTGGATATTGATGAAGCATCTTGATTCATGGTGGAGGTTGTAGCTCACTAAGATGTGGTATACACACTGAGGATTGAAATTCATCATATGTAGTTTATCATCACCTTTCCTCATCTAGAGTTTTCTTAGTTCCAACATAAACTCCATATTTCAGACAACACTATGCTCTGGAAATATAGAATTATTTACTATGTGTAGAAGGTGAGAAATTAAGTAATCGCTAGTTTAGAGGAGTTTCCATTGGTTGAAGATGATGAAACTGAGTTTGTTGACCATTTACGCCAATCTATTACCTCCATTGGTTATAGTCTTGTAAATTTCAATGATTTTTATCAAGAAATTATGTGATAGATTTATAATTTTTAAACATTTCAATGGGGTGTATGTTTATTGGAGAGACACTGAATTGTGGGGATTCATCTTATTACATGATATAAATGAATTTATTTTTAAAATTTCAGGTTATCGTATAGTTTTTTTTTCATTCTTTATGTTCAAGAAATTTAACTGAGTAAAGGTTATACAGATAAGAAATAATTCTTATCATTTTCATAATATCAATGAGTCATGAATTTCTTGGACTGATTATTTGAATAATAAATGATTCTTATAGAGAATTGGAAATGAACTCCCACAAACCATGAGGTCACTCGTTGATGTTTACGATCCTATTTTCATAATATTATTAATTTTCAATGGTCAAATTCGTTGAATATATATCCCTGAGGGAGACTTATCTTTTTTTTCATATCTAATAAGCTTTGAGAGAGTATATTTAATTTTTCAAAGTCCACATTATAGGAATTACATTATTTTGCATTATTTTAGACTAAATATCTAGTGTGCTATATTTTAAAGAAATTTATATTCAAATATCTATCTATACTTTTATTTTTTATATACCCAGAAATTCTATCATTGTTTTAGGGTATTTTAGCTCATACCATCTATAATAGTAGTTAAGGTTCATTTATCGTGCACCATCAATCATTATAATTTAGGGTATCTTAGCTAGGACCTCTATCCCAATAGTTTAGTGTATTTTAGATAAGAACATATATTGTGGTAGTTTAGGGTGTTTTATCTTGTACATCCTATCGCTGTTGTTTAGGGTCTTTTAGCTCAGACGATTGGATTCTAGAATGTTTAATGTCTTACTTCTGAGACATGTTCTATGATCATGGAATATGGTGTATAAATTTTTGGATTAACCCAAAACATTCTAAGGTGTTGAGATTTATCATGTTTCTACCTAGGCTCAAGTGGATTAGAGATCCTTTATTAAAAGGCGGAGTATTCCTGGTTGGTAGGTCAATTAAATTAGTCACCATTATCATTATCAAATTTATTTTTCCCTACTTCTTTTCTATGGGACATGGAATATTTATGGGGGGATATTTGATGAGTTAAAATAATTTGTATTCTAGGTCCACTATGGCTGTTGGAGTATGGGTGATTTAAATCATAACCCAGAAGTATCTGTCCCTGAATATGAGATCGGGAAGACATGCACGAGATGACCCATATCCTCATGAGGTGACTGAATCTACCACGGTGTTTCTAGGGTTCACATAGATTGAATCCCCTTTCTTTCAGATACGAGATGCCTTATTTTGGTAGGAAAAATACCTTATGTGTTAATAGAATGGTCATTTAATGATGACATTCAGTCCTTTACATGGGCCATTAGATATTTTTTATGACTAAAATGTCTATATGATGAGGTTGGTTGTGGATGAGGGCTTCCAATGAAGTGATCAAACACCATAGGGATGTTCATATCTTAATTGTGAAGCTCAATCCCAATTAAATGTCCTTTCAACTCAAAATTATTGTGGCATAAATGTTTTGAGAATTGAGTGTCACATTACTTGTTTAATAAATGTTACAAATCACAATGATGTAATGTCAAGGATGTTGAATCTGTTCAGATATTAGTTTTTGGGGATTACCAATCATTGACCAGACTACTTGGGTTAGGAGGAAGATATTAGTAAATCATAATATAATGTCCTAGAACACACTTAGATACTTTGTAATATTTTGGCGATGTCATGGTTCTTGAGGATCATAAAACCCTTTTTCTGTGTAATGCAGATGGTTGATGACCATAACGACACATGTAAGAGCTATAGGCATACATTAATAGTTATATAGAGGTTCTATTGATGTTGGGTTTCCTTTTACAAGTTCTATTTAAGGATTATTATGAATTGAGGAAAATAAATCATGAAGTTTGAATTGAGGAAAGTGTAATCTACAAGAAGGGGTTGAGCACCCATAATTTTTTCCATTGCCTAGAGAAAAAATTCTCACAGATAGAAGATATAACAATTAGTTACATTAACATTTCCTAAAATAGGGTACTAGTGATAATATCTTGGCTTCTAATAGGAATATATATTATACCCAATATGATTTATTCATTATTTATA
Source organism: Viscum album (assembly GCA_963277665.1). Classification (NCBI taxonomy): domain Eukaryota; kingdom Viridiplantae; phylum Streptophyta; class Magnoliopsida; order Santalales; family Viscaceae; genus Viscum; species Viscum album. The sequence goes on along the minus strand of OY728122.1, from coordinate 244,649,848 downwards.
TATAATGTAATTTTTACCCTAACCATGGAGACGAAGAGTTGAGTGAGAGAAGATTTGAGATTTTCTCTAGACACCCATTGTGGGGGTTTTTTCTTTAGAATTATTATTTCATTTTGGTAGAATTTCACGGAATTAAAATTTGGGCCATTATATGATGAAGTTTATGAACATAGAGCATTGAACTAATAAAATAATGTTTAAGGTCACGAGGCCTATAAACCTATCTTTGGTGATGTTACACAAGTTCCTAATTAGAATACCCATGTTCAATAGTACCCCAACATCCTTCTAGGCAGGAGTAGTAAATATTATAATTCTGATATTGGGGTTATCAGGACATGAGTAATGATATAATACAATCATATCATGAATAGACTCGAAGACCATGAGGTGAGGAGTTTTTCGATGGAGATGTTATGGCTCACATGTATCTAAAATCCAGTTTTCAAGAGAGCAACAATTGGTTAATGACCATGGGCACATATTCTAGATCCATAAGCATGAATCAATACTAAAAAATAGTGCTTTTATGGGAGGTAACTTTTACTAAGGGGCATGAAATATTTTCTGAAACATGAGGAGATTTATATGTAATGTATGATTTTTGGATTATGACACGTAAAATATGGAAGAAGCACCCCCTACTCTAGGTGAAAATGGTATATATATTGTATTAAATTGATAAAATATGATAATGGATGATGGTATGAAAATTTTAAAGTCATGTATTTTGGATGTACTTAGTTATGTGTTGTTTAATTTTATATGGTAAGGAAATTTAGAATGTTCTTTAAAATTTTCTGGTACTGAAATATTTTTGTGAAGTTTTAATGTCATGTGACTATGATGCCTTCTTTGAAGTTGAATCATCGTGCATTAAATATGTGGGAACCGATGAAAAAAATTGTGAAATGAATATTACAAGAAGATGACGACTTAATGTTAATTTGGCTCTTACATAAGAAAAATGGTATTGTTTTGATCATCCCCTATGCAATTGTGGTGAATTTATATTATTGGATGTTTTCGCTAGGCCCTGGATTAAAGATTTGAGTGTCACTACATATCTTATAATGATTGGTATCATCAAATATGTAGTTCTTGAAAAGGAAACTCTCTAATGTTATTTGGATCAAACGTTTATGTGGGAATTATTTCCATTTTTAATTTTATCTATGCAAAGGATTTGAGATCTGGGTGTCATTATATATCCCATGTAGATAGAAACCAATTCACATATTATTTTTGGGGAACCCTGATGTTTATGAACATGCGGAAAAGATATAGTATTCCCAATGTGAACATTGGTATTACAATTGGGCCTAGGGATGGATATCTAGGAAAAAATACATATTACATGATATTAGAAATCAATATATACAATGTACATAAGGAATGAAATTCCATGGTAAGTTTCACCACTTTGTAAGGAGGATGTTTTTTTCTTTTTTATTCTAATAAGAATTTGGGTTAGTGATTTATGTATCACTACTTATCATGTGATGTCTAGAGTCATGTCATAGGTAGTTCATGAAAGGAGTTGTGGAAGGAAACCAATAACCAACAACAGTGTTCCTCTCATTGGGGGTCCACATGAAATCATAATGTTATTTTATGGAGGGTACATAATCTATAAAACATTGTATCATGTGTTGTGGACTCGTGGTATTCTTATTGAGGTATTTCATTCCATACCATAACAAGTATTTTGTGAGCTATTATGCCCTGATTGTTTGGAGAACCTGTTACACAAATTCCATAGCTCACATTATCTATGATCGATATGAGAATCAAGAAATTGAAAGGGTTCCTCCTACCATTTATAGGTTATTAAAGACTGGATAGAGGAATATTGTATCATCTTTGGGATGAAAAAATATATAGGACTGAGTAATCCACATATATCTCACTGAATGGAGAATCAATCCATATGTAGTTATAGAAATATGCTGATATTTATTATCAGGTGGAAAGGAAAGCATTCATGCAGTTTAATGCCTGGAAGAAAAGGCATAGTTCACCTGACATGAATGAAGAATATCCTATGGTGGATCCCAGTATTTTAGTTTCATGTAGTGATGATGTGGTCTGTATTGTTTATAATCTTGTGGCAAGGATCTATATGCATAGTTTAATAGCCTATGATAGTGAAACTGAAGAATAATCCATGAATATTAACATCATGTGGTTAGGATGTCAGATTATATATAGTATAAATTTTTTGTACCTAGACTTTGTTCTTGATGAAAATGATGAAAATTATTTCATTAGAACTATTTCATTGGTGGGGTTGTGATACACTGAACATACATTTTGGAAAATTTATATGATACATTTTTATTGACATTATGTATGATATTAGGCTCATCACATTATGGTGCCATCGTTGGTAGCATCATCCCTTGTATCATTGGGGTTCCTAAGAGCCTATAACAATTATCCTTATAGTAATTAATAGAGGAAAAAACATCCATTGAAGTATCATTTGATCTGATTATGATCAGCTTCATGGTTGTTTAATTTACACAACATGTTTGCATCGAGCATCTCCAAATATTCCTACCTCTAATATGATTTATCATCATCTGATATTTTTCAAAAATAAAAATTCAGTGAAAAGGAAAGGGATTTTTTATGGTTAGAAAATCCTTGGTCCTCTATCATAGTTATTATCGTGTTGATTTGTGCATTAATACATATGATGGAATGATATGACCAAAATGCAAGGATGTTATTTTTTGAATTGGAATTATTATCCATTTTCACCAAAATTCGGAGTATACATGATATTTTCATATTTATGGTCTCTGTCTATTCATTTTATTTTTCATGCTAGCAATAGGAATAATAGGAATTAATATTGAACCTGAGGTACAATCTCATCATCTTTTTATAACATATGTTAGTGTTGTTTTTCGTCTATATTGTCTAATGGACTATGAACCTATTTGTAATATGGGAATTTATGAATTTTGTGATATTATTCATCTTTACATACATGAGGTGTATTTACTCAACCCATTTTGAAATTATGTAGGTATAAGTAAGGATGTACTTGACCTAGATAGATGTGGCAGGGGGACATGGCCCCACAACATTCATTCCACAAACAACATACTTCAATGAATATTTAGTTGTATGTAGCGATATTAGGTGTTCATGTTCAATTATTTCATGGGCATGGAATACATGATATTACTTGGTGAATTCAACATAGTCCAATATCAGGGGTTCCTAGTAGTAATCGAGCCTCCTATTTTGATGGTAGTTCTTGGTCTAAGACTAATGAGAAACACAATATCCTATATGGAATTCATCAATGAAGTTAAGAATCTAAAATTATAATATATATATATATATAAGTAATATTATTTAAAATACAAAACATTAGATGTCTTTGTTCTCATTTAGGCCACCCTGTTGGGTAATGTTTACATCATAGTGCCTAATATGTTCCCTTATGGATCTGTTGTCCAGGACTGCTCTGTTATGTATATAAACAATTATGGGCTCCATCCCTGGATGGATGGATATTGGCTCTTCACCAAATAGGGTGGTTTCAACTATATTCATTTATTCTCATCACAAATTAATATTTATGATACCATTATTTTGGTATGTGGTATTGAAGATTTCGGCCACCTGGCTTAGGGTTGGCCAATATTGTGGCTATATTAGCCAATTTTTTTTATCCATCATTTTGTTATCAGGGAACTTGATAAAATGTGGGATAAAGAGGGATCTCTTCTGTCATTCCCTTTTTTATGTATGAGGTGGGGATATCTCATCCTTTTTTAGGGAGTTTTCACAATTGATTTTCATTATTATTAGTTTTAAATCCCCTTGGATATTCTAGTAGGCTATCACCAGCTATAGGGATATGTTACTGCTAGAGATTATATATTTGATAGAATCCAAATTATTTATGTATCCCATTGATATTGACAAAGTGTATGGAAAACATACCTAGGAAATCCCAATAGATCTTTGGGTATTCAATCCTTTGTTTGATAGGAATTTGGTCAGTCCTATAAAAATAAATCACCCATGTCCGAGGAGTGTCATGGGCATAGGAGAGCCCCTCAAATGGGTGCTCAATGTCCATTAGTGCGGATTCAGGGTGGAAATTTATATGAGAACATTAATAATTTCCTCCCCTCTCACAACCTTATGTGACATGAGCTATATTTAATATTATTATTGAATGACATTCCATTAGGCCATAAAAATATTATATTGGTTCGTCCGTTGATATTCATCAATTAAACAATATGATAGACCAGATGAAAATTGTTGTGTTGTTATAAGGTCTTCAAAAAATAGATTATGACTATGAGTGCAAGGATGTTCTTTTTAGTATATGAGTATTGAGGCTCAATACCAATATTTTTTGGGATGATGTAATATAGAGGCTTCTCACTCCCCACATCATTCATATGTGCGAGGAGGGTTCCTATTGGCTGTTCCTTAGAGTCCTCAAACAGGACGAGTTGAATCCATTCCACTAAAGCAACCAGAAATGGTGGGGGAATTTGATATTTATTGATACATTCAAATTATTCTTGTAACTCGCCATAAAATTTGTAGGATGTTTTATATTTCATTATCTTAGTAAAAGGGAGATCTTCTCCATCCATTTAGGTTATGAATCCAAAAATTTGGGTGAGGTTCCCTTTGATTCCCCTATGATCATTGTTCTTTATTGGGGTAAAATTTATTAGATTACATTGGTCTTATCTGGTTATAACGTGATGCAATGGTGTCATACCACATAAGAAATGAACATGACTGATGTTACCCAGAATGGGCATTTTAGGGGATTCATCTTCAAACTTTAGGCTACTCATTGTCGATGAATTTTTGATAATCAATGAAGTGATCACATAATTCATGGTATTTTACCACCAAGGCACCGAAATTACATTTGGATACCCTTTTCCAAAATTTCATTATGATATATTTCATGGTTCATTGATAAGTGACTCGTAAAATATTTAAGAAAAAAGGAATGACCAAATTGAAAAATATCCATTGGGAAACATTGAATATAGTGGAAAATTCTTCTTTCAAGGCCATATTTAAATTATTGTACCATGAATACCTATACATGAAGGAATGTTCATGGACACTAGCAGTTTCATTGTCCATGTGTTGTATTATCAAAAATGGAAATTCAACCTTTTTAGAAATTTCAATTAATTTTTTTGAAATCAATTTAAACCCTAATCTACCGATTCTTTTTCATTATTATTTAAATAGTGAAATCCATCATGGGTATTTCACATATCAAAAAATATTTTCCTTGATCAATTATTCAAATTCTACCTCAACAACAGTGGCATGAGAGGGGTGTAACCTCATGGAGGTGTACATGAATCCTTGATTCTCACTGGGTATGCTCTGATGGTGTGTATCCACATCGAGATCCAGTTTAGTAAATTCAATAATATTCAATGTGAACACATGTCAATGCATATTTTAAAATGAAATATATACATCTTAATATTTTATGGGTGTTTTGGTACTAACCAGTGTTTTTTGTGACTCTTATTATGTTTTCAGATTCACCTGAATGAGCATGTCAACAGTGGGGTGACACTATACATGAATTTATCATGGTCATTAATGATGACAAATTCATATATTTTATCCCAATAATTTTATGGAGGAATTATCAGACTGCAATAGAAGATTGTAGGAATCTATATCACTATCAATGTGAGACAGTGCATGAGAGGTTACATTATCATCTCTTAATTCAAATTTAAATGTAGAGGGATTATAGAGTTTATTTTCTTTTAAACTTTTTTTCTCATTGGAGTGATATAGGTCTTTGATTCCATATTTATCACCTCATGTAGATATATGGGGACTATATATTCACTATCAAGAATACTCCTTTGATTTGCATAACTAGATTCCAAAAATTGGTGGTTTCCACCAATATTTCATCACAAACCATTTTTTATTTGACATGCCGTTTATAGAATCCTTCTTCAGTATATGTGGCCTCACAAGTCTCAAATAGTAAAATTTCACTGTAAAGTATGATTATTTTTTCATTGATGGGGTATTTCAGTCATTTAGGGAATTTTTAAGGTATTGTCATGGTGCTAGGGATCCATGGCCTTCTGAGAAGGATATTTAATGTGGTTTCTTTCTAGGTAACTATATACTCATCATCAAATGTTATATCCCAAAACATAACATTTATTTTTCTCTTCCTAATAGGACATTTACCATGATTAGCATACCTATGAATGGTCATATTTGTTGGATATGAATCCTTTCACTATATTTAAATGATTGTAGTGTGTGAACATTGATGGGGTTGATATTGGAGACATTTTTAAAAATATCCCATCAATTTTTGTATATTTCGAGTCCCCCAAAAACCAATAGGTGTCTGATGTCCCATTGTATGACCTAGTTCTTATAATTCCATATAAATGATATGGAATAATGTAACTATATTGATATGGTCTCAATTAAATAGGATTAGAGTACAAATGAAAACAGTCTCGAATTTCTGTATTAATTTGAGTTATTTAATGACTTCTATAATAGTATATTTTGAATATGGAGTGTTTAATGGACTGATATCCTGGTTAGGAAAACCACATTCTATATTATAATTCTATAATTTTGTTCTAGAGGTTGGTCATTTTTTAGGGTGGTTTTCTACCATAAATATTGATTTTTAATTGAGTAACTTGTTTTGGATAGGCCCGGTTCTTGTGAATTGGTTTAGGGGTCATATACTGCTACTAGAATGGGTCATGATGACATTCGTTTCTTCCTGGTATAATCATATAATCACACTATTGTTAGATTGTTATACAAGAAGACTCAGTTTAATTAACAACTGGATGATTTTGAGACTCCTCCAAGTATGTTTTGGTCTTTTTAGAGATCTTTACAATTGGTTAAATTCATAAATTGTTCTCTATAGGAATGTGATCGATTTATTGGGTCTGACCACACCCGCATTATACCAAGTGTCCTTATTCCTTCACATGAGGCCTATTTTTCCTCAGTTGTTTTAGGGAACATCAAATTAGATGTATAATAATAACTTTTTATGGGGTATTCCAAGTGTAATGAATTGAAATATCAAAATATTATTTCTTTTTCTGATGATAATTCAATTTGGTTGGAAGTACAAATACATCAGATGTTGTCGGGAAGAAATCACCAAATGTTAGAGCTTTCATTAGAGCAGAAAAACATCCTCCTCTTCTATTTATCAATCCATTTGATGGTCAAACCCCCATCAGGATGCTCATTAGATGTTACCCCCATGCAAGTTTGAGATATTTTGGGCCTATAAAAATTTTCTCTCTAAGTGGCATTATCAAAATCAATTATCTTCTAATTCATCCATTTGAGAATCTTCTATAAATGTATGCCCAAATAATTTTTCCAATCACCCTCTTCTTCTGACTATCAAATTGTTATAAAGGACACCATATTTTATGAGTATTATAACACAACCTACCAAAAATAAAAAAAATACATGATAAAAATCATTGAAGGAAAAGCAATCTAAGATATTGCGACACAACATTCTATTGGAAGTGTAGTAGTTTGGATGATCTACAGGGTATACCTAATTTTTTCATGGGATATGGTTTCTAAAGTAGGATATTATTAATGAATTACATGTGATAACTAATAACCTTTTGATTTCATAGGGAGTATTCTTTATTCATATTTTCCTAAAGTCATAGGAAAATAGGATTTATGTCTGCTTCTGGCCAACGGAGATGTTTGGTCTCCAACCAATTGACTAGAGTCAATTGACTGGTCATGACCAACTGATATTCATGAATGGGATCTAATGATGAATTTAGTGCGAAGATTGCGTCATATAAATTTCATTGACATTACACATATTCTGAGAGAATGAGTTGTGATTTTGAATGGGTTTTTTGAAAAGTGTCATCCAATTATATCACCATTTGTATGTATAAAAAATCAAAATGGATACATTATTGGATTTAGAAGATTTTAAGGATCACATTATTGGTTTTAGTAATGTATTTCTAGAATTTATCCTATGAGAGATGGATGCTAATTGAATAGGTTAAACCTAACCATATAGATATGATGTCAGGAATAATATCATTTCCATGTTGTTTTCAGATAATTTGGCAATTAATTGTCATTTTCTATAGCATAGACTTGAATTGATAAAATATTTGATGATAATGGTATTCCCATCATGATGCAGATAATGCTAGGATACTATTTTTTCGAATAATGGTTGGCCCCATTAGAGGTTGTACAAAATATATCTTCTCATCAAATCCTATTAATTACGATGACTTATCATCAAAAATCATTAGGGTATGAAGTCTGTGAGATTTTTTTAGGGTCCCCTACACCATCAAAGGTAGACAAGGTGAGATTTCATAAATTGTGTGAGGAATAGTATCATGCACCCACTTGGGATATGGATTTAATTAAGGCTCTATGTCTTCATGTAACCAATCCATGGTTTCAATTTGACTATCCAGGAACTCAATGGAATTATTATGGTCAATGGGTTATCGTTTCTATTCCACTTCCCATCTATATAGAGAATTTTTTGGTTTTTTATGTGGCCCCTTATTACTATTTCATTTATTTTTAATTATTCTCATGACTTGTTGGTCTCCTTTGTTAGGGAATTTATTTCACCAGAATGGACAGAAGTCATGATCATTTACAACTTCCTCATTTTGTAGATTGGCTCTTCAAATAATAATGTTGTTTTAATCTTGGATACTTATACTACTAGTGAATCCTCAATTTCAATATGGTTGGGTGGAGTAATAATTTTCTTTTATTATAGATAATATAAAATGTGAATATTTTCCCTTAGTAGCCCCTCATTGAATTATCTGAGAGGTTTTATCTCATTGTCATATTGTGACATATATTCCTCCAGGGAATGAAAATAAATTATTTCAGGTGGTGATTAGGATGTATTGAGTCCATTACCTTTTTAGTTGTATGTGTTCCCCCACATTGGTTGAATCCCATTATTTAGAGGATCTAGGTTTCAGATAATCCTCTGGTTCTAGGTGTGGGTCACCTTAGTTGGTTGTGAAGATCACCCTCTTCATGGGGATGGTTTTCTTTTCTATTTCCTTTTGAATTTTAATCATGATCCCAAAAATTTGTTTTATTTTTTATGATGATATTTAAATAGGTTTGTCAAAAAATGGTGGTACATCGATTATATTCAAGGCCATAGGATGATTCTCCAATATTTTAATCAATGTTATTTCTCGAACACATAGACATATTGGTCCATATTTCCTTGAAAACCCAACACATTCCATTTTCATTCACCGTAATCTCCTCTTATATTTACTTTTTGAGAAATTTATTTAAGGGAGTCTCAAGTTGTCATGGTCGAATAGGCCCCAAATAGTTGATCGTTTTTATAATTATTGAGGAATATATGTGTTTTCAACCCCCAAAAGTTACCTCCCTACATAAGGAATACTGATTCTATCTATGGTTATGATGATGATCATGAATATTCCCCTATCCTTGTGGAATGTGGGTTATTTAAGGAAAATATTCATCGTGATTGATTTTTTAATTGAAGATCTAACGATTCTAATCATTTGTCTGATGACTATAGGGATGCAAATGTGATATTAAGGCCCCAATCCGTGAGATCAGTGGTTGAACTAGTATCTCTATTTATTTCCCCAGGACCCTTTTAGGTTTTTATTAACCTGGTGATAGTGATTGATATATAAAATTCCTTATTCTAGTGGGTTGGGGTTTTTTCATGATTCTAATGATATTTCTTGAACCCTCTTGGGAATTTATGATCCGAGCGGTGGAGGGGATGGTAGATATTCCCCCAAACCACCATGATGGGTTCTCTCATGGATTACTACTATGTAATCTTCTACTTTTCCATGTTTGATTGGGCCCAATTTTACTCATTTAAGATATTTTTGAAATGGAAATCCATGATGGAAATAATACTTTATGGGATGTATCCTTATAGGATTCATCTTCATCTTCAGTTCCAAAAATTCATTCCAGTTTTTTTGAGGGGCCTAGTTAAATAATATTAAAACTGTCATCTCCCTCTGTTCATGACTACTTGTGGTACTTTAATGTGTGGGAATTCAGTTAAAGTGACTATCTGACTCATGAGTTACTCGGTCTTCTGATTTCAGTGAAGGTAATGACATTAGAAGATTCCATATCTGAATGGATTTTTTTATATTGAGGATAGAGTGAGGTGTCATGCTTTATTTTTCACTCATCCTCATATTCACAAATTTATATAAGCTCTAGATATTAGTTTGTGTAGAGTTCTCCAATTATGTACACTAACACTTTAAGGGTTTTTTCATGATTATCAATTCTCAGAGTTTGGGATATGTAAAAGGAGTCCATATCCAACGGAAAATAGATTATATTAATGAAGTAATTGGGATACAACTATTATAGAGACCCTAGACATTTACAAAAGACATTACATGATTTTGAGCATAATTATACAACATAGTAGAAACCAAGGATCATGAAATCTGTTGAATTGGAGGACTATGTATCTAATCAAAAATTATAATAAAAACTTTTTATTACATCTCCATAATGAGCTTATATAATCCATTTATATCATACATATACCTAGAATAACATGTGGATAATATGACCAAAGGGATGAGCATAAATACCAGTAAGGGAATAACCAAAAGAATAGATCATTAACACATGTGATAAAATTCATGTTATGAGGATATAAGATCTCATTTAACAAATTGAATCATTACATATAAACAATAAAACATAAAAACATAGAGTAATAGTATTGTGGTAGAAATAAATAAGTGTTATTTAGTACGATTCAAGTCTAGCTACCAAGATGGTTTCTTATAGTAGCATAAGAAAGGCTAACTTCCAAGACTGTTCTATATGGTAGCACAAGACAACGCTAACCGCCATGACCATCGCACATAACATATCACCATACTCAATGATACATAATGAATTGGAGTTATATACGGGTTCACACATATTAATGTTAAATTAATAGGTTTCCACACAATTAGTCATATATAATCAATCATATATAAATAGAAATGTTACCCCTGGAATGGACATGGAACCATAATCATGAAATAAATCATAAAAAATGGGTGTATCAAAGAAGAGTCCATGAAATAAAGGAACTAAAATATATATGAAAATAATATGTAAAATTGGAATGCAACATGGGATTTGATGTCATGTAGGAGTGACAACATGTGTGAATAGAATTTAAGAAATTTTAGCATTCAGACCTATGTAGTTTTAAGGAAAATACTATAGGACCATTAAAATAGAATAGGGGAAAATACTTTATAAAAAACAATATGTGAACATGGATGGTCTTTACAATAAAAGGACTGATTTAATAAGGACAATGGTGTCTTACTATAGAATATAGTGTGCCTTTGAAATCATTTTAGTATTTGGGAAGTTCCCTTAAAATATGTTTTCTTATCGGGAAGTATTGAGGATGGGATCACTTAAAGACATGTATATCCCAAAAGAAGAGATAAATGGAAGGGTATTGATACATGAATTTTTATATGAAAAACTAATTTTGATGTTTAAAATAACGAATATAAATTTATTTTTGTATAATGAATGATTAGGCAACCCGAATGAATAAATGTGATTCAGGTAGAATTCCTTATAGATTTTTGGCATGTTATCAGGTGTACTTAGGGGAATTCATGAGAGATAAAGTTGTTTCTAATCACATATAAATCATGAGGTAAGTATGTGGTATGTTTTAAATCATTCCCCAAAAGTATGTATTACACATGAAATTTCATTGTGTAGAGGGAAATATGGAATATAAGTGAAATGGAGATGATCCTATAACTTATGTCTGAAGGTGTTCTTCACCTGTTATTTATGACCTAAATAAAAAAACTAAGTACATTAATTAATAATCAAATAACCTCATTTATAGGTAGTTGATTTATTATAGCCATTTTATGTTCATTCATGGCCTTTTTAATGGGATATGTTGTTTAATTTATTTGATCTGGAACATTCATTTTTATAGTTTTCTTGAATGGTTCACTTGTATTCATGAATGGAAGTTCATTTAAAACATGGATTAATATCCAGAATTTTAATAATATTATCTTTATCATGTTATATAACTTTGAAATATATTATAAATAATATTATTTATATACCATGAGAATGAATCATTAGATAATAAATTAATACTGCTCGTTTTTGTTAATTCAAGAGGTTTTTCCACCACAACGAACTTGGTTTGTTTAATCATTTAGTAAAATGTAAATAAATAAGTTAAATAACATTAAATATGATACAATAAATATAACATAATCTAGCTTGACCTTAAAAATGGTTTCATGACCAGATATAAAGGTGGTAATAGAAAATGCAAACATGAAATTCTTGATGGTGATAAATTAACTCCTCATGAACAACCATTTCCTTTCTAAAATAAAAAGAAGATGAGGAAGGGTTTGGTTGATATATTCAACCATTATTATATTTACATAATAGTATATTTATGATACTAGATTTACTATACAATTTTTATGAGTATAGGTGGGGTGAGATTTAAGAAGAAAAATTAAATTTAAAAGAAAATTAATAGAAAATAGGGATAGATGAATTACCTCATGAATCCTCGTCACAGAACCTTGGATTGGACTTTTGATGATACCATAAGCCTTTGGATGTGGGGGAGGGTCTAGGGAAGAGGTATGGACATTGTTAAGACAATTATTAAGTAATTACAGGTGTGAGGAAATGAGGGTGTGAAGGGTGGTATTTCTATTGCAGGGGATAGGGTTTTTCATAATACTATATTAACTAATTTATCATTTCTACCCAAGATAAGGACTAATTTTGATATCATGACCAATAATACTAATAAATACATGTTAGTTCTAGATAAAGGCCTTAAATCACCCATACATCATCTTATGTCATCACAATTCATGAATTTCACATTTATCATAAATTATCGTCTTTTACTACTCATAAAAAATTCACGTATTATAGAAAAATCCCATAAATACATCATAACAATTATTCGACGTGTAGTATCCAAATTTGAACCAAAATTTTCAGTAATAAATTTCTAAATATGATAATTTTTTCTATTAATTAAAATTGCAATTTACTAAAAAAATTACCATTTTTAAACATATATTTTTTATTCCCAGATATTTGTATATTATACATCCACTTGAATCATATTTATAAAACATTTAGGTAATGTTAATATAAATTATTAAATTTCCATATTCATTATTTTAATATTACAATTCATAAGATTTTGTTACTATTCACCAAAAATTATGTTTCACATAGTAAAATCCAAATCACTTACTGATAGTAATTGTGTATGTAAGATTTTGAACATTCAAACCACAATAGTGTCAAAATTATGGTCAAAGGTCACATTGCACTTAGTAGTTCATTGTGTTGTGATATAATTTTATTAATGACATTTTTAAAAAGATGATTTTTTTTAAACTTTGGGTCTTTACATTATCCCCCAGTTATGAAATCACTTCCTCGAAATTTGGTTTTACATTATAAGACATAAATAGGTGCAAGTACTTTTCCTTCATTGTCTCCTCCAGTTCCCATGTTTCCTCTTCATATTTATGGTTCAGCCACAATTATTTGTCCAGGTGAGTAGTCTTGTTATATATAAAATATCTATATGATTCAATATATTCATTGGATGACCATCATAAAAATGATCATCATACAATTGTGCCACCTCTGAAGAGAGTACATATGATGTATTCAGTATGTACAAACATACGAGGGATACTAGGAAGACATCATGTTCTATGGCCATGGTGGGTGGATGTGCCCATCGATAGGCCACAACCCTTACACAATCAATAATATCAAAGGGGCTTATGTACCTGTGTTTAACATCCATTTCAATCAAAAACACATGACCTTCTTCCATGGAGATAAGTGTATAAATAAAATGTCTCCGACTTTGAACTCAAGGTCACATTAATGATTTTTTGAAAAAACTCTTTTGTCAACTTCAGGATGCATTGATGTGCTGCTGAAATTTTTTCACCTTCTCCACCATTAAATTGACCATTTTAGGTCCTATATGCTTATTCTCACTGAATTCATCCCATCAAGATGGTGTTTGGCACCTTTTACCATAATTGGCTTTGTATGCTGCCATTCAGATTCTCTAGTAGAAACTAGTGTTTTGAGATAATTCAACTAGTGGAGGATATGTGTCCCATACTCTATTGAAGTTCATAGAACATGCTATCAATATATCTTCTAGTGTATGAATAGTGATCTCAGATTGTACATCAATTTTCGTATGATTGGACGTACTGATGTTCAGTTCAGTTCTTAGTGCTTATTGGAGAATTTTCTAGATCATCAAGGTGAATCTCATATCAAAATCAAATACAATATATATTGGTACTCTATGTACCCTTACTACTAATTTGATATATATATATCTGTATGTTTATACCATGAGAATTCCATTAGAATTGGGATAAGGTGAGGTGTCTTTGTAAGATGATTCAAAATGAATGATATAGCATTGTTTTCTTTGGATGTCCTTAGATGTACAGTTACAAAGTACATGGTAATGTTCCCACACTTCCATGATGGTATGTGTAGTGTTTAAGTCATCCATTTACACTTTTTCCTCTGAATATTCCCTTATTGACATATTAGTCACTTTGCTGTATATTCCGCGATCTCCATTTTCATATTGTCCCACAAAATCCTATCTTAGAGATATCGATACATCTATGTGCTGCCAAGGTGAAAAAAGAATGTTGAGCTATGTACATCATTCAGAATCTAATTCATTATCTTGGGATTGGATGATACATTTAATGCTGACACATATCTTATAACTCCTTCCTTATCAATTATGAACATAGATGATTTCCCATTTTGAAAAGTATCCACCCTTTTTAGAATATCCACTTCTTTTCCTTGAGCATCCTTTATTTTATCCATGAGGGATGGTTGAGAAATCATTTGAAACAGGATTGATGATGTTCCTCAATTAAAAATTTACAGGTACATCCTATAAAAAATATATAAAGATTAGATCCTTTTCCAATCAAATAATTGTTAAAGATTCAAGATCCTTTAAACTTAGAGCATCCTTCAGCTTGTTTTCCTTACCGAGGTGGCAGTGGATTGAGTAGTCGTAATCCTTGATGATATATGTCCATCTTCTATGGGAAATATTATACTCTTTTTGTGTGAGTATATGTTTGATACTCTTGTGGTATATATATATCTCACACATCTCCCCATATAGATAATGCAACCATATTTTTAATGCAAAGATCAGTTCCACCAACACCAGATCATATATAGGATAGTTTTACTTGTGGTTTTTCTATTGCATTGAGTCGTAGGCTACCAATTTATTATTTTTCATTATCACCCAAAATAATACAATATCTTAAGCATAAATATAGACCACAATAATTTCTCCACATGTTGGGGGTGTGAGCACTGGCCCAGTGATAAGCCTCATTTTCTACTCATTGACACATTTTTCACATTCATGACTCTAAACAAACATTACTCCATTCAGTGTCATCTTGATCATTGATTTTTCCAATCATTCAGAGGTCTTCACAAATCATTTATGATACATAGTTAGTCCCAAAAATATGTTGATCACTATTACAGATGTTGTCCATGGATACTCTTAAATCACATTTGTCATGGAAGGGTTAAAAAATACATCTTTGCGGCTGATAACCTTCCCATAGTATGATACTTACCCCATATGGAACTCAAATTTACATTACATTTCATATAAATTATCCCTTAGAAATGTTTTTAAAACAGTATTCAAATTCTCTTAATGTTCCTCCATTCTCTTAGAGTATATCAAAATATCATCAATAAAGACATCCACAAATTTGTCGAGGTAATATCTTACGTCTCTATTCATTAAAAACATGGAAATTTCTAGAGCATTAGTGGGTTTGAAGGGAATCAATATGAAATCACAGTGTCCATACCTAATTCAAATGTCAATCCTGGGAATATCTTCCTTAATCATTTTTAATTAGTGATATCCAGACTGCAGGTCCCTCAAAGTGAAACAAAGGCCAAATGGGGTAGATCGAGCAAGTCATCTATATGTGGTTGGGTATAATTTTTCTTCATCTTGATTTTATTGAGCTGATTATAATCAATACATAGGTGCATTTATCAATCATTATCTTGAATAATAGGACTGGTTCACCCCATGGTGAAGAACTCTGGTGCATAAAACCCTTTTTGAGATTATCTTATAACATTTTATCCAGCTCTTCTAGCTCAACACTGGCCATTCTAAAAGGTGTATTGGATATGGTCAAATATCTAGGGATAAGTTCAATTGAGAACCTATCATCTCAATCAGAAGAATGATTAGGTAAAAATTTGGGGAATAAATCAGTGTAATCCATCATGACGGGAATATATTCATGAATGATTCTCTCCTTCTCCCCTATAATTTGAGATAAACGTTGTTTTTGATAAATAATTAATATCTACACATGATAAAATGATTCTAAATGTGAATCATCTTACTCATTAATATTTAATGAATCAGAGGAAGCCTCAGGATGTGATGAGTGATCTCCCTTTCGAAATATTTGTAGTTGGATTTGTATAAAGATAGCCCATATTTGACCAAGATAGCATCTAACACCACTAAAAGACGTATGATGATAATATATGAGAGTTTTAGTACAAATATATTTACTAGGGAGGAGTTATAAACCATGGTTGAAATAATTTCCCAATTCAACGTTCTCACTGATAACCTGCCACCAAAAATTGGAGGTTGTTTTTGAATAGTTCTACAAAACATGAATGATATTAAATATTACATAAAACCAAAATCAAATTGTATGTTCGCGATTCTTTAAAAAATAACTAGAGTACCTCTCACCAAATTGTTTTTGGGATCCACCTCTCTAGTAGTGATGGCATTATCCCAATCTTGTTGCTTTAGAGGATGATGTTTATTACCTTCGACAAACCTCGGCATAAGGAAATTGTTCTCCTAATGCCCATGCTCCTCGTAGTTATAACACTACACTATAGGCTGATTGTTGATCAGACCCTTACTTTCTTATTCTACATTAGCGGGATTTTTCAAATCCCTTTGTATTTCCTTTTCTTGATGTCAATGGATTCCACATGTGATGCAATTCCAAATTCTATTTAGATATTTACCAAAATGCTTCTTCAAACAACATTTACCAAGGGGGAAATAGATCTTTATTCTATCATTGGTTTTTTTGTTGAACCACCCATGATGTTATCCATTTTCAACTTCTTTCCTCCGGTCCCACGATTCCATGAGAGTTTCCAATATCCATTTCTACCTTGATGGAATAATGGAAAATATCCTCATAACTGTGGAAGTCTTGAATCACCAACACCTTCTGTAGACTCGATTTTAGACTGCTAAATACGTGATC